>OZ010584.1:91165631-91245631 GCA_963932145.1 Acanthosepion lycidas
TTTGCTATTAAGCACAATCTTTAGCTATACAGATGACAATAGCAGACTCAGAAAGGAAAATGAAAAAGTAAGACAAGGTAATAAAAGAAAGCAAGAAAGAAAGTACTATTAACTACAACAATGCATGGTTGTCAGCAAAAGATTCAACCCAAAGTCAGAGCTTCATATTAAAGATATCAAAATCAAGGAGGTACAGTAATTTAACTGCTTCTGCTATTACTGAATTTCACTTGATCCATTTCATGGGCTTTTTCAGGTTAATCTATAGGAGAAAAACTTTTTTTTTTCTTCCTCAAATCAAAAATTAGTAAGTACACTGATTAGACCAATCCATGTACAAAAATGGATGCAACATTCCATACAGATTGTACATCTGAAGATCACAGAATAATTGAATATACCTACATCAACAATACAAACTATCAAATATAAATGAAGAGATAGGGGTGTTAACTTAATGTAAAAATCTAAAATCTTCCATGATAAATATTTAAAATAATCAAACAACTGAATTTGCTCCAGTGATCAGCAAGAACTTCATTAAATATATTAAAATAATTATTTATTACTTTTGCTTTATGACTGAATCAGAAAGTTTTCATTTCTATTATGATCACAGTTTATATTTAGGTTGAGATAGTCTGTTTTCTACTTATGCTAGTGATGACATTTGAACAAAAGTAAAGATTTAGAATCCTGATTTTCATGGCATACATAACATTCATACTTGAAATATTGGTGCAATACAAATATTGCTATTTCTCTCCATTTTTAACATATACGAAGGTAAACTCATTAGTTAAAATGAAAAAGAAAAGGAATGCGAGTGTTAAGTGCCAGTCTATCAAAAGTTTGAATCCTGCTAATCAGTTTTTATTAAAATGTTACTTTAGGATGTATGATATAAAGAACCTCTAACCATACAGCAATATCAACAAGCCTTGCAGATCATAACCACTGGAGTGACTATTTTTACTAGGTGGCCCATACTTATGGTTGTGTGTTATGGAAAATGAAATAATTGCATTATATTCTAACCATAGTAAATGAGAAAAAAATGTTAATGATTGTGAAAGACCAAAAATTCACATTTGCTTTTATGATCTCAGATCAAAGATATGCCTGTTAAGTCATATTTTAGCTTTTTTTCTCCTACACAGAAACTTCAAAGTGAAAATTTTAAGAAACTATAAAATAGTAACAGTTCACAAAAAAATGTCACATGAGCATTTGAATGCTAAAACCAAGAGGGAATAACTCATGACAAACAACATATTCCAACTCCTCATTCTTCCTATTAATACTTAAGACATGTTATTAGCTATTTTTTTTTACTAGCTGTAAGAAAACTTTTTAAAATCTGAATACAACTGTGACAAAACAATTGAATTTGGTAAGTCAATGAGCACAAAAGTGGAAATAGGATAAGAACAATGTAGTTTTGTTAAAGGCACTTGAACAAAAAATTTGATATTTATGATCAGAAGCAATCTTAAGACAATTAAACCTAACAAGAGTTATTATTGGTGGGCACAATCTTAAAAGATATGCAAATGATACTGCGTTTATGGCAGACACAAAAAGAAAACTGCATGAAATCATGAAGATAGTAAAGAAAGTGGAAACAAAGGACTAACTATCAATCAGAAAACAATGTATGGTTGTCAAAAAACACGCCTGGATATGAGCCATAAATTGGAGATGTTAAAATCAAGCAAGTACAGAAATTTACATTTCTGGAAAATGTGAGAGTGAAATCCAAAGGTACACTGGAATAGTGAAATAGGAAAATATCATTAGAAATGAATTAAAGACTGCTGAACTGCTAAGTAATATTAATCCTCCTAGATGTGGCAGTGAATACTAGACAATTTCTTCACAGCTGAAGAGGCCACTAGGGACAACAAAGATGTGCTTCAACACAAAAATGTTGAGAATACCATGGACAGAGCAAGTGAGCAATGAAAAAGTTTTAAGAAAAGGAGAACAAAAAAGCACTTAGAAAGAAACAACTGAAATTTTTGGGTCACCTAATGAGGGAAAAAAAGCTTGGAGAATTTGACACTCATAGGATATATTGAAGGTAAAAATGGCAGGAGGAAAATAGTGAATAACATACTTAAGAAGCTTGATTAAATGGGTAGTAGAATGTGAATTGGAATGGATAAGGGGATAATCACTGCTTAGATCTACATGGGATAAGAGATTGCGGAGAGCCATGATTGCTTTCATCCAAGAGGAAGAAAGCAAATAAAATCAAAAAGTTCTAAAAAGTATATTTGGAAATATACAAATTTGAAATAATATATTTAAAAACTTATGTATTAATGGCTGAAAATATCTTCTTTCATAATCAGTAAAATAAATTTCTTTTCCTGTAACTACTTTAAGGAAGAAAATGCTAAATTGTCAAATAATGACATCAGTAATTCCCCACTGGAAAATAAAACAAATAATTAAAAGGAACTTCTTAAGATGAAGAACAAATAATCCAGAAATCTTAAAGAAAAAAAAAAAAGAAATAAATCTTGACATCTTCCTTTAAAATAATTTTAATCTTCAAATTATAGTAGCATTTTCTATCATGTTGCAAAGCATAGAGAAATAAATATCTTCCTTATCTAACAAAGTTCACTTTTCAACTGCTTTATCAACAATAAAAAAATAGTTAAAATTACAAATAATAATACATGGGTATGTTTATCCAATTACAAAATCAAAAGGACACCTTTTGTCAGCATATCTTTTTTAAAGTTTCACTATATAACCTATATTTTATCTCATTTTGTTAGGTAATTAATGTTCTCAAAATATTTTTTAGACTGTTGGAGGGGTGTGGGGAGAAAGAGAAAATATGAAATCTTCAAATGATTAAAGCAATTATTGGATTATAATTCTGAACATTCCAATCATTAACTTGGTCTTGTTAATTCTGTAAAATGCCTAGTTGGGGCACACTTAATATCAAAGGTGATGCACCACAGTTAGTAAGGTAATCTGCTAATTGTGTTCATTTCATACCACTGAAATTAATTTGTTAATTGGTAATTATTAACACAAATTTAAATCCAGTCAATTCTGTGACAAATTTGGACAACTTCATTGTCTCAAAGAGATTTGCAGTCAGTAACAAAATCTATGGACAATATTCAAGGATCATTTCTGTTTGAATTTCTGGACTGAGGAGAACTATCTTGATTGTTGTCATCACAACATTTTGGCCACTGTACCCTCCAGTCTCCATCAAGTGTATATTGGTCTGTGTAACCTATAAGAAATTCTGAACTATTTATTTAACCTACAGTAGGAGATTGTTCTTGTTCCACTGCCAATGCCTAGGGATATCTTGTCTAGTTATTTTTAGTACTGCTTAGTTATTACTTGCCCATTTCTACTGAGTCCAAGTACACACTGCTGGACCCAGGGATTGGATTCTCAATTACTAGGTCACCAAATTCACAAACGCTTTAATCCACTAGGCTATTGTCCCATGAGAAAATTCTGTGGTGAAATTGGAGCCATAACCCTACCCTACCTGTTGATTAGTGATGCTGTTCTTGTCATGCTTGACTGCTGCTGCTGAAGACTTATTGTCATTTGTCTTTCTTTATTAACAGCTCCCATATCGTATTTATTTCTAAACTAGGCCTACTAATGATGTCCTCATAGCCTAGCATATGCACCGATTCTTTCAGATGTCTAATTCTCCAGTGTTCTCCTTGTCCAGTATTTGAGGACTACCTTTTTTCCTCCATACATGATCAACCATGCCCAATAAACTAAATAAAGGGTTCAGTTCAGAATCCCCTGTAGGTTACACAGATTGGTATACACTTGATAAAGGCCAGAGGGCACAACAAGTTGTGATAGATGTAGATAATAGTCCAAATGTAAATAGTGTAAATAATTCAAGGATCAGTTTAGCAAACAGTGTAGAAATGAAATGCATGATCAACCATGCCCAATTTTATTGTCTTAACGCTCACTAAGGCTTTTCAATGTTCTTCCAGCCTTACTTTTAGGGGACAGCTTATTTAACATTTATATTCTTTGCCATAACAGCAAGGAATGGAGTACACAGTTCTTGGTCATGTTCTTGCCCACGTTAAGCTTTACCCCATAGATTTCTCTATGGAGTGGAACTGCTTCTGAATATCGTCCCATTGCTGTATGGACTGCAGATCTTCTGAATCTTTTCCAATAAGCCCTTGATGTAAGGTAGACAAACTGTGACAATCTTCTTCTGCCTTAACTTGTCTATTTCTATGAGGTTATATTTGCGGGGTAATTTTTATTCTAATGAGTATGCTTGATGCTGATCATTTCTTGATGGTATGTGTCTGGGTTGCCATGTGATTTTTGGCCAATGTTGTAGGCACCAGACAATCTTTCTTCACACTGTATGGATGGTGGAAATTGAAGTTGAGCTATTGTCTAATGAAAGTGGGCTTTTGATATACAAATTTTTTTAACCCATTCACTATGTGAGTTATTAGTACATCCACAAAAGCTAACTGATTATTATATTGTGAACTGGATCAAAGTTCTTATAGAGTTCACATGGTCCAGCAGTATTTGTACAGCTCCCTGGTACAACCAAAGTATGAAGGTGCTATCAACATATCTCACCCATACTGTTGGCTTTAGTGGTGCCATTCCTAAAACCTTTTCCTCAAAATATTCTATGTATATGTTCACCATTACTGGTGGCAATGGTAAACCCATAACCAAGCCACTCCTTGTTAGTATATGTCAGACTAGTTGAAAGAATGTTGCCTGTACACAGAAGGTCAACATTTCCATTAGATTATCTAATGGAATGCTAGTACATTGTCCCAGGGAGTAGTTCAATTCCACTTGGTTGGAAACCAATGTCAGGACCTCATCCATAAGAACTCTGAACAGGCTTACCACATCCAAGCTTACCATCTGATTACTGTGGATGGGAGCACCTCAGATCAATTTCACAAAGTATTCTGAGTTTCTAACATAGTACAAGAACTTTCCTGTTAGTGGGTTGACTATATCCACTAGGAACCTGTTCAGGCAAGCAATAACCTAGTACTAAAAACAAAACCCAGACAAGATATCCTTAGACATGGACAGTGGAACAAGAACAGTCTACCACTGTAGACTAAATAAAGGGTTCAGTTCAGAATTCCCTGTAGGTTACACAGATCAGTATACACTTGATAAAGGTCAGAGGGCACAATGGTCAAAAAGTTGTGATAACAAAGATGTGGATAATAGTTCAAATGTAAATAGTGTAAATAATTCAAGGATCAGCCTTGCAAACAGTGTAGAAATTAATACTATAGCAACTGTTTCTGCAACCAGAGTACTGCAAACTACCTGTCTTATTTTCTTTTAGTTCCAAATTAAAGTGAATTTCCTGATTCTCCAACAAGAATTACTGATTACCTTCATCTGTAAGATCCAGTCTGATCATAATCATTGGCTAAAGAAAATAACAGCTGTTTCAATCTCTTCAGAGTCAATGTTCAAACAGTTTCATTCACTCATGTTAACATTTCTAATTCAAGAATTGTTAAAACTAATGCAGTAATGGTCACTTGATGTGAACTGTAATTGCACTGGTTTTACAAACATGACAGCTTTGTGACGTTTTAAATCCAAAACAGATCCATCATTTTTTTTTCTTGAAGATGACTTGCTTAATAGAAGTGGGATCTTCCTAAGACCATTTATCATTTGGTATTTCCTATTTTTACTGATCATCATATGACTTTCTTGAAAGAGTTCATGATTTTACCATTACCAGATTTAAATAGTTTACTTTTTTGTGGTTGTAACATTTTTCACTTTCTACATGTAGTGGTCCAACCATTTCTTTAACATCTTATATTTCTTTTCTTTTTTTACTATATACTGTCTTTGTAAACACAGTGGCAATGACAGCAGAATTCAAATACTCCAAAACAAATATTTCATTTTCAAAAAAATCTAAAAGTGAAAAGTGTAATGTTACAACCTTCAACAGTTTTAATAGTCATGAGACTCATTTTCATAATTTTGACTAACGTGTGGACATGTCATGACATGCATGGTGTCAAACCTTTTCAGAAATATCTAAACTCTCAGCTGTATAAACCACTAAGATCAATGGTTAAAAATGGCTTTAAGCAAATTAAGCCTGAGGGTTTTGGCAAAGATCATCTTTCATAGAACACTACAGAATCACAAAGAACTGTACCAAATAATATAAACCACATCACTTGAGCAGCAACAATTAAAATGGATAGCACATGTAACTCAAAAAGAAAATAACACAATCAAGATGTTGATGGTCCACACTACATCAAAACATTAGGAAGGAAATCTCCAATACTGAAAAGAGTGATAACAGCCACTGGACTTGAGAAAACTATTTTCTTGAAAAATTGTTTTAAGAGAAAGATTTTATAAACTTCAACTGAAAGCAGTACTTGCGGCTTGGTCAATCAATGCCAAACATTTCCTTGTAGAGAAATGGCTAATATTACCATTCTCCCAACCAATGAAGTACGTTTTGATAATACTACTAAGATGCAAGGAACTACTGGGAGTGAAAAAGAATGAAAAAACTTTAGGAAGCAGAAACTCAATCCTAAACAAGAAATAAAGGATAAACCTCTACTCCTGTTCAAAAGACCAGGGAGGAGTGTGAACCTAACTACTATTGAATCTACTGTTGATTTGTTTTAACTTGTACAGATATTTTCACCAAATATCTTAAGGCTGACTTCATATTCTTCCATTGCAGATCTGCAGGCATGTATGCAGTTAAAGCTGTTGTTGCTTTAGCTAAATATTATCTAATAATTTAAAGACTAATACTGCATTAGATAAAGTCATTTTATATTTAGTGCTTTTACTATATCTTTGATCAAATTATTATTCAAAATCCATATTATTACTGGTCTCCAAAAACATTAAATGTTTTTGTATACCCCATAAACATTATTGATTCTTTCATCAATAAATCATTAAGTGCAGCAATTAAAGTGTCCATTCCATTTCCTGGATGTAAATCCTTTGGCTTTAGAAATTAAAAGTAGTGAGAAACAAAGTTACTACCAGTGATTGTTTTTTCTTATCTCATTCTGTCATAAGCTGTAACATTTTCAGTTCATTTTCCCCCATCTGATAACACTATCAAATTTTGGTAGATGTTTCAGAAACCAATGTCATGTTCTAAACTAAGCTCTGCTACCAATGTTAAAAATTGAAAGAGCAAACAATGTCTCAAGAAAAATCAGAGTTAACCAAGCAATACCAAAAGAATATCTAACCATACACTCATTTAAATAAAATATAGCACAAGACTAAATTTAAAGTGCAAGTCCCAGTGTACATGGGACTAAGGACAAGACCTTCTCAGCTCCTTCAGCATTTCCCTATTGGGATACCGCATGCTCTACAGATTAACCCTAGCCCTTTCCCCTGGAAGTAATACTACCTGGGGAACAGACCCTTAGAGCTGAGAATATTATACTCTGGACTTCCCCAGGCAAGGAAAAGAGAATGACATAAAAATTATAACACATTCAGAAAAAGCATCCATTTACAGAAGTGACAGAGGAAGGTTCTATAATTTTAATATTAACCCTGATGAATGTTTAAACTAAAAAAACAATTTCTTAGGGAGTTCAAACATATCTTCATTTAAACTTTCTGTAATTATAGCTTTGCATCGAGAAACCACCATATTTGCATTCCACATATCAAACTTTTATGCAGATTTCAATTTTTCACATCTTAATGAAACAATTTCAAACATTTCTTTATTCATAATTAATGTTGTTTTTTAATGTTTTTTAATTCATGGTTGTCAGCAAAAGAACCAAACATGCAAATTACAAATTGGAGATACCAAAATCAAGTCCAATTTAAATATGAGAAGTGTTTTAAAAGAGGATGGAAAGTGAAACACCAAAATCTAAAGATATAGTGAAAGATACTTTCCAAAAGCTAAGCAAAGTATTAACAAACAAGAAAATTTTGTTAGAAACAAAGAAAAATGCTGAACTGTTACATAATATCAGTCCTATTATATGGCAGTGAATGCTGAACAATCTCCTCACAAATAAAGAAGAAACTTAAAGCAACAGAAATGAGCTTCGAGGGTTATGGTATTACAGGTAGATTGTTTGATCTAATACAATCATTCTTGTCAAACCGTGAATTGAAGGTCGTTCTCAACGGATTCTCCTCCAGTTCCTATCCCACGAACGCAGATGTTCCCCAAGGCTTGATCCTTGGCCCGACTATTCCTTATTTTCATCAACGACCTTCCTGACGCCATAGATTCCCAAGTTGGCATCTACGTGGACGACACTACAATTTACTCCTGCCTCAAAAACAAATCTAGTGTCGCTGACAAAACTAACCTGGCCGTTCGTCTTGAAATGGACCTCCAATCAGTTATCAACTGGGGCAAGAATTGGCTGGTCAACTTTAACGCCTCAAAAACTAAACTACTCTCTATTAATCACCATAGAGATCCTTCCCTGCCTCCCATTAAAATGTCTGATAGTCAACTTCTTGAGAGCAACTCTCTGCATCTGCTTGGTCTCGCGTTGACTGCTGACCTGAGATGGAACAAATACATAGAGTCAATTGCATCATCCACCATGAAGAAAGTTGGCTCTCTGTGCCGTGCCAGGAAATCTTTCTCCCCGGAATCAATACTTCAAATATACAAATCAACAATTTGCCCTTGCATGCAGTATTGCTGCCATATATGGTCTGGGGCACCTTCTGTTTATCTCGGAATTCTTGACAAGATCCAGAGACGGATATGTAATATAATTGGGCCTGGTCTGGCATCTCGCCTACAGTCACTCTCTCACAGACGCGCTGTTGCCTCTCTGTCTTTTCTACAAATACTTTCAAGGTAATTGCTCCGATGAGCTGCTTTCACTGGTTCCCAGACTCCATGAATTCAAGCGCCCTACAAGGCTGGCATCCCGCTCTCACCCTTACACTGTAGAAACTTTTAAATGTAGCCGTCTCTTCTACTCCAATAGCTTCATACCTTGCACCTCTCGCCTGTGGAACACCCTTCCCAATTACTGTTTCCCTGAGAGCTATAATCTCCAACTATTCAAATGTAATGTCAATTGACATCTCCAGTTACCTTGATCTATACACTATCCCTCTCCTCATCCTTTCTTCTATCACTCCTATCTGCTCTCGCTCCAAATCTTCTGCAACCCCCTGCATCCTAGTGGCTTCATGCCTTGCTCGGGGCGTAATGCTTAAAAAAAAAAAAAAAAAAAAAATCATACTAAGAATATCAAGGACTGAACATGTGAGCAGCAACAAAGTTTTAGAGAAAAAGGACTTTTATAACTACTATCAGAAAGAGATAGTTGAAGGCACATAATGAGGGCTTGGAAAATTTGACTCACAAGACGAGGGAAAGAGGAAAACAGCACTACCTACCTAACAAGCTTGTGTATATGGATGGCAAAACAAAAAGACAAAATTTACTAAGAGGTACAAAGGACAAGAAATTGTGGAGAGCCATGATACTAATGCCCTAAAGGAACATGGCACATAGAAGAAAAAGAATGATTACTAGTAATTATTTGACTAGTGAGGTTAACAGAGCTCTGCTTTGTAGAGCTGGTTGGTTTGGCAATTTCTGTTTTGGTATCGGTTTCAGTTTTTTTCCCCTTGATACTGCATTTTTCGATTCAGTTTTTCGGTTTTTAATTTAGTATTTCCGCTTTCTAAGAAAGCCATTCATTTTCTTGTGTAATGATAGGATAGCATTGCCAGTCGATATCTGATTTCACTTGACATTGATAAATTTGCAACTCACAAACTCTCGTGTATTTCTGGTTCAATCTTAAAAATATTCATATGGCTGGAAATAAAATAAAATAATCTTTCTAAATATGTAATTTGTATGTGCTTTGATTCATTGAATTATATTTTTACAGCGAGTAAAACAGTATTTTGCTTCAAACAGCCGAAAATACGAAAAACGACTTTTTTTTGGGAGACTTAATTTTTTTATGCGTTACTTTGTTTTGCAAAATCAATGTGACCAATCTTTATCATTATTTTTGAAATTGTATAATCAATCTTCTAATTTAGAAGACCTTAAGCTACAACCAGGAAGAGGTTTATTTCTTCTCTGACCCATGAAAGCAAATTCTTTCAAAAATTATAAAGTAAGCAGCAAAAAAGGTTAACTGATAGTATATGTGGTAAAAGAACTTTCGAATTATTGAAACTGTCCTGTCATGTAAAATAAACACCCCATATACTTTTCAACTTTTGATTGTTGTTTTTTGAAACGTCTGTAATTGTAGAAGTCTGTTAACTGGTCCGTAATGGGGTCAATATTTGGTTTTAAAAGGTAATAAAAATTTATAGACATGCGTTAAAGACCACTGGAATTGAAAGCCCGAAAACTGAATCAGGGCGGGTAATAAAGTAGGTGTCACGGCCGCCATTAGCTGCTCCTTAGAAAAACGACCTTGACCTTCACAATCCCTGATCTCGCAGATTTAAGTCCAGCAACATGTGAGAAACTGGATGACTGGCCCAATATGGTCAAGTCCAAAACCGTACCTCGTGAGCACCGGATTAGGCAGTGCTTCCCAAACATTGAACAACATGGGGAGTAATTTTATATCTACGGTTTTCTACTCCCTCTAGCCAAGGAGTACTTGAACAAATCGTTCCACATATTGTTAGCTCTTGTTTCGTCCAAACCCAAGCTGCTTGGCCTGGGGGCCTGGACCAAAGTGTAGTACGCTACCTTTGTCAGCTTCCAGTGCTTCGTTGAGAGAATTACTCTTCGGCATGATCCCGTTTCCACAATTGATCCGCCCTGGAAGACATATCACCTCCCTGACTCCAGCTTCGTCAAGAGGTACACTTCGGCGTGATCCCTTCTCCACGATTGATCCACTCTGGAAGTCGTATCACTATTCTGACTCTGCCCTGTTTAGGGACTTCGCCTTCGTCAAGTGCTACACTTTGGCACTATCCTGCCTACGTGGTTAATCTTCCCTGGAAGTCATATTACTACTATGACTCGGCCCTGTTTAGAGACTGTCAAATGCTACACTTCAGCGCAATAATTGTATCACTACACCGACTCGGCCCTATTTAGGGATCCATCCTAACCGACCCGATGAATCTTCGATAGTCATAAATCAACCAGCTGCTGTCGCCAGCAATTCTCCCATCTGGCAGTCAACCAGCTACCGCCACCAATCAACTATACACTCGTTTTGCCGATACAACTGAATCAACTTCCCCTGAAGGAAGACAGTCATACTGGACCAGACACCGATTCAAACATATTTCTCCATCAGTACACTCTTGTACATTTTGGATAAATAAAATCGTTTGTTTGTTTTTTAAACCTCTGCCTTTGTCCCCTCATTGTCTTGGCTGTTCACACCTTTCTTCCAAAAGCTTGTGGGGGGGCGACATCCTTATCAGTCCCACAACATAGGAATTGTTCACCTAAAGTCAGTTTTTAGGCTTTAAAGGTAATTTAGTCATAGAATTCATGACTTGGATTAAATTTTATCAAACTTTTGAATAAAATGTCAACTATAAATAACTATCATATTTATTAACAAATTAGTAAAATTTGAAAGAAATTGTCGCATAAAATATCTATGTTTGTGTCTTTGGACATTTTTGAAAATAAAATGGTGTAGATCTCCAGAAGTTAGTTTATGACGTGGCTTTTAAAAAGCCAAAAAATGAAACCCCTCACGTTTAAAATTATGGCAATTCTTTTCTGGTACGCCAGTCAACTGTTATTGGGGTTTTACAAATAAATTTCTTCTAAACAAGAAAAATCAAAGATTTATTTTTTCCCCTAAATAAATATTTTTTTCTAGTGAATACTACACCTAAAATTAAATATTAAAAATTAAAAGCTTTTAATTTCATTTTTTATAATGTGTATATTTCCAAATCTGTGAATAGCACCCGTTCTTTACACATTTTAAAATTGAAATTAAAAATTATTTTATAATCAATATATAATCTTAAGTGTATTTGCTAGATAAAACCATAAAGATATTTGTAAAAAATAAAATTAATTTCCCTTGTTTAGAAGAATTTTATAAGCAGAACACCTAATAGCTAAAAAAGAATAATTTTTACTTTGGGTTTAAAAACAAAATGGACTTGCAGTTTTAAAAATATACACATTTTAAAACAGATTAAAACTTACTTTATTTTTTTAATATCTAATTTTAGGTGTATTCACTAGATGAAAAGAATAGTATTTTTACACAAGAAACTCTCATATCTGGAAATATACACATTGTAAAAGTGAAATTAAGAACTATTTTAATTATTCTTAATATCTAATTTAGATGCATTCCCTAGATAAAAAAAACAAAAACAAAAAAACAAATTTATTTATTAAAAAAGATAATCATTCATTTTTCTTGTTTACAACAACTTATTTCATGATTGGCTTAGTCGCTTACTAGAAAACAATTACAAAAAATCTGACTTCATAATATTAAGACAAAACTAGCAACTAATTTTTTTATTTTTACTTGCTATTTTGTTGTTAAATAATTTTACCACAAAAAGCTTTTTTTTTTTTTTTGAAAACTGAAACAAATAGATTTTCATTTTTCAGGCATGTCGTATTTCCTTTTTCGGTTTGAAAACACTATGATTTCCAAGTGTCATATTTCCTTTTTTTCTTCTTCATTTCTTTTGTAAACAAATAGATTTCCTAATTATTTCCTAAAACTGTTCAAATGTTTTTTTTTTAACATTTTTGTTCAATCTTTTTCTCTTACAATGGTATAAATCTTGATAAAATTTAATTTTATTAACATCTGAAAGACTTTTTCAATAGAGTTTCTTTGCATATGGTCACTCAGTTGTGATATAAAAAAACTTAAAAAAACGATTTTGGTTTTGTAAAAAAATTGATGCGGTTTCAGTGTGAAGATGAAACCAAAAATGCAGTTTTTCAGTTAAACTGCACATCTCTACTGCTTTGTAATCATTTTCACCTTGAGTAAGAAAAATAGTAACAAACAGTTTATGTGGAAATAAACAATTTAAATTTTTAGCCTACTAAAGACTTGTTAAATATGAGATAAAAAATAATTGTCCTTGTGTTGTAAAGAGATTTCATAAATGAAGAATTTTCCAATGGAATTTTTTTTTTTAGTAGTAAAATATCAGTCAGTCAGTCATGTACCATGCATGATACAGGCTTAGGCGATCATGTATCTTTCGATACATGACTGATGAGGCAGATTTTTCCCCAGAGAAGGTTGCCATCCAATGCTATAGAACGTGATCTGTCCTGCTATTTACCCATAGGACTTGGTAGGACAGGGAGAAGAAGAGGATTAATACCTTTCCCAAGGGTATTAGCACCTAAGTGAATGTAATGGATTCAAGTGGAATTTGAATTCAGCTCTCCAGTTCCTCAATCCAAATTGCTATCTATTACTCCACTGTGCCTCCTCAGTAAAATATATATGTATATATAGTAAAATATATACACTATCTTAATTATCTAAACTAATCCATAAATTCACATATATTTCTGATGTTGAATATAAAAATGTGTCTTGCATTGTATAATTTGGTTTTTGCTCAGTTATATAGAAGACTATTTTGGAATTGCTGTTATTGGTTTAATGAAATTTATTTTCACCAGCACAGGTTGAAATTGAAAAATTGCAGATCTAACACTGAAATATCAAATTTCTCATTAGTTCACTTATTTTTATATTTTTCATAAAACCTATCTCAATTGATAATCTCTTATGTTCACATATGATAATGACTATACAGTTTTGCTAAAAGGCAGATCACACAGATAGTGAAAATATAACTCTGAAAAGTACTATTTCATAATCTTAAAATGAAAATGTGTGTGTGTGTGTGTGTGTGTGTGTGTGTGTGTGTGTGTGTGTGTGTGTGTGTGACAGAATCCTAATCTTTTTCTCATTTGCTCAAGTCTTGTAGATTCCCTTAAGAGTATGGAGTCACAGATCTCAGCACACTAGGTATTGCTGCTATGGTTTCCATAGCAAACAGTAAGTTTTTATGTGATGGAGTTGCTAGCCTCATGCTCAACCAGTTTTGAAATCAGAGTTGTTATCCTTCTATGCTTACCAACCATGAAGATGATCACAGTCTGCTATACTATTTAACACATAGCTAGGGGGGAAAAAAGTGATAGATTCATAGCTTTTTCAAGAGTATTTGCATGTCGGCAAATATAATGAACTCAATTAAAATTTGAACTCAACTCTCCAATTTCTCATTCCAAGCCACTATCCATTACACCATCTGCACATTCCTAATCTTAGTTAAGTGCTATTATCTTTTGCCAAAAATGTTGACTTAAACTAGTCCACTTAAGTCAAGGTCAGAGATTACTTGCTGTAGTGACCTACACTTTAATACACTAATGCTACATTGGGAAGACAGTAAGCTCTATTTGAAATGGAGACTTTAAGAAAAACAATAGTCAGTCGGAATGTAAACACTACTATTACTAATATTAAAAGAACTATTTCTCAACTTGCTCAGGTAAATAGAAATGAGCAACTGCATACTGACAATCAACAAAATTTAATGACCTCTCAAATTATTAACTTTAAAGTCTAACAAAATTCCTAATAAGTCATAACATTTAGTATCAGTTGTAAAAAGATTTCCAATGTTTATTTAAACTGTACAAAAATAGTCCATAGTATGGGCAACACACACAGGCTAAAACTAAACCTTTTAATGAATTATTTTAAATATTCCAACTGTTTATAAAATAATTTTTAATGCTTGTATTGATTAGAGATCATTAACAACTGAAAAAAGTTCTTGTCCTTTCTAAGTTCCCAGGACAAAATCCTAATAAATATAAACTTAAAAGAAAAAAAAAAAAAAAGCCTTCAATTGTTAACTTCAATTTGCACTTGACCTATTAGCAAGAAAATGTTTGATCACTACACAGTAAGTCTGAGGACTTACAAGCCCAACTTTTGGTCAATGCATTTTGGTCTTTCACTTGTGAGAGGAAAAAAGATTCTTTATCTGCAAACCCAGACTGCACTTAATACAGTTATAGTAGAAAAGAACTTGAAGCAGTTATGGTCTAACAATGCAAACTTAAGAATCTATAATACTGAAATCTTAAAGTATTTTTTTTTTTTTTTTTTTTAAATGTAAAAAAAAAAAGAAAAAAAAAAGAAACATTTACTGTAATGCAGAAAGATGCCAAGCTTGGAACAAATTTGGAACTTAAATTATCAGTTTTGTCATGATTGAAAATGTTTCATTTTATATACATATAAAAAAAAAATTTTTTTTTTTTTTTTAAGTTGCTTCTAATGCATGAAGCCTGTATGTCTGAGCAAGGACCATCCTCCTTCAAACCTCATGGACTGGTGCTACAGAATCACAAACAAAATACAGGAACCACATCACTGGAAGACCTTCAACAGCAGCAACAACTAAAAAGGAGATATAAACTCAGACAAAATAATGACAATCAAGATACTAACATTTCCACGACTCTGAACAAAAAGTTAAGAAAGCCCTCATCAATACTGGAAAGAATGATAACAGTGAATTTGAGAAACCTATTTCCTGAAAAATTGTTTTAAGAGAAAGATTCCATAAATTTCAAAAGTTGCACGGGCTGCTCAGTCAATGAATGCTGAATGTTTCCTCATAAGGAAATGGCTATTATTATGATAGTTTTTATTTTTTATAATATGAAGGTCATAATAGCTTGTAATACACTGAAGAAAATATGAATATATATTTTATTGAAAGGTAAAATTATAATCATAGAAAAATTACAACTTTGCTAACTAGCATTTGGTAACATTAGTGCTCATAAAATTTTTAATTTTTAATAAAAAGAAAAATGTATGCCAAACAGCAATAAATTCAAGAAAATATAGCAACAAAATCTATTATATACAGAAAACAAAATGTGCATATTGCATAATTTACAATTATGATTAAATGAAGCCTAATTACTCTAAAATAAGCAAACATTTAACAATTCTTGAAACAGCAGATAAGAAAATTTAAGGGATCAGTGTAATTTAAAATATTTTAATACAGAGATTGAAACTGAACAGCATTTACAACAAATTTCCTAAAAGTAATTTAACAAATTCAAATGATATGTTTTATGTTTTATAGAAAGAAAAAATAAGATTGCTAATATGCCCTTTAATTGCATTTTTGATGATTATCAAATAAGAGAGCTCAGCATAGTAAGATGCTAATGTTAAATTTTCTACACCAGTTCATAGGACAAATACTGAGAACAAAGGCTTCAGAACATAAGCACTATACCAGCTGTGATAATTATTTAAACATTCAGACAATATTGAAACAGATGGCATAATACAAAAATAATTAACAATGTAATTTGAAGAGACATTTTGCTATATCCACCCAATATATTGATTAGAGTACTTAATAAACTCTCTCATATATATCATCCACATACAAGCCTGTTTCACTGTATCACAGCTCATCGGTATGGCTAAACAAGCCAGGATTGAAACTACCAATTTGACATCAGTCAGAGATTCTACCCCTAAACTATCAGTGCATGGCAGAGAAAGAGAAAGTTTTAATATTATATACGTGATATATACAACACATGTATGTGTGTGTGTGTGTGTGTGTGTGTGTACACAATATTTCCAAAAGTAATATTAGGTAATTATCTATTCCATGAATTTAAGTGATTACATTACTAAATAGAAATATTTGTTTCAGGTTAATAAGATTGATTGATTTTTAAATAAGGTTATATTTAGGCTAATTTAAAACCTTTTCTATTCACTAATAGGAATATTTTACTCCGTGTCTATTTTCTTTTTATGTATTTTAGAAACATCATATATTCAACCTCGAAGAAACTTTTTTTGAGAGAGAGAGAGAGAGAGAGAGAGAGAGAGAGTGCAGGTATAATTTATCTGTAAACTGATGAAAGAATGGGGACCATTAAGTAAAAATCAAAAAGAGTAAAAGAGGGAAAAAAACCTTATAATGGTAAATGAAATACATTAATATTGAAATGACTTGTTAAATTAAAAGAAAAATTTTAAAAATTTCAGAATTTAGATAGAGCTTTCATATGAATATGTATGGTGCCAAACTTGATCAGAATTATACACACCATCAGCTGTATACAACTGCATTCTCAGATCAATGGCTAAAAATGGCTTCAAGCAAATAAAGCACATAGGTCTGAGCAGGGACCTCATGAACTGGCACTACAAAGTCACAAAGAACTGTTCACTTGAGAACTTTCAAAAAAACTAAAATAGATATCACATGTAATTTAAAGAGAAAATAGTAATGTAATCAAGATGACATTCCACACTACTTCAAACAAAATGTTAGGAAGAAAGCCCTCATCAATACTGGAAAGAGTGAGAATAGTGAACACGAGAAGCTTATTTCCCTGAAGAGTTGTTTTAATACAAAGATTTTATAAATTTCAACCAAAAGTAACACTGGCTGCTCATTCAATGAATGCCAAATGTGTCCTTATATGGAAACTGCCAATATTAACATTATCATAGTTGCTACCATTTCTGACTAGGTTTCTAAATAGCACTACCTGAGCATTCATTGATATAAAACTGCTGAGCAAGTATTCTTATCTAACACCAAAATCAAACTTCTAGCATTTAGACAGTGTATCTGGAAATTAAGTCTGCTTTCTGGCTCTCTAACTTAAAGATTTTATAGCCTATCTGCAGATATAAAAATCACAAAGTACCCTAACAGAGAACAACAAAAAAAGATACTAAAAATAACATAATATATTGATAAAGAAATGTTCTCTCGTTTCAGCTCAATAAGGAAAATCATTCTCTAGAAGTAATAGAAATGACAATTTTTAAGGGTCATTTCATAAGGTTATTAGGTATATGAACTTTATTTAACAAATGGTTACCTGCAATGGAGATTAGACAGTATTCTAAATAAAGCAATTTTATTTATCTAAATGTTGATAATTTTAATCAAGAAAAATATACTTACATTAGAAAGAATCTTTATACCAACTATGCATATAACAAAATAATATGTAAATCTCCAACTGAAATAAATAAAAAATATATTAATACAAAATAAATAAAAAGCTATGTAATCAATATAAACCACCACATTACTTTCAGGGTAGGAATAAGCACAAATCTAACTTCACAATATTCATTCTGCCTTTATCATATTTAGAAATAAACTGAAGTAAATGAATGAACAGAAAATAATGTTCTTGTTTAAGAAATCTGGAAGAAATTTAAGAAGCCATTTTACCTGGAGGTCTTATTTTCTGTACAAAAATTAAGTTAGACTTCATTTCTTGCAGACTAAATTATTCCTAAATTATTCTAAAAAGCAATTATTTTGAAAATGAAAAAAAAAAAAAGTTTACAAAAGTAAAGTGACATGCCACCTAATTTACGTATGTTGTACTAAATTTATAACAAACCAAAACGTGGTAAAAAAAAATTAAGTCATATCTTAATACTAATCACAATGAGCATAATAGGAATGTCAAAGTAAATTACCAAAAATACGAGAAATTTCTATGTAAACAAAATACAGACCAAGATGAAATAACTGTTGTAAAGTTGGATCCGCCAAAGATATTCAAAGAAAGGATACTAATAAATCAATCATGTATCCTATAAAACTGTTAAAATACTTCAAAATCTATCATGAAAAATATTAAATATAAACATTTTAGCCTCGTCTCAATTTTGCTTATCAACCTCCTTAATAAATACCATAACAAGTGTTAATTGTTAAACTAATGAAGATCCCAAGTTTTAAAAGTTTTGTACAAAATAAAAAAATTTTTTTTAATTTTTACTTTAAAATCTGTAGAGATAAAAAGCTATAAAATGGGGATATTTACTTTCCATCAAAAAATGTGAGTATAAATTGTTAAGGTAGAGATTAAAAGTAATAGTAATAATTATTTTTCAATGAAAAAGAATAATTTTCCTGATTATCTGGATAGAATTATACCAAATGTAAATAATACTCAAGTCTACAGTTTCAGTCATTTCTCTTAAGTTTATATAACTATCACTGTTGTATTTAGTGGCTGTAACACAAAAATAATCAAAAACTTATAATAGTTAATGTTATTTATTGCTAAAAACTCAGTTAATAGAAATTTCAAGACAAATACAACAAAAATTGCATCAAGTCAAAGAAAATGACAGGGTAAAATTAGTGACATAACAGAAAAATAGACTAAATTTTACCCATCAAAAGCTTCATTATAATGTATTCATTCTCTTTACAAAACCTTTTCTTTTCTTTTTTTTATTTTAATAATTATGCAATTTTAATAACTTGTTGATGTTTCATTGCAAATAAAGAATTGGTAACAGGATTCTTAAATATTCTCAATTCATTGAGAAAAAATATTTTGACAAAGTCTGCTTCCTTCTGAATACCAAGTTAGGCAATAATAAAAATGTTATGTGTTTAAACAAATAGGAAAGTAAAACTTTAAAAGAGTATTTCTGGAATGATCCAAGCTCAAAGTCACAGCTTAAAAGATTACAAAAAGGTTAAAAACCATCCTCATCCTACCTACACCCATCTACCAATATGATTACAAATATCAAGCAGCACAAAAAAAAAAAAAAAAAATAAAATAAAATAAATAAATATCCAAGAAAAAAAAAACAAACAAAAAAACAAAAAACTGACACAGTCAAGGATTGGGGGTGGGGGAGAAATAAAAGAAAACCAGAATCACAAGTATAAATTAAATGCTAAGTTTTTATACAGATATGTTCAACATTGTTGACATTTGCCATCATTACAGTGAAGTTCAAGACCTTTCAATCAGCCATCGAAATGTCCCTCAAGTGGTTTTATCAATTCATCAGGATGCACAGTCCAAGCACTTTCATATAGTTTGGTCTGGTTGATTTTGTTTAGTGGATTATCAACCTCTAAACTTTCATATAAGATGTGTGCAAAAATTGCTAATGTGGAGGGAGGGTACTGCAGACTAAATATGCTATACAAACCAGTTTTCACTGCATATACCCAATACCCCAATACATTTCAACTATATCCACTGAAAGCTCAAATTGCAAATTTCTTTTAGAATAATCAATATTTATAATAAAAAAAATTGTTTTAAAAAGAATTATGATGTGGGAGATAGTACATTCTAAATGTGAACAAAAGAATATTCTACAGATATTAGATAGAAATGGAACATCCTATTCAACAATTTGAAGCTAACCTTCTTACAAAACAACATCTTGCAAAATAATCTGAGTGGCCAATACTATCAATTAGTGAATTTGATCTTCACTGACTTCTCCACAATTGTAACCTTGTGCTATACTAAGTAAATATTAAACAAAATGAAGTTATTAGACCTTCTGTATAACCTATGCACTTGAAGCTGTCACTATTTCTTGCTTCAAGAGGTATGAAAATAGCTAACTGAAATATAAACTCAAATTTAAACAAATATAAGAATGCTAAAAGATCTTATTGGTGAGTACAAAACCTAATTGAAGCAATAAAAAAAAAAAAAAAAAAAAAAAAAGACATAAAAAAATTAAAAATTAATCAATTTATAATACATATGCTGATATTTTATTAATAAATATGTATTTATTAACCTCAATTCCATCCCTTTTTAGTTGTTACACAGCTATTTCCTTGATAGAGCTTTTTCTCATTTTTTATCCATTTTTCTTTTTTAGTAACATATTTTCTTTCGAATTTCCATTTATAGTGATTGTATTAGGTTGGTGCAAAAATAATTTCGTTTTCTCACATAGTAACATATGTTAAACGAAATTATTTTTGCACCAACCTAATAATACCCATTTGTCCAATTTTTTTTTTAATAAAATGTTTTTATATATGCCTTCCTGGTTTCTCTTACAGTGTCAAACATCCACTCACATTAATCTTTTCAGAGATAACTGCAGCTAAATCATCAGTAATAATGTTTCAGTAATTCTCTTCAGAGGCTTCAACACAATTTAACAGTTCATCCAATAATTTCTTAATCTATGATTAATTCTAGCACAAACTTCCATTGCACCAAATGTTAAAATGGCCATAGAATTAATACAGTAATAATAAACAATTTTTCTGTAACTTGCATTTGCTTTACACAAAACTGAAGAGGAACTTCTAACAGCATTTATATCCCAAAAAAAATAATCAAAAATGTTTATGGATGTCATCAGTCTAACTTCTTTATTATCGTAAATCTTCAAGCAATTTGGTCAGTAATCCTCTGCTTAAGTTAATCTGGATTTAGGCACGAGATAAAAACAATTGGCTTAATTTACTGTCATTTCATTAAAACAACTAATATGGCCATTTTTATTGCTTTTTTTTTTTTTTTTTAAAATTCTTCTATACAAAATTAATCAATTTGTATTTTATGCCTTATCAACCTTTTATAAGTTATTTAACCCTTTAGCATTCAATACAATTCAAATTCATCCCATAAATATTGGCTGTGTGATTTCCAGTGTTATTTGCAATGATGTTGTCATATTATGGGAGAGTATACATGGGGTTGGTTTACAGCCAGTTGTATATTGAGAGCCAATATTTACAGGGCAGGTTGAATGCTAAAGGGCTAAAGCAGAAACATTTTTGAATTGTAAGAATTTTTTTTTTTTTTTTGTCAGTAAATATTGTATTAAGGTTTTCAAGATAATGATTTTCAGATACAAGTCCAACAATTTTACGTGTTAGATTAAGAAAAAGTGGATTCATATCTTTCTTCCAGCACCAAATATTCCCAAGCAGTCAAACCATCTAGATACTAACCAAGCTAGACATTGCTTAATTTCAGTAATCAGATGAGAACCAGTGTTTCAACATATGGCCATAAATCACCAAAATTAATTGAATTTCAGATACTATTGTAAAGTTTTTGCAGACTTTTTGAAATTATTCTATTGAAATCTAAACATCAAAATTCCACACATTAAATTATAAAATTGCTATCATTTGATTTAAATAGTTAACACTATAAAAATGACAGCTTCTAATTAAAGGGCATCATGAAATCCTTAAGTATGGTTAAATGTTTAATTTTTTTTCTTGTTTTATTGCCATAGCTGCCAAAGATCAATATTGCAGTTACAGAATTTAGAGTGAAAAACATTAACAATTTTGCCATATCATTTCCTCAAATAAAATGAAAAACTAAGGTACCACTAAAACATGTTTCTCTTTGATGAAAAGTCTGAGATTAACATTTAGTACTTAAGTTTAATCTGAAACTGAAATGATCAATTCAGTAAAATATTTTATTTAGCAACAAAGGATATTTGTATATATTGGATTGCCAAAACATGAATCATTTATAAAATTATGTACAATATATTCACCAAAAGTAAACAGAAAAAGTTGAGAACAAACTACCCAAAATTTAATTTTTTTTAAGTCATTATTCAAAAAATACTTTTGAACAATTCTGATCTCTCAATAACTTAGAATTACTGAGATGAAATGTAAAACTTACACTTTCGATAGGTTTCGTCAGCTAAAAGTTAAAAAAAAAAAAAAAAAAAAAAAAATTAAAAACTAATTTCAAGTTAAACCTTGACCACTTTTGCACTTGTTAAAAAGAAAGAAAAAAAGTAATTATTATTGGGTTCAAAGCTACCTCATAAACCTCATTTTCAAAGAGTACCCAGCAATTTTAGTTTCAACTACAGGTCACTGTAAGATGAGAGTGGATAAAACTAAGTACAAGGTCATGAAGTTCCATCAAACCAGAAAGTAGCCAAGAATAGTTTCTAATTTTCTTTAAGTATCAGTAGATCAGTTATTGGCTGAACAGCTAACAAGGCTATACAAATGAATAAAAGAATTCATTTGTGGTCATTCCAAGGAAATGACAAAGTAAAGAAGGAAGTTAAATGGCATAATCAATATTCTATCACACATGTAAACGTATAGTAATAATAACAACAACATCAATATTACTATTGTACTAGTAATATAAAAATGATACTATCATGTTATTTGAATACTTTAACCATTGGGAATTTCTTCAAAAGGGCAGAATTAACTCTGCAACAATACAATGAAATGGTACAGCTTAATCACGCACTCAAAATGGTTTTAAAATCTTTCACTAATCTTCAAAGGCATAATATTCAATTGTAATACTACTTTTTGTTTTTTGCATAGATATTCACTAAGCTTAGCTACGCCTGCCAAAAGATGAAATGGGACATAATTATATTGTGCAAATTGTTAATGTGGGAAGGGCCTGACTGTGTTGATAAATCAGCATTTCAAATTTACATTCCCATCACTGGTACAGACAAAAATGTCAAGAATGATGGATAAATTGATATTACAATAAGAAAAAGAAAAATTTGGTCAAGTAGCCTAATCTATTCTAATATCACACTGCTATCTAATTAGGCTTTGTTTAGGATACATCAATCACTTTGTCCAAGAATGTTACTCCTGGTGGATGAAAGTGTCTCCAGACATGCTATCTAGTGGTGTCTCAAAGAATTTGACATTCTCTCAGGCTTAGACAAGAAAGCTTAAAAGTAATTTTTCTGATTTCTGTCAGTCAAATCATTCTGGCTAGTTTTGTGTTACCTTTTGAATGGAGAGCAGATTCTCTTCCAAATCAATTTTTCAAACTACTGATCCTCTTTCTTGATTCAGAGAGACAATTCTGTGAGCAGTCAATGCAATATTCATTTTTTTTTTTTATTATCCAAAATCTATAACCATCATCATAAAGTGAGAAAATACTTTTCTTTGAAAGTGATATCTTACTTTATTTAGTCAGAGCCATCAAGTCTAAAAGACCTTGTACTAATTACATTTTGTATTATTATTATTATTATAATAAAAGAAAAGAATCATGTATGTAAGCAGTTGAAAGATATGAAATTTCATTTTTTTCACTTGTTTGAATATTGAAAATTAATGGCATTTGAAGAATTTTATAGAAAATGAATCCTCCAAACACTACACCCTAAAACTCAGTTTTAATAAGAATAATAAGCTGCAATAAATAAGTTAGTAAAGAAAATTTAGCATAAAGAGAAAAATGAAAAAATTGATATTATTGATCAACTGGGATATTTTCAGAAGAAACAAAAGATCAATGACAAGTGATTAAATTTAACAAGTTTTACAATATTTTTCATAAGAATAAAATTAATTTTATTTTTTTTTTTGTCATTTGGGATGTATGGAAGCAAATGTAGTTTTGTGAATCTTTGTTTTCTTTTTTGCTTTCTTTTTACTTCAGGTTTTTCCTACTGTTGATTTAGCATCAGAAACAGCCCACAGTTAATCACCTGTGTATGCCAAAATCAAATGCCTTTAAGGCCAACTTCTTAAATAGCCTCAAATAGACTCCAGATTCAATCCCAGTATGACATTTGTATAGGCCGAAATTGTTGCAGTTTTTTTGGGTATGTATGTATGTACTAGTGAACCAGTCAAAATGACTTGACTCATTTTATAGTCCACCAAGAGAAGGGTTAGCCAATCAGAAGACATAGAATATTCAATCCGTCATGTATAAAAGCGACCATTTTGTTTACTCTCTCCGAATGTCCAGTGCCAACTTGTCAGGCGAAGAGGAACAGAAGGAAGAACGACTGAACTACGCTCTGCTACTTCACCGGGATATCCACTGCTAACCTGAACAACGCTTCCCTACTGTCTTCGAAATATTCAATGCTAACCTCTGGATTCTATACTCAAAGACGACCATCATCATGAACAACAGAAATTACTTTCCCCATGGATTAAAAAACAAAAAATGTATCTTTTAAATCATGCCTGTTCACAAACTTTTTTTTATCAAATAGGAAAACCAAATCTTACACAAGTATTTTTTTTTTTTTCATAAACTGACAAGCTTCATTTTGGCAGAACTTTTTTTTTTTCAAATTTGAAAACTAAATTTTGGACATTAATTTTTTTTAACCAACTGGCTTTTTTACCCACTTTATACCAACTTGTTATTCACCAATTATCAATTTCAATGCACAGATTATTTCCTGTGTTTTGTAGCTTATTCTTTTATAAAATTCAGAATTATGACTTAAGCTAGAAACATTACAAAAAAAAAAAAAAAAAAAAAAAAAAAAAAACACATCTACAAGTACTTATTCATGATTCACCAAATTTTGCAACAGATAAAATAAAATACACTAGATCTTTCAAGTAAGCTCATGTCCTGTAAGTAGGTCAACCTTGGAATCTATGTATTACTATCCAGAAAATTTTACAACAAAGATATTTTTTCTCAGACATATACTAAATCTAGAGTACGTCTTACATACCACAATATGCAATAACTTTTTCATCTGTAGATATACATCTATTAATAATGGGGCACTTCAATGTGGTGTAACAGTAGCAAGGTTGTCTCACTGGATCAATTACAACTGAATAGTGAGTTTGATTCTTACTTAGTACCCCATACTTTCAACCTTGTGCCACAACTAAGCTATGATTAAAATCACTATACAGCTATCGATGCTCACTCAAATGGGTTTACCTATTTTAGTAAGCTAAGAAGTATAAAAGATTGGTACATTGGGTTCAGTTATGGTTGGCAGTCATAAAAATGGCATGTATTAGGTTGGTGCAAAAATAATGACGTAATAATGTCATTTTTTTACGTTAAAAAATACGTCAAAAAACGACATTATTACGTCATTATTTTTGCACCAACCTAATATATTTCTTTTCCAAATTAAGTCATAAACCCTCAGTTTGGCAAGTTTGCATGATAACTTATGCTCTATGATATATTTACGTTTCTTAAGTGTAAGTGTATAAATCATTTATATTTTTGGTTAAACTTCACAAAATTAATTCCTTTCTCAATTATTTTTCTCTTATTTAAAAAAAAAAAAAAAAAAAAAAAAAAAAGAAAATCAATAATTAAAAACTTATGTCTTCAATATTGTGAATTTTATAATGGTTTGATAGCAGCAGCAGTGTAAATAGAAATGGTTTATTTAAAGCTTAATCAAGATAGAAAATATCAAGTATAGATATAAAAGGCTTGCAAAGTTGCATAATCTTCAACAAAAAGCAAAGTTTCTGATGAATTAAAATTGTTAACTAGAGGTAAAAATCATTCTTCAATCTTATCAATAATGGTTCCATTTTTATTTATCAATAATGTTATCAATATTTCTTAGTAATGTTTTAATTTTTTATTCTATATTTCTCACAACTGGGTACTAAGCTAAAACTTGTGTTACATATCCAACAAAAAATTTCTCTCTGCTTGAAGGACTGATTAAGTTTTAAAATATTTTTAATGTCATGTACCTTCATGACAGATGATGACTCTCTGCAGATACCATTCCTTTAATAGATATTGAAATTGTTAAATAATTATAAGCTCTATGCTAATAGTTTCTTTTGGTTTGTGGAACTCTTCTGGCTTCTTGCTTTCTCATCAACTATGATCTTCAAAAATTTAAATGCAACTAGTGATGGGACAATACCAATATTTTTACCAATTCTGATACCTACAATGTTTAAAATTCATTATTTTCAGGCCCTACAGTTGGTTTGGGAAACTTAATAAACAAAGTAAATTTATTAATAAAACATTTAGTAGAAAAATAAACACAAAAACTTAGGAATTAAAAAAAAAAGTTAAATATCCTTTTTATTTAAAAATTGGGTAAGAGTTTAAACAATAAAGAAAACAATTTCTTTACGTAAATCACCTAAAGTACCTAGCTACATTTAAAATATTGCTTTACTTCAGTTATCAGAAATCTTAAACTTCCAAACTACACTTTTCTGCTTGGATAGACTTGCTATAATTGGGGTCTGTAAATAAACATTGGTTAAAATTTACATTTCTCACTGTTAGATAAAAATATTTCTAGTTTTCTAATGTGCATAATTTCTAAAGATTCAACTAATAGTTTGCTATGAATTGTAAAATAAAAGAGTATTTTTTGTCCACTTCATATATTTTTAAGTTTTAACAAGCAAAGGCATCCTCTAAATATTATGGAATCTCATTAAAATTTTATATGTGGCATTTTTCAATGAATGGAACAAATTTAGTGGGTAACAATTCAATTTCAGCATGCACTTCAAAAATAAGAGATACGCTAAAATATATATATATAATATTGCAACAATAATACTCTAAACAGAAAGGCATCATCCTATATATTATTGTGGTTTAACTTGTGCATATATTTTGATAAGATACAAGGAGTACCTAATCCAACAGGACAGTGAATAAAAAAAATAAATGCAAATTTAAAATTTGCTTACAGACATTTTAATAAGAATTAAATATGAATTATCACAGCAACTTAATAAAATAAATAATAAAGTGTCTTCAATCATATCTAAAAAATTTAATCACTAATAAGTTTTACTCTAAAATAAATTTCTCACAACTAAAAAATTTAATAATTTCTAAAAAGAATAAAAAATTATTTTATTTTTATTAAAAGAAAAGAAAGTGCAGTACAGTAAAAACATATCCCTTGATTCTTTTTTAAAGAGATAAGCAATTTTAGCAAACTTTACGATAAAAAAAAAAAAAAAAAAAATATTAGGAATTTGAAAGCTAAATAATGCTGATATCCAACTTGATCATTTTATAGGATGAAATTTTACTAGCTTTATTTTAAAAATATTAAAACAAATCAGGTTTAAAATGGAAAAAGCATAATCACACCAGATAAAAACTCATTTTTAACTGTTTTATACACACACACACACACACTTCTACTTATAAAACTTGCATTTTGCTTAGTTCCAAAAAGGAATAAATGAGGAAAAAGTTCAAAATATTTTAAATGCCATAATTTAACACAGGAAAGTTCAATTATGCCAAAGAAAAATGTTAGTAAAATAAAATTAAATACAATTTTTCATGGAAATAAATTTTTAGGTTTTCTAATAATAACTTTTGTGTGGAAAAGCATTTTTCAAGAAACTTCAAATAAGAGTTTTTTTGTTTTTTTTTTAATTAAATAAAAGATGAAAATCTGTTTCAAAAGCTATAAAATTTTAAGAAATACATGAATTTCATAGAAACAAAATTTAAGGTTCATAAAAAGAATGTTTACTTTTTTAAGTGCCAGTTATTGAAAAGATTTATTTTTCTTTATGTAATACTATGTAAACAAAAATAAATCTTTTCCATAACCGAGACTAAAAAATGATTTTATAGATAAAAACTATTACAAAAAAAAAAAAAAAAAAAAAATGTAATTTAACTGCCTCACCAGAAGGACAATTTGTGCCACAAGATCAATGACATTGCCAAGAGTTCCATGTATTTTTATTTTTTTTTTTTAATAAAAAATAATTTGTTGTAAAAGAGCCCAGCAAAACAAAATGAATTCATTTTGTGTTTATATTACATAATTTTAATTTTAATTATAATTATTAAATTAATAATTTATAATATTAAATGAATGAATTAGAAATGTTTAAAAAGAAATTAAAAATAATTTTATTTATAACCGAAACATTCTTTAAACTAGCAAACCTTACAGAAACTTTGAGAACTGAGTAGAAATTTGTATCAAGTAAAATAAATTTGCATCATGCTTAACTTAGGTGTTATTATAGGTCCCTCTATGAGATCACTAAGAAAAGAGCATAGCATGATGAAAAAGACACCAAATTTGACGAAAACAAAATTTCATCGTCTAAATGTTTATATTATTAAGAAGAAAGATCAAAGTTTATTTTAATTATTTTTTGAAATTTTTCCTTGTTAGAACATTCTAAATTTTGATTAAAAAAACCCTGTTTCTCTTTGTATCTCCGAAACCAGTAAAATAACATACAATTCTTAGCAGGTTTTTTTGTATGACACACATTAATTTGGAAAATCTTGCAAAAATAATAATTGTCAGATGTTAATGAAGCTTTCAGAAACTATTCACAGATGATAGAAATTATTATGTTTTTGTTTTTTTTTTGTTTTTTTTTATTAAAGTCATGGCAGAAATATTTTTTTTATATTACCCACCCCCTATAAATAATTTTAGGAAAACTCTAGAAATTCTATCGTGTCAGATTTAGTGATTATAATAGTTAAAAGCACAAGGCTTTGAGGAATGCAAATCATGTTTTTTTTTTTGTTTTTAATTGGATCCACACTACCTGAAAATCAGCTCTGAATTGTAACATACAAAACTCAATAAAACAAAAATATTATTTAATTTCAAATGCTTTTAATTTGTTTTTATGAATATGGACAATATTTTCTGAAAGCAAAAAATTTTTTTGATGAAAAATGAATTTTTAATACAATTATTTTTTATTTCTTTAATTATAATAGTTTTTTAAATTTAAGTTGTTAAAATATTATAAAATTAGTTAAAAGCCTATTGTTATGACATTTTCCCATAAATGAAATATCAAAATTAATAAAATGAATGGAAATACAAATAACACAGTAAAATGTAATAAATGTACATAAAATTATAGTATTTTATGTACACTTCTGATAAAATTTCATAAGAAAAAAAAAGGTACCAATAAATTAATTAGATACCTTTCTTATGAAATATGAAATTTAATCTCACTCTTAACAGTCTTATTTTAATTTGCTTATAATATATTTTCCATAAAGCATCGTAAACGTAAAGGTGAAAGTTAAGTACAAAAAGAAAGAAAAAAAAAATTAGATTACTGAAAGATTTCCTTAAAAATAATGAGGTAAATAATTTGTTCACTTAAATGTAAATAATTTCACTTTTCTCCTTCCATAGAACAAATTATCCTCACAGAATCCGTTAATATGTCATTCATCACCTGTCAAGTGATGCGAAAGTTTGTGACCTGCTTTGTTTTATTTTCAAATTACATCTTTTCAATAGAGAAGCTAAGTTAAACTTGGTTCAAAATATTTTAAATGAACATTATAATTTATGATTTTCTTGAAATAAGTTTTGAAACAATGATAATTGATATTCAAAAGAATTTCAAACGGAGATTTTCAGTTTTTTTTATAAAATGGAAAAATGGTTGCCATCTGTCAATTTTGCTGACTCAAAAACAAAGATTTTTAACAAAAATTTCGGATGTGCTAGGAACAATTAAATATAAAAAAACAAAAATACCCCCAAAATACTTTGATCTTTCCTCTTAAGAATAACAAACATTTAGACAATAAAATTATGTTTTCGTCAAGTTTGGCATCTTTTTCATCATGCTATGCTCTTTTTTTTAGCAATCTCGTGGAGGTACCTATGTTATTATGATCTATAAATTTTAGTTTTCTTGATAGCTAAAAATCAATAAACATTTATATCTTTCTATCATTAGTACCAAGAATTGAAAATTAAGTTTTACACAAAAAATATCCAAAGAATTGTTTTTGGAATCAGAAATTAGGTTAAAAATTCTCCGATTACAATACCAAGCTTGAAACCCCGAAAAGTTCCAATATTTCCGATTCTCAATTCCAATTAATTATACCATCACTAAATGCAACATCATTTTTTGTCTCCCTGAATCTCAGTACTTTATTGCCCTCTGTTTCTTGCCCTCCCAGTAACCTCTTGTGCATTAAGGGCTTTGATCACCTTGCCTGGGATGAAAAAAAAAAAAAAAACATGAATTGGTATGACTTGTGAAATGGTTTTTGCCATAATTGTGAATTCAAAGTTGAACATTTTTTTTTTTTTTTTTTGAACAGGATTCTCTTACTAATTTTTATGAATCAACAGACTAGTGAACTATTTGTTCTTGACTTAATAAAACAGTTTAAAAGAGTGCAAATGATAAAGTATATCCTATACATACATGAATAATATAAAAATTCCCTGACTACAAAAAGAATTGCTAACAAAATAGCACTTAGTAATCAACAAATAGAAAATCCTTCAGAACCTGTTTTTAAGTATCTCTAAAGATTAGAAACAAATGTCAGTAGAAGAATATTTAAAAGAAAATTAGAGAAGAAAACAGAAGTGAAAATGTTAAGGATGAAAAATAAATTATACTTTACCTAGATTCTGTAAATCTTGTTAAGGTTTTAGCTTTCTCTTGATTTCTTCTAAGACGGAACCAACGTTCTATCTGTTTTACTGATAAATCTAACTGCTTGGCATAACCCTGGAAGAAAATAAAAAGAATCCATAAATAATTAAAAAAAGCCAAGATAAATGTCATCAAATCATAAGAAACATCCCTGAAGGAAATATACAAAAGTGTATGGAATTATCCAATTCCACAATACAACTGCAGTTTAAATAAGCACGCACGCGCACAGGCCAGCTATTCATTTTTCAAATACACCCATCTGCTAGGGTGGCTAGCCAATCCCCATTTCAGATGTCTTCTCAGGCACATTTGTTCAACACCGACAGAGCCCAAATGTGGTTTATTCTGCAACTATACTGGGCAGATTTTAATTACATTTCCTCAAAGAGAGCACATAATCTGGCATGATCAGCAGTTTGAACAATGCCAATACACTCAAACACTTGATCACAATAACTTGTGACTTTGTACGAGCACACCCATCGATAGATTCCCAATTATTCTGTCTACTCAATTCCGTTCACAAGGTTTGGGTCAACTGTGATATGGTTTTCAGGCACTTTCCAAAAAGGTGCAGTCTGCTAAGATCGCTTCCACAGACAGATGACAAAGAAGTCACTTTCCTGACATATCAACCATGGTGAAATTTGAACTCTGGTTTCATTGTTGGAAAGGTTTTAACTACTTGACCATGCACTTATACATAACCCACACACAAATCTATATAAATAAATATGAATGTCAGTGTGTTACACTTTTTCAACTTTATTCCTAGAGGCCGTAGCCCAACATATACTATTTTGGAATCAGGCCAACTCTGAACAAATTAAAAACATTCCATGCTGGATCCGAACCGGCAATCATGAAATTTGGGATTCACGATTTTTTATTACTGCAATTTTTTTTAGGTGATTTTTTGCAACAAAGTTTTTTGTATGATAATTTTTATAACTTGGAAATAAATTTGGGAATAATTGAAATTGCAAAACCTAGTGAAAGTCACCCATGAAATCAAATTGTTTGTACAAATAAATAAGGGCCTACATACATCAAATTGTCTTTAAATTAAGGAGAATTAGCATTGAACTTTTAAAAGGTAAGCTTAAATTTTATTTTCAATATGCAATACTTAAATGCATATGGCAGCATGAATGAATCAATAGTACAACTTTTAAGCTAGTTACACAATATTTTTGATAATACCAGTATATGAGTGCACATGTATATATGGTGGACTCTTGTCAGACAACAAATGAGGTTTCAGTAAAATGAAGTGGTGCTCAACTTTTATGGACACACATGCATCTCAGAAGGCCTGAAGATATTTTGCAAACTTTTAGACAGATTTTATATATATATATATATATATATATATATATATATATATATATATACACACACACACACCAAAAATTGATTTACATATAGAACATTTAAGAATCTGTGTGCTCTGAAGTGTTGCAAATTATAAATACATAAGGCATTATGTAAAATTGCAACACCTAAATATGTATTTCAATTTACTAAAGTAATATAGCAAGATTACAATAAACAATTGAGCACAAATTCCAAAATAAGGGATGTAGCACCTATATTTTAGAGCATATATTAATAGGTATCTCAAACTAAAATTTTATTTTCAATATATTTGAAACCCTTTAATACAGACAAAGCTTGACAAAGCAAAAGATGGTATCAAATTCATCTTTGCATCTCAATTCGCAACCAAGTTATGGCCATTCAAAATTCAGAGTTTTCTGAATCCTGTGCTATTGGGCCAAACGCCAATTTTAATACTGTATAACTGAAAATGCAGGCTTCAAACAAGTCAAAAGACATTATAAATGTAATGTCATACAGGTAGTCTTGAAGTAAAAGATAATATTAATGGAATCAATAATTATTAGATCATGCCAGCCTAAATGTTGGGAAAATTTGTGTTATCAAAAAAATAAATAGTTAAGAAATGTCACAGAAGGGCATTTTTGACTGCTCATTTAAGTCATTTTAACAGTTAATGCTTTACAACTGCTTGCTATGATTATAACACAGAGATGAAACTATTTTTTCCTATAGTACATCAATAAATAAAACCTATATTTACACCATGTGAATACAGACAATTTGTCAGGTCAAAAAAACCAAGTCAAAACTATATCATGAACTATAATCAAGAAACTTTACTAATATGTAAATCTAATATGAATACCTTTTCTCATAGATGTATCTAATTTTGGAAAATTGTAAAATTTTGTAATTTTTGAAAAAGACAGTAATGACTACAAAACTTAGAAATTGGTTTCATGAAATGAATCATTGGTCAATCTTTCAAATGTCTATTGCAAAGCTTTAAACTCATTTGTCTCCAAACTAAAAAATAAAATGTAACAATTTTATTTTCATCTCAATAGGGCCTCATCCCTAGAATTAGAAAACAAATTTTCATAAGAAATAAAAATAAAAAGTAAACTGATTATATTTTGAAAATTACAATTAATTTTTTTTTTTAATGAACGCATCAGCCAAATTTAAGCTAAACCTATCCAGCACATTTTTTTTTTATAAAATGTATTATTTTTTTTATTTATTTATTTTTTTTTAAATCATATGAATTTAATGCTTTAAGAAAATGCATAAAAACAGCAGCCAAGGAAAAAGTGAAGCAAGCATGACAGTTTGGACAAAATAAAATAAGTACTTTAATAATGCATTTTAAAACTGCATAAAGAAAATTTAAGAAAATGATTTAAACTATGAAATATCCATTGATAAAATAAGTGTGATTTAAAATGTAGTTTAGCTATCAATATTCATTCACTCAGTAAGCAATTACAATTTCAGTACTTCACCCCTCGAAATGGATGATGTAGACTTACTTTTTTTTATTTATGTACACAGTGATAGAAAATCAACTGATTATTTAAGACGAGACATTGATCTACAAAGTGCAATTTTCATTTATTTTTGTTTTTAATGGTTTAATTTCTCTGGTATTTCATCCACTAAACTCTTTAATTTAGAATTTTGTGAAACAACTCCAAACCTTACCTTAAGCCCACAAAATTGACAAGTATCCTTTCTCTTTAAAATAGGACTACTTTGATATTAATAAGAGCACACAACTCTGAGCGCAACAAATTTGAAATACACTAGGAAATTCTCAACTTTGAAAATGTGGAAAAGAAACAGCAGTCATTGAAATACAAAACAATTTGAAGAGATGTGAAATAAAAGCTAATCATACACAAGAATTTTATCTTTATAAAGAGAAAAGATACAATGAACAGGTTAAACTTTAAGGAAATTTCACTATTTTGACCCGTTTTTGCAGTGTAAACTAGGGAGGTGTAAGATACCTAATATTAATATACCATATATTCTCCTTGAGCATTAACACACAACTTTATTCTCACACACAATCATACATATAGTAAATACATTATTCCATGCCTGTTGTACTGATTAACACAATACAGCAAGAGTTGTAAGTGAGCTAACTAAATGTGTCAGTGTCCAATTATGTCCCAAAAATGTTCAATGAAAGTTCTGGCAATCACGTCAATCAGGGAAATTGTGCAACATTATGCAGAACATGTTGAGCAACATGGGCATCATATAGGTTGACATTAATCTGCTGGAACAGCACAGAATGCAGTAGAATGATTTGGGCAATATTTTCAATATATGTAACAATGTTCAATGTTCCAGACACAAACATCAAAGGCAATCAAGAGTTATAACTTATGACATTGCATGTCAAGATACAGGGTTGGAACCGAGTAAGTTTTGGATTGATTGACTGATTTGTTTGTTTATTTAATGGCATATCAACTCCTTATAGGTCATTTAGTGTCAAAATTTAATTTTTCTTGAGCGCTTTGAAGTAATAAAATATATGTTATTCTGCTTTCACAAATGAATACATGGTAGATACTCAGCTTTTGTGCATATACATGTTTGTGTGAACGTAATTTTTAGAGGCAATATGGGTTTTATGCTGTAGTTTTGCTGAAGTTATATATTGGAATACAGTTTGATTTAAGAAATTGTCAGATATTATATGGTTTAATGTCATGAAAGAATTTTCTCATGTTGGTTGTTTGGATGATTTTGTTTAGTGGCATATCAAGCTCTATGAGTTATTTAATGCCAAAATGTAAATAATTTTAACAATTTTATTACTTCAACTAAATATATTTTGAACACAATTATATGCTTTCAACTACAGATAAAATGTATTGTGGGTAATGTTTTAAAGAGGTATTGTAGCTAATTTTTTTTTTTTTTTTTTTTACATAAAAATGTATTGCTGGTATTTTTACTATAGAAATGTATTTTTATACTTTCATAGGGTTTTGCTTGTGGTTTCACTATTTGTCCATAGCTGGGATCCTAACAGGTGCTACCACTCTAGGTCAGAGTAAATCTGAGAACAGCAGCACACTCCTCAAAACCTCTTATCTCCCAATCAACAACCTTGCTGTCGGATGTAGTTTATCATCATATCCAGGACTCATAAGTTGTGGATAACAACAGAAAAGAGGCTTACACTATCTTTATAAACATTCCATTTTACAACGCAAATGGAGGTATTAGGTTGGTGCAAAAATAATGACGTAATGTCGTTTTTTGACGTTAAAAAATACGTCAAAAAACAACATTACGTCATTATTTTTGCACCAGCCTAATATTAATCCAGAGTGATCTCTTTATGATATCTATAGATTTCACAGAAGAAAACATCCTTAAATTACACACAAGTTTAAACTATATAAAATTCTCAAACAGTTCCACAAATCAAATATCCATCCATCCTCTGAAGTCACAATTGATTTTTCTAAAGCAGTAATTATGTATCAACTAAAATAGATGAGGGTTTTCTTACAAAATGACTGTCTAACCTATAATTTCTTTACCATGGTAACCAACAGACTGGTATGAATCAATTGCAGACATAAGGATAGCATGAATATAAATTACATTTCTCATCTATCCAACTTCCATTTACATCTCAAATGGCAAACAAGTAGATGTAAACCTTTTATACAAGCAAAAAAGCAGTTAAACATTGCTAACCAATTCTAATGGAAAGAGCACTTGTTCTCTCATATCAACTTAGAAATGTTCAGAAATCATTAACTGATAATGCAAGCAGATTATATATCATTTGCACAAAAGATCATTAAACATAATGATTATAAAACAGATACACATCCAGCCAACTTTAAACAATGTGAATGATTTACAGATGGAAAAATGTATTTATTATTCAACTTAAAACTAGAGAAAATACTCAGCATTTGAACCGAAGAGTAATTGAGCGTTTCGTAACAAATGAACTCAAGGTAACCTATAAATCAAGTGTTTGCATAGAACCAAAGATACACAATAGTAAGAAGGAACAAGATTGAAATTGTTTACTAAAGATTTAAAATCATTGTTTTGTATTAACATTTATCATTAAAGAAACTATGAAGATTATTAGTCATAAATTTGTAAGATGAAGAGAAAGTTTATTTATTCAGAATCTACTTCCTATCCTTTATAGTAATTATTTTCAGATTACCATATGAAATTCAAAAGTAAAATTCACAAGTATTTATGATTAATAAATGCATAATACTTTTTGAAACAGATGAAAACTAAAACCAAGAGTAGACTGATATGAAATAAGTAAACATAGTAGTTCTTAAACAGCTATGCTCAATTCCAATTCACAAGATTTCAACAAATTCATTTCTTTTTATATTGTTAACTATCAACAGTTTATACATTGATAAGGTAGTAGATTCAGTTGAGGTTAATAAAAGCAATAAGGACAAGTTGAGAGAAGTAAAAGGTGGGAAAATGTTCAGTTTATCATACAAATCCATTTTCAAAAGTTCTCTAAGAAAGAATTAAGAGAACTTCTTAAATTAGCCAATGAAATAGACAAGTTTTAAATACTAACAGCCCATTATGTTATACAGCAAAAACAAATGTACAAAAGCATAACATCCTTTAAATTTGACAACAATTCTGACTTGTTCATTACTGTTTCACAATATACAACTTTGACAAAAACACTACCTTTAGTGCTTCATACTGAGGAGAGCTGTTTCAAAAGTCAAGGATGTTATAAGGTTTAGTACTGTGCATTACTAGAAAAAAATCCAGAAAATAGTGACATTTTACCAACAGTAATGATGAAAAGTTAGACACAGCGTAAAGTATTCATTTTTAATTTAAGATTAAAAAAAAAAAAAATAAATAAAAAAAAAAAAAAAAAAAAAAAATTGCAGAAGCCTCACCTCCTAAAACATATCAAATAAAAAGCAGTTAGTTAATAATGGGTGGTCAATCAGACAAAAGGTTCAGATTTCTGAATCAGATTCAACTATTAACATAAAATTAGTAAATAGAACAGGTACAAAAAAAAAAAAAAATAGCATTTATATGAACAGCAGACAATGGTCAATATTCTGACTAATTATCCTTTCATTCTAACAAAGGTATCTTTTATATCACAAATCTTCCTGTGAAACAAATTCCAAATATGTCTAAATATTGTAAAAGATTCTTATCAGAATGTTTAATGTATAATGATTGCCATTAAATTAATAATGAAAAGTAGAGTCTAAGAACTTCCACCAATAATGAAAAGCATGCAAGATATATGTGACAAATATCAATATGCCTAAAATAAATTTTGTTGCCAGCACTATTGTAGTAAAAGTAAGATTTGGACTAAAATAATCACATCCACAAAGTATTAGGCTATTTTCCATAATTTATTAATATTTATATATTAATCTTGATTTTTTTTTTTTTTATATTAATAACATTTTTAATTACTAATATAGTAAAGAAACAAGATAATTTGAATTCAACTTTCTGTATATTTAGCTGAAATTCTTTCATGAATCATTATCAGTATTCAACAAATTGTTTGAACTAATATTCTAAACCTTAGTTTTATTACATTTCAGTCCAATCCCTGAATTCTCTCATTGTCCAGTGTATAATTCATCCACTAGAAAGGGATTCCTACTGTATATAATTTATAGATCTAGCTGTCCTTCGGCCAGTATCAATATTTTTTTTAGTCAACATTAGAACATATTTTGCACCGACAAAGGAATATACTGCCCTCTCTGAGGTGATATCCAAATAAAACAGAGTATCTAATTGCCAAACAGGACATGAAATATGACTTAAGCAAACCTGTATAAGCAAAAACAAAGTACTACAATGCAAGTAACTATGCTGAATAGAACAAATTAAAAATACAGGAAACCTTGCAACTAAAAAAGTGTCTTAGAAAATGCAGAGAAGACTAGCATATATTCTGATCTGCTTTGTGATAGAGTTGGATGAATTTTGTCTCCACTTTCTACTCCTCAGAAAAAAAGATAATTATACAGCCTGCAACAATCTGACACCCAGATCTATAACTATAATAGGAACTCTCTCTCTCCTGTCAGATGAATTATACAAGACTGAAGAATACATTAGTTGAAACTGACAAGACCAACAAGAATGAGACTATTAGTCCAAATAACTTGTGGAATAAAATAACTAATCATACAAATTCACACCCATTTCTAAAATAGTTCAGCATTTTTTTTTTTTTTTTTTTTTTAAATAGCATCATAACCACTTATAATTCCTACTCTTTCCACCCTTTACATTCTCTAGGCATGTCAAACATTTATTAGCAAAATTATGTCTTAAATTTTTTTTTTTTTTTTTTTTAAATCTCAGGTCCCTTAAGGATTTACCAAGCATTCGTGGGAAAGATAGTGGCGTAGCTTTCCCCATTGATTCTCCAGTTTGGAATTAAAACTTTTCTTTCTCAGTCTTGTTTTCCACCCAAGGCTAGAGAGCCCAGTCTACCCAATTAATCCATAGCTAAGTGGAGAAGAGATGGATTAATGCCTTTCTGAAGAGCATTTGTGCAAAAATGAATGCAACAGATGAGGTTGGAATTTGAAATAGGCTCGCTAGTTCCAATTTACTAACACCAATTAGACTGTGTTCACATTCTAAAATTAAATATAATTGTTAAAATAAAATTCCTGTTGTCCGGCAGTAATTGCAATAATCATGAAAATCAAAGATTGTTTTTGTCCATGAATCAAGGGTAAAATAAAAGATAACTAAAGTCTAGCTTATTAGATTACCAATCCTATAAAGAAAGTTCCCTAAATTATCTGTGGAATTAACTAATTGCATTTTTCAAGAAAATTTTGTCACAATCAAATATTTCATGAAGTGTTAAGTTCTTGGCCCAACCAAAATAGAATTTCAAAATAGGTTCTGATATTTGGTCACATTTTGAGAATTGAGTTAAATTGAGAAGTTTCTATGTACTTCCTCATACTTCTGTCATCCTTAAAACAAAAATTTTACAATATTGTGAAACAATTAGTTTCCAGTAATATGTGCCTAACAAACCTAGAAATGAGCTAAGAGCTTATCCTTCCAATAATTAACAGGAATTCCAAGTATTCATGGAAAAAAAGAACTGCATTTTTGTGATTGAGAGACAAATTTTACCATGATCACATTTTTAGAATATCCAGAATGTAAAAATATTAAGTTTTTGTGATAAAATCTATTTTGATGCAAATATATACAACCAAGAAGTATTTTTATATCTTTAACAAGGATAAAGTCTATTAATTTATTTCAATAAGTAAATTTTTCAAGTGTATATAATATTGGAAAAATTGAATTTGAAAAAGTGCAAAATACAGAAATTAAAATTTATTAAAAAATAAAATAAAACTTCCTAATTTGTCAAGTCATTTATAAAATCATTTGGTTCTAATTTTATTCATTTGAGAATGATAGAATTTATATTCAAAGCTAACTTTGAAAGCAGTACACACAAACTGATAGCAGTACGTTTTAGGTGAAAAGAGACCCAACTTTATCACTTGATCTCTCAATCAGCAACTGACAACATATTGTGAAAGATAACAGGTACATAAATATTTTCTGCTGTATTTTTTTTTTCTTTTAAAATCACATTTAACCCAGTTTATGACTTTCAACAAATTATATTGAGATTTAACAAATTGCTTCTTCTAAAATAGCAAAATCTATATTAGTCAAGTATCCGGAAGATATTTTTTTCTAAGCTAAATGGTGGCAAAGTGTTTTCTAAAATAGATTTGTCTGACACATATCTACAAGTGAAAGTAAGCAAAGAGTGTTCAAAGTTATTAGCAATTAATACACACAAGAGACTCTACAAGCTAAATCATTTCCCATTTGGGTTAAAGGTAGCTCCCAGTTTGTTCCAGCAAATAACAGACAACATGTTAGCTTGACTAAAATTTTTCATAGCATCCTCATAAAGAGTGAAAATAATGAACAGCACAAAAGAAAAAAAAAAAAAGAAAAAAAAAAAAGAAAAAGAAAAAAAGAGAGCATATCAAGGCAATATTCCAAAAGGCTGACGAATAGGGCTCAAGCTATGTTCAAATAAATGCGTGTTTTTCAAGCAGATCAAATATTTAGAGTAAATAATCAACGAGAACAGAAGACCAGACCTGGAAAGGGCCGAAACTATTAAAAATATGCCACCACCAAACAACATCACTAATCTTCAGGTGTTTTTAGGTTTGTCCAACTATTACAGTATCTACTTTCCCAAAATGTATGATCTTAGAGCCCCCACTGAATGACTGAAAAGGGGTGCAAAATGGATTCGGTCTAAAGAATGTGAAGATGCTTTCCAGAAAATAAAAAGCTGTCTGGTATCAAATTTATCATTAGCACATTTTGTTCCTAAAAAAAAAAAAAAATAATTGTAGCATCTGATGCTAGCAACTATGGGATCGGAACAGTAATTCTCCACAAGTTTGAAGATGGGACTACAAAACCCATAACCCCTGCTTCCTGCAGAAAGAAGTTATAGCCAGATTGAGAAAGAAAGCCTGGCCATAATTTACTTGGTTAAAAAAATTTCACAGGTTCATCCATGGAAGGAAATTTAATTACAGATGGATCATAGACCATTTTTAACAACTTTGGGATCAAGAAAGGTTATACCCACACACACTGCTAACAGGTTACAGCAATAATAATATTAAACTACGACTAAGATGGAATACCTACCCTTGAAAAACGTTTGTCTAGATTGATTCCAAAGTTTGCAGAACTGTTAGAAGACAGTGATAGTTGCTTTAAGGGATGAAAAAGAATTATCAGTATAACTATGCAATACAATTCGGGAGTTACCTGTGACTAGAAGATATAAATAAAAAAAATTTAAAATTTAAAAAAATGAAGAAACAGGTATGGCTGAAAGAAAAACTTACAGGATCTATAATATCACCTTACTCAATCTGTAAGCAAATGATATATGTAAACAGAGTGGTAATACCATATACACTGTAAAAGAAAATCCTAAAGAAATTTCATATAAGTCATCCAGGAATGTCAAGAATGAAATCATAAAAGCATAGCTATACGTATTGGCCTAGTATGATCCAGGATATTGAAAAAAAGTGGTAAAAGAGTGTAAAGGTTATCAACTTGCAGCAAAAGCATCACCAATAAAAATTCAGCCATAGCCTAAAATGGATGTCCCATGGATGAGGTTACACATTGACTACACTGGACCTATAAATGGTTACTACTGTCTTATAATTGTAGACAGTTTCTCCAAGTGGCTGGAAATATTCAAATGTAGACATCTGACATTTGCAAATACTATGAGTGTACTAAACAAGCTTTTTAGTTGTTTTGGCATACCAAAAACTTTAGTTAGTGACAACAGGACACAATTTACTAGCAGAGAATTTAAGGATTTCTTCACATCTTTGTCCATAGACCACATTATGACTGGCGTTTACCATCCTAGATCAAATGGGCAAGCAGAAGAATTTGTGGACACTTTTAAAAGAGCTCTAAGAAAGAATCAAGGCACGGACACTAATGAGAGAAATATACAAAAATTTTTAATGGTTTACAGAATTACTCCCAATCCGAACATAGATTCAGGCCTATTACCAGCTGAACTGATGTTTGCGAGAAAAGTTTGGTCAGTGTTTGACATGCTGTTGCCTAGTCCAACAAAAAAAAAAAAAAAAAAAAAAAAAAAAAAAACTTTGCGACCAAATTTTACAAACCAGGAGAGAGAGTTGTCTTCAGAAATTATAGAGGTGGAAAAAGCTTCTGAGGAGACGGAATTATCACCAAAAGACTTGGCAGAGTGATATACACGCTCAAAGGAAGAAGATTTGAATGTAAGAGACATTTAAATCAGTTAAGGCCAAGACATACAAAGATGTCATGCCTAGTGAAGAATTACCAATGGAGGTAATATATGACACATTCAAAATACCAGTTCCCATATCTCCACCAGTACTGATGGAAGTAACTCCAAACCCACCAGTGCCAGAAGTATCAGCTCCCTGAAAACTGCTAAGGCCTCAAATATCACTAGTACAAAAATTGGTGAGATGGAGAAGTACTAGGAAGAAGAAAAAAGTCAAACAATTATGTCCTGACCCCAAAAAGAAGAGGTATTCAGCAAAATTTAATGGGAAAATTAGCTCAGGGGGAGGTATTGTAATGGAATGTCCCACTCTCCCTATCACCTATATGGACTGACTATATCAGTAGATATATAGTGAGCACAGGATATACCTGGGGGCTTGCTTTGGGAATTACTAACCTGCTACCCGATTCCCTGTCTCTGAGTAGTGTATTCACTTTCACAATAAACCTATCTTCTTTCATCTACATGCGTGTTGCCGTTCCTTCACTTGAGTACCACCTTTGTCTGTCTGTAACTTCTTTGAGGATACAACAATTATCTCACCTAAGACTGCTGCTACAGGACCTTCAGCAGTTATGGGACATACACATGAAGAATCTTATTCTAAGTACATTCTTGCTGTAACAAGTCAAACTTTGGGGAAAAAAAAGAAGGTGCATAATCATTGTGCAGCTATTAAATACAATCAACAATGTGATGAGAAAAACTAAATGCAATACTGCTGCATTATTTACTTTTTTTTTTTTTTTTTTTTTAAGTCTTTCGTCAATCTTATTTTTGTTACTTTTTATTGCAATTCTCAGATTGTTATTTTCTGATCATTATATAAGCAGTATAGATCAGAAATAACTAAGTCTCCAGCTAAGAGTTGAAGATATACCTTTTATCCTTAGGAGATTACCTTACAAAGGCAGCATTGTGACTGATAAAACAGGCTTCCTGTAATATCATTTTAAAGTGCATATTTTAGTGATTCATGCTAATGATTGTTTTCACTGTTTGTTTACTAATTATAGCCTGTGAAAATTTTATGGCTTTCCTATTTTAATTTTTTGATGAATCTTAAGTTTTAAGTTAATGATCGAATCAGCTCATGGCGAGTTCTACAACAATAAATATCCATAGAAATTCTATCTCATTGTTAAATATTTGAGCTTAACTTTAACAAAATATTGCAACTGAAAGCAATGATTGAAGTGAATCAACACAAAAAAACTCCAGAAGTTGCAGAAGAATTATTAGGTTGGTGCAAAAATAATGACGTTTTTGACATATTTTTTAGCATCATTATTTTTGCACCAACCTAATAAATGTTGACTATTCAGTGGTTGTTTAATGTTTGTATTAGATTGGGAAAATAAAAAAGCCTAACAAATTCATGCTGCACAAGCTGAATGAAAGTAATTCACCATTACAAAATCTGCTCTGGATTAAGCAACAAAATTTATCCATTTTTTTTTTTTTTTTATCATGTGATGTGTGACAAAAAATGGATTCTATAACACAACCAGCAGCATCCTGGTTAAACTGAGTTGAAGTACTAAAACATTTTCCAAAAACTAAGGTTATGGTCATTGCTTGGTTGCCAGCAAGTGGAAGTATCCATTACAACTTCATGGATTCCAGCAAAACTATTACAGAGGTATAGAAAGACAAAATTTATTAATAATTGCAATTTTTACATCCAACATTGGTCAATCAAAAAGATCAATTATTCTCCATGATAATGTTGATGCATGTTTCACAAAGGACTCTGCATTAATTGAACAAACTTGGCTTTGAAACTACCTCACTCAACTTACCTTTATCACTGATAGACAACTTTTTATATACTTCTGCAAGAAATAGTTTCAACAATCAAACAGCTCAAAACACCAGAAAGAAATGTGTACACCAGAAAGAAATGGAAATGATACTGTTTTATCTAAGAATTTCAGACTATTGTAACATTATGGAGTTACAAATGTATCTTTACCTGTTATGGTTTCACACACAACTGCTCAAGTTGAGTAAATAAGAGAACAGAAGACAATCTAAAAGGGAGTGTTTGGGTCAATGCACTACCATTCTGATAGCTGATCATGGTCTCATATTTAATAAAGGATTTTTTTAAAAGGTTTCATAAACCTATAATTAACACTTTTTTCTTAAAAAAAAAAAAAAAAAAAAAAAAAAAAAAAAAAAAAACTTATAATGCCAAACAGACTTTTATAATTATATAATTAGTACCAGATTTTTCATTGAGCTTTAATGAGTTAATGTAGTATTCATAAAAGTAACATTTGCTTATGTGTATGTAATGAAAAAGACAAACAAAAGTCACCATCATATGCTAAGTAAAACATCATCACTATCAAACATTAAAAATCCGAGATGTTTAGATGTTGGAAATATCAATAAAAACCTATATTCATTACCAGTTAGTATGGACCTTTTGGTAACCCAAAATACCCTTTTTGCATTATAACATTGCTCAAATTAAAATATCTTACTCATATTTTAAGAAACAAAAAAAAAAAAAATAAAAACATTGTAGAGCGATAAGGATTGATAACCAAAATTTAAAATCATCAAGTAACTGGAATACCACACATTTGTTAACAAGTCACAAATGAACTATGCCCTTACAATTTTCTGAAAGAAAAATAGAAAGAGAAAACAGTACATAAGGAGCTCATGAAAACTGTTCACCTATAGTGACAATAACAAATTTCAAAATGGAGATTATAAATCGAATGAAGGGAGCCAGTATCAGGAAAAGACCACAACACATAAGCTTTCTTTGTTGGCATGAGCTACCAATGATAAAATAAAGAATAATGATTGTTTATAACAGGATATTATTGTCTTGATTTTGCAGCTGAAGTTCATGCTTACTTGTCATCTGGTCAGTTAATTTAAATCTCATATCATGGAATTAACATTTTATTTCTGAACTCCTAAACATTAACTGAAAAACTCATTACATAAAGAAACAGCATTTTAATCTGGAATTCATACACAGTAACAGAAAACCCAATAAAGTCTAATGGTAGTGTAAGGTACAGCTGGAATGCTCAAAGTTCATGGCAAATATGCTTCAGCACTAATGGTATGCCTGCTCCATTGGATGAAGGCTTCATTGGCAGCATAGTTTTTTTTTTTTACGGTGTAAGCATGCATAATAATTTAAATAAGTAATGCATTCTTTCATGTAGCATTAGATATTTAACAAAGAAATAAATCTATATCTTAAAACTACAAAAGTGAATAACATTCTTGTTCACTAAACTATATATTTTTGTCCTATTTTGTTTTATAATGCATAATCTGTGAAAGAAATTGAAATTTGCTGAAAATAGCTTCAATCTTCACAAAATCATTTGTCAGCCTATCACAATACACTTAATCATGCTTTAAGTATTTATCCAAAAATTATTTTAAAGAGTGCAAATAGAATTGAAATTTCACTAAAATTTTAAAATAGTAATGTTAGAGTTATATGCAAGATAAGCAATTTAAGCTTTTCACATCAACAGTAAATACAGCTGTTACATAGTCACTAAAAATATATATTTCTAATAAAAATATACATACCTGTATAACATCATAACTAGGGTTTCTACTTTTTTTAAATGCATCCTCAAGGTAAGGGTTTGATGGAGGCTTGCGGGGTACAATTTCTCGAATTCCTAGCTTCTTTCCTATGTGTGTAGCTATACTTCTGCAAAGAAAAGCAAAGTACTTAAGAAACAAAGCAGAAATGAGTTGCAGTTGAAAAAAAACAAAAAAACAAATGCAAAAACAATATAAAAAAATAAATAAATATAAGTTTCAATGCTGATTTATACATCTCTTATCAAATCCATAAATAAAACAAAAAACATTTGCATTTCATTTGCAGGGCTCAAAATTAATGTCATGCTGGGGGATGATAGAACATTAATTTGGGACAATACAACATTTTAATTAAAGCTTTTATATTTTCTAAAAGCAGCTAATTACTTAGTCTTCTCACTAATAAGGGCTTTTAATACAGTGTAACCCGGATATAAGAGAGATTTTCTCTGGTCCCAAATTAGAGCCTGTGTTAATGTAAACAAAATAGACCAAACCTGGATATAAGAGACTTCTTCTCCGGTCCCAACAACTCTTATATCCGGGTTACACTGTAAATGGAAAACAAACTTAAATGCTTCTTTTTAAAGTAATGAATGAAAGTTGAAGACTTAAATCTAGGTATTTATATTTATCTCTAAATGTGAAAAACAGACCTCTTTTCTGTTAATTTTTGGTTTAGACTTGAATGAAACATTAACAAACAACATTTGTGATGGGTTTTCTACTTATAAGCTAAATTGACAAGGAAGAATTTTTAAAAAATAAGAAAAAACAAATGAAAATTTTTAGCTAAAGACTTTAAAAACTTAATTGTGAATCATTACATGCTAATACATTTATATAGAAATTAGTGCATAGACCACAATCCTTAATGTATATAAAATTACTCTAAGCATGAAAATTAAGAACATTTCCATATAAAATTATTCATGGGGATTTAGACAAAATATTTAAATAGAAATAAAGTTGTAATATTTATATAAATAGTAGTACAATTTAAATAAAGTTGTTTTTGCATACATTCATTTTTAAAAGTTTGATGTTTTAGCTTCAATTTATTCCCTATACATTTTAATCATGTTTTTATTATACTAAAAAAAAGAAAAGAAAGAATTTGGGGATGGTAAAAAAAAAAAAAAAAAAAAAAAAAAAGTCTGGAACCCTGTTATATTGGTTGACAGTTAACACTTAATTTTTTTTTGCATTAAGGAAAAGTGGTGGCTAGTTATAGTAAAATCTTCATTATTTTTAACAGAAAATGATTCAGCTAAATTTGAGAAAATGTGGAAATGAGCAGTACCAAAATCTAAGAATTGTGCTTTAATATTTCATATAGATAATATTAAAATGTAATAGTAGTCCAGTATTCGAATCAAGCAAGCAAGGTACTCTTTTTTTTGGGGGGGGGGGGGGGTTAATATGATCATGAAAATTCTCAGCCAGAGCCACTCATAGGATGGTGCAGAGTCCTGCTGAAACATCTATGGCCCAGAGGAAGCCATAAAACTCAATCCAGAGGTTTACTACCGTGTCTTGCACCTCAATGTAGGTGGTAGCATTGACACTGAATCCCTACAAGAAATGAGAGAATGACATGCCCTGACTGTTAATGACTATTGCAGATAAGAATTTTGTGTATATCACTATGGGTACCTCTGTAGGTGTTAACCTGAGCAATCTATTGTTCCTCCTATTCACCTGGCAATTTTCAAAGAAACTCAATATATCTTGGTCATGGGTGGTAGCTTTTACTACAAGCATGCTTTTTCATTTGTGTCAGATTGGCAGTTGTCATGTTAATACTGTTGATATGTTTGAAAGAAATTTGAATGTTAAAATTTAGCACATGCTGCAAATGTCATCTATTTATCAACCACTAAAGCTTCTTATAACCTCATGCATCTCACATGTATGCATATACATTTTCAATACATTTTTTTTATAGAAACAATTATGCAACAATTTGATTTTAGATTCAATGTGAGAACTTTCAGTATAATATACAAATCTACAGCTCTAACCATCAGAGAAATTTCTTCATTGTAAAAACTTTTTAAAAAATGACAAGTAATCTAAAAATAACTGAATGGTACCAAAAGCACATTTTCTCAAACTTTTTTGTTCAATTCTCTTCAACAGGTGGATTATAAGTAAAATAAAATAAGCAGAAAGCTATCATTTAAGCTTCATCTTTAAAAATCTACCATATATTTTTTCCTCTTTTGTATACAGATATAGTCATCTTACTGGAACCAAAGTAACAAACTCGAGACGGTTACACACAATGTAAGTTTTTTGTTTTTCTGTTTTTACCTCTTTATGAAACGAGTCATAAAATGTACTGAAAAGCCTTAAAATCCAAGCAACAAACTCTTAGAGAAGAAAAAAAAAAAAAATCTGTTTCATCATTTAGTAAGGTTGAGAATAACTTTTCATCACTTTTGTAAATTTCAAAAGTAATCTATTATGTCCAATTTTATAATAAGATTAGTATTAGCCAATCAATGTTAGTAAGTATCCAGAATATAATTATATCAATAATATAAATTTGGGGGAGAGGGAGATAAGGAAGAGGGAGACATTTTCGTCAGGTAAAAAACAAACATAAAAAAGCTATACGAGTTATGCAAGATTATCACGGTTGCTCATCTATTCAAAACAATATTTCAGAACTTGACCCAAGGGTTCATTTAATGACATAACAGAATGATTGCAATAGTTACATTTACTGTCCTTATTCATGTCTAAATTAAGAATATTTCTTTAAATCAAGAGGTTTATTCCCTAAATTTTAACTCAAACTGGAATTGTTTTTGTACAAGCTGAACTTGATATTTTCTTTACCTGTTTAAAAAAAAGATTGTTGGCAATGAGCTGCTGTTGCTACTTATTTTCTAAATGGAATCCTAGCTGGTACTTCCCAATAATTACTGTTTTTATTTAATTGTGCCTATTACTAATGTTAGTGCAGCTGATTCAAGAATAACTGCATATAGTCAAGAAAGAAATATGAAAGTAAAACCATTTTCTGCAATGATCATGTTTGTCGGAGAAAAAAAAAAAAAAAAAAAGTACATCCTGCATGGCCAATTAAGTCATTTATGACTTCTAAAACCTAGTTTAGTGACTTGGAGAATTTTCTTAAATTTTGATTAGCATGATTTTTAGATTAACATACAATACTACAAACATTGTATATTAGATGCTACAACATTGTTCCAGTATTTACCATGCATTAGTCACAAGACATTTATTTACACAAGCATATATGTGAAGTAGTGTATGTTTTGGTTCATGCCCATCATGAAAAAGAATATCATGCATATCTTTTTTTGTTTTCTAAATTTAAAAAATCTTTTTAATTTTTGAAAACAAGGAAAACAAAGAAAACATGTTTAATATTAAGCAAAAAGTACAAATTATACTAACATAATACTAAATCTATTATAATCTCTGAAAAATCATTGATACAAGATAAAAAATTAACTTTGATTATGCTTGATTCTCTATGAGGTTGAGAAATTTCAATTTGTTTCTTTAAAAAAAAAAAAAAAAAAGTCTCTGGGCTACCTATGATAGTTCTGAAATTATGCTTTTTCTCCCTAAGCAGCTATATTGATAAATAAACATGTAAATACTTAAGCTTTTCTATTTTCCCCTAGTCATCAACTTTAACCTCACATATGCTTTCTTGACTAACATCAGATAGCAAATGATTAGAAAAAAAAAAAAAAAAAAAAAAAAAAAATTATGACAGCCACAAATGATATTAAAATGTTAGCTACATTAACTCACCACCCCAATTGTCTTTAATAGTTGTTGTAAGTCTATCAGGATATTAGGTGCTTTATGGTAAAATCAAAAATAATAAAAATAAGAGAAATAAGAGAAAAATACAAGTTCAAATAGCAATGAATGTTTCCAAATGGTTCAACTCCACATGTGAAATTTGGAAAGTAAATTATTCTATTACATCTGATTATAACCAATTTGGAATTCAAAATGAGGAATTATTGTTGCTGATTACTATGGTTTCTTTCATGTTAAGCATTCACAAGTTCAACAAGTTAAATTAGGACAAATGGTTATATTTATAAAAATAAAAAAAAATAAAAAAAAAAGTCATATTGTCAGGTTATATTCATTCAAGAAAAATATACTGAAATTGGTGACAATAGTATTGTCAAATGGTACAAAAGAATAGCAACAACTTCAGTTTTATAGGTGTGATAGAGAAATAAAAAAAACTTATAACAATGCACTTTAACAAAATAGACAAAAGGCAGAAATGCCTTTAAAAACATTTAACAGTATGAAAGGCCAGAAAATCATTTTGCTACAAGTTAAAAACATTCCAGACTAAAATGTTCATCATCCTAATAATTGGTAACATGGTATTTGTGCAGTCTGCTTTTGACATATGCATAAAGTCTCTCTCAGTGTAACACAGAAAGAAAGAGAAACAGTATCAAAGAGGGGATGCATGAGGGAGCAAGAAAACATTAAATAAAGTTAAAGATTGTAGATAGAGAAAAGAAATCAAGGGGGTAAAGAAAGTTAAGAAAGAAATGAAGACATAAAATGGAGAGAAAGTCAAGAGGAAAAATAAAGAATCCATTGTAGAAATAGAATATAGAGAAAAGTGAAAAATAAGTTACTCACTGAAAAGTGGGTTTAAAAATTTTAAACAAAGAAACAATTATAATATAAAAGTGCTTATTTTCAAATATTTTTACTTCTACTTCACATTTGTCAAACTAGTTAAAACCAGTCTATTACTCACATCTTTTGACATGGAAATATCAAATGATAGAGTATATCTTGAAAAAAGAAAAAAAAAAAAATTAAGTTGTTACACAAAAACCAAGGCTTATTTTTTAAGGAATAAATTTTCTTTGCTAGTTTAAAACATTTTAAAAGAAAGGTCTTATTGCATTCAGATTTTATAAAAACAAATTATTTCATAATGAAATACCATATTTTATTAAAAAGAAATAAAAATGTTTAAATGCTGATCTAAAGAAAAAGAATAAAGTTACTCAGTTGGTAAAAGACTTTTTTATAGAACCTGCAAAAAAACAAAAAAAAAAAAAACCATATCAAATTACTTTCACTTTACTTTAATAAGAGAGATAAACAATAATCATCTGAAAATAAGTTATAAAAATAATTTAGATTACTGCATAACTATTTTACAAACCCTGTAATATAAAATCATTACACACAAGATTGTTCGAAAATTATAATTTAAAAAAAAAACAAAAAAAAAAAAAAAACTAGGAATCAAAAAGGACAAGTAATAAAAAATTCAAATCCATAAAAACTTTTATAGTACCAACATTACTGAAAGAAAACTACAGTTTAAAATATAAAATAAAATTTTACTTAATGTGAAATTTTATTTAAAATTGTCTTTTGTACAACCAAAACATCAGTTTCCATTGTTTATAGTTTGTTCACCAGAACACTTAATAGCATTTACATTTTTTGACTGTTTAAGATTATATTGTACATGTTTCTTGACATTTATTTGAATTTCTGGGATGAGAAGTTATTTACATTATTTACACTGACTATTATCCTCACCTTTGTTATCACAACATTTCAGCCACTGTACCCTCTGGACTTCAGTTTCTTGTCAATCCAGGCAACCTTAACCAAACTTCAAACTGAACCCCATATTTAAACTCTGGGAATAGATTAGTCACATTCCACTGTCCATGCGTCTTATTTCATACTGGTCAGTTTGTTTCCACAGAGTCTAAATCTGTACCAACCATCCCAGGGATTGAACTCATAATTACCATGTTACCAAATTCACAAACCAACACTTCAATCCACTATAAGGTTTCTTGTAAAAAGTATAAAATGTTTTTCTGTGTTATACACACAGAATTTACATATAAAATGAGATGCACTGCAAGTTGATGTGCTTTGAAAGCTTTTAAGTAATACAATACATGAAAAATAAATCTCCAAATGCATTATCACCATACTATTTTTGAATAAACAAATTTTTTGATAAAAGTTTACAGAAACCAGAAGTGTTTAGAAGACATTAGTTATTCCATGTTCAATCTCTCTACCTTGCTGCTATTATTTGTAGCTGTGTTCAAAATCTGATAAGTTTTGTTTCAATGTTTGATGACTCATTCCATTTTGACATCTATATAATAAATGTGAATGTCGGTGTGTCACACTTTTTAAAAAGGAAACCAACTCTCTAACTTTCAATAGTTCATCTTCTATGATACATGCAAATGTCAGCATGTCACACTTTTTCAACTTTACTTCTAGAGGCCATAGCCCAACATATACCATTTTGTAATCGGGTTGACTGAGCATTCCGGGCTGAATCTGGACCCACAATCCTGAAATTTTGGATTCCTAATTTTTCATTACTGTGATTGTTTTCAGCAATTTTTGTATATGATTTTTTGCAACAAATATTTTTGTATGATAATTTTTATAACTTTGAAATAAATTTGGGAATAATCAAAAATTGTGAAATCCAGTGACAGTTACACATGAAATAATAATTCTTCGTACAGAAAGTAAGGACCTACATACATCCAATTGTATTTAAGTGTTGGCAGAAGAATTATTGTTGAACTTTTAAAATATAAGTTTAAATATTAATGCAATACTTAAATGCAGCAATCAATTTTCAGTTCTCGTGTAGTTTATTGTTGCCTGTTGCATCTACTTACTTATTGTGATGAAGGTCCAATCAAGAGTGCTCTGCAGGAGCTAGCTTAAATGCTGCCCTAACTGATTTTTTAATTTTAATTTTTTTCTATTGCTGGTCTTTTGAAAGATGATATGGAACTGTATTAAGAAAAAGAGCACTGAAATTAAAATATTTTCAAATTTAAAGTTTATTTTTTGTTTTTGTTAAGTAGGAGGTTCATATTCAACTTTCAAAATGAGGTCTCTATCTAGTGTTTCAGATAATTAGTATGTGAATTAGACAAAATATTCATGAAATAAAAGTAGATAAAACTTTTTTAAAAATTCAATATCTTAAACATTTAATGGATAAGTTCCCCACCCATATTCATATATTTAGGAAGTTTATGCATTCTATTCGGGCAAAAAGAGACTAATGCAACAATTGTACATGCAATTTTATGCATGGCTTTTGCAAGGAGAACTTTAATTGTGAAAAAAAAATATCTTTATCATCATAAAAGTTTAAGTATTCTGTTAAAAGAAAATAAAGACTAAATCAAATAAAAGATATTGAAAATAACCCCAGAAAAAATAATTAAAAACATGAAATATGTCTATGGCTAAAACAAATAATAAAAAAGATGTAATTATAGCCATTAAAACAAGACAATTTTAAAATTGAAGAGCAAGGAGTAAAAAAAGTTATAATTCCCAAAGATGGCAAACCAATGAAAAATTAAAAAATTTGAGAAAACAAAAACTTGCTCAGTAAAACAAAATTTTCTATTATTGATTATGCATTTTACAGCAGTTCAGTTACACTTAAAGATCATTTGTTGAGGTAAAAAGTAGCAATATAAATAAATTGAGAATTTAAGGGTTTACTGAACAATTTTTTTTTAAAAACACTGGCATTAAAAAAAATTTTTTTTAAACCACAAGAGACAAAACATTCTTCAGCAATTAAATTCATTAGCACAATTGATTGTTTTCAATCATATGAACCCAAAATTAGAAGCAAGCGATCTCATTCATACTATCATTTAAGAAAAAAAAAGGAATATTCTGAATTATTTCAGAACATTAAATTAACATAAGCTACAACAATGTATCTCAGACTGATAACAGTCTACCAGATTCCTTGACCTGCTTCTGATATAAAATTATAGCAGATAATCAACTTTTACAATCTATAAAACAAAGTTAAACAATTGGTTCAAATTTCTATCATCAGATGATAAAGTTATAAGCGGTAATAAGAGTAAATAGGCTAAAAATTGTTTCAAGATTTACTTATTTTTATGCAGAGATGGTCTTTACTATTGAATTAGAATATTCAAATTAATATATGAACATATTTAAACTTAATATTCTTCCAGTTCTGCTTTCAATAATCAATACAGGAAAATGCAACTCCCTACATCAATTAAGAACTGAATAATCTAATGAAATTAATGCTATTTCAGTATATAAATCTTTCATTTCATGAAGCTTATTGCTATAAACAATATTTTAAACAGATTGATACAAAGTTTGCCAGGACTTAATACTATTGGTGCAATATTTTTTTGACAATTTCACATGAGACAAGCTTATTGAAAACGCTAACATGTCAAGGAAAATTTCAATAGAAATATTTGCAACTTATCAGTTACAAACCACTAACAGACACTGACAAAAATACACATGACATTTATTTCAAGAATATTTCAATGAAACTTTTCATCCAATACAGTTATAACTTGGACAGTGGAGTTGAAGAGTTCTAGAAATGGCAAAAATAAACAAAAATCCACAAGTCAAAAGTTGCAAGTCTGTAGTTTGTAAGTCATAAAATCATCCTCCCAAAACACAAACAACAAAAACAAACAACAACAACAACAACAAAAACAAAAACAAACAACAACAAAAACAAACAACAACAACAACAAAAAAACAAACAACAACAACAAACAAAAAAACAAACAACAACAACAAACAAAAAAACAAACAACAACAACAAACAAAAAAACAAACAACAACAACAAACAAAAAAACAAACAACAAAAAAACAAACAACAACAAAAAACAAACAAAAAACAAACAACAAAAAAACAAACAAAAAAACAAACAACAAAAAAACAAACAACAAAAAAACAAACAACAAAAAAACAAACAACAAAAAAACAAACAACAACAACAAAAAACAAACAACAACAAAAAACAAACAACAACAAAAAACAAACAACAACAAAAAATAAACAAACAAAAAACAAACAAAAAACAAACAAACAAAAAACAAAAATAAATAAAAAACTCCCTCATCACTCAAGGTACTTTGCTTATATGCAAGTCAGGAAGTCAATGATTGGTTGATGTGAAACAAATTTGCATGATGTTCTCTATATAAGAGAGAAATGGGTTTATACTTTATTCACACTTAAGTTGCCTTGTGGCTGAGTAAAATGACCAAACTGATTGGTCTTCCTTACATATCCAAGTTTGATAGTTCTGTGACTGGGAAACCAGTTCTCAAATGGATTAAAAAAAAAAAAAAAAAAAAACTTGTCTGATTTCTGGGAGATAAAGATTGAAGTAGTTCTTCCTTTGTGATTAGCCAGAGAAGCATTTGATGTTCATCAGAAGCTCAGTACAGAGCAGATAAAATGAGCTCTATGTATTGCTATTGCAACAAGCAAGTTGTGGATTTGCAGATGTGTCCAAACAAGTCCTGTCTGCTTAGCTATCTGAAGAAGCTTGCAAGACTATTTGGTAGAATATCCAAGTAAGGATTGGCACGTGTATTTGTGGCACGACCACTAGATCAAGTTAAGCAACTGTTTAATGTATCCTCCAGGATGGAAGAAATTAAGTCAACTATTGAACTGAGCCCAAGCCATACTGAAAGATCAGATGGTGACTAAAAAAAATAGCTGTGACTAGCACTTTGCCAGTTGAAGCTGTAGCTGGTAAACATCTAACTGCTAAATGTTGCAACAGCATTAGATGCTGACAAGATTTGTGCCATATTGTGAAAGTGGTCAAACACCACCAGAGAATTTGCAGAACAAAATATTTGAGCATCTCATATGTCAAGGAGGGATATGAATGAAATCTATATACATGGCTGGATAATAGTTGGTTACACACTTATCCTGACAGAATTGGATGCTATTCTGAAGGGCATTAACTTAGCACCACAATGGGATGCAACAAAGTTGCACCTCTTCACAGATTCTACATATGGGCCTGACATGCTCACCATATAAGCCAGAATATGTGGTGGTTTTGCGAGATGCCGATTCAAAGATGGCTTAACACTCTTGAAAAATTGGACAAAGAGTTCAAAATACTGGCACGATCAATATGGCGAACAAAATTTCTCTGGATCAGGTAAAGAGTCATAAATTGCCAGAGCAGGCATCCTGGTATCAGGTGGGCAATGTACTTTGTAAGACAAATCCATTCCGTAAAATGGATTTGTCTTACAAAGAACGTTACCCATCCATATAACAGGATGCCTAGTAACTTGTCTAAACAAGTGCTTTTGATGCTGACAAGCTAAGTCACTATTTTCTTCACCATAGACAAAAAACCCATTATCAGTCATTCAAGTATATAAAAGTGTAAAAACAAAGAAAGAAATTAAGCATGAAGGAATTTTTCAAGTAAGTAATGCTTTCTAAATTATATAGCCATGAAAATCATACAATTTACTCTTGCCAAATAAAATAAAGAAAAATATTATAATTTGAACTGTTTAAGATTCTATGCATACACACAAGTTAATCAAGGATTAAGGGCTAAATTGATCTATATTTTAAATGTTATTTTTAATGGATACTCATATTTGAGCTCCATTTATTAAACAGTATATTTATTTTCATCTACTGGCCTGAATATTCAAGAAATCTTATTAAAGAAAAAAATGTTTCCTCCAGCAAGATTTGAACCGGTACTCCACTTTGCAAGAAAAACTATCATTAAATCCAACATTACTTTAGGCTGACTTGGCAATCAAGCAAAACCGAATAGTGTCCAATAAGTGCAAATGCTTCCCAGATTCTTGAAAGTTCATATCTGCTTAGTTTTGTACCCAAACAAACAAAACCATTTCTAAAGTAATGGATTTTTTAAAAAGGCATAAAATCTGTTGGATTAATAAATAAAATATACTTCAATTCTTTAGAAATATAATTACACCAAAAGATCTATAGATTTCAACTTACCTGTTGGTAGCAATACTGAAAAGTTCAAGCCAACCCACTTCCTAAAATCTGAACAAATGACTAAACTTGTTTTTTTTTTTTTTGGGGGGGGGTCCTTCTTGGCCAGGCAAAGAGTTTTATCCCGCCACCCACCATGTCTATAATTCACCAATTTTAGTATGCTGACAAAAGAGATCATGTTGAAAAATGTTTAAAATAATTTTTCTTCATTAGGCAGTGAACTCATTGATGTACCTACGTAATTTTTTTTTTTTTTTTAGGTTCCATGTGATCATAAATAATATTTGTAATAATTTGAAATAATTCTATACAAAGTAAGCTTCCTGGAGATATTTATACCACCCAGTGTCATTTCTTTATCTCTGTAATAATGACAAATGAATGTGTCACTGTGACCTTAAAGCTATACAAGATAGTAAAGGACTTATTTATCTATTTTAATAAGTTTGCACCATTGGAAGAATACTGTTAATATTTATTAAACATACTACATAAAAGGAAAAAATTCAAAATATTTGTACTCAATATAACTAAAATGAAAATGTCTGAAAGAGTAATGTTACTTTAAACTATTTTAGCCTTCATATATTCAAGGAATCCAGAATAGATGTAATCTTAATACATTCTTTGTAGATTGGACAACGTAAATATTCTAATTCAAAGTGTAACCAGGATATCTTCATGCTGTCTTTTTCAATTACTTAAGAAAAAGTTATTGATATTATCATATCTATTCAAAATTCAATGAGTTGGCACAAGTGAGGTACTAAGAGTACCAACTTAGTAATATTGCATCTTTCCTTAATTTTTAATTATGTTTGAATAATTTTGGTGACATTCATAAAATATATTTTATCCTCATCTGAAAACTGCAAAAAGCAAAAAAAAAAAAAAAAAAATCACTTGGTATATAAATTGGTTTCATTAAATTTTTTTTTTAACAAAGTGAAAAATGCATTACAAAGAGAGAAATATAGTACAGTGTAACCCAGATATAAGAGAGTGAGTTGTTGGGACCGGAGAAGTCATCTCTTATATCCAGGTTTGGTCTTTTTTGTTTAGGTAAGTATGGGAATAATTTGGGACCAGAGAAAATATCTCTTATATCCGGGTTACACTGTAATTTATATAAATTACACTAATGCACAAGTAATTTGACTTAATTGCTAAGTTTATTAATCAGATTAAAATCAAATACTTAGTGATGTTTTATGAAGCAATCTTTGCACTTCAGACAGATAAAACAAAGCTGAGAGGTGAAGAAACTCTTAAATAGTGTGAATTTCATTAATATTAACTTAGAAAATATATTTTTATTTTAAATCCAAATTTTTTAAAAAGGCACAAATGATTAAATGTATAAAATATCTATTACAGTGACAACACAAAAGATAAAATTAATCATGTTATATTCAAATGTTGATTAACACAAAACACATTGGACCTAACAGATTAAGAGATTAGAGAGAATCAACAACCTATTTTCTTCAGACATTTTATATAACCCATTTTATTTTTTTATATTACTTGCAAAAAAATTTAATCTATTTAACATAACAATACAAGCAATGTTACTTGAATAGCAAAAACAATGAATACCAACGAGAAAATGTTGAAACTGGGGTTTCATCCACTTTAATCTATTTATTCACATGTAGTGTAAGCAAGGAACTCTCACATGCTTCTTTTTATGAATACAGTAGAATTTTGATTCTTGACTTTCCTAATATTCAAGGACAAATTAGCATATACATACTAAATTATTTATACATGTTTACATCTTTGCTGGTTTCATTTAAGGGGATCACAAATCACTGACCACTAACTATAATGTAACCAAATTAATAAAAAATAAAAAGAATACTTCATTATATACATTTGTTTTTCAATAGTTTTTTTTTTCTTTTTTGTACATAGAATTTAATGAGTCAGCAAGGGAAAAAAAAACAGCAAAAATTATAACACTCCACATAAATGCTATCAACATTGATATTTTAATTGTAAAGTATGCTATATATGATAATAGAACAAGCATCTACACTAATAAATCATTTTCTGAAGATAAAATGTTGCAAAAAAGCAAAACAATAAAGCCACTAACACACAGGGGATTACTGAGTGAAAGAATATAAGAAAAAAAGTAAAGAGCAAGAATAAAAGAATCAGAATTAACTGGAAAGTAAGAGCTGAAAGAATGTTCCACAAGTAAGAAGTGAAAGAAAAGAAACTGTTAGCATAGAACTTACTGTTACATCTAACCATTTCCATTGTAAAAAAAAAATGATAGGATCTTGCTACAAATCTAGTACTGTGCTTGAATCCATAGAGTCTAAGTACCATAGAGGAGAGTTCAGAGCATTTACTATGAAAGAATTTATACAAAAGGCACAGGGAATCAATATCAGGGCAGTGGGAAAGTGACTGATATAGAGATGCCAGAAATGACATTGCAGATTTTTTTTTCTTTGGATTTTATCAAGAGTTTAAATATATAACAGGAGCACCAGATCATATTTGGCAGAATTATTGTCTAGCATAACACAGAACTAACTTTCCAAGAAGCAGACTTAGCAATTGATTCAATCTAATCTTTTGTACTTCATGTCATCAAAAAACATTAGTCCAAGAAGGCATGAGTCACTCTCCTGGAGATTAGCATTAGCCATGCTGATGGAAGGCAAAAAGGGTTTTCTTCGACAATTAATTTAATTTGGAGGCATTAAAATTAACAAGCCATTCCTTGCTCAATTAACAGAATGTAGGTAATTTTTGAGAATTAGCTGCCAATTTAACCTTATTGAACCTATTACTATTAAGACAAGAGTAAATTGTTGCCATCAATGCAAATACAGAGTTGAGAGCTGATGCTATCATGAAGATCACCGATGAAAATTAGAAACAACATTAGGTCTAAAGATAGAGCCCTTTAAACCTGCATTGAAGTAAAAAGATCTAGAATAGTGGCTATTCAAGACAACTTTCATTTTATGATTTGATAAGAAAGCTTGAATCATTTTGAAAATTCATCCCAAAATACCATAAGCTTTCAACTTGTGAAGACCAATATGCCAAACCTTATTAAATGCCTTGGAGATATCTGAAGCAATAGACCAAGCTTCACCATTCTAATTTCTTCTTTTTTTTTTTTTAATATAACACTAAATTTTCTCATCACTAAAATTATAAAATTAATTGGAACTACACAAAAAAATCATTTGATAAGTTTATCACATACAGTTAATATGCAGTAGGTTTTGTCATGTGACTGTAACAAAATTATAAGCAAGCATATAAAACAAAAACTAGTAAATAAATAAAAAACAATTTTTACCAAGGAGGCACTTGCCATTTTGCAAAAATGCCAGCCACTAGAAATGCTTAACACTGGAACATCACTTGCAAAAAGAATTGAAATTGCATTTGCTCTTTTAGCAAATATTTAAATTACAAGCTAAAAATTTTAAAGACATTTTGAAACATTTATATCAAAATAGCCATTAATTAATGAAAATTTCAATTAATTCAATCTTTTTCATTTGGAACATTACCAAAGAATCTGGAACAAAAGCTCACCAAACCAAAACAAACAAAAAAATTGAATACTACAACATATATAACCTTTGAAAAATTTTAAAAATATATTTTTCATGATTTAAATTATGATTGCAGAATTTCCAGATAATCACTTTCCCCACTGCTTTTTCTATAAATACTTTCATGGTAACTGTTTTGATGAACTTTCCTCTATAGTATCTACTCGATGAATTTAAGCACAGTACAAGATTAACAGCAAGGTCTCATAATTTTACAGTTGAAATGGCTAGATGTAACAGTAAGTCCTATGCTAACAGTTTCTTTTGTCACACTTCTACACTTGTAGATCTCTTCCAAGTTCTTGTTTTCCAGTCAACTTTGATCTTCATATAAATGCAATGTCAATCATTATCTCCCATCTTAATTCATGTTCTTTTGTTCTCACACCTTCATGTTTCTTATATTCTTTTACACTCACTAACCCACTGTGTCTTAGTTGATTTGTTGCCTTGCTCAAGATGAAATGATTAAATAAAATTATATATTGCAAAACTCTTAAATAGCACTGTTAAACATTAACAACCCTACTTTTTAACTCTGTAATATTGTAATTATATATATCCAAATAAAATGTCAGTACATTAGTACAAATTCCAGCTAATTATAAACTTTTAAAGATTTGAAACAATGAAGCAATAAGAATAGTCTTCTAGTATTTTTATTTGCTGCTATTAATGCAATCTCTCTAGAGCAAAGTTAATAGAGTTTTTCAACCAATACGTTCTTCTCCACCCATTTATCATAATCTGCAAATCTTTACAGTTCCTCCCTTTATCTTATATTAATATTTAGAGTAGCACAGAAAATATTAATCTGGAAAAAAAATTCTTTAATAATAACAGGTTCAAAATAGATTGTAGAACTAAAGTCCAATGGTTTTATAAGCATTTTAAAACCTTTCTATATATCCCAGTAGTATTAAAAACAATGCACATTAAACAACTTCTTTCAAAATTAGTTTATTTTCCTCACAACAGAGTAAAATTGGAAAGAAAAAAAATTACCACTCGAAATATTTTTAGCATAGGAATTTTATACTTTCTCCTAATGTCAGCAATTTTAATCACTTTTTTCATTTTAATCTTATGAAAACTTGAAATAATTCTGTAAAATTTTAAATTTTCTTAAGTGTTATAAGTACACAGAAAAGAGTACATAAAAACAAAACTACAATGGCATTAATAAGAGGTTGCTGAATATTTCTCAAAGTAAGCCAGGTCAATTTTTGTTTGAATAAAAATACAGAACACTTGCAATATTAATAGTAATACATTTGTTATAATAAAAATTCCAAACTAAATTTTTCATTTATTGCTTTTATTATAAATGAAAGCAACTGATTTTATCAAATTTTAATATACAAAATGTTTTAACTTCTCCATATTTGAAAATTTCATTCACATTTCAATAAGTAGATCAAAATTCATGCCAAATTAATTTCCCTAAAAATTGCATCAGCATCATTTGTCTTTACAATTAATTTCAATTTTTAAAATTTCAAGTCAAAGATTATTTACTTAGTTTTTCTAACAAATTTAAAATTGTTATTAAAAGTATATAATCTGATATTACAACAACTATCAAATAATTTAAGCTTCCTTGTATAGATTGGTAATCAGCAATCTGGCACTAATTTCAGATTTCCCAGGTTACCATACACACCTGTCAATTTCTGCTTGCTAGTTGCTCTATCAGATGTTTTTGAGGTCTTTCAAACACTGTTAAGACATTTCTATTTGTCTATTATAACCTGGTGATGTTTAGCCCTAGCCACAGCTCCAATGAATACAGGAAGTGCTTCTCATCATGTGAAGCACAAACACTATGTTGTCTATGACAAACATCACTTGAGTTTCAAGTTTCTTTAATTAACTAACGTATCAATTTAAAGGGTATTTTAAAGGTATTATGAAGTGGTTAGCTGTATTCTAATATAAAAACCAGTAATCTGGAATTAAAAAAAATAAAAAATACAAAAAAAATTAAAAGAATCACTTATCCAACAACCTCCAGATACCAAAATAGCCAAGAAATATCTTCATAAAATATTAGAATTCTTTAAACAACCTTAATTCAAATTACAAGCAAAATATATTTATATTAAAAGTAGAGATTTATAATTTTTTTTAGATACTACAAATACTACCAAAATTGTAAGAAAGTTAATTTAAACTATAAACAATTCTGATACACAACAAAAATCTCCTAATAAATTGATAAATTTTAAAAGTGATAATGGCAAAGTAAAAAGACAAAGAGCCAGTTACATGATACTGCAGTATAACTAAAACTAATTAAAAAAAAAAAAATTAGTATCATAGTATCATTTAATAGATATCTTTAGGAATAATGTTTTAACTATGAAATAGCATACAATTCATACCTGAAGTAAAAATATATTTGAAAAAGTGTACTTAATAGTCCTTAATTTAATGAAAATGCTTTCTCATTTAAATAAAGATTTTCAATTTTCTTTTAATTGGAAGATGTTTGAATGCAAAGTTAGTTTTTGATAATTACTGAAATTAATTTCTATGCAAAATGTTTCTAATAAAAAAATATTTTATAACTGCCCATGTAGCAAATAAATAAATATTAAAAAATAAGCAAGAACTTTCTCAAGGTAACAAACTCTGAAGAATTTCAATATTTTATCAAAGTTACATCTCAAAATCTAACTTCCCAAAAGTAAAAATATCTTACAGTAATTTGCTCAAATTAATCTTTTGCAACAACCTCCCCATATTACACTTGATATTTACAGAAGCAAGCATGGTTCACTTTCATGATGACTGGTATTGTAGACAGAATCTTAGGAACCCGAGACCTGATTCATTCTTAGACATAATAGTAATGACATGATAGTTAAGCAGGTAATGGTACTGGAATTTTACAGAAAGGGAAAGGTGGGGAGAATGAAAAAAATGCTTTCAGGCCGCATCAAAGAAGTTTACATTGAAATGAATACTGGTTCAAATCATAAGTTGAATGACTATTTGGAAAAAATTGTTTTGTTAAATAATAATCAATGATAAAAATGGCATTGAAAAATGTGTAAGCTAAACTGACTTAAACATTCTGCATATAAGTTTTTTTTTTAAACATACAAATTTCATCACAACACTGTATCATCAAAGTATAAAAAAGATGAAAAATTACAGTCAGTCATTTTGTCTGCTACTTTTAGCAATTCTTAAATATCTAGAGTCACAAAAAAAAAAAAAAAAAAAAAAAAAAAAAAAAAATCAAATTTATAGTTTGTGAAAAATTCCTCTTTATATGCCTGAATTTGTTATCTTAGGAATTTTTTAAAGAGTTATGGGGTAATCTTTCCTTCCCAACCTGAACTGGTTTCACTTTAATCACTTAATGTAAGTTTATACTATGTCAAGTCAATGTTTAAAACAATAAAACTGGTTATTAATCAACTGATGTTTTTAAAATTTAAGATACATTTATTTTAATACATCATGGAAATTTTAGCTTGTTTACTCCTTTTCAAAAATATTGATAAAGACTTATTTCAAGTGGTTTAGTTTTGTTTGCATAACAGGCAACAAATTTTTATTTAAAAATCCAAAAGATATTAGCTACATGTGTGATTAACACAATATACCACATACTTGAATTATTATTTCACATATTAATATAGAATCCTTAACATTCTATAACCTTTAAGCGTTTCACTCATCAATTTGGTTAACTTTTCCAGTTTCAACTTTAACATTAATTGAAACAGTTTTTATTGCTTCCCAAAGATCTTCACTTGAATAATTGCCATCTTTTAATGATGAACCACAATATAATACTATCTGGAGAGGCTGGGAACCACTCTATTAATCTGATGTCTTTGAAGTGTTTTTGGCAAGGTGGGCAATAGTTTTGATGAATGTGAAGGCCCATTCTATTGCATGAATATACTCATGAACTTAAAGCTTCTTAATTGGGATTTGCACTTAAAATCTTACTGAAGTCTAACAGGATAAGGAGTGGCTTATCTAAAGAGGTTTAACAGTATGAACTATCAAGAGAAACCAAAATAGATTACCTTTTTCTCCTTATAACAAAGAGGGGCAGGTAAAAAAAAAAAAAAAAGCTAGTAGTTTTATTCAAATGTCTAGAGAAACAAGTGCATAAATGAGGGGGAAAAAAAAAAAAAAAAAAAAAAAAAAAAAATTATAAAATGAGCTTTATTCAATAAATGATGCTAGCATCTGGAAACCATAAGATTTGAACTCCTTAAAACCTTGAGTAATATTTAGATATTCATGTCATAACTCCCTCCCACACTACGCTCAATGAGTTGAGACACTGGCAAGAAGTTGTGCTTGATGGGAATTAATTCCCCAAAACAATAAAAAATTAAGTTAAATGCTAAATACTATTCAACAATTTGGGAGTTTTGTTTTTTTGTTTTTTTTTTACTAAATGCATGATTCATTGAAATTAAGTCTCAAAAGCACCTAAAATTGATAAAAAAGAATGAGTCACAGCACAAACATGAATATTAGAGTCATATGGTTTTAGGGATCAATGAGAAATATGATACTTGAATGCTTTGATTTTCTTATTTAAACAACAGAGTAGCAGACAGAAAGAGTTGCAAGATTTATGCACACAAGTAGAGAACATAGTATCAGATTTAAGAATTGAACACCTCTTGGAAAATTCAAATCAAACTCAACAAAAACAGGATGCCAAATGTCACAATCTCATTTTCAAAACATCTGAAAGTGATCTAACAAAAATAATATGAATGAAATATCTTTATTTAGTAGCAAATGGTCTGCCAGCAACAATTAACAGAATAGCAACCTATACAGCTGAGACTAGAAAAAGTAAGTGCGTAGCTCTACTCCATAAAATATTTTTCTCATATGCTACATGTAATACTGAACAAGAAGTTAATTTGTAAACCATCTAAGTGAACAATAAAAATTAATATTTTGGTAATTTGGAGATGACAGTTGTAGCAGCCTTTGAATCATGAGGAGAGTAATGATTAGTTCATGCCAACTTGTAGCAATTCAAGTACCTATCTTCTTCCTTATGAAAATAAGCTTGCTCTGTAACTCAAAACAGCCAATTGAAAATATTGTATATTATCTTGATAATCATCCTGCTATCAAGTCAGGACAAGATTGAATGTATGACAATTTTTGAATTAAAACATTTCAGTCAGTTAAGTAAGACTTGTTGCTCATTTAACATCACTTGGATCAGAAATTTTGAAAGGCATTACTGCCCTTTTGTTAAAGTATGACTGAACATCTGACAACATACTAATTTGATTATTTCTCATATCTTGCAGGGTAATATTTTGTGTAATAAGATGATAATGACTGTCCAAGTCATTATCATTTTATTACACAAAATCTTATAATTCACTACATTTTTTTTTTTTTTTTTTTTTTTATATACTGATAATTTTAAACTATCATTTTACTGTCTAAATACTAGCCCCAAAATTTACTTAATTTCTTCATTGTTATCGTAAGTCATAATGATAGAATATTTCCATAAAGGATCTAACTTCAGTTATCTAGTCAATTTAAATGTTACATCTCCACATGTTATCAATAAAACTTTAGGGTTTCAAAAATTACACTGGAATTGACAAGGATTGATGATAGAGAATACATCATTGTTGCACACTTTGGTAGACTTCCAATAGTTGACAGTGAAATATCAGCAAGTTAGAAAACTTGTTTACTTTCACTTTAAAAGCAGATTGGAACTAAAAACAAGGAATTCTTCAGTATAAAGTGAAAATAAATATTGTTTCTGTTTTACAGTATAGATACATTTTTGCTTAGCTTTGGAAGTTTAAATATTGCCTGTTCGGCTTAATTCATTTATTTATGTTTAGCAATAAATCCATTAGACAATCACAGATCCTAAAATGAAGTGTTAACAATATTCACAAGAGTAACTGAAACTTGGATTTATAGCTTTACATAATAATGAAACATGCTATATGCTTCCTATGTAAAAAGGTATTCAGTAATGATGCTATGAAAATAACGATGAATGACCACCTTCCAAAAATCCACCTTGAATGAAAAAGTTAAATAGATATTTTTAACATTTTGAAAGCTGGATATAAGCATTGAACAACTATGTCAATTAAGTACTACTCAAGCTGATAATGAAGGAGGGTTAAGGGCGTCATACAAAATTTTTCTCAACAGAGTAAAAATATATAATAAAAAGGGAAATCATATGCAATTACAGAATAAATATTGTCATTTGAAGTAACTGAAACTGGAATGAAAAAAACTGATCTTGTTTTAAAATGTTTGCATTGAAAGAAGATGCAAAAATGTACTGATATTGATGAGATGGCTAAAGTGTGAAAGAAAAGAAAATGGTTTCTGAGCTTAGATATTACAAGTTTTCTATTCAACTTGATGCATCAACTTGATGCATCAACCACTGATAATAACACCTTCAATAGTTGGGCATTAAACAGGATTTGCTAATATTCTTAAAAATCCAAAAGGTTCCCAACTCATGCACTTTTCACCATGTATTAACAGATATTACCTTGTGGTAAAAAAAACAAACTCAGTGTAAAAGTGAATAACATTTTACAAATGAGTATCATATAAAATTAAAACATCTATTTAATTCATTACTGTTTGAGAAAAATGATGACATGGTAAACCAATTAAAAGTTTCATACTGAAGAAAGGTGGTTTTCAAGAGATGTAAGTTTTAAAATGCTTTTTCAATTGTGTTTTGTATAAGAATCTTAGGATTTGAAAGAAAAAAAAATACATTGGATAAATAATAAGCATCTTTTCTATTTGACAGACCTATATTCCAAATGCAATGATAAAGACCTGTTTGCAGGTAGGAGTTTGGTTGTTTTCATCCAATGGATTTGATACTTACACTGCTATGGGCATAATTGCCATAATGAAACTTACATTGCCTGTTGTGAACATTTTCAAGACACTGCAAAATTGCAATTAATAACACAAACACTAAGGATTTATTAGCACTTACTGCTATTTCCAAACCAATGTAGGCATATAGTAGCATACTGGATTTACATATTGGCTAGTATGGGCTGCAGCCCAGGGATCCCAAAAGCCCTCTAGTCTTGGGTCCCTGATAAAAAAAAAAAAAAAAATTTATATTTTATTTATTTATATATATATTATATATATATATATATATATATATATATATATATAAATAAATAAAAGATAAAGGAGATTTGTTTATTTTCAGATTTAAATGGACGCCTTTGAACTAATTTGAAGTTGACAATTTTAATATAATTAAAAAAGTTTTTGGCTGTGATGATCTAGAATCTCAAGTCAGAATTTTCCTTCTCCATTTGTTTTTATTTTTAGAATGTTTTGCTTGTGAATTTTAATACTAGAATTTCTCTCTACATTCACAACATCAGCTTCCTCAAAGATTTTTGTTGGTCAACCCATTTTTTGTACTTATTACCCTCTTAACTTTTCTCAAATGTCTTTTTGTGACATTCTTAAAGCCATTTTTGTTTCCAGTTTATTTTTTGACTGTTCCGTGATCTTTTCAACTTTTTGTCCAACATTGTTTTCATCTCCCAATAACACAATATCTTATTTAGCTTTTATGATTATATCTTATGAACCAAGACAATCTTTTTATATCTGAAATTAAAAGTAAATAACTATTTTATATATTCATTTACAATATAAATAACTCTTGTTGTGCAACAACCACCACCAAATAAGTTATAAATATTGATAATAAAATGCTATAAGCTGAAATTCATGATATATTTACCCTAACACCCTGAAATGTTTACCAATGTCTGTTCTGTTAATAGCAATTTTGTGAAAATATTGATTTTTTTTATAAGCAAGAGACTGCAAGAGTTCAACATATTCAAAGAATGAAATGATTACTTTTTAGAATCAGTCAATAATTTTTGATAAACAGAAAATTAACATTTTCAATATCCAAAGCAATTGGAAAAATATTGACTTTTTGACAGGACAGCTAAACTAGTTTATTATTGCGTTTAAAAAGTAATTATGTTCTACCAGAAAGGACATAAAACAAATGCAAGTTTAGCAAAAATGTAATCACTTTTTTTTTTTCAACAACTTCATAAAAAAATATTTTAAAAGATTGTTTTCAACTTTTCTTCTGAACATTGTCATTTATGAAATGTTCTAGTGATCTCAAATTAAAGTCTGTAGATACTAAATCTGGTGAGTATCTGCTACAGATGGTGGAAACTTGTGTTCAGTTCTCAAAAGGCCTTAGGAGAAAACCAAATTCCTTCTTTGCAAATTTGTCCAATTCACTCGAGATGTTCATGAGCAGCTGAATATGACAAGGTTTTGATCCAATTTTCTGGTACTTTGGTGTGGATTCAATCCAATAGTATCTTTCAAAAGTTCAGAATAGATCATCTTGAGTGAAGATTATTGGATATGTCACAATCACCATTATTAAACATTTTAAACCACAGCTCGTATACACAAGCTTTCACTATACATATTATACAAATGTCTGTGGCAGTACTTCATGCAGTAAGTAATGGGAATATTTTGCTTTTTTAGTTATAAGCCTCCATGATTTTAAACTCAAACACTATAAACAAAACATTGTTAGACGAGATGATAAACTAATTCTAGATGCAGTTTTCTTTGCCTTGGTTTGTTGACTCCTACTTCATAGTGGTGAAGTGTGTAATTACTTTCCAAACACCTTAATATTATATGGTGCCAATTGTGTACTATAAATATTAAAAATCACATTTAACAGATGTTATTACTAATAAGTTTAATACTCAGAAAATAACATTATGGGATCAAATATTTTTCTTTTATACAGACAGTTAAAAGGAACAAAAGGACAGTTTTATTTATGAATAAGTAGGAAATATAGAAAAAATTTTTGACTTATGAGTCATAGGGTAAAGAAAAAGTAATACTCAAAGTGAAACAGGTTTTATATTCAGAGTATCAAAGATCACTGAAACTTCATCACCTGAAATGGGAGAGTAAAAAAAAAAAAAAAAAAAAAAAAAAAAAACACACACAACTTTACTTTCCTCTAACAATGTTAATTTTTAAGGGAGAAATAATCAAAACAAATTTTTCCTCTTCACCAACTTGAAGCCAGGTTTTATTCTAAATCATTTTTCACTTAGTGTTTCCTTCATATAATTTTCAGTTGCTTTTTATTGAGACTGTCATTCTACTGCAGATAGCAAGCAAATAGAAATAAAGAACAAGTTTCCAGATTTTTTTTTCTAATTGCAGTCCATATTACTCAAGTTTTATTATTAGGTTGGTGCAAAAATAATGACATAATAATGTCGTTTTTTGACGTATTTTTTAATGTCAAGAAACGACATTATTACGTCATTATTTTTGCACCAACCTAATAATTTTTTTTTTTTTTTTAATTATCTTTTAATTTAATTATTTAATAATCTTGAGTGTAGAATATGAAATGCTACTTAAAAGCATAAAAAAAAAATGATCTTTATTTTGAATTTAATATGAAAACCACTAAAAATTGGATCAATATTTCAAAGGAAAGGGAAAAAAATGCAAATCAAGAGAAAATATTGCAGATCAACAAATAGATGAGAATTAGGTTTCCGTATTTTTAGTTTAATTCATGCATCTCATTTTAAATTTAAAGAATGAATTCAATTACAAAAAAATAAATCATGAAATAATGGTGCACATGTTTAAGATATCTTAAGTTTTTGGTCTCAACTGTAAAATTGAAGTATCAAGAATGAAAGAAATATCAACCAAGAGAGCAGTAAAGTACAAATTTAAAAGAACTCTTAAGAGTATGAACTTCAGTCCAAAATCTAAAGTATTTACAAAACAGAAACACACAAAATACATCTTGCAAAAAAAAAAAAAAAAAAAAAAAAAAATGCCAAACTTGGAAAGATTTTAAGTCATCAAAAATGGATTGAGTAAAAGCAGCAGCTTCTACATACTTTCTGATGGAAATGTAAACAGTCATTCTCATTATATAATTTATAAAGAATATAAGAAAAATTAGATAAACAAAATTTAAAGAAAACAGGCTGCACAATAAGCATTATGATGAAATATCACATTACTCTATGATGAAGCTTGATAGATTTTTTTTTTTGTTTTTTTTTATATAGCAAACTAATGCCAGCATTACACTCAAATCTGTATACGTATGTTAGCAGGAGTTCCACTGGAAATGTATAATTATATATGTTTATATCCCAATACCCACTAATAATAGGGAGTGCATTCCACTGTTCCCAATAATTTAAATATAAAGAAGAAATACAAAATTTATGCTTGAAGTTGGATTCCCATAAGATCATTGATAAAGTTCATTTTCATTCCAGTGACATGGTTAAAGAACAGACTCACTACATTTAACTTCAGTTTTTCCAAGGTTTCAGTTGTGCACTCACCAGTCATCCTCAGGTGGCTTGCACTTTGGAATGCTGTCTAATCTTCTGAAAGAGTATGCACACTAATGGTAGATAAAAAAATAAAGAAAAAAAGTTTGAACCAACCAAATACAATAACTAAAACATGCCATCCAACAAAATTCAGAGTATTGTTTTCTTACAGTAACATCTATGAGTTTTTAACTGTATTAAATCACTTCAACATTAAGATTACTTTATAGTTGCTTTGAAGATAGAGAAATACATTCTTGCCTGTAACTTCATAAGCAGATTTTCAAATTAAATTAAGAGGGAAGGAAGCTTTAAAAAAAAAAAAAAAAGTAAAGAAATTAAGCAGCTGTATTCAAATGAAAATCAAGTTGAATATCTTAGTAATTTTTAAGCTTATGAAAAATATTTTATAATTCAGATTTCACTAGAAAAAAAAAAAAAATCAGCTGTTGATTAGGTTATACAAAAACTATGCCAGAGTTTAGATTTTAACTTTTGTCTTTACTAAAAAAGATTGCTTTTTGCTGAAATAAGCCTTTTATACTGGGTGTGACAGAAATAGTTTCCACATAATGGTAAGACATTAGTGGCACTGGTTTCTTCTAGCTGATATGGGAGGTATTTCTGTCATACCCAGAAGCAAGTAGGTATTTTGCTACAGTTTTCAATCAAGTAAAATTTCTTGAAATTTTAATTACTTTATAATATGCAAGTGAAAAATAGATTACTCATAAATGGCAAAACCAAGCAAACAGCTATAGTCTGAATATCTGATAAGATTTACATGAAAAAAATATCTATTCAACAAGAGGTGTGAAGTGCTTGTTAAACTAGTGTCTCATCACATTGGCACTGTTGTCTCACCTGATGGCAAGCAATGTGAATTACCAAAGACATGAACCTGTTAACCTAAAACTCAAGCTTCAAATCTAACAATAACAGGAATATACATTTTTTTATTTTTTTTTTTATTAGCTTTTGTAGATTTTAACTATTAATACAAATAAAAGTGTAATGACAATTTTTTTTCCTGTTAGATAAACTTAGTCCAAAAGTCCAAAATATTAATTAACCTCATGAGTGTTAGTCATTTGGTTCATGTGTGCTAAGTGTGGTACACGTAGAGTTTTAAGCCTCTATATTAATAGTCATTTTATCAGGTCATACATTTCTGTAAATTAAGCCAATCCAGTCATGAAAAATGCAGTCAGATTTCAATATATCTTCAGAAACATGACCATGACAGTGGACAAGCAATTTGTTATTCATAAAGCAGGATAATTATTCATTGATATCTGTCTCAAAAATACCATTACATATTTTCTCATGTTAAACCAATTGGATTGCAAATGGTAAATTACAAAAGAAAAGATATTTTAAAGTAATGCACACACAAAGTATCAAAGCATTCCTCCAAAAAAATAAAAATAAAAAATAAAATAAGTAAATAAAATAAAAAATAAAATGCTCAAATTTAAAACTACTTAATTCATGCAAATACCTTCAAGTTCTTGTAGAGATTCTTGATAAAATACAAAGAATCTGCAAGGTTAATGGTCCTGATGTGGCATCTGTTTCAATCACTTTCCTACCACGGTAACAGATCCTCAGGGCCTTACTTCCATGGTAATTGTTCTGATGACTTTATGAATTTAAGCATACTACTAGATTCGCAGTCAAGGTCTCATCATTTTACAGTTGAAATGGCTAGATATGACCATAAGTTTCATGCTAACAGGTTCTTCTCTTGCACTTTTTGCTTTCCAGACAAGTTTGAACTTCAAAAATTTAAATGCAATGCCAATCATTATCTTCAGTCTTTTAATTGTTCTCTCTCAATGTTTCTTTTTCTCTTATTCACTGCTTGCATCTTAGTGGTTTTATTGCTTTGCTGAGAGAGAGAGAGAGAGAGAACACGAGAAAATGCAGAGAGAGAAAACACGAGAAAATGCAGAGAGAGAAAACACGAGAAAATGCAGAGAGAGAAAACACGAGAAAATGCAGAGAGAGAAAACACGAGAAAATGCAGAGAGAGAAAACACGAGAAAATGCAGAGAGAGAAAACACGAGAAAATGCAGAGAGAGAAAACACGAGAAAATGCAGAGAGAGAAAACACGAGAAAATGCAGAGAGAGAAAACACGAGAAAATGCAGAGAGAGAAAACACGAGAAAATGCAGAGAGAGAAAACACGAGAAAATGCCGAGAGAGAAAACACGAGAAAATGCCGAGAGAGAAAACACGAGAAAATGCCGAGAGAGAAAACACGAGAAAATGCCGAGAGAGAAAACACGAGAAAATGCCGAGAGAGAAAACACGAGAAAATGCCGAGAGAGAAAACACGAGAAAATGCCGAGAGAGAAAACACGAGAAAATGCCGAGAGAGAAAACACGAGAAAATGCCGAGAGAGAAAACACGAGAAAATGCCGAGAGAGAAAACACGAGAAAATGCCGAGAGAGAAAACACGAGAAAATGCCGAGAGAGAAAACACGAGAAAATGCCGAGAGAGAAAACACGAGAAAATGCCGAGAGAGAAAACACGAGAAAATGCCGAGAGAGAAAACACGAGAAAATGCCGAGAGAGAAAACACGAGAAAATGCCGAGAGAGAAAACACGAGAAAATGCCGAGAGAGAAAACACGAGAAAATGCCGAGAGAGAAAACACGAGAAAATGCCGAGAGAGAAAACACGAGAAAATGCCGAGAGAGAAAACACGAGAAAATGCCGAGAGAGAAAACACGAGAAAATGCCGAGAGAGAAAACACGAGAAAATGCCGAGAGAGAAAACACGAGAAAATGCCGAGAGAGAAAACACGAGAAAATGCCGAGAGAGAAAACACGAGAAAATGCCGAGAGAGAAAACACGAGAAAATGCCGAGAGAGAGAGAGAGAAAACACGAGAAAATGCCGAGAGAGAGAGAGAGAAAACACGAGAAAATGCCGAGAGAGAGAGAGAGAAAAAACACGAGAAAATGCCGAGAGAGAGAGAGAGAAAAAACACGAGAAAATGCCGAGAGAGAGAGAGAGAAAACACGAGAAAATGCCGAGAGAGAGAGAGAGAAAACACGAGAAAATGCCGAGAGAGAGAGAGAGAAAACACGAGAAAATGCCGAGAGAGAGAGAGAGAAAACACGAGAAAATGCCGAGAGAGAGAGAGAGAAAACACGAGAAAATGCCGAGAGAGAGAGAGAGAAAACACGAGAAAATGCCGAGAGAGAGAGAGAGAAAACACGAGAAAATGCCGAGAGAGAGAGAGAGAAAACACGAGAAAATGCCGAGAGAGAGAGAGAGAAAACACGAGAAAATGCCGAGAGAGAGAGAGAGAAAACACGAGAAAATGCCGAGAGAGAGAGAGAGAAAACACGAGAAAATGCCGAGAGAGAGAGAGAGAAAACACGAGAAAATGCCGAGAGAGAGAGAGAGAAAACACGAGAAAATGCCGAGAGAGAGAGAGAGAAAACACGAGAAAATGCCGAGAGAGAGAGAGAGAAAACACGAGAAAATGCCGAGAGAGAGAGAGAGAAAACACGAGAAAATGCCGAGAGAGAGAGAGAGAAAACACGAGAAAATGCCGAGAGAGAGAGAGAGAAAACACGAGAAAATGCCGAGAGAGAGAGAGAGAAAACACGAGAAAATGCCGAGAGAGAGAGAGAGAAAACACGAGAAAATGCCGAGAGAGAGAGAGAGTAAACACGAGAAAATGCCGAGAGAGAGAGAGAGTAAACACGAGAAAATGCCGAGAGAGAGAGAGAGTAAACACGAGAAAATGCCGAGAGAGAGAGAGAGTAAACACGAGAAAATGCCGAGAGAGAGAGAGAGAGAGTAAACACGAGAAAATGCCGAGAGAGAGAGAGAGAGTAAACACGAGAAAATGCCGAGAGAGAGAGAGAGAGTAAACACGAGAAAATGCCGAGAGAGAGAGAGTAAACACGAAAATGCCAAGAGAGAGAGAGAGAGAGAGAGAGAGAGAGAGTGAGAAAACACAAAAAGAGAAGAAAAAAAAAAAATAAATGGTTTCTTCTTTGCCCAGTCCACCACTGATGTGCTCACAACCATAACTGAATTTATATATACCAAGGACTTGACAATAATTGGAGAAGCTTGAGTCATAGCTTTAGATATATCACAAGGATATCATTCTCTGTACCTGCTTGGTCTCACGCTGTCTACTGACCTAATGAGGAACAACTTCATTGAATCTAGAGCTTATTTTTATTTTAGTCTTTATTTTAGAATATTACATCAAAACATGTAAAAAAAAAAAAAAAACACTTATTTTTACAAAAGAAAATCCGAGGGTTGAAAATTTTTATATTGGTAGTACTAAGAATTATTATTATTATCCAGTGGTATCAACAAACATCTTTTACAATAATACTTATAGAAATAATACTTCACTTTCAAAATATTTGTGGAAGTTGAAAGATGAAAATAAAACTCCTAAAGTTAAAAGGTAAATTTTAAAACTTTATATGAAGCTTGTTTTCTGTGTTTACAGGAGAAAATACAGATTATCAGGTTTTTGAATAGGGATGATTTATTAAATCAAAGATTTGAATTAACAGTTAATTATAAACATATCATACCCTTGATTCTACAATCTTACTAGGCTTTGAAATTTGACAATTACTTCTTATATTTTAGAAAAACTTTGTTGCAACATACAAAACTTATCTTGTCAGTAAGATCAACTTTGACATAGTATAATTTGTACATTATCCTTCTAGTACTGCTGGTAATATTTAGTCTTGAAGTATATGCATTTGGCTGACATTTTCCATTGATTGGCTTTATTAACACCCTAAATAAGGACCCTTTAATTAACAGTTGCATTTTATTTTGTATGATCTATATGCTTAAATAATTTTGTTAGATCATTTTGTTTTAAAATTTACATTTATTTCTTAAAGAGCCATATTATTTACCAACTATAAAATTGTGAAATTATAACTCACAAGGTATGCAGTTTGTTAAATATCTTGTTAAATTATATTTCCTATCTCATAAAAAATATCATCTGTCTTATGCTAACATTGTAGCAAACTTACATTTGTATCGAATATAATGTCTAGAAGTTGTCTACGATTTTAAATCTATACTTACGATTGCTTAACTTGTTTCTCCTCTTACTTTGAACTCAGTGTACGCCATTTTGATCGGATTTGATTATAAACAAAACAAATTCTGCTATCTCCCTCTTAATTTTTTCCTTATTCTTACTTTTCTTGGGAAAAGAGACTATATCTTGTGTCTTTCTTTCTCATAGCAACATATGTGAGAAAACGACATTATTTTTGCACCAACCTAATATTTACTAATCCCTGATGTGTTAATACACATCAAAACATGATTGCATTTGTATAGCATTTTTCACGTTTTGATTTAATATCCTAAAATAAAAGATTAAAAAAGTGTAGTGTGTGTGTGTGTGAAAAGAATTTTTCTAATTGTAGCAATATTTTATCTTTTTCATATAACTGATATAATTCATATATAGTATAGAAATAAGAGCTGAGTGTTAGACATGATTTTAACTGTTTATTCATGTTTAAATAAAAATTTAAATACCACTGCATATAAATTTTGCAAATCTTATATTGATACTACTTCCTGCTAATTTATATTTGGCAGACTTAACCTTTACTTACTTATTTACTATGTTTATTAAGTAACAAAAAAGTTAATGTTCAGAATCCAGTTTTATCAACATTCTTGAGTCAAGTTTTTGAACAACCATTTTAACTGTCTCCACACTGAATATTACTGATACTACAGTGCTCAAGAATTTCAAATGTCTATTCAAAAGACTGGTGCTGCCTGCTTCTAATCTCTTGTATAGAGAAAAAAAAATGTAGCAAATGAATTGTTACATTGATTAGGCAACTGCTGAAATAGCTACTCAGGTCTTTATTAAGTACTATATACAGGTTTGGCTTCCCCTTATATCTTTTGCCTCCTAGTCCGATTAATCTCTTACCAGCTGTTTACATTGGCTTCTTTCATTATTTAAAATTTGTATGGATCTATTGTCAAACGACCTTAACCTTCCATTCCATCTCTGCTATTTTTAATGCTGTAAGGAGTTACATTCTTGAGATGAACACAAGAAAAAATTTTGTTTATTAATTTCAAAGTAAAATTGCAATTAAAATCAGTGTAGGCCGAGAAAACTTGTAATTTAAATTGTTTATAGTCATCTTTATTTGTAATTAATTTTCATGTTAAAAAATATTGTTTTTGAATCTCACAATAAAGAATCAATATAAGTTATCCATCTCAATAAGCATATATTTAACATCGACTACTAAGGTCAAAAATTAAAATTCATATTTGTAAAAAAGCAAGAAAATAGCAAGTATCCCATTAAGTGTTGGGCTAAGTCTTTCAACAGTGTTTCCTAACCTCATGAAAATTCCTTAATGACTTCAATTTAAACAACAAAAGTTTAAGTTGAAAATTAAAGGCAGCATATGTGAACATTGATTAGAAAGTTTGTAACAAGACACAGCTAAATTTAATCTGAAATTTTCAGTTTGATATTCAGTATAAGTGATGAATGAAGAATCAGTGTTAAGTGCATTGACAAAACAGAAGATTATGTTGAGAAAGAAGTATTTTTCAGTTAAAGAAATCTACAAACTTATTGATGTACCTACATAATATATGCACCATCAATAGTAAAAAAAAATTATATTGTAATTTCATTTCTTATTTGCATTTATAATTTCAAATATCACTTAGAAAAGGTATTCTTGTTACATATATAATGGATTTGTACATAATTTTAAAATTAAAATTTTGGAAATCTTGGTTTAAAAAATATTTAGACATAAATTGGTATTGTTGTGTAACATTATAATTCTTTGTTATATGCATCAAGTTCTTTCATCATAAAATAACACAAACACATACAATCACATATCAATTGCCTTAAAAAAAATTTAAAAAAAAAAAAAAATTTTAAAATGTATAACTTCGTTACCATGGAAAGGTTGCCCTTTTCACTGTAATGACACATTAAAAATAAATATTTGACTGAAAGAAGCTATATCACCACGCAATCACCAAACCATATAATTATCAATGTGTATTTATTTATACATTTCCTAGCCCATCAGTAGTGCAAAGGGAGATAAATCAAATCAAGTTAGTAAATTTATAAGTGATTACTCCCCTTAGTCATTTTAATAATCTATACAAATAAAATAGATATCTTCATTTAGACAAAATTACTCCCAAAGAAAAATGAACTGTTTAATTAATCAGTCCCTTTACTCCTATATTTCTTCGATTGCAGTATTAATTGTTCATTTCTTTTATGTGAGACACCGAGATACCTTTGTCTGTTAAGTGATCATCTTGCTTCAACTTGGTCTCGAAATAGGATTTGTCTGTCTGGTTGCTAATCTTATTTTCTGTGATATATTCCCATTTCACCAACACATAAAATTTGTAGCATAAGATATAGAGTAAAATCTATATAATAAAAGGAGTAATCAATTATATATATATATATATATATTCTATAAATTATGGTATCTTGGATTCAACACATCCTTTAAATATATCAGTGAAAAAACTATGAAGAAAAATTTAATATGGTAGGTGTAATTACAAGTTATATCATTTAAATACATTTTAGTTTTGCATTGGTATCCAAGATTCAACATAAACTTGCTCTGTAAATGCAAAATTGAATTTAAATAATCCTGGTTTTATATCCTTTTGCACATTTAAGAAAATGTCCAGTGAACATCATAAAATGGAAAATTCCCTTAAAAAAGGGAGATAAGTATGAGCAAAAATAAAGGCAGTGATTACTCCTATCTCAGAATCAGGTACAACAGGAAGCTGATAAAGAAAGATATTCATAAGCATCACAGGAATACCATGAAACAATAAGAGCACAAACCAGAAGGTGCAAGGCTCAAAGGCAAACTAATGAGACAGAAGAGAGTAGAGTAATAGGAGAGCAAGCCTGAGAGAGGAGCAAAAGAGAAAATGAAATAGAAAAAGCTAATGCACGATACAAGCCATCTTTTTTTTTCTTTTTACAGCACAGGTACACACTAGTAGTATACATATTAGTGAACACAACTTCATGATGTGAATAATAAAAAGATGTAAAACTAATATATTCCTACTTAAACTGTTTAAACCTGATTTTATGGTTATGTGCATTTATTTTAGATTTTTGGCTCTAATTACCAAGATATGAATTATTAAAAGAAACTAATCCAACAAATACTTTGTAGTTGTTTTTCATAAAACTTTTTTTATAGCTTTTGCTTATCCAGAAACCAAGATTTTATGTATTCTGTTGCTTTTTTGTCAAATTTCAGAGAAAAAATAGATATAAAAAATTAACCACCTCTTCTGAACATGTGATAACATCATTTATTCTTAAATAAAAGACAAATGCAAAATAAATTAACCAGAAATTAAAAAAAAAATTAAATACCAAAAATTATTGGTTTGGCTTCATGCTTCAGTCAGTTCATTCAAATGTTAGTTATTTACTTTATATTTATTTATTTACCATAGCCATTCTTTATATTCTTCAATTATTATTAGGTACATCAGATCAAGAATCATGGGGATTTCATGCATGATGTTAGACATGTTCAGAAATAATTAAATTGTCAGCTGTATACAAATGCTTTCTCAGATAAATGATTAAAAATGTCTGAATGAATATATCAGCCTATAACTCTTAGTGAGGACCATTCTTTGAACTTTGCATATTGGTGCTACAGAATCATTAACTACACCAAATAACAAGCCATATCACTTTAGACCTTTCAACAACAGCAACAACTAAAAATGAATAGTACATGTAAGTTGAGAAAATAATAACAATCAAGATATTAACATTCAACACTGCTTGAAATAAAAAGTAAAGAAAGCTCCTATCAGTACTGGAATAATAATTATTGAACTTGAGAAGCTTATTTCCCTGAAAAATTGTCTTCAGAGAAAGAATTTATGAATTTCAACCAGAAATAGCATTGTCTGCTCAGTTAATGTATGCTAAATGTTTCCTTATAAGGAAACAGCTAATATTATCTACAAATGAACTGAAATTCTTGCAATATAATCTGGACTGGTTAATATTTTCACAATATGTATATTGTCAGAATTTCATTTGA
>OZ010584.1:91250631-91445631 GCA_963932145.1 Acanthosepion lycidas
GGCCGCAATTTTTGATGGCTTTGCACCAAAATGTACATGCACAAAGTTAGCAAGAAGGCCAAGACCGACTTTGCATTTCCCAACTCCCACCGATAGTGGAAATAATCAATTTTTTTCATGCTTCGATGGCAGTTTTCATGTAGTTTGCAGTCATTTTCTACTGGCCAGAGTGAGAGCCTATAGCTGGCTGCCACGAATAGGCAGGAAAATTCTATTGGCCAGCATGAGAGCCAACAGCTGACTGACACAAACTAAAAAAAAAAATATTTGAAAGTTGCATTCGTCACAAGTGGGAAAAATTTAAATCTGCATGGCACTTTACTCCAATTGGCTCATTCGCTTGCTTAAACTCAACGTTGATTCTTATTCCACAGAACTGGGTTGGGTGTGAAAAAGTATTTGTTAACATTCTTTTTTCATTCGGTTTCTCCAGTTACAAGTCCTTTTTTTAAAGCTGATCATTTTGCATTCATTTTGTTTAGTTCTTTTTTCATAACAGATTTAATGTTTAGTATAGAACTTAGAAAAAATTTGCAGTGTGAGAAAGGCAAGAAGTAAGGCATGTAGCATCATCAGCACAGCAAAGGGAACTCCTTTAAAGGCAAGGTAAGGCAAATTTTTTTTAAGTCAAGTGATAGCTGTACGAGTCGTACGATTTTTGAATCAAGCACAGGCAACGCTGCTAGTTATAACCCTAAAAAAAAAAAAAAAAAAAAAAAAAAAAAAAATGGAACAACTAAAGGCAATCACTATTAAGGTTTCCTATAAGTTATAAAGATACATTTCAAAAGCTTTAGCTCTTAAAATTTGAATGGTTAGATGTACTAAATTCTAAATGGTTTTAATTTCTGGATATAATTAATCTCGTTTGTATAATATCTGTAATAAAATGAAATATGAGGGGATGGGAGAGACAACACCCAGAAATACTTTTACCCTTTTAACAGAGTTAGCCGAATTAAGAGTGGGTGTGGAAGAGATTTTGGCTTGACCCACTTCCCAAAATATGCCAAATATCCAATGTGTTTTTTTTTTTTTGTTTTGTTTTTTTAAGTATGTGACTGAGAATTTTTCAGCACCCACTTGTATGCAGTGCATTAAAATAAGATTTGTTTATTCATCAATTTCATTAAATCAATAGTTTTGACTTGGATTATTATTGGTGATGTTATATTACCCATTATAAAATTTATGCTAAAAATGTTGGGTTTTTTTCCAGTTTATAAAAGTATTCATTAAAAATAATGAAGATTTTTTTTTTTTTTTTTTTTTTTTTTTTTTTATTTCAAAAAGATTACATTTTTATTAGTTTCAGTAAATGTAAAGAAAAGTTACAATGCTGTTTGTACTCTAGGTATGTTAAGAGAATGTACTTGAAAGAGTTTACCTATTACAAATCTGGATGTTAATGGTAATGGCATTCAGATAACCCATTCAAAAAGAAATCAGTAAGTTGAATAAACTCCAAGAATCCATGAGGTATCATGGAGTTAATAGCATTCATACAGGTCTACAACACTTATCATTGTGTATATTACATAAAGATGAATAAGGTAACTAAACAGTAATTAATAAAAACAGAATACCTAAGTATTTTTAGTATCTTTATTGCAACTTTAAATAGGTATATGTTTCAGTTTTAGAATCATTGTTTTAACATTCAATAATACTAAAATCATTTTAGTATTATGGTTCAAATAAATATTCCACCAGAAATTTTTATACAAGTTTAATTATTTGAAAACTAATAAGCAGCTCATGTAAAATAAGCACCATGCCAAGGGTGAGAATTAATAGTGCTTGCACTTATATTTAGCACACAACAGTACTTTAATTGGATTTTACAATTTATATTTCACTATAGAATGTGGCACACAGGTATATATTTTTTTTCTAGAGTGATCTTTAAAATCAGTAACACTTATCCAACTTTTAGATGGTTTGAGTTTAGGTTAAGTACAAAATTTTTTGTCCTGTTGCCGAGAAAAAAAATTCAGTTGAACATAGGAAGCAATATCAACAAAATCAATTTTATCAATATGTAAATTGATGAGATAATGCCTTAAGAGCAGAGCTGAACTCTAAAAGGAGTTCCTAGCCTAATCAGAAGCAGTGCAGCAATAACTGCACAAATTGCAATACTACATGAAATGAAATGACTAGGGAAAAAGTACAGCCATTCTGATGTCTCAACTGAGATATGCAACATGAAAAAAAAAAAAAAAAAAAAAAAAACTAGATCTAATATGAACATGAAAGTAATAACTTCTAACAGGCTTGCAAAAATTATACAATTGTCAGATATTGAAATGAAGGTGAAAAACAATATCAGATTTATAGATTTTTCCAAAATATTCAAATTGGTTGGGTCCAGCAGCATTTTTTAATAAGAAAAAAAAAAAAAAAAAAAAAAAAAAATTATATATATATATATATATATATATATATATATTATAGCACATTGAATGCTAGTGTTAATAAAACAATGCTCAATGTATAACAGAGCTAACATACTAATAAATATACAACCCCCCATGGCAAGGTGAAAAAAAAAAAAAAAAAAAAAAAAAAAAAAAAAAGATGTATATTTATTATTAGTGTATATAACTTTCCTAATTTTCAAAAGATTAGCTCCTTGTGAACTGTTGTCTTATAGTTTATTTAGGTTTTGCTTTTTAACTATGTAAAGTACCTCCCAGTTACTTAGCACTAACTGAAGATGTGCTCTAATTCTTCTGTCTATGTCTAATGATACATTAACTTGTAGATTATAAACAATCCTAAACCACCAATTGCAAATGACAAATTTACATCACATTTAATGAGTTAATAGAACTAAGTGTGATTAAACAATTATGATAAATTGTATATACAATATTTTTCACTTCAAATCACTATTTGCTGCCTTTCTCCATGTGTTTCAATAGTTATTTGCAAAAGGAAAAAAAGCTGATTTGACCTGCCTCTATCCACCCATCCAGCAAACAGGCCTTATTTTCCATTTTCTACTTTAAATATTCATATGTACTTCTAAATACCATTTACTCAATACACCTACAATCTGAGTAACATGATGCAATTAATAGTAGTATAGACAGTCCCAAGAGGGTGTAATTCAAGTTCTTTTGATGGCATTACAATAAACTGTATTGACCTCATTGCAATTAGAGGAAATTGTCAGTATTGCAAATTTTCAAAAACATTACCCAGTGCAAGCCATCAGACAAAAGTTATCTGACAGTATTAACAGTGAATGTAAGAAAGAAAGTATCAATAAGAATTCTAATGAAAATAAAGGTAGTTTGACAAAATACTTACATGATTGGGGATGTAGAAAAATAAAATAAACTTATCTACAGTATCAAAAACAATATTCATGTACAGCTCAAAAGCCACAATCATTGTTGATAAAATTTTTGTACATAAAAAAAAAATTAAATTTGCACAATGACCACATGAAAATAAATTAATATTTTGCAAAATCCAAGCTTAAGTTCTTTATGTCACTAATATCCAAACTTTCAAAATATATAACTTTTACTTTTATTCCAGCCAAGTACCTTCTAGTTACCAGATATAACAAGTGAATTATTGCATTTTTCATCTAATAATTATTTGCAGAAAGTTATTTCAATCCACTATTCAGCAGTTTCAAAAATGCATAGGTACAGCAAAAGATGCCTTTCAGAAACTAAGCAAAAAATTAAGAGATAGGAAAATGTCATTAGAAACAAGAGTGCTCTACTGGTAAGTAATATTTAATCTCCTACAGTGGCAATGAATGTGGGACAATTTCTTCACATGAAGACAAACTTCAAAATCAGATGTGTCCTAGCAACAAATACTGAAAATACAAAGGACATAAAGATAAACAGCAAGTAACCCAGTTGAGTTTCAGCTAATAGATGACCGAACAAGGCCAAAGACTGGTAAAGGAGTAAAAATTACTTAGAGCAATGAAAAACAGGAAGTTATGGAGAGTCATGCTTGCTCACTTTGTGTGAGAGGACATGACATAAAAGATGGGAAATGTCAATAATAGTCTCTTGCTATACAAAATCAAATTCTAATTTGACATTAAGAGCAATAAGATACAAAAATTTGCAAACTTGGATTTTCATAATTAAAAATTGAGTAAATCATATTTAAAAATACATATTAATAATTGTTACCTATAAGTAGGAAGTGATATAGAAGAAAGCACGGTGAAAATATTTTATGGCTACAACTACTAACTCAGTAGCAATTCCCCAAAGGGTGAAAGAAATACAATCTGCAGGTAGTTACTGGGAAAAAAAGCCATAGCAAAATATAGGATAGGGGTGGTATTCAAGATAACTGACAAGAAATAGGTACCAGCTTTAGTCTTAGATAAATGTTCATTTGAAGTATAAAACCTTTCCTATCAAACAAAACCCTAACAAATTTGAATGACAAAAGAATGTCCACAGAACAAAGTTTACTCTTAAATAATAGGCAAAAATATAAGATTACTTAAAAAAAAAAAAAAAAAAAAAAAAAACAACAACAACCATCATCAAGTGTGCTTGTATTCACGACTATTCTATGAACAGTTTCATTAAAGATGAATTAAGTGAGTTTTTTTCTTTCCTCACTGGTTCAAATGTTCTCTTATTTCAGTGTGTTTAAGTCATGCTGTCCTAAAATGATTAACCCTGACTTTCTATATCCTGGTACTACTTTCAAATAATTACATACCAGCTTTACATTTTAAGTGAGAGAGGAACAATGTTATGAAATCACGAAAAAAATGTACATGCCATGAGATTTAATAAACGCAAAGCAGATACTGAACACTACGATTTGAAAGGGATAATCAATATTTGGCATAGAATGAAATGTATTTCCTTTTGATTTATATGGTTGATCATCAAGTCAAACATTTATTAAAAAACAAAAAAAAAAAAAAAATTAAAAAACTTTTCCAATTACAAACAATTCTGTCTAAGTGACAATCCATATCTAGATATTTGTGGGGACTATATTATATATTGGTAAACAAATACCAAATATATAAAGAGTTTATCAATCCAATATTATTCTTCTATAAATGGTTTAATTACTATTGCAGTTATTAAATCATAGGAAGATCAATATAAAAAAGCATGTTCTATTGATAGCCAATTCAATTTCAATAAAAAAATCTGAAACAGCTTTTCAGAAAGGTATATTAATTTCTAGATAACTGTAGTAAAAGCTCCTAAATACTCAAGAAACAGGAAGCAACATTTACTGGAAAGGTTCAACAAATGTGGATCCCCTTCTAAATATTTTAAACAAAAGAATACAATATTTCCTATTTTCTTTTAAAGATTACCAAATGCAATCAATTTTTTTCTTTAATTAAAACTTTCAAAGAATAAATTATAACAAAATACATTTCAATGTAAAGAAAAAACGAATATTTTATCCAATAAAGGAAAATAAAAAAAAAATAAAAAAATCAACTGCCAATCAGCATACAGGAGAAAGCATTTTGAAGATTTGCAGATGGTTTAAAGAACTGAGAAGCAAAAAGGTCATCATGAAAACAAGATAATATTCTACCCTAGCTGACAGAGGTTTTGATAAAATAACTTGCCTGTAGTGTAATGTAACAGTTTTCTTTTGGTGTTACTCCCACCTACCTCCGATTTCCAAAAAGCCAAATATTCTCTATGATAATCTAGTTACTAGTAGGTTCTCTAAAGTACAGAGTTTGTAACTAATTTCTCTTCTGAAGAATGCCCAGCTACTATGCTGCTTAAACATTTTCACACAAGTCTATATTACATAGCCAAACTAACATTTTTTTTCTCTCAGTATCACCGTACCGTCTTACCTTTTCTTAGACTGCATAATTCATTAAATTAGGAATCCTTTTCACTTTTACTAACATTTTTTTGTAGGCATCCAAAAGATTCTGCTCTTGTAATTAAGAATTCTACCAATAATCTTTAGAAACTATTTGAAAAATAAAAACAGACGGACCATGTATTTTTTTTTTTTTTATTAGCAAATTCGAGAAGTATCCAACAATTGGCATTTGTAATTTATTTATGTGCATCCTTCTGATCCTCTTAAACCTTTCCCCGCCAATCATTTGGGGGGGGGGGGGTAAAAACGTTTCATTTTCAGACAATTTTTTTTTTATTTTTAAACTAAGAAACGGTGAAACCGAGGTACGTTGAATTACCCGAATAGTGGCTAACACCTCTGCTAGACGTATGAGTTGACAATTGGACTAGTTTCAAACTCAGAAGGACATAAAAAGAATCAAGATCGACATAAACACGTCGGTAGCTGGTTTTTGAACATTGTTTTGGGCGTGTTTTACGTCCATGTTTGAAAGACGCTTTCGGTAAAAAAAAACAAAAAAAAAAAAAAAAAAAAAACGTATACACATCTACGTCGGGGAAGGGTTGTTGAAAGTGAATCCCATTTTTACAGAAATTAAGAGCGATATTCTATGAATTTTAAGCATTATTAATATTTTAAAATAGTTTCCTTTTTTAAAGGATGTATTGTTTTGTTTACTTTTAGTGTACACTACAGCACATATGAATTCCTCATAGAAGTTTTTCTTTTTTGCTACATTTCCACTTTGAAGATCAATTTTAAATCGTATGTATTTAAATTAAAATCGTAAAAAAAAAAAAAAAAAAAAAAAAAAGTTCAGTTTCCTTTTTTCTTATATAAAATTGCTGCCTAATTCTTCTGTGTCTTTATTTTTAACAAAGAATGTTGTCTTCAAGTTTACTTTTTAATCAAAAGCTAAAGCAGATTAAAACTTAATTTTCAAAAATAAAATTGGATTAATATTTATTTATTTACTATCCCAATCCAGTCTTTCAGGCATAAACTAGAAAGCTTAAAAAAAAAAAAAAAAAAAAAAAAAAAAAAAAAAAAAAAAAACTTAAAAAAGCAACATGCAAATCAAATTTCCAACTAAAATCAAAGAGAGCTACTGAAAAAGAAAAAAAAAATTATAATTTTATTTAATTTTCATCTAAACCGCGTATAAGACTTAATTTGTTAATGTTCCTTCTTTTATTTTTTTATTAACTGAAAAAAAAGTAATCCTAAAATTCATAAATGAATGTAGAGTGTATCAAAATAAGCCTCTTTTATGCATTAAAATAATTCAAAGTAAAGTGTACAGTAAAAAAAAAAGACAAGGTGACATTTTATTTGAATTTGAGCAAGTATTTTTTTTAATCGTTTGAAAAAAAATGTTTTTTCTCGTTTAATAACGACTCACTGACTAGAAAAAGATCCGTAAAAACAAGTTACAGAATTGAAAAATCAACTTCATTTAAAATTTGAAATCCAAAAACAAATTCCAATGAAATTTAAATTCATGGAGAATAGATATCGTTTGTTATTTTCAAATTAAAAAAAAAAAAAAAAAAAAAAAATTTTAAACTTCGATGCAGTGACTTTATGTACCCCAAAAAATACAGTACTACTTCGATTATGTACCTAAAAAAAAATCATTTCACTATCAGACAAGTATTTTTTTGCTTGAGAATTTAGAAAACCAGTCAACGTAAAAAAGCATACATTTGGATTATCAGTGACCAAGGTACTGTTGTACTCTGAACTTAACCGTGTCGGAAAATGTTGAAGAGGAGGATGATGATAATAATGAAGTTCAACAGCCCCAATGCACAAATTGCAAACATTGAAAAATATTTTAGTTGCGTTTTCAACCAAAATCTAGCCTTACAAATACGTCTCTACTACTTTTTAATCCAGTTTCGGGGGTTAGCGACAGAATAATGTCAGGAAAGTAAACTGACAAGAATTGATGCCGTTTTTCATTAAAAATAAATAAATAAAAAAAAACAAAAAAAGATTGAAAATGTCATTTGATTATAATAAATTTTTAAATAAATGTTAAATTTCTTTTCAGAAAATGACTTTTCTGCATTCTTTTCGTTAGTTTATGTATTGAATCCGAACATTATTCAACCCTTACCCTTAGGGCCTAAGGTATCCGGATAATCGAGGAAGTATTAATAACTTTTCTCTTCCTGCTAGAGGTGGAAAGAAAATTAAAACATCAACTATATAGAGAATTCAGTTGACTAAAAAGTTTAAACATTGGAAATATTGAAATTAGAGTTTCAAAATTTGTAAATAATTGTCATGCACGTTTATTATTTCAATAAAATTTAAAAGGAATTCATTAAAATTAATTCCAATTTTTTAATTAACAACAATAATAATAATAAAAATTCAGAATATTTTTCAGTTTTTAAAAAGTTATTTAATTTGGTATAGTTCTTGTTTTCTTTAGCTGAGCAATTATCTTCAAGATGCTGTTTTTCTTTAGGATTGATCGATTCGTTTTCTCAACCTTTTAATACTAGAAAATATTTTTAGTAAAGATTTTTTTAGATATGGTTTTCTTTTCTTTTAGTGATACAAGTCTTCTTAATTAACCCATAGCTGAGATGAGAAGAGGTGGATTCATCATTCCCAAGAAGGGTATTTACGCGTAAGAAGGGAATATAACGAACTCAACGGAAATTGGTACTACTAACTCTGCCCTCCGATTAAACAATTCCGAGACATTATCCATTTTTACACCACACGCACATCCAAGCTTACAGCATCTGGTATTCCCACCGAGGTACTGACCAGGTTCGACGTTACTTAACTTCGGTGCTAACTTCGAGAAGCGGTGTTTTAACATGATGTATTGTAGCCGTATAAACTTTTAAAGCCCATGCTGCTTTTGCCTGTTCCTGAATAGTGAATAATGTCGTCTGCTATTAACAGTTTATGTTGCCGACAATTCAGAAAATAAGTGTGGAAATTTCAATTAAAATGCTCTTGTAAACTGTTTTACACATTTAATTTCAAAATTTGCAACATTACTGCTATTATTAACCGAAATAAAATCATCAGCTGCAATTTTTTTAAAATCCTTCATGCAATTTTATAATTTGGTGTTCATGTAGGAAAACATACTTGAATTGATTTTCTTTTTTTTTAGAATTTGTAATTTTAGTACAATTACTAAATAAATAAAAACGAGTGCGTGTTTAAGGTAGGCAAAAAAATGTTTTAAATAATTTTTCATGTCGGAAGAAATCCAATATTTGACAAACGAGCTTCCGCATTTGTATATTTTTTTTATAACAAATAAAAAATGATATTCAAGCCGCTGAATCATTCCCTCTTTCGTTCATTAGAGTCGAATCAGTTCAGAAAACCCCTGATGGTTCCTCACTAACCACAAGTTTTCCTTCAATAATTTAGGGTCTTTCTTTAAAAAAAAAAAAAAAAAAAAAAAAAAAAAGAGACCCTAAATTATACCAAATTTAATTGAAACAGAAAGGCAAACTGGTTTTTATTTAACAAGTTTCTAAATTTATAACATTCCGGTTTGTGCTTTGTGTCCCCTTATTCTTTTTTTCAATATTGAGAGAGCAACAATTAGAAGAAAATGGCACCTTTGTTTTTAACTTTTTTTTTTATGATACCAGTCTCAATTCTGAAAATACGAACAATGTGAAGTAATCGCTACCACTCCTATATTTACCCAGTAAAATCTAGATTAGTAACGTTTATTTGGCTGTGTGGGGAATGTAACGGATATTGTCACAGAAAATGGAAGCGGCGAGCCAGATTTGTGTGTTCACTTTTATAATTTCTTTTCTCTCTCTCCATTCTTACCGAGAAGTTAAATAAATAGTAAGGTAGACTAGGCTATCTCGCCTTAGAAGGAAAACTTATTCCAAACCATTAAAGAAGGGAAATCACTCCATTATCTTACCCAAGAAAGAAAGATAAAAGAAAAAGGATCTGTGGGAGTCATGATCGCCTGAAGGGACACATCATAAAGTTTGTAAACTATATAAAAATTAGTAAATTTTAAAATTAACCTGAACATCTAATAGCATTGAAGTATTCAGAAATCTGATAAACAACTTTCAAATTTTGTTTAGAGGAGTAAATGACAATTAGGTCCGAGTCTCTATGGTTCAGAGACCAACCAAACCTTGTAGTCAAACAAAAGGCCAATTTCTTTTTCTCATCAATACAGAAGACTAAGAGTGTGTCAGTTTCTGTAATCTCAATCACGATTTTTTTTTTTTTTTTTTTTGACAACGACATAAGACTAAATAAAATGTCAAAAATGTTTTAATCATTAGAAATAAAACAATGGAATCTCACAAATCCACTGCAGTAACTTTTGCTTTGCTTTTATTAAAAATTAATAACGAAATAAACATTTTCAATGGTTTCTTCGTTCAATTCAACAGATGAATGTTTTCGTAAGTTTTTTTTAAATGTACACTTTTTTTTTTTTTTGCATCTAATCCAGCTTTCAGAAAATTAATGCTTTTCTTTGCTCGGTTAATTTTATTGTATCTATATAAAAAAAAAAAAAACTGACAATTTTTGTAATAACATTTTTTCTATCTAAGAAAAATCACCCGTAGTTTTTCACCTTTTCTTTAGGGAAAGTGCGAGGGGAGTATCTTTCAGAGCATCTTTGACTTAAAAAAAAAAAATAAAAATCTTTTTCATTAACAGTTTTTTCTTTTCTTCTTGGTAACTATTTTTCTTCAAAATGCGACACGCCTGCTTTTGAGATTTTCCCCACCTTCAACAGAATAGGCGAATCCACCTTATTTGAAAATCCAACTTTCTAGGACGTAAAAATCAAGAAAATATACAGATTAATATTAATTCATTAACAACAAAAAAAAAAAAAAAATCATAGTATTTTTTTAGAGAAATTGGTAATAAATAAAAAATAAAACAGGCAGACATGGTACTACGGGTCACGTGATCACTTAAGTGCACTTGTAAAAAAAAAAAAAAAAGAATTCAACTGCTTTTATGATTTCTAAGTAATCTTCAGCAAAAGTTAAATTTGTTCCACTTTCTACTCACTAAATAAAAGAAAAAAAAATTAAACTGATAAAGATGTATGACTTTAAAAATATTATCTCAGAGGAAGGCGTGATTTAAACAATTCTTAAAAAAGTAACACTAAGTAAAAAGTAAAAATTGGAGCGCAACTCCTTTGACTAAATTGTTATTTTACTTTTTAAAAAATGCAATTTTTAAAGAAAAGACTGAAATGTTTATTGGGACTTCCTGTTTTTTTTTTTGTTTTGTTTTTTTAAGACGAGTAAACCAAACGTAGTAGTAGGTGAAAATTTTCTTGAACGTCACAATTCAAAACCTTTATTCAGATATTTAAAACGCTGTTTAACCTCAAGTATAACCTCTTTCATTTTCTAAACCAATTCTTTTGATTCGATAAAGAAAATTTTCAAGCAATGAAATTTAAATACTTCTTTAAAAGAGAGGAGGTCAGTCACGTTGTTTCTCCCCTTTTGACTTTTAACAGGAAAAAGTGACAGTACTAAATAAACTTACTTTTCGAATATGACTCTCGTAATGCACAACAGTAACGCAAGAGGTGGTACCCAGAGTAGATCCTCCAACTGGGGTTTGTACATCCCGGGATCGGTATTTCGGTAGTCGTCCCATGTTAGATGCCCAGGCAGCCAAAACCACTCACTCCAGAAAGTGGTGCGTGCAGCGTGCCACCAACTCCTGGCGGCCTCCATGTCTGCTGCTGCTGTCTACGTCACAATCTACCCAAACTACTCTTCACTGACAGGAGAGTGTTGAGCAAGCGATCTTCTTCTGCGAAGCAGTAAAGCAGTCCGAGTAAGATCTATCACTTATAAAAGGTCAAACAACAGCTGCAATTTTCCGCTCAAAAACTTAATATATTCTACATTTGCCGATTATAATTTATCAGTCAACTATCTTAATACAGTGATTTTAAGCAGAAATTTCAATTGGTCAGGGTTAAAAGATTTACAGACCTTTAAAAAAAATGGGCCTAACAAAGTGTTCTTTTCTTAACAATCACAATTTCTTAACTTCAATTTCTTAACTCAACACAATTTTTTTAGTGCAAGGCTAATGCATGGGACTTGGTTAAGTAGGTATCTGTCAGTCTCAGGAAATTATGTAATCTACTTGGATGGCTAGTTGTTGACTATTGCAGATGTCTGCACAAACAAAATTTTGTTTATTCAACATTCACAGAGCCAACCAGTGGCTTATACTGCAACTCTGCTGAGCAGACATTAGTTACAGTTTCTGGTAGGATCAGTGAGATTGAACCCTCAGTCATGATGACTTGTGACTTTGTGTGAGCACAACCATTGACAGCTTCTGAACAAACCCAAGTTCAGTCACAAGGCTTGGATCAACTCATGGCATGATTTTCAGACACTTTCCAACAGTGCTACATGCTGGGTCATTTCCCAAGGATGATAACATCAAATGACAAATCAACCATGATGAGACAAATGATCTTCATGATATTAACATACTGACCATGATAAAAGTTGAACCCAGTTCTCATGGCTGGAACCAGGGCCAGTGCAAGGGTCTTGTACCACCATCTATGCTTAGTTTAATTTGTAATGCATATAAATGTAACTGTCTATATTTCTGAGATGAGGTATTGTAATTATTTATCTTATTTACATTGTTCAGACTGTTGTCCTCATCTTTTTTGCCATATTCACAATGTTTGTACACTCTGGCCTTCTTCAGATGATTGGAATTTCAAACTGAACCCTTTATTTCATCCACTGGGGTAGATTGTTCTAGTTCCACATGTCATGCCTCTTCTGGATATCTCAATTTCAGTTATTTCCCTTAAATTCAACTCTCCACGTCTTTGTTCATCTCTGGTGTAGCCAGGTATTGAACTCACAACTCTTTGGGTCACAAGAGAGGTGAACAAAACTTGGAGAGTTGAGTTAAAAAGAAATAAATGAAACTGAAACTGAGATATCTGGAAGAGACATAGAGCATGAACCTAGAACAATCTACCTCAGTGGATGAAATAAAGTGTTTGGTGCAAAATTCCAATCACCTGAAGAAGGTCTGAGCAAAACATTGTAAATAGAACAGCAAAGATGAGGACAACAGTCCAAACAATGTAAATAGTATAAATAATGAAAATGTAGGTAGAAAATAAAGCAAATCAGACTTCCACCACCTCCAGTTCGGGTGTTTGGGGGTAACATGCACTAGCCCTAACTGGAACACTAATGTTCTAACCATTCAACTATATGCCAATTTAGGTATGGACTAATTGTACACTACCATGCCTTACTTGGTCCCTTTCCTAACCATCCCTCTCTCTTTTCAAACATATTGTCACCATAAACATTCAGATAATTCATTCTTCAGCTTAACTTAGTCTTGAATAAGGCTTACAAATGTAAAGTACCTACTGAAAATCAAGTTCACCTCAAAACTAATAGTCTTTAAACAATTGTCTGCAACAAGCCAATTTCAAATTACTTTTCTTTCTCATTATGAAATTATCAGTTTGATTAAAGAGAAAAAATAAAAATATTCCTATAAGCAATTAAAAGAAAGGGGGCAAAGTGTATCTTGGACTCTTTCTTCTCCACTTGTTTAAGGAGTGAGTTCCAAAGATAATTTTCCCTTTGGAAATATAATTTCTTAAAAAACCCTGAGACAACCAACTTTCAGACAGATTACAAATTTTCTGAAGTTAATCTTACCCAATCACATCTGATTTTCACTTTTAGTTTTTATAAAGAATAATCCAATCACAATAAAAGAACAATTTGCTATTTTTGAAGATTTCTTTCATTTTTATTCTTTCCTTCTAGGCAGGAATAGCAGTGCTAGGAATAGTATCACTCAATATAGTGCATACATTTTAATATGAGTATCTGCAGTGACCAAAAAGTTAAAATGAATTATGGCATTTCTGTTTATTTTATTACATATTTATTTAAAAACAGTAGTTATATGTTTAGAGTTGAACAACTGCAGCTGGTGGGTCTCCATGTCCTAATGAGTAAAGCAGCAGCCACATTAAAACAAGGTTCCCAAGGAAAAGAAATGCATGTTCAGGTCTTGCTTATTCATGTTGCTTACTAATGGCCATAGAATAATGGTATGAGAGTTGTGATGAAAGCAATTAAAATTGAAATTAAATAGTCATCAAAAAATAATAACTTTCACATTTGTTCAACAATAGACATCCAAAAAGCACTTATAATTAACTACTCAAATTTGGCAGTAATTATTCTAATATGTGTTGTTTTAACCAATCAAAATGCTCTGCTGAAGACTCAGTTTTTTCAACCCTTTCTCTGGTGTCTTTCCATGCTCTTATGAATAGACACAAAAATAGGTAGCTCTACTGAAATGTTACCAAAGTTATTCACATCATGATACTTTTATTGAAATACACCACCACTTTGAATCCAATGTCCTTTGAATCAGCAGAGCATTTATCTCAATAGCTGTTCATCAACTCAACACTATACGTTAACAAATGGTTACTGATTTCCAACTTCATAACTATATGAACAAATTACATGATAAAATCCTATTATCATTGATGATTTTACCTTCCACATTACCAAAAACAAAAATTTATAAGAAAACTCTCATCACTACTAGAAAGAGCAATAACAGTGGACTTGAATTGTTTAATTTCCTGAAAAACTATTTTAAGAAAAAGAATTTATAAATTTTAATAGACAGTAACATTAACTTTTCAGTCAATAAATACAGAATGTTTCCTATGTAGAAATGACTAATTTTACTATTATCATTCTCACAAACAAGCATTCAGATACATTATAAACAAACTGAGCATTATGCACACAACCATTTTAATAAGTTAATGTAAATTTCATCACCTATTAAATCTTAGCATTTTTGTTGTTGATGTATAATAGCAACGTATCTTTGAACTGTCATAGCTCACAGTTTGTATATACCATCTGTCACCTGTCTTTACCAATATCAGTGATCAATGCCCAATGAAGCATACAACTACAAGGGCTTCATACCAATAAAACACACACAGCCTGTCACACATATTTGCCAGTGTATACATAGAAATAGATTTCACATAAGATGAGCAATATATTGATTATTTTTTATATCAAATACCAAGTATCATTTTAACTATAAATAGTTAAACCAAATGTAAGCTCTACACATCTATAGCTCAGTAATGACTGAATGCCAAGCAAGCTGCCAAATACAGTCCAAAGTGGGCAAACTTTATGGAAATTGTAGAAAAGGTGTTTTAGCCATTTCTTCCACCACATCTTGACAGTCAGGTAAATCTGCCAAGCCAGCTTTGGGACAAACAGAGTAAACCAATTTCATTTTTTTTTTTTTGTTAAAGGTTTAAGATGTCTATAATCTATATAAGGGCTTCTCAACCAGGAGAAAATTTCAGTTTCAGGAGGGGAGGAAAAAATCTTTTACTTTTTCTGGTTTTTTATTTGCAGAATTTGGAGTCCACCATGAGTGTCAAAAAGTGTATGATGAATCTCATATTCAATATGAATTCACCCTGACCTTTTATTGAATTTTTTGTTTATTATACAAATTTATTTAATAATTAGTTATAAATTAAAACAAATTACTGCACATGTAGTCAAGTTTAACATTTTCTATTGCAATAAAACAATCCATGTATACTTACTAATATGAAAAAGAATGAATATTTTCAATAATATATTATTTGGAATGCAACTTTTGAGTCGGACAATCTTGTAAAGGTGGGGAATGACATATGGTTAAAAGGGTGCATGGAGCAAAAATAGTTGGGAACCACTGACCTATATAGATCATTTTGTCATACAAAAATTTGTTTTTTAAAACTGACAATTTTTGTTTCTTGCAGTATTTTAATTAAAATAATTATTATTAATTAATAAAAGTGTAAGAATGCAATAGGCAATTATTTTCCTTTTGACAGAAAAAATTTACTGACATTTTAAGGAGACCTTGTGGGTCATGTAGTAACCAATTAGTGAGGATGATTCAGTTGCAGCTTAGTTTATGATGGGGATTGATGTAAGATTCAGTTGTGGTTTGGCAGACAGTACAATCTCTATATATCCTAAACAGGAATTTAAAACATATCAAAAGACTGTACCATGTCCCACTTAAGGTCATTGCAAATAAGACTTCATTTTTATTTGTACCTTTCACATATCGTTTTTTTTATATATGTGTTTTAATTTCTCTATGTGGGACAATTTGTGATATATATAGGTAGTAATCCATTGGTATAATCCAGATGAGTCCTATTAACAAAACAGAATTTGAAATATGTTAAAACTGACTCACAAAAGAGTGCTCAATATTTATTTTCATTAAACAGAGCAAAATTTTCTTTACATTTAGAATTTAGATACCTTTAGTTAATGACCATTTTTACCTATCAATTTTAATTTTAAAATTCATGGGATTTTTCAAACTGTTTACAGTATCAGTTTGTAGTGGGATTTTGCAAATTTTAAAATTAAAATTTGTAGGTGAAAATGGTCATTAACTAAAAGTATCTTAATTGTAAAGAAAAGTATATATATATATATATATATATATATATATATATATATATATATATATATATATATATATATATATATATTGCATCTTTGTTTAATTTAAATTTATATACTTCAATGTTGTATAAGAAATTTTTTCATGCATCACTCATTTTTGGGAATTTATTTCTTTAGGTTATTCTAGTCCATTCTTCTATCTTATTAATGTGTTAGTATATCATAGATATATTAATGCCCATAGTGGATCTTGGAGAGTGGAGAAGATCAAGATATTTCCTTTCTTTTTCCAAGTATCCCCTTAGAAGGACGATACTTTTTGATAATTAAAATTTCAGTTTTCGAACAGATAGAAAATGAACATCAAATATGAAAACTGCTGAATTCAAAAATACTTTTGTATTAAAACATATAAAGATATTTTCATAAACATTACTATTTAATTTTTGAATATAGTGAAGAGCTAGTAAAAGTGAGCAGCCACCAAAATATAAATAATATTTTTTTAATAATGGTTACATTTATAGAAATTTATTCACACAAATTTTAGGCTACAGAGAAAAAGTCTTTTCAACGAGATATATAAATCAGGTATTTATAGCAGAGATAATGTCTGGAGGAAGGTCATGTCATATCCTGTCAGCACTCCCATATTTTTAAAAACAACTAGAAGTAAAAGCTTAACCAGTGGTGTTGTAAGACTGGTTCAGGATATAAAGAGGCCTCAAAAGCAATCCAAAGGCCCCAGAGACTATGATCAAATTGTAGAATCTGTTCTGCATCTATGACCAGCTAAGACAAGCTTTTTGCCCAGTCTCAAGCAAGCAGAGACTAGGTAAAAACTGACCAATGACCCAAAAGTATGCACTTGGTGACCTCATGTTAAACAACTGACTTTGTCTCACATAATGTCTCGGTGGGAAGGCATGGTTTAATACCTGTGCTCTGTGTTCCAGAGACTATGATCATATTGTAATATCTGTTCTGTTGCCATGACCAGCAAAGACAAGCTTTCTACCCAATCCCACACAAGCAGAGGCTAGGTAAAAATTGCCAATGGCTTGAGTGTATGCTCTTGGGTATCCCACATTAAACCACTGACCTTGTGTCACATCCTGCTCTTGTGAGGAGGCATGCATTAATACTTGTGATTTGCAACCCAAAGACTATGATCATATTATAGTATGATACATGGGTATAGCGGTGTTCCATAACCATAATCAAAATGTAGTATCTGTTCTGCAGATATGACCAGCTCAGACAAGATTTGTGCCCAATCCTACGTAAGTACTGGCTGGGTAAATTTTGACTAATGACCCAAGTGTATGTGCTTGGGTCCCTCATGTAAATAACTGACCTTGTGTCACATCACGTCTTAGTGTGGCGTTATGGGTAAATAGCTGTGTTCCATGGCCATGATGATTAGGATGAAAGTGTAGTATCTGTTCCAGCAGCAACTGACTGCCTGCCCACAGCTTTCGGCCATCAGCAGCACCTCTAGCTAGCCAGCCATCATCATCTCCAGCTTGCCATCTCCAGCTCCTGCCATCTCCAGTAGGTCTCCAGCTCCTGCCATTACAGCCATCTTGAGCTCTAGCCATCATTGTCAACAATATGCAATAAACTGTTCTTTTCAGGACAATGATCACAAAACTGTCCTTCTCAAGACAACACTCTCTAGTGACCACAAAACTATCCTTCTCAAGACATCCACTCACTTATGACTACAAAACTGTCATTCTCAGGACAACACTATTTCTTACCCTCTACATGAGCTTGCCTAGTTAACACTAACATCATTTTTGTTTATGTATTTTTCTTTAAACAAAAATAAACTTAGCAATATTTATTTTTATTCATGTCTTTATTGTTTGTTGTCTTTCCTTATTCGATATCTTTTTACATGCCAATATACCACCCACAATAATAATTTGCATTCAGCATTTTCCAAGTATTTCAGCAGTAAAGAGAATATCCTTTCTGAAAAGAAATGACATAAATGTAATAAATAAGGGAATCTAGGCATTTCAAATGCGACAAAACTAATTTTATATTACAAGTATACAAAATCAGGTATGGTTTTGGTATACTTCTGAAATAAAATGTCTTTATATTACAATAAAATGAGTGTTACATGAGCTTTAAGTTCCATCCAAATAAAAGACCTTTTTAAAATTATGGCCTTCATTGAAAGTTTGACACATATGTATCTGTGTGTGAAATCTTTCATAGAAGATAAGTAGTGTAAAGAGAGTAGAGCAACTAATTGCCACTAGTGATAATTGTAATTTTTACAACTTACAGTTGTTAGAACCAAAAGAAATAGACTGGCCAAGTAGTAGGATTGATAACTTGATCTCCCTGTGATATATGTACTTTGAGAGACATTTTCTCTACTAACTTTATTGGATTGTATCTTACTTTTTTTATGTGATCTGATGAACTCAGCTAGGCTGTGAAAATGAATATGTCAAGTGTGTTCTCATTAGTAAAAATAAAAAAATCTGTTTTTGTCTTGTGTTATGCTTATGCATATGTTCATATGACTTGAGGTTGTAGTGATAGCAACAAATAAATTACTAAATAACCCCCAACCCTATTATTAGACTATGTAGTAGCCTGAAACAAAAATAATTAATAATTAATAATAAAAGAAAAATTAAATGTTAAGCAATAAAAAGTTAGATTATAAAAAAAGAATAGTTAAATACATATAGAATACTCCCATGATTCATCAGAACAAACATTTTATCACTAAATGAAACAAAAATCAAAAACTTTCCTTATCTTCATTTTTTGACAACCAAAGGAGACAAGCATCCTGAACAGTTCTCAGATAAAACATATTACCACCAACAGATAAATAAAACTTATTTATTTCTGTATACATATATGTTCTTTAAACTATACTATCATTTCTTTGAAATGTATACTAAAGCATTTTATCGTTTTTGTCTATGCTTATTTTGTTATATTCCATATATGATTTTGTTTGTAATATTATAATCCTGCCGTGGGCTGATGATGCTCTTCTAATCCCCCAAAAATACATATATAAAAAAATTACATTCAAATAAGGCCAATGCTTCACCAGAACACACCCCACCCCCAACAAGGTCATTTAAGTGCAGTTTCATGGAGGTGTGAAGATAGGGCCTGGATTTGAATTTGTAAGGAATATGATTAGATGATAAATAAAATGCTTAGATGTTTTTTAACTATTTTTTAAAATGGATGAAATTGAAGACAGTATTTTTAAACAAGATTCACATTTATAAAAATGTATTCTGATAGTTTACTAGCCATATTACATGTACAGAAAAAATGTATTCTTTTAGGCAGATAGGTATGAATCAAATATTTTTAAATTACAGTTTTAATAGAGATTTGTAATGTATTCTCAAAACCTTAATGGAAATTATAGGATTGCAGTACACATTCTGATATTAACCATTTCTTAGTAGTGTCACAGTATTAGTACCATGGAGTTTTCTTTTCTTTTTTTCATTTCACCTGAAGCAAGGCAATAAAGCCACTAAGATGCAAGGGGTTACTGAGTGTTAGAGAATATGAAAAAAATCCTATTAAGGAGAGACAATAATAAAAGAACACAAATTAAGAAGATAATGATTGACATTGTATTTAAATTTTTGAAAATCAAAGTTGACTGGAAGCAAGAAGCCAGAAGAGAGTTCCACGAGCAAGAAGTGTGAGAGAAGAAACTGTTAGCATAGAACTTACAGTTATATCTAGCCATTTCAACTGTAAAATGATGAGACCTTGTTGCGAATCTGGTACTGCACATAAATTCATAAAGTCTAGGTACCAAAGAGGAAACTATCAATAGATTTATAATATTTTAAATGGGGTTTTCATAAACCCCTATTTAAAATATTACAAATATATCATTAAGTTCTTAATTTTGATGTTATATGTTATCCCAAATGTTCTTTCTGGGTTTTTATAGAATAAATAGAAATGAAAAACAAACAAAATGTTTTATTTTGAAAAGTAAAATTTTCTGTTTTCCAACTGATTTTTTAAAACAATTTATGATAACTTGCATTATTTACATTATTCAGACTGTTATTCTCATTTTCATTTCCATATTTACAACGTTTCGATCATTGTACACTCCAGCCTTCTTCAGGTGATTGGAATTTCAAACTGAACCCTTTATTTCATCCACCAAGGTAGATTGTTCTAGTTCCACATGCTATACCTCTTCCAGATATCTCAATTATTTCCCTTTTAACTCAACTCTCCAAGTTTTGGTTCACCACTGTTGTGGTCTGGTATTGAACTTAAGGACACATGGTCCAGTGGATAAAGACGTTGGTTAGATCCAGTGACTAAACCTAAAGTTGTGAGTTCTTACAAATCTTAAACTGTTTTTTTTTCACATTCCAAGCAATGAAAAATTTGCATATGCTTTTACCACAATTATTACAGACAGCCCTTATGGTTATATGCTTGTAATTATTATGACTAAAACCAGAAACTCCATGATGTTACTTGACAAAAGTATTCAGAAAACTACTTCTCTAATCAGGATAATTTGATTTGTCACTTTAAGGAAACAAATTTTGTGTGCTGTCCAAACACCTCATGGTACTAAAGGAGGGTTAAAGAGAATTTTTTATTTTAAAATTATATATAGTCAGTGGAATCAAAAACAATTATATAGTCAATAGAATGTAAAAAAATTATAATTTTTTTTATATAATTATACATTGGAACAATAAAATGCAATGACATTTTACATTTTATTGGTAACGATAGTATTCTGGTCAATTATTAAGCTCTACATCAATGAAAATGTTACAAAATAGAAAAATTCAGGAAATAAAAGCATATTACAATTTCAATTCAATGAGACTGTTTTTAAATGAATATAAGTAATTGACTAACCACAAAACATTTTGAAGTCTGGTAGAGAAATATACTAACTAGAAGACACGAAATTCCATCCCAAGTCTAAGTCTGCTGTTAGGAAATTTGGTTGACTGTATTGTCAGACAATTTTTCTTACCAGAATCTATCTTACACATTTATATATCTACCATTCATCTGTGCATTGAATATTGCGGCCACATCTGGTCTGCTGCTTGTAATATATATATATATATATATATATATATATATATATAGATTCTTGACAAAATCCAAAGAAGAATCTGCAATGTTATTGATCTTGACTTGTCATCTCAGCTTCAATCACTTTCCCACCACTGTAATACAGCCTCTCTGTAATTTTTGCATAAATATTTTCATAGTAATTGTTCTGATGAACTTTCTTCTTTGGTACCTCAGCTTTACAAATTTAAGTGCAATATTAGATTGTCAGGTAGGTTTCATAATTTTACTGTTGAAATTGCTAGACTGTAAGTTTTATTCTAATAGCTTCTTTTCTCACACTTATTACCTGTTGAATTCTGTTCTAGCTTCTTGCTTTCCTGTCAACAACAATCTTCAAAAATTTAAATGCAACACCAGTCATTATCTTATATCTTTTTGAAATCCTCTTCTTTTATTGTCCTTTCTATTTAATGATTTCTTCTCAGTTTTTATCAATCTCAGTAACTGCTTACATCTTAGTGGCTTTCTCACCTTGCTTGGGGTGAAATGATTAAAAAACGGTATCTTGTTTGTTTCATTGACACATACTGTGTTTAGAAAAGATAAACGTATTCAGAATCAAATACAATAGAACTTGTACATCACTGTAGATTAATATTATTCATTATCTGATACAACCATCAATATTTATCTGTAATGTTTGTTATGTGCTACCTGTAATTGTAAATGCATTGTTTTTAATCTTATTACAGAGTATGTTGCTGAAGGACCAACTATCTATCCAGATTGTTGGCCGGATTATGCCACCAACAATCAAATTAAATGCATCTGTTTTTCATCATTTCATAGCAAATCACCAATGTAATTTTGTCAAACACTCAAAAAGCTGAATAGATTTGGAGATTAATGAACTGGAAGAGCAAAATAGAGGAACAGTTTGTCATCATTTAAATTCATATTTGGCCAAGTTCATTTGATACAGTGGGGAGGATGATATTTTTAGTAGCACTGAATTGCACTTGCCTCACAATTAAAGTTTCTTTTATTTCTACCTTGTATATGTCTACCCCATAGTAAGCTGCTTTGAAAGTGAGGATCGTAATATGGTTGACCTAGAAACAAAGGTAGGCTCACTCTTAAATGAAATAAGAACATACTTAAGCCATCAAAAGAGAAAGAGACATTTCAGATTTTTACTTATGAAGGTATTATTCCTTGTAGCCAGATCATGTTTAGGATTAAACCTAATGGGCAAGTGTATAAACATATTTAAAAATGATGAAAAATACTTACTCTGTTTTGTTCATCTATTTATCTATTTGTAGGGATCTTAAACCAAGAAAATCATGCTCTGTTTTATTGTTTTAAGGGACAGGTTGTCCAGTAGAAAATGGCTTTATTTTATGTGTTCAAGAAAATTCACAAATGCTTGAAATTGTCTAAGTTCATTCTCTGGCCTTTCTTAGGCTTTTGAAGTACCAAGAAAATCCACACCATACCATACATTAAAATATGTCTGGTATGATGTGGATGGTATGAAATAATAAGCAAGTTCCTGAATTTCTTATTAATTAATTTATATTTACAACATAAAGAGGTAATTTTAACTGAATGAATATATTATGTAACAAAAAAGCAATAACTATAGCCCTATTTATTATCAGGGGAGTGCCAAGGAAGGAGACATTTTGTGGTCTTGCTTATGATATCAGTTGGCCTTAATCTGTATCCTGCCTATAGATAATGAATATAAATTGAGTAGAGAAAATGAGAAAAGACTAGAAATTTTTAGGCCCTTAGTTTTGTAATGCCAAATTAAACTTTACCCTCCATTGTTTAAATTATCTTCTAAAGCAAATGCTATGGAAAAATTCATTATTTTGCTTTGAAATCAATTTTTATTTTATATAGTCTGTTTGTAATCTTCACTTAAAATGGAACCTTCATTTCTTTTAATCAACAAACCTACTTGCATGTATAACTTAATGGTTAATGTAGAAAACTTAAATGTGATAATTTGGTGAGATCATTTGCTTCACTAAACTAAAGGAACAAGTAATTTACAATACAACAAAAGTTGTTTCATTTATATAAAAATGTATGGAAGTTTTTTGTGTATTTTAGGTGTATGTGCATGCTCAATATGCAAACAAAGAAGATAGAAGCACAAAATAACTTGTGTTTCAACAATGAACATTTATTCCTTTTATGGTGACTGTAGTGAAACAAAGTTCTCAATGTCTCTTGGGAATGTCTATTCTCTTTCTACTCCAGAAATTAGAGTAGGTAAGTACAAGTATCATATTCATGGTTGAGCTCAATTCAACCAGAGCTGGAACAACCAAAAGAAAGTTTCTTCTTACTTTATCACTGGGAGATTTAAATATGGTTATGAGATGCCTACATTCTTTTTCTTAGTCCAGAAGTTAGGGTAAGTCAGTAAAAGTATTGTTACCATGGTCACACTCAAATCAGCCTTGTGCTGAGTTGGAACAACCAAAGAGAAAGCTTGACCTACTTCAAGGGTTAAGGTTTTGGAAGACATGTGTGAGTGCCATTCATTGGAAAGTGAGAACAGAATTCAGTTTTCAATGGACCAGGAAAGCTAACATTCCCCAGCTGGAACGTAATTACGGAGAGGAGAAAGAGAATGAAACAGGAAATTTTTAAATTTTTATAAACTTCAACCAAGCCACCTAACATCATTTTTCAAAAGTGGGATAATCACATTTCTGGTGCTTTTACTCTTAGCATCATATGAAAATGTATTTCGTTTTTTTGTTTTATTATTCACTATTATTATTATATTTATCGATTTTATTTTATTTTCTCATAAATGTGATTTATAAAATTTGATATAATTATATAATGTAAAAATCATAAAACTGACTTTAAAGAAAAAATGTTGATAAGGAAATTGAATGAAAAATTTGTGAAGATGATTGAGAAATATATCAGATTTATATGAGTATTTCTTTTACATTAAATATTAGTCTATATTTTTACAAGTGTAAGGTAGAAATTTGCTCTTTTCAAATACAGAAAAGAGAAATAAGAATGTAAAATTAATTAAAATATTTGGGATATTAATAACACAATGACAGAGTTGATCTTCTAAATACCTTACCTTGTAATAAAGCAAATTTAAAACAAAGAAAAAAGTCAAATTAACAATTTAACTTTAGTTTATTATCAAACAAGTCTCTTAATGCTGTCCATTAATGATTTCATCTTAATAAAGATTCTTTTAGTCGGTACATAAGAAGTAACAATCTTGTGGGGAAATCAACTTAGTTTCAGTTATAGTTTATAGAATATTATCAGTACAGTTTCTAAACATTATTGCTCTAAAAGAATTTAAACATTATATCAATATATCTTCTCTTAAATTTTATCTTTAGAATGAATTTGACATGATAATGCCAGAATTTTTTAGTTAGATTGATTTAAAAATCTATTTCTAAACTGAAATATAATTTCAGTAGATGCAGCTAGTTTTTATAATTAGCAATAAGTTTTCACTTTTTTCATTACATTTTTATGCTTAATTTCCATTTTCTATGTTTCTTAGCTTTTTTAACAGATATTTCTAACAAAAATGACATTCAGAAAATTGTACTTAATATCCATCACAAACTCTCATTCCTATTATAAATCTAATTTGTGTTCGTATTCTTTACCCTTCCTCAAATAATAGCAAGATCATAATTAAAAAAGAATATTTTATAGAAATTTCATGAAAATCTTGACTTTGAGATTTAATTAAATCATACTATATACTACTTCATTAATGTTTCATTTTTTATTGTCAGTAAATTGTGCAGGAAGCATAATGGATTGTGTGATTGGCAAACCAGGTTCAAATTCCGGCCTAGTATGTTGCATTCACTTTTGCATAAATGCTCTTGAAAAAGGCATGAATCCATCTTTCCTTAGCTATGAATTAAATATAAGGGTATCAGCCAGTCTAGGAGAATGACTACTTTTAATTTCAAACCATGAAGAAGGCAAGAGGAAACCACTCCATTATCTTTCCCAAGAAGTCATAGCAATTCATAGATAATAAAGAAAAGGAGTTTTGAGAGCCATGATAGCTATGGAGAGCCATGATAGGCTACTTCCTGAAGATATATGACATATAAAAAAATAACAAACCAAATTTCCAGAAGTAACTCAGAAAAAGGGTGTAATATCCCATCTGGATAACACTAGATGGCAGCTTAAATGCAAAGTTTTTACTCATCTGCCATATTCATCAGATAGTGGACTTTTTAATTACCATTTATTTCAGTTTTTATAGAATTCTCTTCCTGAAATAAGTTGATTTCCTTTGATGATTGTAAGGACACTGAGTGCTGTTTGCATGGAAATATAAAAAACGTTCTGTGAGGATGAAATTATGAAGTTGGTTGAAAGATGCTTGAAGATAGAGGAACAAAATGATAAAGATATAGTTCAATAAAGCAAATGCAAAAAAATTTTTTAAATAATTGTCTTTTATTTTTATTTCATAAACCAAATTAATATTTTATGTACTTTCTCTCTCTCTCTCTCTTGCTCTCTCTCTCTCGCTCTCTCTCTCTGCAAGTGTGTGTATAAAACAGAAAATGATATATGATATTAACAAGTGGAATTATATACTGGAAAATAAATAAGCAGTTTTATCATTTGCACTCTGGAAAAATAAAAAAATTCCCACTTTAAATTTAAAAACATATAGCCATATTACAACTTAAAAATACAGTTATTTTATCCATACAACAAAACCATCAAATAGCAACAAAAAAAGAGAAATATTTTGTTTCAATTTCAACAATATGTATATTAAAAATTTCATAATGAAAGCAGATTATCAAAAATAATCTAACAGTCAACAAACTTTAACCAAACTATGAGGCATATGATACTGTAGGCATGCAAAGGGAAATTATCTCCCTTTAGTTAAGATAAAGTCACAGGGAGCATTTGACGGCCAGTAAATGACATCAATTTGTGGAATGACAAAACCAGAGTTGCTATTTAACATGTGTAGAGGCAAAACATCTCTGACCACACCAGTTATGAATGATAGACTGCTAAGGCATCATCTCAAGCCCCAAGGGAGATCAAAAGAACATATTACTGGCCAAACCATTTTTCCTTCAGGAAATATACTTTTTGCCTTTCCACTCTGCTTGTTTCATTCATATGTTATAATTTCTCTGTGTAGGACAAATTAGTGACAAGTGTTTATATATCTGTATATAATTTCTTATTCTTCTTTCATGGTGAAACATTGGCTCTCGTCTGATCACTGAAATTTAAACATTGTGCCTGGTCAATACCTAGATGGGTGACCACTTGGGAATACCAGATGTTGTAAGCTTTGATGTTCAGATGGTGTAATGGATAATGGTTGAAAATTGAAAATTGAAGACTTGAGTTCCAATTCCAGTCAGGTTCATTATATTTACTTACATGGGAAAGGTATGAATCCCTATCTTCCTCCTCAGATATGGATTAAATAGTAGGACTTGTATCAACAACTCATTATTATCTCCAAAAATCGCCACCCACCCACCAAAAAAAAATATATTCTGGATTAAAATCAGCAGTTCCAAACTACCAGGCTGCAGACTGGTACCAGGCTATGGACCACTTGGTACCAGGCTACACAGAAAGAATAATTTTTTTTCCATTTTATTGACTATCACAGATGTTTTATTTTAAAATGACATCTGTGACTCTTTTCTGCACATGTTCCAGTTGTAGTTTTTTCCATGCACAGAAGTCCACAGGCCAACACTAGTGAAAAATGAGTAGAAAACAAACCTTCCTGGAGAGCTTCTTTGAAAACAGGAAAAGATCAGATGATGAGATGGTAGAAGACTCCACAACTGCTAAAAACAAGAAAGCTGCATTTAAAAGAAAATACCCAGCATTCTACTGAAATTACAGGTTCATCACAACAGCTGATTCACAGGCCTCAAGCCCACTCTGTTTAATAAATGGTGACTGCCTATCCAACGAGGTCATGAAGCCTTCAAAACTACCTCACCATATACAGATCAAGCATCCTGCATTAAAAGACAAACCATTGGAGTATTAAAAAAAAAAAGAACATGAACACAAAGGACAGAAGTAATTATTGAAGGCCACCACATTATCAAATGTGTCTGCACTAAGAGCATCATTCTTAGGAGCTAACTCCATTGCCAAGACTAAGAAACCCTTCACTATTGGTGAAGAGTTGATCCTGCATGCTATTAAGGATATTTATCATGAAATTTTAGTAGAGGCTGCAGTCAAAAAGGCAACAGATATTCCTCTTTTGGTTAGCACCATAACTAGACAAATTGATGAAATAGAGGAGGACATTAACACACAATTGTTAGAGGATTAGTGATTCACCATGGTATGCAATCTAGGTTGACGTGTCTACTGATGTTGACAACAAGGCAATAATGCTTGTTTTTGTGCAATATTTATTTTAAAAATACTGTTTTATAGTTCATTCTGGTCTCATGCAATCTATATAAATTACATGATAATTTTGTTGATGGCCTTTATACTTACATTGTTTTGTTATTTACATAAAAACATTTTCTACCTTATAAGTAGAATTTACATCATAATAAGGGAGTAAATGCAAGTAATGTATAAAGGGAGGTAAGCAATGTTGGCATTTTTAATAGCTCTTAATCTAACAAATCAAAATTTTTATTTTTGAAATATTTAATTTTTTGCATTCTATTAATAAAAATATAATAAAATAAGCTTCATATTTTGCTTTATTTAATAATGGATTTATTTTTCCACTGTTTAAAGAGAAAAGCAAATATTTTATTCTTAAAAATAAATCAGTGTTATGTATCATGTTAATGTTGTGCCATGTTGGATGACTGTATAATGTGACAAAATCTACTGTGCTTATATGTAGTAATCCATTGCATGATTAACTCTCCCCCATTAATGAATCTGCCCTGAATACATGTATTGTTGCAGTGTCCAAAAGTTGATGTTAGACAAACCCTGCAAACATTAAAATTGGAAAAGTGACACAGGCCAAGGCAAGGATTATGTGAACAAAGAGTTTAGATAAAATATATCTAAATTTATTATTGGTGGAAAAAAGGGGAAATACAATCGAAGTATCCAGATGTTTCAAATGCCCTGGGTGATTATGCTGGCAGTTGACTGTTGGTTTCAGATGCATCGACAGTTGATGATGACCGGAGCAACTCAAGTGATGCCAAAGCTTGATAAACAATTGGTGTATTGAGTGGGTACCAGCTGGTAGTTGTATCCTAGGGTAGACAGTTGAAATGATGAGCAGCTGGGTTGTTGCAGATGATCACTGCTGGTTGTTGCTGGTCACTGCAGATGATCACAGTTGGGCGTTGCAGATGATCACAGTTGGGCGTTGCAGATGATCACAGTTGGGCATTGCTGGTCACTGCAGATGATCACTGCTGGCATTTGCTGGTTCGAATACTACCTCATCATCATCATCTCTTCCCATCCCTTCCTTTTTGGGACCAACTGAGTGAGCTGCCAGTGAGTTATCAAACCAGAGGGAGGAGCAGCTCTTCCCTGAAACAATATCTTTCCCTCTTGATAGTAATGACATCACAATGCTATTGGATTTTCCTGAGGAACAAGGCCTCATCAGTGAGGATTCAGAGATTGATACCAGAATAGCTCCCTCAAAACCAACTACTACCATAGACTCTGATAATCAGCTTTGAGAATCAGAGCATCCCACTATCCTACTATATATCTCAAGATTCTTGACAAAATTTTAAGAAAGGTCCCTAATGTAATCAATCCTGACCAGGCATCTTGACTTCTCACTGATGTGGCATGGCTTCCCTCTGTCTTTTCTACAAATATTTTCATAGCAATTGTTCTAATGAGATTTCCTCCTTGATGCCTCAACTGCATGAATTTAAGCACACTACTAGATTGGCAACTAGGTCTCATCGTTTTACTGTTGAACTACCAAGATGCAACTGTATATTCTATTCTAATAGTTTTCTTTTCTTGCACTTCTTGTATTCTTCAATTTCTTGCTTCTTTGCTACCTACAAGCTTTAAAATTTGAATGCAATGCTAATCACCATCTTTTGTCTCCCTAAATCCTGTTCTTTTATTGTCCTTTTTCCTTACTTCTCCTCACTACAGTCTCCTCATTCTCTTTCACTCCCAGTAATCCCTTGCATCCTAGTAGCATTGTCACCTTGCTTTGGGTGAAATTATTAAAAAAAAACATAATCTTAAAAGGTGATTTGTTATAAAAACCTATTTTTGAATTAATCAAATTGAATTTTGATATCAGACTGATTCAATAATTCTAATAGATGATTTATGATGAATGAATTAATTATCAACTATGGCAGATAAATCAAGTTGGATGATACAATAGCTGAAACATTGTAATGATAAAAAACATAGATGAGAACACTTGTCTCTTTAAATTGCTGTATAATTGAACTGTTCTTGGAATAGACTGGACATCACTTGCTTTCAATGAACATATTTATATCTAATTTAAGAAAGAAAACATTCTAGTCATTGAACCATAACTCCTGTCTTCTAGTGTCACTCATTCAACTTCCATTTGACTCTTCAAATCAAGCTCTCTTAATCCAGTATTACTCCCAACCACTCATCTGTTGACCATTTATGCACCTTGGTTTTTAACTGAAGTGAAGGTAGGAGGTGACATCACATTAGCAATGAGAGTAACTTTTATTCAACTGTCCAGTATAAAGAAATTTCTAAATCATTTTCTGAAATTTAGAGATGACTGTTATTACAAAATGGATTGTTATCTACTGAAATACATAGTTGGATTTGCAACCCCTAAAATTATTATGACTTTGTGAGTTTATCAATATCAAGATGCATTTTACAATTCAGCAAACAGCATGTTGTTCCATGGATGACTGGGAAGTATGGCATCATGGAGTCAAGCAAATCTGAGCAAGCTAGACACAATAATAGTAATAATAATAATGATGATGATAATAATAATAATGATAATGATGATGTCAGCTTTGTAGTTTTTCATTAAAAAACAATAAAAAGGTTAAATTTTAGATAAATTATTGAATGATGTTTGGAAATGTCTTCTCTAATAGATACTTTTAATGAAGAAATATTATTGATTTATTTTTGTTAAGTATTAAGTTTACATAAGCTAATAGAATGATAATTAGTAGGTTAGTCTTGCAAGTGATTGGGAGTTTGATCCTCACCAGGTGCACTAGCATTATGGCTTTGTCCCTGACTTAATAAGTATCTATAGTTAATATATTGACATGTTGAGTTCAAAATTTAACCAACACTGTTGCATTCATTTTCATTCAAATACTCTTGAAAAGTTAGGTATCCATCTCTTCTCCTTCCCATCGCCAGCTAGGTTTAACAGTAGAGAAGACTGGGTTCTACTCATCAGCAACTAGTCTAGGAAAAGAGGATGACTCTGAATTCAAAACCAGTTGGACATGGGGCTGGCAACTCCATTCCATAAAAACCTACTTACTATAGAAACCAAAACAACAATACCTAGCATGGTGAAGCTGTGATTCTATACTCCACAGTGTTAAAATACATAGACAGTTAATGTGAAAAGGTATTTATACTTAATTAACACAGTTAAGAAATGTCAATATTTTGAAACTTACAGCCTGTAGCATGTCTTGGTCACTCAAAGCTACCTTGTAATTTTATACTGAGCTTCTCCTAATAAAACCAGTTTAATTTATTGACAAAGACATCCCAAATAGTTGTTTTTTATTGATTCTCAGCTACTTTCTACTTTATTATGGAAAAAATTCTGAAAATAACATTTCAGTCCTTTACACAGACTAATCTCTTTTACTCATTCCTTTCCCAGTTGATCAATCATCAAATCAATAACTTATGAGGAGAATGGTGGACAAAAAGCATTGACCATGGCCTCATTTGAGCTTCAAAAGGGATGTAAATGGAAGGAAAAAAGCATAGAAATGCAAAATGAAGTGAAAGATGAAGAGAACAACATAATAAAAAAGTATGAACTGCTTGGATTGGCAAGCTATATAACAAGCAGAATTCACAGGAGGTTAATATGGACTGTACTTATGACAACAAGGCAAATATAAAAAAGAAACGTCTACCTATTTCTTGATCATTATTTTCATGCCAAAAACTATTGTTAGTATACCTAATAATAAAAAGAAATCACAACAACGATAAAACAATGTTTTTCAGTATCAAACAAAGTTTTTCAATAATTTAATGAATTAATATAAAAATAAATAGATGAAAAATCTACATGCCTTTCTTTCTACCAATATATAGTTTGTTTGTACCATTTTCTTCACTCCGTGAAAAATTTATTGACTTTTCTGTTAAAAGATACTTTCTATCAATGGATCCATTAATGATTTTAATTTCTTTTAATGTCATGCCCATTCAGGATGAAGGATATCATAGATCTTCACAGATACTGTTTCTTTATTATCAGTGAATTACTATGACTTCTTTGTAGAGTAGAAATGGGGGACTTCCACAGGCAGACAATGGAGGTGTGTTATATAAACAGCTGAGTAGCCAGGGGCTGAGTGTACTTTTGCATTTGTATCTTGTTGGTATGAGAATAAAGTAATTCAGAATTACTACTGCCTTTCGTGATTATTTTATAGTCTCTGTTATCTTCTCCATGGTTTGGAATTCAGAGTAGTCTTTCTCCTAGATTGGCTGCCACCCAAGGCTAAAGATCCTATTCTACCATACTGTTTAACCTATAGCAAGGAGAAGAAGAATTGGGCACATGCCCTATCTAGGCATATTTGTGCAAAAGTGAATGCAGCAAACTAGGTAGGAATTGAACTTAGCTTGCTGGTTTCACTTTTCATTCAATAACCTTTAAATTGTACATCCCAATGATTCTAATATAATGGAAAAATTCTTTCTGTGTCATTCAATGATAATAAATGAAGCCAAATTGCGAAATATAATTGCTAGAAGGAGATTTTACCCAAAGACAATTTTATACCACATTTTTTCAGAGCCAGACCACTGCAAAATATATCAGGTCATCCCATAAGTAATATACAAAGTCTGATAGCAATAGATTGAAGTTATTGTCACTATTTTAAAATGCTTAAATGATAAAAGTATATGTTCATACAGTTTTAAAAGAATGATTTATGTCATCATAATACAATTCAACTAAATTAGTTCCTAAAAATGGAATATATTTAATGTTCTTTTAGTTTAGAAAAGGCAATAACAATAAGAAGTAACCGGAAATATTCAAGGTGTTTATAGAATTGATTCTTTAAACAAAAAAAATTTCCAAGGGACTGTTACAGAAATAAAGAAGATGACTTAAACTTAAGAAATTCATTATGAACAGATTATTCTTTTGAGTTGAATGGTAGTGTGTTTTGTCTGAATTTGATAGCTACAGTTGAAAAATTACCTAAAAAATGAATTAAAGACTTTCAATAATTTGTCGGAGTTAGCTCCTCCTTAATTCCCTAATTGTCACTAGGGCATGCTCTCCCTACACTATAAATACTGGGCAATTTATTGCCTTGTTCACTTTTGGCTTTCCATTTCAGCAGACACATTTAAAATGTGATCTCTTGCAATTGTGGGAAAATGCCATGAAACACACATACACATACATACGAACATTCACCAAAATACAAACTCTTAACATTCACACACAAACACAAATGTTGATGTCTTTGTCACTTGTAAATTTGTTGTTTAATACATATATTTGTTGGCATATATATATTGGTCTTCTTCATTTCCTTTACATCTTCAGTTGGACTCAACTTGAGTCCGTCATGTTCTTGTAGTTGGACCTTCCTCTAGCAAGAATAAACAGCACGTGTTCCTAATTTAACAACTTGCAAATCCCCATGGTCCTCTACAAATTCACCATTATCTGCAACAACATGGAATGTTTCTGTAATTTGGAAAGTGTGTTCATAATAATTTAACAGATGTCCATTGTAAAGTAAAAGTGGACAGCCACAATTTTTTGCAGTTTCATAAATGCATCTCACTGATTTTGGACAAATTACTGACCTCCAACCAAAAAAAGTTTTGATCAGTGTTTGATGAAATTTTATTGGTGTGATCCACTTTGAGGTGCTGCCAGTCAATGTTATAATTACAGCAATTATCTATTGTCAGCATTTAAATACAGCTTTAAATGAAAAGAGGACCAGTTTTATGAAATGCAAACCATCATGATAATAACACTGCTGCATCTAACACAGATTAAATCTAAAATGTTTGAAGAAAAGCTTGGGAAAAAATTTACATCCACATTATTCTCCAGATTTTATTCCATCATATATCTTTGCCGAACCATTTTGATAGATGAGTTCTTAAAACATATGAAGAGTTTGACATTACACTTTCTACATTCTTTTTCTCTAAATCAAAAAACATTTACAAAAATGGTATTAAGAAATTTGTGAAACACTGAACAGAAGTTATTCATAATAATGGAACTTACATAAATGAATAAATTCTAATTAACCATAAACTTTTTAGATTTTTTGTGGCTCTAAATTTGAACATTAATTATAAAATGATCTGAAATTTAAATTGTAAAGTAAAACAGAATTTATGGAAGATGCTCAGCAAAGTAGAATTTATTGTCTTTCATGAATTCTATGGAAATTAAGAAAATTGCTAGTTTTTCATCAGGGTTATAATTTTATGAGTCCAAACAGTTTGTTTTTTCCCCATCTTATTAAAATATATAGACTATGGTCAAATCAAACTGAAAACACCATTGTCCAATCAGCAAAGTTAAGAAGCATTGAGCCTAGATGTGACTTAGATGGGAGACTGGTTGAGAACACAGGGTACTGTAAGCAACTTTCTACAATCTAAAATATGTTTTGACTTTAAATAATCATCAAAGGTGTATTGCATGGGCTGCTGCTGATTATTTCTAGCCTTGTTTTGAGAGTTGAAAGAAGGTGCTTACTGCTGGTGATAAGGGTGATTTTTCAACCGATTGAGAAAAAAATTGCAAATGATCCTTTACATGCTCCTAACAAAGAATAAAACAATGATATTCAGTAAATTTGAATACAATTTAATAACAATGGAGATAATTGAGTAAAAGTAAAATGGCATTCTCAGAAGGGTAAAAGAGAGTTCATAAGAAATCTAGAGTTGTGTTTCTCAACATTTTTACTCTTGTGGAATCCTTGAAATAGTTTTTATGTCTCAGGGAATGCCTGCCTAAAAATTATTATATACCATTATTAATATCTATCCTTTTTATATTTTTGTTGTACTTCATGTGGTAAATATAATATATAGACACTGTGCATGCATTGTCTACTTGAGTGAATCACTCAATGATACCTGAATCTGCCATACAGGTCCTGTCCATTAACTAGTAAAGGTGGTTTATATAGATATCGCTAAACACATTCACTATGATTATTATAATTTTAAATAATATAACAGTTTGAAGCCTTTATTATAATAACCAAGGATTTTCCAACAATACATGTGCAGTAAAATTATGAATATAAAATTAAACAAAAATTACTAAAAAAAATCCCTAGCAATCTCTTGTAGAAACACCAGTTGAGAAACACTGGTCTAGAGAAATAATGTTTGGGAAAATCAAATGTCCATGTATGTACAGATGTGAGAGTGTGTGCGTAATATATTTATGGATATAAGTAACTCACCCAGGAAGTTTCTTTTTCTGCAGTCAACATAGATGTTCAAGCAAGTATTTTATCTCACTTGGGTTGATCTCCAAGTATGGTGCAAGTTCCCAAATGAGAAGGCTTTCTTCAACATGATATGAGTAAGTAAATGTGCTCTGTGTGCTTTTGTGTGTATTTGTTGTGGGTACTCTTGCTTGTGGTGAAACTAAGTTTGCTTTTATGCTTTTATTTTTATATTTGATGAAGTTGTAGTTGTAGAGGGAATTTGAAAATGTATTTTTATTTATTTTTTTGTGTATTTTGAAAATCCCAACAGGGCTGATAATCTATAAAAAACAATCAATATTAAAATATATGAATCAACTTAAGTGTGTGTGTATGTGTGTGTGCGTGTAATACTTATACATAAACGATAATTAATAATACCTGACTAGTTTCATTTAAGCAATTATTATTATCAATTAATTTTACATAAACATTTTCCATGTTAATAGGAAAACTTTGATTCAATGGCAACGATTTAGATACTGATGAATGCTAAAACAATTACAAATAGCCTTGTTGGGATACAAAAATATTTATATCTCCTTAAATACAGGGTGATTGAAAAGTAACTCCCCATTTTAAAATACTTATAATTTATTTATTAACTATAATTTTTATTAGAGGAAAGCATTTCGCATGAGATCTTACTTAAAATTTGATATGGGCACTAGATTTTGCCATCAGCTTCTAGAGCCACCCTGAAATCATGTCATATGATTTCACCAGGATCTCTTGTGGTATGGAAGACATAACTTCTTGCATTCACCTTTCATGTTCTCCCAAAGTCTTGGTTTGGTATAGTAGGCTTGTTCCTTTAACCAACCCCAAAGAAAAAAGTCACAGGGTGTTAAGTCAGAACTCCTGGAGGGAGTTACTTTTCAATCACCCTGTATAAAGTGTCACATGCATGACAACCACACATAACATACATACATAGATGCATACATAGCTGTGTTTTTTCATTGAAGCAGGACCAGGATTAATCATGCATATAACAAGGTGGGTCCTACCTGACAAAGAATTGATCACAATGATCTGAGGCAAGGTTTTACAAGGCTGGATGCTCTTCCTGACACCCATCTCATACACTCACAATAGTCCAAGTACATTGAGTGTTTTATTGAAACACCATCTCTAAGAAGGTTGCCATTTAAGGCTTGATACTCAATCCTAGCCTTATATATATATATGTGTGTGTGTGTGTGTGTGTGTGTCTGTTTGTCTGTCTGTCTTGGCTGTTGGCTCTTATAAGAAGCTCATTTACCATTTGATAGGTCTTGTTTTTCTTCCTGTGGGGTGACATGCCACTCTCCTCACCAGCAGAAAAGCTAGTGGGGGAGCTGATTTAGATACTAACCACCCATCTAAACTATATATAGTCACATGTTACCAGTAGCAGGCCTAAACTTGACCTGACCTCAAAGCAGAAAAATAAAGCCAGAACTCAGTTCCTGACAAACAAAAGAGATATCAACTCAACATGGCTATCTCTAGTGAAGCACTTTTACATTCAAATAAGAGTTTTCTTCAATCTTTTATCAGAATGTTTCCTGGCTTATTCTTGCCAGTATGTGATAAATTAGTTGAAAACATAGATAAATTAGTTTTTAATACCTTCTACTAAGACTTTATCTCATATATGTATATAAATGTTGCATTGCACATATGTTGTCCTCTTGTCTCTTCACACCATTTTATTACAGTGTTGTTCATTTGGTTTTCCTAATGCTAGCTAAGATTTCTTGAGTGGAATATTTCTTTTCCTCTGGGGTGGTGGGGTCACTCACATCATAGCAGCAGAAATTGGCCTCATGTTCATGGAGATAAAAGCACACTTGACAAGAAATAAAATGTACAGAAATAACAGGAAAGCATGTTAAATTGTGTGTTAATTTCATACAAATTATTGATATTTTTTGTATGTATTGCTGTGTGTATTTTTACATTACAATTGTTTCATGGTACATGTAATGAGAGGAAGATGTTACTTTGTATTATTACATATCATATCACAGAGAGAAGTTGGACACATGTTGCCTGTACAAAGGTTCATGGTGAAGAGATTGAATTTAATGTCTTTTGGCGAGACGTCCATATTTCTGGCTGGAACAGTTTTTGTTGCATGCTGGGAGACTTTTTATTATTTTTATTTTTTACTTAATTTATTTTAAACAAAGTTTAAATGTTATTGTTTTATTTCATTTATAATTTTCATTATTATTATTTTATATTTTATTTTTATTTATTTATAATAATAATGTCTATGCACCTTCACCAATACTTACAGCCTTTTAATGACTTTGATAAAGGTCACCTACTCACAAAACTAGCTCAGAGCTCTACAAGTGAAATCTTATTCCAGATAGGAAAGAAATTAAGCTTTGCATAAAAATAAATGCAGATGCCTTCTCTTAGGTTTTGATGTTTAATTTTAGAAAGCATATAGCCTTCTTGATTTCTGAACATATGTATCAACATATGTAGGTACAGCAATATGTCTGTAGCCTAATGAGGAAAAATGTATTCATTTTATATAAAAAAACATTTATTTTCAATATAATCTTCTTTGTCAATTTACTTAACCTAATGCTTCTCCATTTATCACATAGGTTAAATATTATACAGGGGAAATTTAAGATCAGAATTCAGTATCAGGCTTCTTTCTTTTTATGTGCCATGTCCTTTCAGGGTGTAGGTGATCATGGCTCTCCACCTCCCTCTATCCCTTGCAGCTCTCAGCAAGTTCCTACCCTCTGCTTCCTCCCCCAGACCACATTCTGTCATCCTCAAGCCTCAAGATTGTCAGGTATGTCATGCACTGCTTTCCCTTGTCTCTCTTTGCCTCTATTCAACCCATAAATATCAGATTCTCCAGACCCTCCTTCCTCATTATGTGTCCCAAAAACTTCAGCCGCCTCTTTCTGATGTTAAGTATAAGCCTTCTTGTTTGTAACCTCTCTAAGACCTCATCGTTAATGGCTAACAACTCAGTATCAGACTACAGAATTATTGATCTACTGTAATATTCATATGTACCAATGAAGAATTAACGACACAGATACATTTTGGTAATAATAAATATGTATAGCAAAACTAGTTACTGGTCTGGTGAATGTTATGTATTGACAGACAAAACACAAAAGAATTAGCAAAGTGAAAGTAAATAACACTTTTAACTTGCACACAGAAGAAATTTTTCTAGCAACTGGGGCAGAAATATCTCTCTTTATTCTTATTAGGGTTGTGACATTTATGACTGCACTAACTGCTGTCATACTATACTAGTCAATTTTATAATATCTGAAATTTTCAAAATCATTTTAAAAGATAAAAATCAAAATCCTTTTTATCAACATTAAAAGAGAGTAACACATAAATTGACTTGATTTTTCTGAAAGATAATTAAGAGGAGTGAATACCTGGTTGATACACAAGAAACTTTCTATATTCTTTAATAAATTTTTGCTCATTCATTGTCTGATTTCATCTCTTAAACTGTATATTTCAAACACAATACTTGTTGCACTATTTATGAAACTGAAACAGATGAGTTCTTTATTTTAGGTTGCAGTGAGTCCCTATAAAAATAAAATATATAAACAAAAATAAAAAGAATTCAAAGGCATTTGCATTTTCTTTTAAAACCCTTATCTCTCTCTTTCTTTATTTCTCTCTCTCTCTCTCTCTCTCTCTCTCTCTCTAAACTTCTCTTTCTATATTTCTCTCAACCTACAAGAAGGCAAACCTCAAATAAAAAGAGGAAGAAGAAGAAAAAACTGAATCCAGCCAAAAACAACAGAACTTTGCAGGAGGAGAGCCTACTTATTTGTTACTGAAAAATAACTTGTTATCAAAAAAAAAAAAAAAAATGAAAGAGAAAGGCCTGCTAGAAAATAAAATAATTTGGTCAATCAAAAAAAAGTGATACAAAGAGATTTTTTGATGTTAGCTGAAACCCGGTCAAAAGGATATAAACCTGACACCTCAGGGCTAGTAGAAGAAGAAATGACAGAAGAGGATGGAACAAAAGAGAACTACCACATAGAAACAAGTCATGTGTGACACATGAAGAAACAGTTAAGAGCTCATTTTTTACTGACATTTCCACCCTGCTAAGGGTTGAGAAAAATACAGAAGATTGACATTGACATAATTTCTGAGATTACTACTATCCCTATCATCATATGATTTCAAAACACTGAAACAGACATTTGTCCAGACTGCTACCAATATCTACCTTATTAACAAACTTTTTGCTATGATAAATATAAAAGGATTCACTCATTGCTCTAAAGAAAATAAATAAGAATATATTATTTATTTTAAACCCTTGAGTCAATTTGTTTTATTCCTAAAGTTTTCAGTAAAGAAAATACTTAACACACAATATCTACAATATCTACAAGGTGTTGATGAACTGCTTAATTTTAGAAAGTGTATGACATTCTTAATCTCTAAACATTATTAAAATGATCTTCAGGATAAGAGTGTTAAGACAATCTTTTGCAATTACAAAAAATACTAGTTACAGAGTGGTTGACAAAGTTAAGCAGTTAATGTTAGATAATACAACTGAAGAAAGAAATTCTAAAAAACAGTTCTAGGTATAGGTTAACAAGCAAAAATAATATCTGTCTGTATTATGAAAAATGAGAGTTTCTGTTTCTTTGTTTCTCTGTTCATAACAACAAACTTGTCTATCAATCTGTTTTCATGACTGAATAATAAGAAAATTTGTTATGGTAACACAAGCCATGTTGAAATTAGCATGTGTTGTGTTACTATAATAACAATTTTGTTTTTAAATGATAAAAATAAAAAATGATAAAAACAAAAAAAAACAATAAAAATAAAAATAATTGTAAAATTATAAAAATCCATTTTCTGGTAAGAAGAGGCATGGCTGACACTATTTGAAGCAAGGATCATATTACCATAATAACATGTAAATATGTCATTCCTTTCTTTTCTAAAAGAAATCATCTTATAGAAATAAAAGTATACCCATTAATTTTTACAAAGGTAATAACTAGTGGGGAAATGAAGAGTTCTTGCCCTAATCAATTTCCAAACAATTCCTGATGATTGGTCATTTGGTCAGATTTAAAGAAGCAGGTCAGACTGAAATCTTTTCAGCAACCCCTCATAGAGAATAATCACCATATTAACAATAGAAAGGCAGAAAGAGACAACTTTGTGATGTAAAGAGGCAACAATACAGCCATTAGAGAAAAACATTAGAAAAGCATAGTAGCCCATGTGGAATAAATAAATCACTGAGAAGATTATGAGGAGGAGAAGAATGATAGCTTTCTATAGACATTCCCAGTTAGAAGCTGTAACAAGCAAGGTTATATAAGTGATAGAAATTTTTGGGCATTTGAATAAATCAGTCATAGTAATTCATGGCCATTTCATCACCTCAGCAATGTACATTGACTACCGAGAATTGAACCTGGACTGTTATGATACAATGCAACACACTGCTGAGGAGGAGTCCCAAATAGAATGAAACAGGTGTCTAATGCTTTCTGCATTCTGTTGAGGATTCTTCTAGACTCAATGACTTACTATAAATGAATATTCAAATCCCCCAAAATTATCATTTATATATATGTTTGTGCATGTGTGTATGTGTAATTATCAATACTATTCAGCTGTACCTTTTCAATCACTAATACAACTATTAAAATTCTGACAATTTTGAAGCATTATTTTAGACTAGACACTCATTTTATTAGTGATGACTTGTCCTTTGGAATAAAGCACAAAAATGGTTGACTATCAGTTGTTGAATGTGATGTTTTAAGATGTGAAGTTGAGGAGAACTCAAACACTATCACTCAAAACATTTTAGAACTTGCATCATGAAAAATACCACATGTAGAACTTTACATCACTTAAGAGGTTAAAAAAAATGAAAATACTTTTGATGTACTCTCATAATAATGGACAATGTTTCATCTAAGAAATTCAAAGGCTGATAAGAATAAAGTTTTTCAAGAATGATAATAAGTGTAAATCAGTATTAGCCACAATTAATCATCACTAGGCTTTTATTCTTTTCAGTTGATTTTGTACTTTCAAAAATGGCACCACAGTCCATCATTTTTTGACAATTTAACCAATTTTATTCTGTCACTTTGTTGAGAGGACCTTTTCAATGTGCAGAGTTTGTTAGAGTTCTGTTAGCTTGCATTGTATGATATAAGATAGACTGACCATATATTTTCTACATATATATTTTATGCAGGGTCGTATTTAGAGGAAGGCATTCTCACAAGTACAGGAAAATAGAAAATAGAAGAGTGATAAATGATTTGAGTAAAGCTGAGAATGATGGCAGGTGTTTAAAATTACTGAAGAGTTGTTTAGAGCCTACACTGCATTATGACAGCATGTATAAGAAAGGCCTATGACAATGTCAAAAATATTATACACCTTGGTTGGAGATCTCTAGGTTTTGAAGCCCTAGGCTTCAGCCTGCTAAGCCTATAGGTAAATCCAGCACTGATTTTATGTATATATCTCCTTGCCTTTTCTTTTATTTTCTACAAAGTTCTGTAGGATTTTTTGATTAATGGCTTCCATCATTCAATTTTAACAACTCATAAAAAACAAAAACTCTCAGGCAGAAACATCAACATTTTTTTGTCTATTAGAAAAACATCAATAGTGAAAATGTTTCTCCCAGATGACTTGTCCTTCCATTTTGCTATCAAGGACAATGTAATTGAGCCATCTGTTATATTTAATTTGAGAATGAATCAATAAATAGGATTAAAGTGCATAAAAATTAAAAAAATAAACAATTGAGAACTCACACTCGAAGATACTTAAACAAAAGCAACAACTGAAATCATATTAGAAGATAATTAGGCATTCTTTTTTATCCTAGTTTGCTTTGTTAAAACACTTTATTTGAAACTTTTATTAGCACTGAAAATTCACTTGTATTATTTTTAATAACAGAAGGTCAAATACAAAAACACTTTACAGTATTATTCATCATTTTTTTCAAATGTAGCAGTTGGTTTATTTGTTTATATAGTCATCTTCCCAGCTGTGCAGTTGACAAGCATGAAAAACATGTACCATTGTGATTTCTAATTTTACTCAAATCATATTTGATCTTCCATGTGTTTTTAATACCACTGTCAAAAGATCTATATCTTTAAAAAATTATATATATAATTAAAGTCATTAGTATATTTTCTTTTTTATTATCCTCCACCTTTTCCTCCTCCAGTCTGTCTTACTATTTAACCCATAGCTGGGGACAGAAGAAATGGATTCATACATTTCCTAAGGGAATGTGCAAAAATGTATGTAACACATTGAGTCAGAATTTGAACTCAGTGCACTGATTCTACTTCCCATGCTGATAACCATTGTGCAGTGTATGCGATTTCTTTAATTATTGTATACTGATTTAAAGTAGTTCCTATAAGAAATAAATCATTAACTACATTGAATAGAAATTATATATACATGCTTATCAAAGAATAGGTGATGTAAAAATATTGGCGATATACTTATTTACATTGGTATAAAATGTAGAGCAGAAATGGAAGGTCTCATTAGATAATGAGGGACTTCTACAGGCAGACATAAATTGCTTCATCCGGTGTTATATAAACAGCTGAGTGGCCAGGAGCCAGATATATTTCTTTGTATCTCGTTAGTATGAGAATAAAGTAAATGAGAATGACTACTACCATTACCATTGTGGTTATTTTACATAAATATATTTAAAATGAACACTAAGACTGACATGAGTCTGGTGGGAAAATATTTTCTGACTTACTTTTTTTGACTATTACATTATTCTTTGACTGGTAATTAGTAAGTCACTTGGACTATACAAAGAGAGAAATCAATACAAGATAAAAGATGTAAATCCCCTTATTACTTTAGCAGTCAACCTGAAAAAGAACTGGGGTCAAAACACTATGAAAGAATAAAAAAAGGTTTTAATACTAGCAATACATTTTTGAAGAAAAAAATTATTACCAGCACTACATTTTTTAAAAAGAAAGATATTACTAGCAATACATTTTTGAAAAAAAAAGTATTACCAGCAATAAAAGTCTTGTTGGTATTGAGGTTGATTTACTGTAAAACAAACCAAACCAAACTAAACCTGAAAAGGACTAAGATAAGAAAAAGAGAAAGTAACAGGAGATAAAAGTGAGCTTCTTTCTCTTTCAGAGCCCTTTTAAGAGATGCTGGATCAGATAACACTTCCAAAAAGTGTTATCTGATGATCCAGCATCCCTTAAAAGGGCTCTGGTGAAATAAATTATTATAATGGGACCTTAAAGTGGTCTGTTTTTCTTTAAATTATGTATATATATATATATATATATATATATATATAAATTTGCATGCATATAACACTTTTCTACATCACCACAAGAATCTACTACATGATTATGTCAAGGTTATCTTTGTGAAAGAAAATCTGGGAGCATTTTTTGCATATGTTACAGGCTCTCAGGTGGTTAGTGAGACCTGTGTGGGATATGTATGCCTTTTCACAGTGAGTGACAAAGGAGTTCTGGCAGCCAATAGAGCTGTTTCTCCCTCTCCCCTCTTTTTCTGTTGCTTGTTTCTGTGAGCGAGGTTTTCTAATAGGTCTTAATATCTGCCTGTTATCTTATCAGCAGCCTCTGTTTTCCTGCTGATGGTGGTTGAATCCACAGGATATGCAGATCCGTTTTAAAGAGTATCTCTTCAGTTGAGCCTATTTCTGTATTTTGAACTTTTCTGATGACATAGTGGAAATAGATATTTTTATAATTTTTGTTATAATGCTCATATAAGCTGGTAGCTTCTGGTTAATAATATTGTAAGGAAAACACTAGAACGAAAGATTATTGACGAAAAGGTAAATCACACGAGGGACATGAATTAATAATACAATAATAGCAAATACTGTACTTCAGTGTGGCAATACATACAACTCAGCATCACACTGTGCAACCAACTTTGTGACCACTGTTCCCATGAGCAGACATTCCACTTATAGTGAATGGATGAGTTTATGTTCAACAATTAGTTGGACATTTTTCTAAAAAACATTTTTAAACTTAACCTATCAAATAAAATACCACAATTTATTTATATCTTAAATTCTCTTTAAAATCAAAATTATTTTTAGCTTGTAGATTGTAGTGAACAAAACAAGATCTAGATTTAAAATTCAAATGCTAAGCACTAACTGATTGATTTTGTTAGAAATTAAAAAGACTCGAATTTACAAACTTTGCTTAACACACACGCAAAAACGAATCCAAAACAAAACTTGTGAAATTTCACACCTTCATGCGAAATGTTTTTCGGCCATTAGAAAACTAGGAAACATTACAACAAAATTCAAATAATCATCAATCCTCAGACACAAATTCTTTTACGGACCTTTTCACGAGCCGACGTGAAGTTTGTTCGTCATCCAATAGAAAGACCCGAATCATATCCGGGAATGAATTCCCAAATGACCTTTTCATGCTCCAGAAACAAAATAAAAGATGAGTAAGTTCACCTGTCACCAAAGAGAAGGAGACGAGCGTATTAACACGTCCCTTGAAAATAAAGTAATTTTATAATTTCATTGTATATAAAAATATCAAAAAACTTAAATATTGCTGTCATTCTTGGTGGCATTAATAATCTAGTTATAATATAAATTGATTAAAATTTTCACTTAATTAGCACAGCTAACCAAACATTTCTGGGATACACTGAAAGTGTATATTTATTTGAATGAAAAATTTTCCCCTTTTTAATTTCATGAAATTAAATTTTCTTAGGAAGGTGTTTGGCCATTGGATTCTGTTAACTAACATTACTTGATAAAAAATATGATTGTTTACTCTTTTGCATACATAACATTTCAAAGAAAATTTTATAAGAAGGTGCAAAAATTAAAATAGAAGTAAAAACAAAATAAAAAATGAACCACTAAAATTTTTCATTTATTTTTTCAAATCTTTGATTTTATATTTAATCATACATAGTCTATAGGGTAGTGACTTATTTCCAAGATATAAAACTTAAGTCCAAGAACAAGTGTTGCTAGATTGTTTGCTAGAAATAGCAAATCTGGCTGCATTTGAATGCTATTAACTTTTGAATTGATTTTGTTCCCATTAATAACCAAAATTCATCTAGCTTATTATAAAAAGTATAAAAAAAAAAACATGCAAGTATTAAAATTCAAAATTCAGTAGCATTTGGTTTTTAAAAGTAACCCAATCTGGCAACCCTATTCATTCTGCAGCTGTTTCATGAACAATCATACATCACTCTGAGATAAATGTATATCTATAATTATTACACATCTGTTGTTTGGCAAACACAATTATCACTTTATTAATTTGCCCCCCCCCAACACTTTCTACTGAAACCGAAACAGCATCATTTGGTGTGATTGTGGCCTTATACTCCACAAAGAGTCTATACAAATGAAGAGCAATTATTTTTACAGCTCCCAGATTATGTTCAGCTTGTTTCAAAATGGTAATAATAATGATAATATTATGTGTTTCCTTATAAGGGAACACATAATATTCACATAATATAATTGACCAAACAGCCAGAGCTACCACCAGTTGAAATTTATAAAATCTTTCTATTAAAACAGTTTGTCTGTAAAATAGTTTTCTCAAGTGTAGTAATTGGTCTTTGAAGTATTGATGGGGGATTCTTTCCTAATCTTTTGCTTGAAGTAATGTGAAACATCAACATCTTCATTATGTCATTATTTTTTCTTCAAGTTACATGTGATATTCATTTTGTTGTAGCTGCTGTTGAAAGTTCTCAAGAGATGTTGTTTCTGCCATCTGGTACAGTTCTTTGATTGTGATTCTGCCATGCTTACATGTCATATTTAGAGTTATTTACTATTTGGAAATCAACCTAAAAGACCAGAACAGATCAAATAGAACTGAACATTACTTTTTATGTAATATATTAACTTTGTTTTTTCTTAATTATTTCCAGTGTAGCAGATATTAAATTTTTTCACTTGACATGTTTATGTGGAAAACACTATCAGCAGCAGTGATGCATTTTCAGCTTTTGGGCATGCATAAAAAAAACTCAGAGCATGTATGCTGTAAATCTGAAAAGGGTAGTTGTCTTTCACCTTGGGCCAAGATCAGGATAGAACACTAAAATTAGCGCTCTGTGCAGTAGTTTAGTGCACGGCTTAGACTATATGCATCACTTACTCTTTAATTCACCAGCAGAGTAAGTTCAACTTTTCCTTCATTCTTTACAAAGAATCTTAAAAACATTCCAGGAAATCTTCTATACAGAAAAATGTTTCTGAGAGAATAAATATTTTAATCTTGTTTTGTTTCACTCTTTTGTTTGTCTATTTTCTCAACTAACTCAACATTTTTAGTTTTTGTTCAACACATGACACTATCTCAATTACAAATGACAACCTCCTAACCTAATAACAGCAACAGTAATATTAATCATTTTTTTATGATTTTCTATTTAAATGTAACTGAGCATTTTTTATTATTGTGATGTAATGTTTAATCAACCAGTATTGTATGTTATTTCATTCTAAAGCATAACTACATTCAAATAATTACAGAAATAGAGGGAGAAAAAATTATTAATGCTTTACAAATATATTTGAGTTTTACTTTTGTGGAACAGCAATTTAAACCAAAGTGAACATAATTTGTATTTAGTTAATCCTTGAGTAAGCCTTACTTAGATCATCAATACATGCAACTAAATTTTACATTACTAGCTGATGTAATGGAATAACCCCCATGAGTGGCTACATTATAGGTAGTAACTACCTATAAGTATCTGTAAGTCAACAGACTATGGAGACTAGCTGGAATCTGTTGAGTAAGACTCAGACTTACACAAGAACTACCAATCTTCCAATAGTAGCACTCACTAGTGGATTGACTTGCAACAATTTTGTGCATAACTGTTATCTTTATTCTTATTGTATTGGTTTTTACAATAAACCTTTACTTATTCTATCCACTGTTTGTCAAGTATATTCTGTAAAATTACTTTGTGGAACAATTCCCAAGAGAGTGCTTCTCTAATCATTAAAATCTTAACCTCTTCAAGTCTAGGCTCAACACACTATCTATCCTACATTATCCTCATAATCTGCACTTACTTCTTCATCTTACACTCATACAGCCACCTCATTCAGTAACCCTCTACCTTTAGCTCGAACTTTGTATTAGGTGAACATTAATAAAAAAAAAAGAAAGAAAGAAAAAGAAGCAGATTGGAAAAAATTGATTTTTAGGCACAATAGCAGATGGGCAAAACAATGCTGTCAAAGTAATTTACAAAGGTGATTTGCAGCATATATCAATCATAATGACTCAAGTCAAGCTCACTGCAATGTGGTGCAATGGATAATGGATTCAAATGAAGAATCAGAGAGCCATTTTTGAATTCCAGTTGGGTTCATTGTATTCACTTACATGCAAATACCCTTGAGAAATGTATGAATCCATCTCTTCACGCCCCCCCGCCCCGGTTCTGGGTTGAATAGCAGGACATATTTGGTTTTATAGACTTGGTTAGCAATCATTCTACCACAGAAAGAAATGGCAAACTACTGAGAGAATATCTTCTGTTTTAGTCAGTCATGAATTGTAAAAGATATGATTGCTCAAACGTGTATCACATAGGCACTTAACTCTAGTAGGCTAATACAAAATAATTGCCTATTAAAGCAAGCAAAGGACAACTTTAACTTCACATCTTACAGAAGGCATTATCTCTTGTGAAAATTACGTATGAAAAGTAGACATGATGGCGGTAAATAATCTCAAAATCTGACAAAATCATGACAAAAGTCTAAAATCAAAATAAACAGCTAAGTTAGGACAGTTTCATTTTTAAAATTACTATTTTCAGATGAGAGGAAATGTTTGTTTATTTTTTTTTTCCCCATTAACCTCTGTCAATGATTTACAAATTTCTAAAAACAATATATTTTACATATACCGTAATTTTTTGAAAATAATGCACATTTTTTACTGTAAATTACAGGTGATAGTAGGGGTGCGTATTATAGATAGGTTTAAATGAAAATATTTTTTTGTTATTGATTTATAATAATAAATACTTACTTGTTCTAAAATAAGAAAGATATTATCCCAATTTTCATTTTGAATCCAACAATAATAATTGTAACATTTTTTGTCAATAAATTGATGTTTATCAGTAAACACATTTTTTATTTAGCGAAAAAATAAAAAATCTATAAAAAGGCCAATTTCAAAGAAAAGAGGATATCAAGTTAACAATTTATTGAGATTTTAAGTTTCATCATCATCATCACCACTTTCTATTATAGAATCAATAACTAAATTGTTATTAAACAAATTATCATTCACAATATTATCTTCGTCCTGTTCAAAATTATATTAGGACTCTTCATTCTCTTGCCAAAGGATGTCATATTCAGACCCACCCATGGCTGTCATGAAACAACACTTCTTGTAACCTCTCTTTATAACATCCTCACTGATGGAATCTCAAGATTCCTGAATCCATTTTACAATAAATTCCAACTCTGGTTTTTTCCTGTTGTGACCAGCAGTAAAATATTACTTTAGTCACTTAGTTTCGATTTTATTTTTAGTGTCAAGGTCAACAAAATGCCTTTGTAATTATTTTTTTTTTTTTTTTTTTTTTTTTTTGACAAAATTTATAGATGTGTATTATACATAGGGATAGATATATTTCTTAATTTTTAAATCATTTGTTGGGGTGCGTATTATTTATGGGTGCATATTACTTTCGAGAAATTATGATAATACTTTTTACATTACCAGAATAGTTCACTACACAGAAATAGGCAAATTGCCTTTCTATATATTGGACTCTTCTGATGATGAAATAAAAAGAGAATTTTCTGTTATTGAAAACTTGACACAAATAGCCATAATTTATTCCTGTTTATGTTAGTTTTAGTTTGCAGATAATGGATAGTAATTTTACAATAACATTGTACTTATATCAAAAACTTATAATTTTGCTGTTTTTTGTGCCTGGATAGGTAAACAAGTTCATAAATAATTTATAAATTTCTGAATGTAAAATAATCTAACCTCTTTTTATATATTGGTGAGGATTCTTACAAAATATTTCTCTGATAAAAAATAAAATAATGACCTGAAACTAACAAACTGCATCATACATAGTGAAAGTTACTTAAAAAAATGCTTGTTAACTAAAGAACAAAAAAATTAGAAAAAGTTACATAATAATGTGTCAATTTTCCCTTCACCTGAATAATGGTGGTTATGCAACATAGTATGAATTCTGTGAAGTGCATTGGTATATCTGATCTTTTCCAGGGTGTTCCATAACTAAGTTTATATTTATGGTTGCAAAGAATTTCATGAGGTTTGTAACATGCCTCATATAAGCTCAATGAGATTTAAATCTGGTAAGTGTAGGAGTTAGTACAGTACATATAAGTTAGCTGAGTTTTTGGTAACAGTTTTTATGTGCATGATAGGAAGGTTGCATTATCCTTTTGGAACAAATCATCACCACCAGGAAACATGACATGTGTAAAGGGATGCAAATGGTCAGCAACAATGGCTGCATATGTCACAGCAATCAAGACAGACTCCAATTTCATGAGTAGTCATTGCAAATTTGTGCAGACCACACAACACTGTGGGAATCACTTCATTTTGTCTGCAGGACCATATAAGGAAGGCGCATAAATCCTCTCCTCCTTTTAACAACAATACAGAACTTGTCTCTACCAGAGGAGATTTCTTTCCTTTGGCAGGTTGATTTCTTAATTACACCCAACCACATGGTGTATCACACACACACATTTTCTAACAGCTAAGCATGTTTTATTTTCCTTTTTTAAGCTATCTATATACACATGAATAAAATTTTCATTTTCTCTTCTTTTTTTTTATTTATGTTGTTTTTTATATAAATATATATGAAAAATCTTCCATGAATTGAAATTCTTTTCTTTTGAAAATGTTGAATTTGTTTATTTTGAAAGTTTTCATCCTCATCAGCAACAAGTTGTAAGTCATTCCACAACAAACTAGTAATCCACAGCAACTCTATCCATAACAATCCTGTAGCACCTTTTCACTATGATGGCATTATGAAGCTGTTCTTTTGACTGACAATTCCATATAAATTTCTATCTTGTACCAAATACTTTCCTCTATCATGTTAACATTGACTGACAATGTAGGGAAGAAGTTGTCTCTCTCAGCTTTACTCTTCTATATGACTCACTTAGAAAACAAAATCTTCAACAATCCTGATAAAACTATGTTTGATATATCGATATTAACTAATATTATTAGTGGTTAACTGGGGCAAGAAATGGCTTGTAAATTTTAATGCCTCCAAAATAAAACTGTTTTCATTTAACCAAAAAGAACCTGTAGTGATAGCAGCAAATAAATAACTAAATAACCTCTAACTCTCAGTATTAAACCATGTAGGAGTATAAAACCAAAATAACAAATAATTAATAATAAAAGAAAAATTAAATGTTAAGTAAAATTACTTTAAAATATAGATAAGACTGATAATTAACAATAAAGAAAGGAGAGAGTGAGATTATGGAAATGTAGTTAAATAGGAAAAATTTTCTCTCTTTTCACCTTTGACAGGCAAATAAAGCAGATGTCCAGGGGACAGTATTCTGAGACACTATGTGGCTCCCTACCAGATAAGCAAAAAAATTTTTTATCTCTGTATAACTATACATTCTTTAAAATATACAATGTTCTCTGAAATGTATACAAAAGTCTTTTATTGTTTTTGTTTATGCTTATTGTGCTGTATCTTGTATATGTTTTGTTAGTAAAATATATATTTCTGTTGTTGGGCTGATAATGTCTTTTTAATATATAAAAAAAGTACATTGAGACAAGGTTGACACATCAGTACAACCCACAACAAAACTTTTCTGCCTGTTATCAGCATGGCTGATACTAAACTCTGGGAGAGTAACACTCTACACTTTCTTGGATTCACATTTTCCACTGACATGAAGTGGAGTGACAATATTGAATCAAAGGCTATGTGTACTGCTAGGAAAGTTGGTTCACTGTGTCATGGCAGATAATTTTTTCTCATCAGAATTCTTTTGCACATTTAAAAATCTACCATTCATCTGTGCATTGAATACCATTGCTATATCTGGTCTCCTGCTCTTACTATATATCTTGAGATCATGACAAAATTCAACAATTGGCATCTAATGTACTGTATTTGACAGCATATAAAATGCATGGGTGTATAAGGCATGCACTAAATTTAGCAGGGAAAGTCAATAAAAAATTAGCAATTAGTAAAATTATTAGGAAATGATACAGCCTGGGCTATATTTATGAGGTATTATTTTGGTTAAAGATGCCGTGATTACAATTAAACAAAAATAATAGGAAAAAAGGACACAAGCTTATAATAATGTTATTATATCCAAAGGTAAGAAAACAAAATAAGAATCAAGCAATTATTACAATTGAGCAAAACAGTACAGTTACCATTAAAATTTTATTCATCTTCAAATCCATAAAATTCATTGTCTTTGTTATCAAAACCCTGATACTCATTTTCAATACTACCATCATTGCTGTTAAATAATGAGTCATCTTTACTTTCCATTGAGGGCATTGCTAATGCCACACTTTTTAAAAGATTTCACAATAATTTCTGGTCTAATATTATCCCAAGCTTGCTTCACCCATTTGCAGACTTGTGCAATGCTGGGTCTTTTTATTCTTCCTGTAAGTGTAAGGTTGTTATCAGGCATTGCCATCCATTGCTACTTCATGTTTAAGTCTCAGCTAATAGGAATTGCCAGGTAGTTAATTTTCAGCTATCATGAATTTTAAACCTACACAGATAGTTTTAGCAAAAAAAAGTGCGCCTTTTATGCCATCAAATACGGTAATTTATCCTAATCTGGCAACTCAATCTCAGTCACTTTCTCACCAATGTGACATAGCTTTCCTCTGTCTTTTCTTCAAATATTTTCATGACAATTGTTCTGATGAGATTTTCTTCATGGTGCCTTGAATTCATGAATTTAAGCATGCTACTAGATTGGCAACTAGGTCTCACCATTTTACTGTTGAATTACCTAGATGGAACTGTTGGTTCTATTCTAATAGATTCTTTTTACTCAACCCTCATCAGTGGAACTCCTTTTAATTTCTTGCTTCCCTGCTACCTACAATCTTCAAATGTTGGAATGCAATGTCAGCCACCATCTTCTGTCTTCTTGAATCCTGTTCTTTTATTGTACTTTCTCTTCACTACAGTCTTCTCATTCTCTTTTACTCTCAGTAACCCTTTGCATCCTAGTGGTATTATTACTTTGCTTGGGGTAAAATGATTAAAAAAAATACCACTGTGTAACAAAATTTTGATTTTTTTTGTCTTTGGTCAGTAAGTTGTATTTCTTAATTATTATTCTCTAGAGAGCAAAGGGAATGACTATTATTCCCTTCAAACTTTGCTTTTGTGATCTTTACACAGAGAAAAATAGAACCATGAAATTTTCACTCTTATGAATTTAGAGGGAACCAACTCACCATTCAAGCAATAGTTTCTTCTGCATAGTGGACCCTTCTAAATATTGAGTTGGTAAGAATGTTCCTGCTATCATATATCCAGACCTTCTGTTATCCATTGTTCCAGTGCCTCACTGCCCTAAGCTCCACATACCCACTCCTCCAAAGTGAGAGCTGATGTCTTTAGAAGAGAACAGCAATTAAGAGGAGGATAAAGTCATTGATCCAGAATCAAGATGTACAGCTGAAGAGAGGAACCCATACTACCCCAACCAAAAAGACCTCAACAACTTGATCAAAGATCTTGGTCTAACAAAGTTCAATGCTGAGTTTTTGATGTTGAAACTCATGCAGTGGAATTTGCTAGACAAAAGTCACAGGTCACAGAAAGCATCACCAGTTTTTCAAGCTTTTTCACCTATCAAGATGGGCTCTACTTCTGCCACAATGTGACAAGTCAGTTCAAGGAAACTGGAATCACCTGTAACCCCAGCTAGTGGCACCTCTTCATTGACTGCTCATCTAGGAGCCTCAAAGCTTTGCTGCTTTATAATGGGAACATGTAGCCATCTCTCTTTCTGGCTTACCTGGTGTAGATAAAAGAGGAATACAGCAGTATCAAGATTTTAGTAGATACCTTGAAATATGAAGAGTACATTTGGGAAGTTAACAGAGACTTTAAAATGGTGGCCTTTCTTTTGGGTCTCCAAGGTGGCTTTACCAAATTTCCATGTTATCTTTGCCTTTGAGATAGCAGGGACACTGTGGCACACTAGCACAGGTGGGACTGGCCACAGCAGACCAAGTTTAGTGTGGAGAGGAACAATGTCAAATGTAAGCCAATGTTGGAGCCTTGGAAAGTATTGTTACTTCTATTCCACTTAAAATTGGGCATTATGAAACATCTGCCACAGCTCTAGATAAGGAGTCTGCAACCTTCAAGTACCTTCAAGACTTCTTTCCTAAGCTGTCTGCAGCAAAAGTCAAAGTCTGTGTCTTTGTTGGACCACAAATAAAGATCATAGAGTGCAAGGAATTCCCCAAGAAGCTCAGTAGGGAGAAAGCAGCATGGAACAGCTTTGTCACAGTGGTCCGAAGCTTCCTGAGGAATCACAAGGTCAAAAACTATGTGGAGCTTGTTGAAATCCCGGTGAAGAAAATGAACTGCAGGATGTCCCTCAAAGTCCATATCCTTGACACTCATCTTGATTAACTCTAGAACATGTGGGTGTATTCTGCATGGTGGTGGCAAGAATGCACCTGTATCCAGACCTTCTGTCATCCATTGCTTCAATGTCAAGGAGAACATGGGGGTGTATTTAGAGGAGCAAGATGAGCACTTCCACCAGGATATACAGGACTTTGAACACCATACCAAGGATCATATAACAAAAACAGGATGGGAGACTATATTTGGGAGCTGATTTGTGAAAGTTATTTACCATATAAGCATAAATTGGGACAAACTACTCACTTCTAATTTTTTTGTGGTCTCTCTTCTTTAATCCTAGAATAAATAAATGCTACTTTTGAATCATATGTTGTTTTGTTCCTACTTTGTGTGAATGAGAATGTTCACATTCACCAATTTTCCTAATGGGAATAAGTAAATTGCAGAAATATCATTATTCTGGTCACAAAAGCAAAGTTTGAAAGAAATATAAGCCATAATTTCATAATTTCCAGGTGTAAGCAAATAGAAAATAATAGTTGCTACCCAAGGACAAAAATCATGTTACACAGTGTAATAATCTTAAAAGCTGTTATTTTATAAAAAATCTTATCTTTTCTACAAATATGTTCCTTAGTACATGAATTTAAGTGTGCTACTATACTGGCAACTAGGTCTCACTGTTTTACTGTTGAACTTGCTAGATGCAACCATCTCCTCTATAGTTTTTTCTCACACATATCACCTGTGGAACTCCCTTATGATTTCTTGCTTCCCTGTCATCTATAATCTTCAAAAATTTAAATGCCATCAATTGACATCTTCTCTTTTCCTGAATCCTATTTCTTTATTGTCCTTTTCTTGACTTCTCTTCAATAAAGTCTTCTCATTCTCTTTTACTTTCTGTGTGGGAAAATGAAATAAAACCAATAAATAAAATAATAATTAAGGTTAAAAAAATGATTTCATTTTCCCATGATGCAAGTTATAAATAAACAAGAAAGGGTTTATGGTCACATGTGTGATTTTATGATCCCACTTCCAGAAAGGACACTTTCTATTTCCACTTTCCAAAAAGATCATTCAGACATGTTTTCAGCAGCCCTACTCTATGAAGTAGAAATTCAGCCATCCCAACTCAGAGTGAGGCTGACTTGAGCTTGACTATCTTTACCCATTCTTATTCTTACATCCCATAAATAATTTCTGAACCAAAAAGGAAAACGAACATACTCAAGAAACGTAATACAGTCAACATAAAAAGAAATAAACATCCACAGTAGAAACTCAAGTTTTTGTGTATGCTTCTTCTATTTTCTTTGTTTATATATTGAACACACACCTTCACCAAAAAAATATGCAAAAGCCTCAACCTTGTTAATATCCACACCTGTAACCCCCTGCATCCAAGTGGCTTTATCACCTTGCTTGGAGTGAAATTGATTAAAAAACATTAAAAATAAAATTCCTCCTTTTTATGTTTTAGTAAACTCATAATTTTTATACTTCACTAAGTAAAATTACGAAAAACATGAGTATAAATTCTTGAGATTCTTCATTACCAAAGTGAATGTCCTCACAGATATAACATAGTTGTAATTCAAGATCCTAGATTTCTCTTCCTTGATGCCAGTAAACACACTGGTTGTGTCTCCCTAACAAGGGAATATTTCATTAGCAAGTAGAGGTCAGATATTTTTTTATTTTTAATGATTTGAAGAGTATTCTTTCTTTCATGTGGCGTGAGAGCTAATTATACAGATAAAATCATACTCATGCAGAAAATATAATCAATACAATTGCAAAATTACTTCACTATTTCAATCATTTTTTGACAAGACAGATAAAATCATATATGAGATTGTTTACATCTTCCCATAGCACAGCTGTGCTCTGTGGACAGGAAATTCAGAACATGTAGTCAATGCTTCAAATGTTGAATATAAATAAACCATATAAGTCCGTATTAAAATTAACTTAATCTGCTGAAACATCCATAAAAATATCTAATAAATAAATGACTTAAAGCACACAAGTAATAGCCATGAAAATCAGAAAAGGTTGTTATTCTTCTTCTTAATGAAATAGAAAGGTAGTGCCTGAAATAAAGATCACCAGTACCAAAGTGATAATTAATAAAGCAGGGGTCCTATTACTCAAGACTGAATCTGTATATGCTGATGGAAAATAAAATTGCAACACTTTAAAGGATGATGCTGATTTTGACTTGGTTACCTGAGAGGCTAGATGATATTCTGATAAAATATTGTCTTTGATATCTTGTGATATATTAATGTTCATTCCAGTGATACACTCCTTATTTTGGAACTCATGCATATACTGATCTGTATATGTCATCAATTACTGTAACCTAGCTATTTTACCAACATGTTTAATTTTGAATAAACTGTTGGTTAGTTGATTCATCTTTTACGGCTTATCAACACATTGCAGGATACTTAAAATCAGGAAATATTCTTAGATTGTAAAAATTATTTTTTAAGATAATAATGACTTAGTGATACAAGTTTTACTAATTAACCCATAGATGAGAAGGAGAATAGGTGGATTCATATTTTTCCCAATGTGTATTTGCAAATAAGTGAATATAACAAACCCAACAGGAATTGGAACTTGGCTCTCCCTTTAACAATTTTGAGTCATTATCCATTACACCACCTGCACACCCAAACTTACAGCACTTGGCATTCCAAAGAAGTCACCCATCTAGGTACTGAGCAGGCTTAATATTGCTTAACTTCAGTGATCATATGGGAACCAATGTTTTAATGTGATGCGGCTGTAAGTCTTTAGTTAATTGAAACACATGTTGAGAATCTGGCAATTTTATTTTTCAAATGTGTATCTGGCTTGGTCAGCACAATTTTAATATCAGGTCATATTACTGGTATTATGTACTGAGTTGGCAAAAAAAAATTGTTAAGTTTAGTAAGTAAAAATAAAAGACAATGTTTACAAAGTAAAAATAAAAGACAATTCTTGTCATTAACTTTATTAAACAGCATACTTACAGTTTTGTTCCATTTTCTCTGCCAATTCCATTGTCCCAGAACTTTTTAATTTTCTTAACGAACAACCACTTGAGGTAACCTTTGTAGTCTTTGAAGGAATTTTTTTTTTTCATTAATTAATGAAATTTCTAAGAGAGCTTAGAAAATTTTGTATTCACAGGATAGATTGAAGTTAAGAGGGAAAAACAATGCATAACTTACCTAGCAAGCTTGAGTGGATGGATGTAAGAGTAGGGTTTGGGAGAGATGGTAAAAAGACAAAATTTATTGAGAGCTACAAAGAATAGGATGTTATGAAGATCCATGATCATCAACATCCTGAAGGGACACAACATATACAAGATGAAATTTAGTAAAAACCAGAAATGATTATCTAAAGCTGAAATATTCTAGTGAATACAGTAGATATGTAAAAAGATCCATGATCATCAACATCCTGAAGGGACACAGCACATACAGGATGAAATTTAGTAAAAACCAGAAATGAAATGAAATGCTCTAAAGCTGAAATATTCTGGTGAATACAGTAGATATGTAAAAATTTCTCAGCTAATATGTAACAATTTTACCTGGTCATCAAAGAAACATGTGGTTTCACATTATCCTGATGGATATTGCACCATTTTTTTTGGTTAGATTATTCCAGACGCTTTTTATTGATTGCTTCCAGTTCCAATTTCAAGGAAAGCTTCTGATGTTGGACCAGACTGCTATACTTTTAACCTAGTACTGTTGTCCAGATATCCAAACCATTTGAAATAACAAGGTCTATTAGGCAGGGTTACCCTCTGTAACTTTGCTTTATAGTATCAGGCTAGAACTCTTCCTATTTAAATTGAAGATGAGCCAGCATTTCCTCTAATCTAGGGAATTGGTTTACAGAATTGGGGAATTAGAGCCAAAATGTCTTCATATGCAAACAGTCTAACCATCTGTGTATCCAGCCTCCAAGACATCTGGATACGTTCAGAAACTGAGTGCTATAAGCAAGTGATGGGTTCTGGGATAAATAGATCCAAATCTGTGGAGTCAGAGAGGAAAGGCTCTGCCAGGAACATTCAGTTGGACAGATGGACACATTCACATCACAGGGATGTGAGTTGACCCCAAACTCCAACTTAAGAACTGGACAAAGGTGCAGGCCAGATTGGGTATGTCAATGAATAAATGGCTTTGCAGTCATCTTTCCTAAGTTTGGGACGAGCTCCTTCAGCTGTGCCACTGCTGCCCATTATAGACTCCCCAAAAGAAAACACTGTTTTCCACAAGTGCCAGTAGCCCTGTCACAAGACCATCAATTTCACAAAGCTCAAAATGACCCTCTACCAGAACATAGCTAGTGGTGACCCACTTTACCAGCATCTTGATTCATTTTCTATGGCTTACCAACCCTTTTCAGGTTATGAAGAATTAGACTGGTAGTCAATGGATGAATGAGACAAATGAAAGGAATATTGCCCATATATAAGTTGCATGAGAGTAGTTTTATTGTTTTATTGGTGCATGCTCAACCTCCTCAGTAGCACCTTTTTACTAACCTTGCACCAAATTTCTGTATTTTAAAAAGGAATAAGTTCAGGAATTGTTCAGATCATTTTACTCCAAGCAAGGTAATAATGCTACTGAGACACAAGAGGTTACTCAGAGTGAAAGAGAATGAGAAAACTGTAATGAAAAGAAAAGACAATAAAAAACATAAGATGGTGATTAGCATTGCATTTTTGAAGATTGTAGGTGACAGGGAAGCAAGAAACCAGAATAGGTGAGAAAAGAGATCATTAGAATAGAATATGTGGTTGCATCTAGCTAATGCAACAATAAAATGGTAAGACTTAGTTGCCAACCTAATAACACACTTAAATTTATGTAGTTGAAGTACCATGCTGGAAAGTTCATCTGAACAATTGCCATCAAAATATTTGTTGAAAAGACAAGAGGAAGCCATGTCACATCAGTGAGAAAGCGAATAAAGCCAAGATTCCAAGTCAGGATTATATTACAAACCATTCTTTGAATTTTCTCAAAGATTTACATTGATTTAATTTTTAAATTCAAATGCCACAATACAATATAGACTAGTAATAAACCGTAATTAAAAATTTTTAGAAAGAGAAGATAATTCAGTAATTAAAAATTTTTGGCAAGAGAAGATAATTCATTAATTCAAAATTTTTAGCAAGAGAAGATAATTCATTAATTCAAAATTCTTAAAGAAAAAAAAAAAAAGAGATGGAATTAGTACAACATAGTTGTTCTCATTCTACAAAATAATTTTTACATCCTCAGTGGTGTCAAATATGATTTGACAAGTTTATTCGAATAAAATACCCTTTTAGTAATACAGAATCCTTTTAATAGCTAACTTGTACGATATGTCTGCTCTGTCAATGATAGATAAACAATTAAAATTACATATTTTAAATGTTTGTAAATTGAGAACATTTTTTCCACAACCAGATGTCTCATTGCAAATTTATTATACTATTTATTATATTATTTTTTCCTCATATTCTCTCACACTCAGTAACCTCTTGCATCTTAGTGGCTTTATTGACTTGTTTGGGGTGAAATGATTAAAAAAAAATTGAAAAATTAAACATTAATTTGCTTGTTAATCAAGAATTGTTTTTTTTCCTATTTAGCTTTAGTCCTTAATCAGAGCTGGAACATACTGTCCCAGAGACCCACCGACTGATTGGGCACCCCAGACAGTGCTTTGTGACTCTCACTGTCTTGTTTTTTTTTTCTACTTACATTTATATACATTACATATTAAACTAAGCACACCTGATTATAAAAGGATGAAAATTTTTTTTACACATTTTGACTTCATTCTGGGGTCAATGGTTTCAAGTTCATGAATATTTTTTTTTAACAATGATTTAACCAGAGACATTAGTTTTCTGTGCTACTAGTTTTTTGTACTACTTAATGTTTATATTAGTCAAAAGTAGAACTCTTTGTAGAAATCATTTTTTGAAATTTCAAGAAAATGACAAGACCCCAGTTACCAAAAATCTGCTCTGAATCGTAAAATTAAAAAAATTCAATAAAACTAGGTACCTCCACAGATTCCTTATACATAAGGTTTAAAATGAATTTTTAAAAACAAAATATCTTTCCTGAAGCTTTTAGATTTAATTTCAAGCAAATAAATTAAATTTAATATTTCCAATAAGCAGAATACTTTGCCGTAGGTACCTCTACTGATATACTAACAAATTTTGTCATTATTAAAGGATTTTTTCATTTTTTTAAAATTCTTTTTAGAATGTTCATAATTTTTCTTTTTTTTTTCATCGGTGGGTTGGGTGGATTAGTATAGGAAATGTTAACATCCTTTTTGCAGTGAAAAACACATTGATTTGAAAATTCTTGCAAAAATCTAATAATTGTCGGATTTCTTTTAACTTTCAGGACTTATTCACAGATGGAAGAAGTTATTTTAGAAATGTTTTTTTATAAAATCTTGGTAAAAATATTTTTTTTACATATGTTGCCCTCCAATTTTATTTAATTTCATGAAATTTCAAGAAATTAAATTTTGTAGAGATAAATGTTTATATTAGTTAAAAGCAGAACTACTTGCAGAGTTTAAATATTCAATTTATTTGCACTATTTATATTGTTCAGACTGTTGTCATCTTTGTTGCCATATTCATGATGTTTCAACCCTTGTATGCTCTAGCCTTCTTCAGATGATTGGAATTTCGAACTGAATCCTTTTATTTCATCCACCATTGTAGATTGTTCTAGTTCCACATGCCATGCCTCTTCTGGATATCTTAGTATCAGTTTAAACTTTTAACTCAGCTCTTCAAGTTTTTGTTCACCTCTGCTGTAGCCAGGTATTGAACCCACAACTCTTTGGGTAAAGTCACTGGATTCAACCAATGCTTTTATCAACCACTGGGACATGTGTGCTTGAGTGTTCGGTTTGAAATTCCAATCACCTGAGGAAGGCCAGAGTGTACAACGGTTGAAATGTTGTAAATATGGCAACAAAGATGAGGACAACAGTCTGAACAATGTAAATAGTGTAAATAATTACAATACCTCATCTCAGAAATATAGACAAATCAATTTCTTTTTGTAAAATAGACCCCCAGTTACTGAAAATCTGTTCTGAATTGTAAAATGAAAAATGCAATATTATTTAATTAGAAAAACTTTTGTTTTTATGAATAAGATATATTATGGATACTATTATCTTAAGAAAAATTTTTTTGATGAATTACGAATTTTTACAATTGTTTCATTTTTTAAATTTTAATTATAATTTATAAAGTTTTAAATCTTTTAAAGTTCTGTCTTACATTGCAGAGGTTGGTTAGGTGATATTGTTATTAAATAAAAACTATATTTTCTAATCATAAATGGAAAGGCTTATTACAGTTTATTGACTCCAATATTTTAAAGATAACTTTTTTTATGTGTATAAAATTTTTATAAATATGGACAACATTATCAGATAATAAGAGTAATAACTAGAGTAAATCTAAAGCCAAAGTACCTAAAATTCAATAAAAATTATATTACGGAAAATATTTTATTTTACTTTTTAAAATTTGGGTGTTTAAAAATATAAAAAATGTGATCATGTGATATTCAAGTAACTTTATATATATATATATATATATCCACTGTAGGAAAAAGTTAGCTAAACTTCCATCTATCAGCCAACCCACCAACACCTTAAATAAATAGCTACCACCCTGTTAAAAAATACATTTCTGTGGTATTTTAAACTTAAAGAATATATTTGTTTCAATTCAAATTAATTAAACTTGAAATCACCTAATATTTCTCAAATAAAATTTCAGAAAAATATATTTTATTTTGAAAGAATTTTTAATAAAGAAAATTACATTGTGATCACAGATGGATAAAAATGGCACTAAAATCAGCTATTTTGGCAATTTCAAAACGAAAACTCCTTCCAGTCAATTTAAATTAGTTGCAAGTGCCAAAAGAAGTTCCAGCAAACTAAAAATTATTAAAAATTATCTGCAATATACAATGAAAGATGAAAAGTTATCAGGGATAGCAATAATTTCCATTGAAAATGAATATGCTTGATCCCTTGACTGTGATGAAGCAATGTATAAAATTCACTATATTTTATCCATAATGTTGAATGGTTAAAAAAAATTCAATTTTTTAACAAGAAAATCACAAGTTGATGTTAAAAACTGGTGCAAAACATTGTTGATTTATTTAAGATGGAATGATCCATTATGACATGTCTCTAATTTGTATTTAGTTACATTGTATTTATTTTCACCTTTTCTAGTTGAATTATCTATATTGTATATGATCCATTATTATACATAATTAGATTATAATAAAATTTGTATTTTACATGAATACCTTATAAAAGTTGAGATGTAGTATGGAGGCAGGGGCTCCCATATCTATGATATGGGGAGGAGGCACACAAGAGACCCTTGCACTATCCCTGCTTACAGTATTATCATTTATTTGTTTAATGCTCAAATCCTGCTAATTCATTGAAAATTTGTATACTGAGCCAGGTATTATCAAGTTTTAAAATATTTCTAATTATTATATACTTCATGACAGTGTCGTCAGTGCTATAAGTCTGAAAAATAAAATTATTTCCCAATGAAAAATTGAGATTTGCAAATAATTGGTAAATATATACAATAGAAGAGTTTGAATCTATTACCAGACTACATCATCTGGTCAACTTAATTTTTACAGATAGGGCCTTTTACTTCTTCTGAACTACATTTACTTTAAACTATACAATCAGTTATATAATACCTGGTTTAGGAAATAATTTTAGGATTAAAAACATTTTTTCTTAAATATTTTGAAAGCAATTTTCTTGAATTGAAAAAAAAAAGTTTTAACAAGATTTTATATGTAATATATAACCAATAAATTTTCAATTTAAATATCTTTTTAAAAACAAATAAAAGAACACAATAAAAATGTAAACATATTTTTATACAAAATAAAACATATTTATGACATCATTCAACTATTGCAACATCTGTTGCTTATCCAAATTCACAAATATTATTCATACATAGGCTTTGAGAATTTATTTAGATGAAGCTATGGTTATTGCTTTTGTGATGTAAATAGCTTAAGGGTGACATTTGGATATGCACAAAATCCCCATTTTTCAGAGAACATGTAATGATCAGAATTAATTCAAGTTACATAAAATATGTCACCAGAAGATAATTAGAGACAATTTAGGAAGTGAATATGCAAAAGGTAAGTGAGGGGGAATGATAAAAGAAAACATTGGTCAACATTAGGGGTTGGCAGTGTTTTTTTCAACTTGCAGAACAATAAATTAAAACCACAAATATATATAAAACTAAGATAATATTTAAACTAAGATATTTTCTAATTTAATTTTCAAAACTAAGATATTTTTAATCATTTGTGCAGCCTTATGAATGATAAACTGTTTTCCACCTTTCAACTGCTTTCCTAGATGGAACATTGTTAGCTTCTTGTTGTTCTGCCATTATTTTAATGGCAGATGTTAGGGCAAACTATATTCCTTGGTTCCACCAGTTAAGACTTTCACAGCTAGGATCTTCCATGCCAGATACACTGAGCTGACTCATCCTCATTTCCTACATATTCTATTAGTAAGGAAGAAGTTCCACTCAAGACAGCTTCCTTTCAGAACTATTGCAATATGGAATGAACTCCCAAGGGCATGCTTCCTTCACCACTACAAACTTAACCTCTTCAAGTCAAGTCAACCATTATTTATCCTACATATCCTCATAATATACAACCTTTGCTTCCATATATGCACTTACAAAATCCCCATTCAGTAACCCTCTGCCTTGAGTGGCACCTAGGCCTTGTGTTAAGTAACCAATAGTGTAAAGAAAAAAAAAAAATTTGTTACGAATAAACAAAGACTAAGGCAATTATTTTAGTGTTATCAATGAAAATGATGAAATTCTTTTTTCAAGATAAAAACTATCAAAATTTTGTTCCAACTTTGTATCCTATCATAAAATTCATTATAAATGTTGAGCTGTTAGGACAAACCTGGATGCAAATTTTGCAAGCTTAACTTAATGTCTTCTCATATTGTTGAGATAAATGAAATGTGGAAATTGTCAAGCAAAAGATTTTTAAACAGAATATTGTCTGGAAGGCATCTTTAAAAGTTAATAAACTTTCTCTCTGCATTTGTTTTTTTAGCATGTCATTCGACTGCTGGTCAGGAGTCTTGTGAAAATATCACAGGTAGTTGTAGTTTGTCAATTCTTAATTTACATAAACATCAATAAAATCTAATTAAAATAATATGACGCAGGGAATTACTTGAAACAATGTTTGTTCTTGTTTTTTAATCATATTTTGCTCTCTGGTTATTTTTAACTCTTAGGTTTTTTAAATGTGAAAGATATGCATCTTCCATCAGAAATTGATTTCTTTCTTTCAATGGGAACATGACAAAAATGGGACCAACAAAAATGTAAAAAAAAAAAAAACAACAAAAAAACAACAAATAAATAAAAAGCAATAATAAAGTTGCTGCTTCAAATAAACCTCTGCATTTTAATGTCTTGTCTCCAAATTATTAACACATATCATGAACTAGTTTGCTATTTATGACATGAAGTTATAAGCATTAAAGATTTCAGTTTATTTTGTTCAAATATGAAATTGAAATAAAAAAGACTTTGCACAATATGAAAGATATTTAAGATAGACTAATTTCACTTCATACATCAACAAAAATACAAATTTGCCAATAAGACTCCTTTGTATTTGACTTAAAAGTCTTCAGCACTTCAGTTGACTTTAAATAACTGGAAATGGAGAAAAAAAACATGGAAAACCATACAGAAATGTATAAAAAGCTTGCTTCTCTATGGTAGGACATTTGGATATGTGAGGTGATGTTACACAACCTAGAATTTAATATGTACAATAGAAAGTTGAAATTAATGAATCAAATTTTTATTATTCTTTTTTTTTGGTGCTTTTTTAACACAAATGTATCTGAAAATGACTTTGAAACGTATTGGGTTACATTCTTCCTCTTATATTGCAAAAAAAAAAAAAAATATGATGTAAATAAAACATGGGGTTAGAATAAAAACAACATGAATACGCCAAGATTATAAGTTTTATTTATGATGATATACCTACTTTTATTCAAGAGATTTTATATATTTTTAGAATATTTCAGAAAAAAAAAAAAGTTCAAAATTATTATTAATTTTACTTCATCTTATTAATGTTGCTTTTGATTACAAGACTGGATCAGTAAACTCTTTGCTGAGTGCAAAACTTTACTATTGCTAGGTATTAAAATTAAGATGGTGGAGAGAATTGGAAAGGAGGAGGTGGCAGAATGACTACAGGTTTGTATTTTGCTTCATCATCAATGTTTCTATGACCAAAATGGTTATGGTGACATCCATAAAAGACTAGCTTATGTGGTGTGGTTTGCAAATTCAAGTTTCTTTGGAAGCTACAGCCATAGTTTCAATTTCAAATTGTTTCCTTTAGTTACCAAAGAATATGAGAGACTCAGATTGTTGTGCTAAAAAGCCAAAATAATAAAATTAGTAATAAAATAATAAATATTTACAATAGAGATATACATCTTAAATCTTCATTAATATTTCATAAATATATATATATATATATATATTTTTTAGGGAAAGCTATGACAAAGTGGAAAGAGTTTTCATGTGACATGTCTCACACTTTTGGACTTCATTGGCCTAAAGTAATATTTACATTAATGTGACAAAAGAAAGGGGGACACTGAGAATTTTAAATTTATTTATTTATTAACAAAAGTGATAAAACATAAAAAAGAAAAAGAAACTAAATGAAATCAGCTGGACTATATATCCAAAACATATATTAAAAAAAAACAAAAGAACTTTTGAATTCTCAGCATCTTCCCTCCTACTTGTGCATGTGTAATCACATCAACATAAATATCACTTTAGTCTGAAGTCCTAAAGGACGAAACACATCATATGAAAACTTTTCCAGCCATAATTTTCCCTAAAATTCTTCTTGATATATAAAAAATTATATATTGTTTAATATATCTCAATTCTTCATTATTATTTTATTACTAATTTTATTCCTTCTTATTGCAGTTTCTAACCACAACATGGAGTCCATATATTCTTTGACCACTAGAGCAAACAATTTGGAAATAGACAATATAGCAATCATCTAATATATAAGGCAAGTCAAAATTTAAATAGCCTGGAGTCACTAATTTCCTTTTTATCTTTCAATTTCTTTCAAACTGTCTTAAAAACAAACAAATTTGACAAGTTTAAAAAAAATTTCAAATGAAAATAAAATTAATGGTAAAAAGTTAGCTAAATAAGTTCAATAGTACAACTTACAATTTGTGGCCTTTATGAAAAGCACTTTTGAAAAGTTTACATATGCCTACACTGTTTTATTTTATAGAAGCTAATCCTGTCAACTCTAAGTATTGTTTTTTTTATAAATACTTTGAAAACAAGTTAGTATTAATTAAAGGGAGAGCGTTATAATGATAAAAAAAACAACAAATGAACACAATATAAATTTAAATTCTTTTCTTATACTTTTTAGAGTATAAGACAACTTTAAAGCTGTTTGAATTTAGTAAAGTATCTTTAAAGTGTTTACCGAAAATGTGATGTCAGGTCTTTACTCTGGGCATCTGCTGGGAGTGGGGAAATAAACAGGTTATTTGTTGCCCCTTTAGTCAACAGGCCATTTGCAGCCCTCCTACCAGATGATCAACAAGTCATTTGCACTTCTAATCCTTTATACTTCTACCCAGTAAAAAGACAACTTCATATTAAAAAGACTATCGTTACTTACAAGTGCTACTGCAGTAGTGTTGCCAATAAGAGATATTCCAAATATTTCTTGGAATAGTAGCATATCTTTACATCCCATAAAAATGGCAATGAACGCCCTTATGTATTGCAATAAAGATGAAAAACAGAAATGTGGAATATTATTTACGAAATGAGGTATGACAAGGATTTCAAAAGTTTGCTATATAATTTTCTACAAAATCTGTCCCATAAAAGTTGTTACATTTGCATTGATATTTCATGTAACAACTGTTATGGGACAGAGATAGTATTTTTTTTTAAATCGGAGTATTATCCAACAAAAAGAATATACTAAAATACTAGGAAAAAATTAAAATAAAAAGAAAAAAGATAACAGTTTGAAAAATTAACAAAAGAAAAAAAAATCAATACAGAAAATAAAATAAAGAAAAATGAGGGTAACTTACAAAAAAAAAAAAAAAAAAAAGTTATATTTCAGCAAATAATGCCCTGAACAGATGAACAAAATGTTACATGATTAGAGTTAAATAAAATGACAAAGGTTAAAAAATAAATTGCCTCTTGAAAACAAAATTATTTTTGGCTATATTTTAGATTTTGGGCCTGTAATAAAAGAAAATGTACACAAAGGGTTTCTACTGATCTTTATTCAGCTGTGCCATGTAGGGGAAAAATACCCTGAACTGTAATATTACAATCGAATAAAAACAAAATATACTAAAAAGTATTTTTGTTACATTCAATTATATTTTTACATTGAAATTTTTGAGCATTGTGCGAACATAATACTTTTAACAATAAATTAAAAAATTAGAGCCTCCCCACCCTGCAAAAAAAAAGAAGAAAAATCATTCAGACATCTCAATAATATACATTTATAAAAACTGAGAAAATAGACAAAAACTGTATAAAAATAAAGATTCACTTAAGAGGCTAACTTTCTCTCAAGCAAGGAATGAACGTTTTAAAGTTGGTGCAGGCATAAAACCAAGTTTGCTCGAAGCTGAAGATCTGCAACTTGTACCAGTTCGTGCATATTTGAACTTATTTAAAGAACTTTTTGCTGTTGCCGCTGCTGCTTTAAAAGCTGTGCTCCGCCGTTTAGTTGTTCCTTTGGAAGATGCTTTCTTCCTGTAATTACGTTTCCGTCTATAGCCCTTCTTCTTAGGCGTACCTGTTCGTTTTTTACAAGTTGATGAATTGAAGTAAGGAGATTCCCATTCATCAATGGTTTCCTGACTGAAGGTAGATGGTTCTGGTTCATCTAAATTAGCATACATCATGCAATACTTGTTGGTAATTTCCAAGAAGCGCTCACCTCCATATTTCATTATCTTGTGCAATGTCATTCCATCAATCTTATCCTGCATCTCCTCAACAGTAAGAGGAACTTCCGCAGCCATAGAAAGGAGCATAGGATTCGGAAAGACAGATGCATAGTTTGTAATGTGACGTTCTTGGGCGATCTGTTTGGCCAGTTCCACAAGTTCCTGGTAACAGTCGTCCATAAGTTTCTTCCGATCGGTTACAGATTCAGTACCAGTGTTTGTGACAGTAGCTTTCTTGCCACTGTGAACTGGAAGATTGACTTTTATTTTGTTTTCGATAACATCTTTAGCACGTGGGCCAAGTTTTACATAGCAGACTGTATGATCCATAGCTGTAACAACAAGTTCTTCAACTAAAATCTGATCTATAACCAACTTACGCAGAAGTCGGGTCGCATCTTGGAGGACATAGCTGTTACCTCGTCCATGAAGTGAATGGCGATCATGGCACAAGCTAGTGACTGCTTTGCTCTGAGAGCCTCGGAAGACCTCCACTAAATGAATCAGTGTGCAATTGTATTTCTTTTGGTGGCAAATCTCACGCACAAAACGAATTATGTGTTTTACATCCTCAGTAACATCACGGATATGGAAACTTACACTAGATGAACAGTTATCACAAACTGCACCAGGGTATTCATTACAGTATTCACGATCAAAATCCTTTTCCCCAAAATACTGCAGAAGCTGATCCCGTCGACAGTCAGCCTTGTTTTCACAATAGCGCACCATCTGGAATAAATTGTCAATGTGCACCTTTTTAGCCTCATAAGAAGCACTAGTATCCAGGTCTATTAAACGCCGCAACCGTTTTACATCTTGGTAATTGTACAAAAGAATACAGAAAGCCAAGAGACCGTCACGTCCTGCACGGCCAGATTCCTGATAATAGCCCTCTACTGATTTGGGCATGGAGAAATGGATTACAAAGCGCACATCTGGTTTGTCGATGCCCATTCCAAAAGCAATGGTGGCACAGATAACTTTCCATTGGTCTTGCAACCATTTCTCTTGAGCTTGAATTCTTTGCTTATCTGACAGACCTGCATGATATGGCAGAGCTCTGATTCCCTTTTTACACAAATTTTTGGCTACCTCATCACACTCTTTTCTTGAAAGACAGTAGACAATGCCACTTTTGTTGTTGTACTTGGTTTGAATGAGTTTAGCAACTTCATCCACTGCTGATTTGGGCTTCTTTTCCTCCACAATGAACTTCAGATTTGGTCGATTGAAGCTCTTCACAAACCATTTAGGTTTTTTCATTCGCAGTTGATGTATAATATCCTTACGAACACGAGGTGTGGCAGTAGCAGTTAGTGCCATCATAGGGACATTGGGAAATTTCTCTCGCAGCAGACAAAGGCGTTTGTAGTCGGGCCGAAAATCGTGACCCCACTGACTGACACAGTGAGCTTCATCTATGACAAATCGGTCAAGTAGATTTCTCTTATTTAAGTTTTCAAAAACGGACATTAATTTAAGACTTGCAGAAATTTTTTCTGGAGTAGTGTAAACAAGTTTCAAACCTGGCTCCTTCATTGATAACTGCATGTAGGCAGAATGCATTCCATCTTCACTAACATTGCCAGCCAGGGAAGCTGCTGGAATATCTAAGGAAGTCAAGCGTTCAACCTGATCCTGAATGAGTGCTCGCAGTGGTGATATGACAATGCTGACACCTTTACCCACAAGGGATGGTAACTGGTAACAGAGACTTTTACCGCCACCAGTTGGCATTAGAATGAAACAGTCATATCCAAGTAGAGCTGCATTCACAGCATGAAGCTGACAACTTCGAAATTTTTTTAATCCAAAAAGCTGTTTGAACATAGTTAACATAATATCACTATGTGGGAAATTGAAACCATCAAATTCATTTGTTATACCACTGTCACCATCAATTGCAACATAGCTTCTTTGGACATTTGATACACTCTGAGAAGCCACAGGCTCAACAGGACAAGGATTCTGGGTCAAAATTTCACTCAATTTCATTGATTCTTTAGCTGATGTTGGTGAGTTTTGAATTGTATTGGATGGAGAATAGTCTTCATCATTTGGTTCCCAGTCCTCTTCATCAGGAAACTCATTCATGTTTGATGTTGAATGATGTATTTTAGATATTTCTTTGTTAAAAGTATTACTGTTGTTAGAAATAATTTTCTTGCTAGAGTTTAAAGTGGGTGTTTTGGTTTTTGACATACCTTCAGAAACTTTGTAATCAAACTGCATGCTTTGGTTCTCATCCAAAGATGCAAGGAGGTCTTCATCTCCATCTGTGAAATTTTCCTCATTTTGGAAACTTAAAGCTTCAGCAGGATAGCTAGATGATTTTTGCATATTGTTCAGGACTGACAAATGCGACTGACTCATAGGTGAATCTCTTTCAAAAAAGCTATCCCCACATGGAATTGGAGAACTTTTTATGCCGCCAGAAATTGATGAAGTAGATCTATTTAAATTTGCTAAAGGAGTACTAACTTTAGTAGGTTTTGAAGAAACTTTCTTTTTTAAGGTATTCTTTGTTACAGTGGAAGTTAAATTTGAAGTATTTTTCACTGGGCTTGGTTTACCATCAATTGAAGTTGCATTGGGCTTTTTGGATGATTGGCGCTGAGACTCAGTTTTGTTCTTTAATATTTTACGAGTGAACAATAAATTCTGTAAGCGTTCATAGTTTGAAGACATCAAAGACATAAGATCAGCAGAACTAATTTGTTCAATTATGGTGCATATCTCATCCATAGTCATAAATAAGAACATACCAAGTTTTTTAACCTCCTCAGGTGTTAAAGAATCCTTTTGCAACAGGGGGTCCTGGCGGATATTAGCAAGTTCTTTTATTAATTTTGATGGATAGGAAGACATATGAGGAGATGATGATGGAGGTGTTACTGATGAAGGTTGAATTTTCTTTTTGTGTGGGGTTGTTACAGGCTTGTGATTCTTAATAGGGGATTTATTTTCAGAGTGGTGGTCATCCTCCTCCTCTTCATCATCATCCTCACTTTCAATGATACATTTCTTTGGTCGTTTACTGGTTCTAATTACATCTTCGTCTTCGCTGTCAGGTATGGTAGTTACCTGGGAAGATTGAACAGAAGGAGCATTGTTATTTGAATTTTTGTTTGTTGATTTAAAAGTGAATTTACGTGTAGACGGAGTTGAGGAAGGTGTCGCCGCTGTTGTAGATTGATTGTTTTTGAACAGACCCTCACCGCTGGAGGTATTCTGTTTCTTAGATTTAGGTGGAGATATGATACTGGAGTTCATTTCAAAGTCGTCATCATCGGAAAAACTTATTAGATCTTGTGTAAAAGAGGAATCGTTTTTTTCCGAACTACTGTTGCTTTCACTAGATATTTTTCGTTTGTTAGAAAGTGAGGTGAAAACTGGCGACAAATTTGTTGAATCATCAGGATCAGATAAAGTTTTGAGAGGCAAGGCAGAAGAACTTCGGCGCACTGCCGTCGTTGGTTTGAACTTAGGTTTAGCGAGAGGTAAACTATACGCCAGACTAGACAGAGTTTTTTGAACCATTCGTTGAGGTTTCGATATTTGGCCACTCGAGACATTCTGAGTTGATCGTGGTACCACATCAGTGTTTAGTTTCGGTTGAGAGCTTTCCGACACTCCGAGTGCTCCTGTTGTTAAAAGGTGAGTATTATTTATTTTTGCAGAACAGTTTCGAGACGAATTCTGATTAAATATTGGTGCATTTTTTGTTATTTTAGAAATGGTATTATTATTATCTGAGTTTCCTAAAGAACTATCAGTAGATTGCTTAGCTATGTGATCAAGCATTGTATCGCTTGTCGTCGGTAAATTTGAAAGCATTGAACTTACAGCCGCTGATGGAGAGGATTTCATGAGACCGACAGTCCGTTTGAACTTGAAGCCACTCTTGTGGAGAAATTTGTTGTTCCCTTCATCCATCTTTTTAGTTACAATATATCAAATAACGAGATAATTTGTTAACTTGTTTTACGATCCATGTATTATTCCCGCCATCTTTGTTAACACCGGAAACTTTTCAAGGGACATAATAAAATTCACGTTTTTAAAGTTATTTCCCTTATTATATTTGCGTGATAATTTTTTTCAATGAGCATAAAAAATACACATGTATAAATAATAAATAAAATAAACAATTAAATAAATCATGTGTATTTATTCTTTTATATATGCTTTCAGATAATTCAATGAAATTTAAATATATTTAAATAATTAAACTTTATAAATTACAATGATAAAACCTTTTTGATAAAAGAATTGAGAAATGTTCCATAATTTGTTTTACAAGTTGGATGCTGATTATATGCAAGTTTGTCACACCAAGCTCTGACATGTTAAAACATAGTCGAAAGTCTTTGATGGATAGAATTAATTTCCCCGTATTCTGCTTATGGATGGTTAATGATAAAAAGCTTCTTGATGCTCTTTGATTTTTTTACTAAATGGATTTGAATTAAATGGTACAGATTGAAAATCAAAAGAGGTTAGAAGATATAATCTTGATAGCAAAATTCAATGTTTTTATCAAGATTCAACTATTAATATTTAATGTAATTTTGGTGAATTTGTATGGATTTAAGCACCATTTCCTTTGGAGCAATAGAAATGAATGCAGAAAGAAGAAAAATGTGCAATTTTATGCATAGTTATTCTAAATATTCCTAACTTTTTTTCCGTTTTTTATGCATATATCCTAACAAGCACAAATCATTCATAATTATTACATACAATAACATTTACTTTTTTAAAAACATATTTTCCTATACAAATTACATAAACACAAATAATAATGTTCCTTTGGGACAGACTCACATAATAAAATAATTGAGAACTAGGTTGGCCTGCATTACAAGATAGCTTGAGAGATACATCTGAAAAAGTTGCATTATTTTACTTTGATTAAACCAAATTCATATTTGTAAAAAAACATACTACTACTACTTCTACTTCAACAGCAATAGTAATAACAATAACAATAAATATTTTTCCATGCATTAATTCCTAATTTTAACTAATAATTTTAGTCCCAAAATTTTATCAGCCTAATTTCCACAAACAATATTTCAAAGTACATGTATGTTTGTAAAGGGTTACTTTGCAGTAAGATATCCAAAAATAAATATCAAGTCAAATTATTAATTAGTAAGATTAAGTAAGGTGATTTGATCTTTTTTATTGCAAAGTAATTACATTATTAAATGAAGCTTACAACTAGGAAAATCCAGCATGATAATTTTATCAAGACTTGCTCAGTCTCATATAACCTAACTGACATTCTTCTCTGAACAATCTCTAACTTTTTCAAATCTTTTAAAACATCACTACATATCAAATTATTTGTGTTATTCTTTCTTATGACATTTTTAAAGATTTATGAAACTTTTGAATTTGTAGGTCTGATGAATTGGATCATAATTACGATTCCAATGTAATAAATTATAACCATGGAATATTAGTGTTTAAGCCTTTTTATTATATTCTTACTCTGTCCTGGACATTGAGTTCTACCTGGATTCTATCCTCTTGGAATTTTTTATATGTATGTGTATGTATGTATTTATATATTTTATATATATATGTATATATATATTAACCACTAATATTATCTACATATATATATATATATATATATATATATATATATATATATATATATATATATATATAGCATAGAAAATTAGGAAATCAGCTGATTCTACTACCTTGGTTTCAACCTTTTGGTGTCTTCAGAACGATTTTGGTCAATTGTTTTCCTAATGTTTTATTTTTTTAAAATAAAAATTTATGAATGCTATATTTAAAAAAAAAATGAATGAATAAGCACATGACATGAGGGATGGGAAAAACAAGTGTATTGGAAATGTATTGGTGGGGAATTAAATGAAATATACATATGTTCTTTTTATCCCACTTCAAATGATCTCAAAAGGAACATTTTAGTATGTATACAACAAATCATAATTTCTAATCTCTGATTCAAAAGGTTTTTTTGGTCTGGAAATATTATTATAGCTAATTTTTCTTGTTGACAAAAGTTGCAGATGTTGCTTTGATTGTTATAAGATTTTGCTTTTTTAAAAATTTTCCAGTTTACAATCAGATCTTTTTTATTTTATTCTTTTATTTCCACATATGGTTGACTAGTTTAGTAGAATTTCTAAGGCTTTCTAGGTTAAAATTTGACTTATGATTGTAGCATCTCTTTTTAAAATTACTCTCAGTACACCCTATGTATATTGTTTTCTGGCCATTTGTATCTATTACTTCTGCTTTGTAAAAGATTGTTGTAAGGTTTGGCAACATCAACATCTCTTTCTGAGATCATTATCCGGGGCTCAAAAGAGATGGAAAGTACTTGGGAAATAAAAGTGAATCTCACTGTTACAGTGCATTTCTTGCTTTATTCAATTGTAATATACAGAAAAGTATTTGTGAATATGAAAGGATTAAGATCAAAATAAGTAGACATTGTGTGTAATTTATTCAATCAGGCATGCCTAAAAGAGAATTTGCTGCCTAAATACACACACACACACACATATTTATTTTGGAGCAGCTCCAATACCCCAAAATGGAGCATGCTCCCCTTCTCACTCCTTTCATAAAAAAGGAGTTGCTCCAGATCCCACTCCTGAAAAAAGGAGCATGCTCTTTTTCCCACTCCACTGATACATTGTAATATTGTATCAACAAATTCTCAAACTGTATTTTCACCTAACCCGCATAGTCATCTGTTCTCCATTGAACCACGAACCTCTGCCTTAAAATTTATTTCTTCATTCTCATGCGTGTTGATGAAAAGTGAGTAGAATAATTGGTCAAAGGTAGAAAACTTTTAGAAATTTAATTTAGATAAAGAATTTTTTTTGTTCATACATGCAAAAAAGAAATGATTTTTCATATCACTGTGCATACATTTTTTTTTAAGAATAGCTAACAAAAAATGTTTTCTGTTTGTAATCTATTTTTTTAACTGTTGCAAGTTGTATGTCATAGAATAATATTTGTTATAAGATGGAAAAATGAATCATTTTTTAAGAACATCACTGGTGCTTGTTAACAGAAAACCGTTTAAGTCTATATTTCTCCTTCTTAAACTTGACCCATTTTGGACAGATTTGATTTGATACTTCTTTGATATTTTTTTAAGTTCCATCAAATGCAAGAAAAATTAGTAAATTTACAGTTTAAATTTTAAAATAAGGTGTGGTTGATTTTTTTTAAAGCACATAGATATATTCCTATAGAAACAAAAATCGCTACTATGATTTCCGAACTTTGAACTTAGTGAAAATTAAGCTTACATAAAGTAAAGAGTTTGTATTGAGTCCCGATAAAAAAAATATATAAACAAAAATAAAAAGAATTCAAATTAAAATAAGGCATTTGCATTTTTCTGTAAAATCATTCTCTTTCTTCCTCTCTCTTTCTCTAAACTTCTCTTTCTATACTTCTCTCAACTTAGATGAAGGCAACCCTCTAATAAAAAGAGGAAGAAGAAAAGACAAAACCCAGCCAAAAACACCTAAAGTTTGCAGGAGTTGAGCTTGTAACTGAAAAATACCTAAAATCAGGGAGGCTCTACACATAACTTCTGTTACAAAAAAAAGAAATAAACACCAGAAAATAAATTAATTTGACCAATCAAAAAAGTTGACAAAGAGAGACTTTTTGATGATTAGCTGAAACCAAAGTTCTCGCCATAAACTCTGAGCCTATTTAAATCAAAAGGATATAAAACCTGTTACCTTAAGGCTACCAGCAGATGAAACTTGAAGGCACAGAGGAGACAAGAATGACCCCAAGAGAGGACGGAACAAAAGAATGCAGTCATGTGTGACGCATGAAGAAGGAGTCAACAGGTCATCTACTACTGACATTTCTGACCTGTTAAGAGCTGAGAGAAAACAAAGTAGATTGACACTGACCTAATTTCTTACATTACTACTACCCCTACCAGAGTCTTACTTCAAAATGAATGTTTCTTCAGACTACTATCAATATCTGCTTTATTAACAAACTTTTTGCTATGCTGAATACCAAAGGGTTAACTCATCACTCTAAAAAAGTAAATAAATAAATTATTTCTTTTAACCCTTGAGTCAGTTCCTTTTATTCTCAAAGTTTCTGATAAAATAATTATCCTACTACCTATCCACATGGCAACATTTAGATGTGAACCCAGATACCACAACATTTTTGTTTAGAAGTACCAAATAACATCTGAAAATACCTATGAATTTTTTGCTGATAAAAATTTTTTTAAATTCTCCATAAATTGAAAATTTAAATAATTAATTTCAAACCAAAATAAAAAACAGTTATTTTTGCTAAGTACAGCTCTAAAAAAAGCCATAAATTCGAAAATAAGACAAACATATTTGACTCAGAGAAAATATTGACTCAGAGAAAATACATATTATTAACAATATGGAAAATGTTTTGGAAATTTATAAAATTATATAATAAATATTATAGAACAAACACTTAAAGATAATTCCATTAATTAATTACAAAATAACTTTTGAAAACTCAACTATCTGAAACTTAAGGGGCATGCTCTAGGAGTGCGCTCTTTGTGTGTATGTATATATATATATATATATATATATATATATATATATATATATATATATATATATATATATATAAAGAGTTTTAAAGTATGTTATATTTATGGTTTAAAGTGTTCAATATCAGGGATAGAGCATATGTAAATATAAAAGTGGACACTGAAGTCAATACCCAGTAATTGTCAGGCCATATGTGTTGTGCTTTTGCTTGACTATTTATATATATATATACAGATTAGTGATGTATTATTGGTAATCTATTGTATTGTTCTAACAGTTGTTTTGGTGGGTGGCAACAATTATGTTTCAAATTATTCTAGGGACTATTGGGTGGAAATAATTGTGAAACTGGATGTAATTTTTTGGTTATTTATAGTGTTGTTTGTTAATTTTTTTTATTTATTATTGATTATTTTATTGTTGGGTGTTGTTATTACATTTAATTGCATTTATGTGTGCATTCATGGTTTGTTAATTTGTTTATTATTTACTTATTGGTTTGTACTTTGTATTAATCAATTTTACTTATTTTTTTATTTTTTATTTATTTATTTTTTATTCTTGTTTGTTTTTCATTTTTGATTTTTAAGTAAAGTAGTAAAAATTTGTTTTTGTGTCTACGTTTTGAGATGAGATCTGATCATTTATTTAGTAGTATGTGTATATATATATATATATATATATATATATATATATATATATATATATATATATATATATATGACAACTGCCTACTGACTACATGAGGCCAGCCACTAAAATGAATGCAAAGAATGGGGTGATTACCTCCCAACCTCCAGAAATTTGATGGTGGATACTGTGATTTTTTTATAGTCATCTATGTGAACTCTCAAATCGGACAGCTTTGATCCTCTGAGAAGAACCAAATTGGACACTGCCTATGCTGCATACAATTTGAGTAGAATGATGGTTATATACTGGTAGGATCATTAATGCTAGAATCATATCACAATGATATGAACTTTGCCATATATATATATATATATATATATATATATATATATATATATATATATATATATAATTTCTTCTGATTACAATTTGGGATGCAGACTACTTTTATTTCAAGTGGGTGTTTTGATCAAATGAAAAATATTTTGGTCTTTGCATAATCTTGTGAATTACATTTAATCTTTCCCCCAATCTATGGTTAAAAAATAACTTAAAATATTAATTCACTATCAGCTGAAATTTAAATTTTGTATAATCCTTTAAGCTTTTGAAATTACCCTTTAAATTATCTGAAATTGCATACAGAAATTACATGTTTTGCACCCAACCAATTTACACAATATTTTGAATGTTTAAGCTACATTCATTTGGTATTTAATTACTTAAATACTCATCAATAATCATAAATAAGAATAAAAGCATGCAAAGTATTTGTTAACCTCCTCCTGTGTCAAGGAATCTTCTTTAGACAATGGGTTCTGGTGGATATTAGCAAGTTCTTTTATCAATTTTGATAGATAGGAGGAATTGTGAGGAGAATATGATGGAGATGTTAATGCAGGACTGGACTGATATTCTACTGAAATTAAAATCTGTAACATTAATATAGTGTAAATCTTAGACAATTTCAAATTTTTCAACTGACTTGTAATATTTCCATCTTAACCACTTTGGATCAGTGAAATATTTGTAGAGGAAAAAGTATGTGAAAAGTGAAAAAAAAAAGAATCTTCAAACACAAATTTAAATTATTTTTTATTGCGTATAAAAATAATAAGTTGAAAGAAACAAGTTATAAAGTTCTTCGCAAACAAAGTTTCAATAAAAAATATTTTGTTTTTCTTTTTACAACACAAAAGAAATTAATTGTGTTAGTATAAGGGAAAAGTATTTATGAGATTATCATGGAAAATCCACAGTTTTACATTATATGTTTGTATGATGTAATTTCATCAACAGCCATAGAAAATTATCTACTATTGCTGCCTCTACAATTATGCATTGTTTATGTATTTGCTTGTGTATTTTCTTAATGTAAACTGCAAACTAGCTTATGAAAATACTTTAAAATTGAGAAATAGTTTGCAAGAAGGAACTTAATACTCAATAAGTTAATTTGAACATGCAAAAATTTCAGAATTCAGTATTATTCACAATTCCCAGTCAAAAATTATACTGAAGACTGATGAATATTAATTTAAATTACGCTATATATAAGAAAAATCAGATCACAGGAAGTTAAAATTAGATTTATTAAACTTAAAACTTTTTTTGCTGAATAAATATATTTCCCAATTTTAATTTCTATTTTTAGGAGGGAAAAATTTGTTAATCATCTTCTGGGTGTGATCCTTCAAATTTTTGCCAAACAATAAGAATTATTGTCTGCTTTTTGAAAGCTTGAATGGCATTTGAGATTACATTGCTGAGTGGTTTATAAATGCTAATGTGGAAATTTGAAGTTTGTGTGATCCTACTTTTGTACAGAATTGAGATTTTAGTGATACTATTTAAATCTATTGAATTTTATTTTAATAATTTTTAATGTGATTCCACATATTTTACCAGGAATTCCTGGACAATCATTGCTTTCACTGCCTTCATCACCTCATATAAATTATCTCGAATAGCAATCTGATTCACTGTCAGAGTAAGAAAACCTAAGACAAAGAAATGTTCTGCAAGATAGTTCAAAAGGGTTAACTCTGTCAATAGAAGAAGCCATAAAAAAAGTAATTTAGCTTCTTATCATGTAACAATGACAAACTAGTAAAATATAGAATAAAAAATAGATTTTTTTCACATCTGTTGGCATAAATTTCAAATTTACATTTAAATAGGAATTATGCTATTAGGAGTGCTAAAACATCATCTTTGTAACTACCAAGAAATATTGTAAGGAATCTAATAGAAACTTAGCAATTAAACAGGAATTTAAAAAGGAGAAATTCTGCAAATACTACAAGGTGACCAGTAAAAAAGTGGAAAATTTATTATCACTGTTTTAGCTTCCAGGAATAATTGACTTTGAATAACCTTGAATTATTCATGACCTTGAATAATCATTTGACTCTCACATAATTACTTAACACCAATTGGTTCTTTTATGATTGGTTCTTTTATGATTGCTCAATCTTGTGACTCGTCATTTAAAGGTTATTGCAGATAACTTTTGTCTTTCATTCTGCCCTTCTTGTGTGACTAAACAACTCACTGATTTTGAGTGTCAAGTTATTGTACTTTTCAAAGAACATCTGATGTGGTTTTCAATGGTTGCCTCATGTCTTTCTGAATTTATCACTTTTTTACTGGAAACTCTACAGTTCACCTGAAATCTAAATGAATAGTGTTCAACAACCAATAAGAAAGGTTTCTTTAGAACTAAAACCTTCTAATTTGGGCTCCAACAACATCTAGATAAGTTACTATGGTTTGAAAAGAAATACCTTTCTTAGACTTATTGACCAATCAGAACAATGCTCAAAAAGCAGCTTATCTGGTCCAACCTTTTTATAACGAATGCTGTCCATGGGTTTTATTGAAGTTGTTTGTGTGTTGTTTGTCTCCCTGACTCTGTTAAACACACACACATACACTCTCTCACTGAGCATATAGACTGTCCAGTCAAAGAGAATCAGTTATCCATTTTGTAATCTACACACACACACACACACATATACATACATACACTCACAAAATTCATATGACTTCTTTTCTTCAGCAACTTACTGTAATTTTGTGTTCAATAAAAAATATCTTTGTTCAGTAAAAATAATTATTTCTATTGGTTTTTAAATCACAACTTTTGTCTTTTCATTCTTTTGTTCACATATTGTTTGAACTTAACTTAAACCTTTTGTTTTTAGTCACTTATTCCAAGGACATATTTTTGTTGGTGGAAGACAATTTATCTGGAGTTAGAATGAAGTGATTGTCAGCACTATTCGAAGTTATATTTGTTTTGCATGATATCTTGTATCTCTGACTGAAATCACTTTAACTAGTCAGTATTCTGACATTATTATTTGGTTGGTTAATTAACATCTATTGTACATTGGAGCACTAAGAGTTCCTTTTGATGATAATATCAACTCAAAATATCTTAAATTCTTAAACAAAAATGAAAAAAGAGTAAATACATGTCAGAATCTTTTAAATGTGGAGTTATCATCATTATGTATCTTTATATTTAGATTAGCCAACTCATATTGATTATTATGCTCACAACAATTCAGTTGTACGGTTCAGCCTTTTTCAGGTGTCTATCATACTAGTTAATGTCTTTGCACCAAATATGGGTTCAATATGTCTGTGTATCATGAGCCAACATTCACTCAGATTCAGTTTCCACAATCCATACAGTGTCAAGGAAATGATTAGCAATTACTGACAATTTTGAGAAAAATTCACTCTCTTTTGTATCTCTGTTTACTCTACACAGACAAACTATTTCTGGCAAACTTGGACCTTTGTGACCAAAAATATGGAGTGTCAAAAGGACATTTTTTTAATATTTGCTTTACTATGGTTGCCTTCCTATCCTGAACCTTAACAACTTCAGGCCACCTAGAGAATAACTCAACCAAAATTAAAAATGGTCTTATACCTTTAACATGCACATAATCTATATGAATGTGGTCCATGGTTCTTTTTTAGGCCATGTGTGTATCTTAGTTTGCCAATTTGTTCCCTATTCCTAAAAATACTTTGCCAAAATTGACCTCAAATCTACCTATAACCAGATACAAATTGATAAAAAATTGAAAGAAATTACTATGATTAACTCTCCAATGGATTTACTCAAATGGAATTGTATGCCATACAGTGTAAAAACAAGTGCTATTTTTGGGTGAGCAATTGAAAACAATGTTAAGTCTTACCTCCACTGATTTGTGATATCTAAGGTTTAAAATGAATTTAAAAAAATGAAAAATGTTTCTTGATAGATTAAATTTAATATTTTCAAAAAGCAAAGTATTTTTGCTGTATTTCAAAACTAATTTAAATTGAATGGAATGAGTGTTTTGTTTTAATTTCTAAAATAGCGCCATTTTTATCCATCATTCCTTGAAATGTATTTCTTTTTATAATAAATTCTTCCTAAAATAAAATATACTTTTCTGAAACTTTATTTTGCTTATCTAAAGTTTAATTAATCTGATTTGAAACAAATATTACTTATTTTAAGTTTAAAATATTGCAGAAATACATTTTTTTAACAAGGCAGAAGTTTTTTTATTTAAGGTGTTGACATGTTGACAGATGGATGGTTATCTAATGTTTTTCTATGGTGGATATAGCTGAAAAAATAATTGAGGAATATAACATGAGCACTTTTTTACAAAATTTTGAAATACTCAGTAATCTTAAAAATTAGGAAAATAATCTCCATAATCTAATGTTTTATTGAATTTTAGATACTTTGGCTTTAAATTTACTATAGTTATTGTTCTTATTTTCTGATAATGTTGTGTATGAACAACTGTGTCTACAAAAATTGGCATGTTTGTAGAGTTACAAAAAAAATTCAAAATTCTTTTTAAAGTATTGGTGTTTGATGATTTGTACTAAGTTTTTTCATTTATGAATAGTAAATATATTTTTACTTAACAACAATATCACCCAGTAATGCAGAAATTTAAAAGATCTGAAACTTTATAAATTATTCTAATTTAAATTTTTAAAAAATGAAAACAATTCTTGTAAAAATTCATTATTCATTGAAAAATTTTTTTCTTAAAACTATAGTGTTCATAATATATCTTACTCATAAAAGCAATAAAAGCTTTTATAATTAAATAATGTCTTAGTTTTATTGTATTTTTTATTTTACAATTCAGAGCTGATTTTCGGTAACTTGTGTTTCTGTTTAACAAAACAGTTTGATGATATAAATTCTCCAAGCTTTTAATAAACAATTGACACAAAATATAAATTCTCAAAATTTATTAAATTAAATAAATGGGTAGGGGTTAACAGATGTAAAAAAATATTTTTACCAAGATTTTCTAAAAAAAAAAACATTTTTAAAATAATTTCATTAATTTGTGAATAAGTCCTGAAAGTTTCATTAAAATGTGAAAATTATTTGACTTTTGCAAGACTTTCCAAATGAATGTGTTTTCCACCGCAAAAATGATGCTCAAATTTCCTACAAGGAAATTTGGGAATCCATTCCACAGAGCAGTGGTTCGCAGAGAGAAGCTGCTTGAGTGAATGTGGAGGGAGTGAGCATGTTTTGCTACAATGCATGTAATAAGGCGAGTCATTGAGATGGAATTTAGAACTGATGGAACTAAGGAATGTAGATCATTGGAGGATTTTCCATGAAAGTAGCAATAGAACAGTAAGAGGCTTGTGACATCTCATTTTTAGGAGAGGGCTTGCAGCGGGGAAAATAGTTTGTCACTCACAAGGACACATAAACATTTTTGAACTCTATCAAAACTGGAAAGTGAAGACTGGGCAGCTCCTGCCCAAATATGACAGGAGATAGAACACAGAAAGAGACTGCCAATTTTTATTAGGTAGGAAGTTTCTGTTGAAATCTAACCCTAAACCTTTAGAGTTTATTTTTAACCCTAAAAAGAAGTTAGCTAAAGTTACATCTAGAACTTTAAGATGGGCTATTAAGCTCATGGCCTTTGACTTCGAGATTGAATATGTGAAAGGAAACCCTATTCCACATGCTAATGCTCTATCAAGAGTAAAATTCATCAATGAACAATTAGAAAGAAGATAATTCAGAAGATAAAATATTACACTGAGTTGATACTGATGTATTACTCCTAAATTGTCTTGAAATTGTCATGATTCATGATGATTATGATGATATTTCCTCATTCTAGAAATAAAGATCTAAAATTTCATCATTCTAAAAACAACCTTTCCACCAGGGATGATTCATGATGATGATATTTCATAATTCTAGTAATAATGATCTGAAATTTCATCATTATAAAAACAACATTTCCACCACAAGCAAAGGAGCAGTAGTAAAAACAAAACAAAACAGACTGGACAAGACGTATCTCTTTTGCTCCATGAAAATCCAGAGTTGATGGTTTCAAAAGCTTCCATTAACCATGAAATTCTTGGAACAATTATAAACAAGTAAGCTCAAACTTTAAAGAAACAAAAAGAGACAATGACCCTGAGAATATTTAACACACACAAAACCAATATTGTAAATAACATCACAAAAAGAAAAATACACATTCTTGTCATTAATTTCAACACATGTCTCAAAATCTTATTCTTGTATCTTATTATGTTTTATTCATTTCATTTCATTTTCAGTACAAAAAAAGAGAAAATGAATCCTCTATCAACTGCTAATACATGTAACATGGGGTAATTTACATTAACAACTCAACATAAGCCCCATTACAAAACCTTACAGGATCTAGTATTAAGCAAAATTGAATATAGAATAAAAAGAAACAAATGAAGTGATTGTTCTGAGGTAGAGAGACCCTATAAATTGATAAGGCATAGTTTAAATATAGAAAATGGTTTTATATACAATGGAAATGTTTTAATACCACCAGAAAGTATAATAAAAAGTATAATAAAAAGTGTACATGATAATGTTCATTGTAGAATAACAGCAACACATAATTGATTAAAATTATAATCATGGTGGCCTAGGTATTTACCTGATGTAGAAAGTATGTATGAAAATGTACAAAGTGTATGGAAATAGAAAACTTTCAGCAAGCTAAGATACATACATGGCCTAAAAAAGAGCCATGGGCCGCATTCATATAGATCATGGGCATATTAAAGGCATAGGACTATTTTTAATTTTGGTTGAGTCATTCTCTGGGTGGTGTAAAGTTGTTAAGGTTCAGGATAGGAAGGCAACCATGGTAAAGCAAATATTATGAGTAACATTTTCCATAAATGGGGTGCTAAACACATTAGTCTCTAACAATGCACCAGAATTTTGTGATGAAACTTTGTGTTCATGGTTAAAACAAATTGGATGCTTCCTTTATAGAACACCACCATACTACCCACAGTGAATGGAACTGCAGAGAGAATGGTGCAAACGATGAAAATGGTGAAACAGGAACACCATAGATAGCTACTTACTGAGACTCTTACTAAGTTACAGAACCATTCCACATGCAGGTAGAGTGAAAAGTCTGTCTGCATTTATGAGAAGACAAATTAGAACTCCTATGACAATGTCCTATTTGACAAATGAAAAAATGTGGTACAAGAAAGATAGAGAACCAAGCTCTGAAAAGTGGACTTTATTCTAACAAAAAAATGGAACATAATAAAAATACACTAACACAGCTATAATAATAAAAAATGAATTGAATTTACTGGATCACTCTGATCAAATAAGACTTAGAATTGACAAAGAAGTTGAAATGGAAAAAGTAAAAAAATGAGGAGGAACCTGGGTAGGACGAAAGGATGAGTGCTTCTGATGGCAAAAGTCAGCTATGGAGGATAGTATGCATGAATTCATCATGGAGTCAGAAAATCAGAATGAAGATGAGTTCAGACCTTGATCCCAATAAAAAGAACCAGGTACACACCTTAAGAGAGAGATAAGATCTCCTATTACATAGGAGAAATCAAAGATCAACAAAGGACATAAAGCCTCTTTGTTTCACGGAAGGGTAGTGAGATAACCAAAATGAACTTACACTATTTTGCATAAAGTCAAACAGCTACAAATAAGTCAGTCGTTGGCTGACACAAATTGATAATTACTAGTGTGTTGCAGACTGGATAAAAACGCAATAATATTAATATCAAGAAAGAAGAAATATCTGTGTGCTTATTCAAATGTAGTTAAATTCTTTGGAGATATATCTCCCAAACCAAGCCCCACTTGGAAGAGACTGTAATAGATTGAGTTAAATATGGAGTTTATATAAAATACAATGTCTTATTTTTAAGATGGGGTACACTTATAGTGATTGAAAAAAGAATTGTAGGTATAGAGATAAGTGACAAAAACTCTATTTAATAATATATTACACTTCTCTCCTTTTAGTTTTAATCCTACCAGGCTGCATATACATTTTATGTAATGTAGGCTTTCAGATAACTAGGTGGTTTTCTAACTTTTTTACTAGATCTAGTTCCATTACTCATTTAAACATCAAAAGGTCACTAGGACTCTCTTGGTGAACCACACTTTGTAGCGATACAAAAGATGATTACCTCTCTTTGGTGGTGATGAAGTTATATGTGTCATGTGATGGACACTTAGTGACATCACTTTATTGAGTGATGGAAATAGCTAGTCAGTCAGCTTCCAGGAGTCAAACTGATCAGTTGCATTTTTTTAGCATGGTCAAAGCAACTGCCTCGCCTGGATGGAGGCTAAATCTGCCTGTCCCAGACCACTCAAATCTGAAATTCTAAGTATGGCTTCTCCAGAAACACAGAAGTATCTCCAGCAATTCCCATTGGTAATTATCACAAAGTAAAACCCTATCTTTTTGTTTCTTCACACTGCTTGTGTAGATATATGTTATATTTTTTCTACATGGGACATATATATATATATATATATATGATGGACACCTCTCCTGTTGAGTTTGATGTATGCGGTTCCGACGACCACAAACTAATTATCTGCATGCCTATGAGGGGCATGATTTTTGAGACTGACTCGAGAATTGCACAAAAGACCACAAACAGTACAGGAGAATGTATTGTATCCAAGTGCAACAGGAACACTGTTAGATGTCTCATTTTGCTTTCTTGTTCCATGTAGTTGACTGATGGTTACTTCTCAGTGCAGTTATATCAATGCTGTACTTCTTTAGCTCCAATGCTGTTTTTTTTTCTGCTGTTGAGTTGTTATCCTGGAGAGTTCATACATTCCAAGTGCCAAGATGAAATTGATGTTGTTTTGTAGAGTTTTCCGCAGTAGCTGGATATGTGTGGAACTAATTAGATGTAGTTGTCAGAAAAGTAACACAATGATTTGTTTCAAGTGGTGAAGGCTTGTGTCGGACCATCCACCCTTTTTAGATCTGTTGATAAAAAGTAACAGTGCAGAAGACTTGCCATGGAAACTCTGAATGACAGTCTTCATGTGTTATTATCACAGAGTTTAACCTCTCTGGATCACAGTCAATATCAGCCAGATATATATATATAATTGTGTATGTGACTTAGCGGTATAAAACTCTCTCTGAGAACAAAATATATTTGTTATTCCATTCTTTCCAGCTATTTCATTCTGTCTGTGAAATAAAGTGTTATTATATCATGGATATAAAAATGTTCATAATGGGGAAAAGCAAATGGGAGAATATTCACTTTTTTCCATATCTCACCCATCAAATTCCTGACATGGAGGCTTCCTGTTCATGTGGAGTGACTAGGCCTTGATCTATATTTTTGTTTAATTTATTCTCAAAATTTAATTTTGTATCTTACGTTTCACTTTGCCTTGGTTTCTTTAGTACAAATTTCATCCATTTTTTTTCAAATGATCAATGTGATACTTCACTATTTTACCTGAATCCAACTGAATCAAATGTGATAAGAGATCTGTTTGAATCATGATCATCCCAAATATCCATTTTGTATAAAATTTTTTTGCTAACACAAAATCACCTTCTTGAAATTCACAGACAGAACCTTCTCTACTATATTTTTCTTAATTCTCTGCTATTGCCTCGTATATTCCTATATGAAGTTTTTGTGAAGAATCACAAAGTCCAAAACGGTTTTTATCCTCTCCTTCATCAGTACTTCAGCTGATGACATTCCTGTAACTGTTTGTTGAGTCAAATTGTAGAACAACAGCAATCAACTCAATTTTAAATTCAGTGAACTTCTGTCTTTTGACTCACCTTCTACATTGCCTCCTTGAGGATGTGTACATACATTTCTGCTAATCCATTAGACGAAGGATGTTTCAGAACTCTGGTCACATGTTTTATTCCATATCTAGATGTAAAAACCTGAAATTCCTCACTGACAAAATCAGTAGAATTGTCTGAATCAATTATCTCTGGAATTCCATGTATTGCAAAATATCTTTGTAGACTTTCAGTAGTTGAGGTTCAGCATAGTCAATATGCAATCTGGACCACTTTTTCTCCAGAATCTCCCAAAGATATAGAGGAAATGTTGCAGACATTGAACTGTTGGTTTGGCATTCACAATAGTTCTTCACTTTAAACTCAATGTCCTTGTCTAGATTAAACAAAAATAATTTCTACAGGAGTCTAACCATTCCTGGGTGTCCTTCATGGAGGACTTTCAAAAGTTGCTTCTGTCCATGATAGAGTACAATAATCCTCTCACTTAACAATATATCATTTTCTGCTACCCCCTGTTAATGCTCCTTTCTAAAATAGGGATGCCATTCTTCTGAGTCAGGACATTTGTCAAACCATCCATATTAAATGTACATCAACACTTGTTTGAGAAAGGTATCTTTCCATGTCCATCTTGCAGTTTCTTGGTGATTGACTGAAGTTAAATTGAGATACTCCAGTAGCATAATAGTTTCTTCTAGTATCAGAATTTCCTTAATTTTTGGTAGGCTGTAGTGAGAGAATATACTTACCACACTAGGCAAAGTTGGCACATACCTATTTGGTATGTAAATCCAACATGGCAAGTGGCTTAGACAGTCAGCATTCCTATTTTGTTTACCTTCTTGATAGACAAGTTGGTAGGTGTAAGCTGGTAATATTACAGCCCACCTCTGAATCCTTGCAGAAATGATTGCAGAGATTCTTATATTTTCCTTGAAATATTCCAAGAGGGGTTTATTGTCAGTATACAATTTGAAAGGCCAACCATACAAACACTAGTGAAATTTTTTAGCCCCATAAAATAAAGCTGCTACCCCTTTGTCAATTTGGGCATAGTTTTCAGTAGGTGCAAGAGTCATTGAAATGGAGAAAATGGGCATCTTGGAACTATCTTCCATGGTATGGGACAACAATGCCATTAGTCCATATAGAAAAGCATCACAAGCATCAGTAATTTCCATGTTAGGATGTAAATGAATTAATAATTTATTAGAGTTCAAGGAATTCTTTGCTTTCTTTCATGCTAGTTTCCAATGTGATAATCACTTCCATTTTGCTTTCTTTCCAAGCAGTTAATGCAAGAATGCTAAAATATTGGAGATGTTATGAAATGTAAGATATGTAATAATTCAATATTCCTAAAAAGTCTTGCAATTCTCTGATATTAATCCGGCATGGAGCCCTTTTGATAACTTGTACTTTACATTCCACTGGTTGAATAGCTTGTCTGTTAACCTTGTGGCTGTCAAGACCAAAATTTTATATTTTTTACCTATGGGACCAAAAATCTTATATGTTTCCCATTTGAGATGCATACCATACTTGTCTAGCCTACTTAATGCTTGCTCTGAAGTTGATAAGTGAGCTTTCCTGGTTGATCCTGTCAATCCTGACAGTGATATTTGGAATACCTTGTAAAATATTTTCCATTGTCCTTTGAAATAAGTTGAATGATTAATATACAAATAGTCCTCTGTGAGTATTACTTGTGGTAAATTGTCATATATAGCAGTAACTGTTGATAGGCTTGACTGAGATCTAACTTTGTATAAGACTTCCCTCCTCATAAAGTTGTATAGAGGTAATCAGTCTTGAGTATATAGTAATTATTTAGTTTGGTCACATGATTGATAGTTATCTTGTGTTATAATGAGTGCTTGATTGTAAAAGAAAGGAACAAATAATGATTAAATTTTCAACAGCATGTATTCATTAAATATATATAATATAAACATAGTTGTTTGAAATTTGGTAAAAATTGTTCATGTGTGGTTCCTTGGTTGCTGTTCCTCTGGAAAGGAATTATGTGTAAGGGTGTTGTTGGTAAGGGCAGAAATTGACCATTTTCTTGGGTTAGTTGACTGATATCACAGTTGAGATCAGAGGATAGCTCCAAGCAGATTAGTTGTTGATGAGGCTTGACACATGCCTTTCTTTAAGGTTGAAATTGACACCAGTGATTGTGTTGATGGGTTGGTGGTCATGCGATGCTAAGATGTTGAACCTGAACTACCTGGCCTAGAGTGGTTTGAGTGGGATGTCTCTGTTGGATTCTGGTCAGTTTTGGTATCAATGAGATGGGGTCACATTGGTTAAAACAAGGGAGATCTGGAGTTGGATGTTAATGATGCTGAGATGTTAGAAATCACAGTGGTTGGTGTCCATCACCTTATTACAGACATTAAGTTTAAGGTTACAAAAATTCCATTCTCAGAAATGTTTACATGTACACTTAGCATGAAATATATCGTTCTCAAGGCATTCCCTTTGCAGTTGCCACTGTGTCCCCATTCATCTAAACATGCCTACCAACCCCACCAATCTGACAACACCTCATCATATGTGCAACCCATCACCATTACCTTGGCCTACTTGATTTGTTTACAAGGTATTCTCTTCACAGTCACCACCATGGCCCTGTTTAACAGAACAGGCCTACCAAAACCATACCAATCTGACGTCACCCCAGTTCCATAGAACAAGCCTATCAACCAATGAAAACAACCTACCACTGTGTCCTTGATCAACCAACATGGGTACTGACCACATCCTGTGACCTCATACCAAACTCACACAAGAATTAGGTCATCTCCTGGTGCTACCTTCACACTTGACTACCATCCTGATGATCAGGTACTGAAATGGACATTCCACCCATCTTTCAAAAATCTCTGTACAACATACTAACAATAAATGTTGTTCAAAATCTAATCCTTGTTATTCCTTTTTCTCATTACCAAACATTCAATATAACATTATTGAATATACAATTTCTATCAGCATTGGAATATCTCTTTAATTAATTAGATATTTTTTATGTCTAGAGAATTTAGTGTTTGAAGCATTTACAAATCATAAATACATTTTCATAATTCTGAATATGCACATCCACTGGTTTAATTTCACATGTTCCAAATATTCTCATGTATTAATATAAGTCTAACAATTGTATTGGTCGTCCAAATTAAATATGTGAAGAGTGGATACTATAAATTTTCTCCCCTAGACAAGAGTTGTCCATATTCATTTTGTGTGGCAATTTGAGTCTTGACTATTATGACACATGGTTTCACAATATTAATATAATGAATTGAGCATGAATTTACTGTATTTATTTAGTTTAAAATCCTATCACTTTATTTCTGGTAAATGTTATTACTGTGAAAATCTTTTGTCTTGTAGACGTTTTTGTTATTATATGTGGGTTTGATGTTTTATTTTGTCACTTAAAATCCTTTTCTTATAAAATACATCCAGTTTTTTGTAAGAAGACAAAGTCAAAGTATTCCTAACTCTCCAATTCTGTAGACTCAGTCTACATTAATAATAAAAACAAATTGTACAATATTGTTTCATATAGATAAATAATACCTTCTCACTTTGGTAAAGATTTAATGATTAAAAAATAATATTTTAGGTATATTATAATAAAACTTACTTTTTCACTCTGGACGGAACCTAACAGTGCTGAAAATCTTGATGGAACCTAACAGTGTTGATAAACATGGTTTCTTGGATTTTCCTTATGTTTCCAACATGAGTTATGCAAATTGTTCAGAGATATAAATATTTACTTCTTTTTGTGGAGTTTGATGGCTGATTCATTGAAGAAGTGGATTATGTATGCCAAATTTGGTATTACACAAAAGTTAAAAGGGCCTGATATTTTCCAAAAAGATGACTTTGGCAAATGACCAAGAAATTCACTAGATCCCAGTACTACAAAGAATATTGAAGCCATCATAAAGAAGCTTTGTAAGAATGTCTTCTTAGATTTCTCCAAAAGACAGCAGTGTTCTTGACAGCATTTGATGCAGATGTTTGGTAAAGTTTTGCAGGAATTAAAAGATGAACAACAAATGTTGAGAAACTTTCTTTTGTTCATTTAAAACAAAACTGGGTTTAATGAAGTCTTTTAGTTGGAAATCAGTTTAGAAAATAATGATATTATATTGATTTGCTAAAAAAGTTGGTTTTGTTATGAGGCACTCTCTAATTGAGCACCTGTTCCATCATATTGAAATAAAAAGAGAGGATTTACAGCATTCCTTAATGTCTAGAGCAGTGGTTCTAAACTTTTTTCCTCTGAGCCACATTTTCAGAATGAAAATTTGTTTGCACCTCACCAAATGTGATAAAAAGTACACTTAAAAATAAAAAACAGAGAGAGGATTAAAAGGAGACAACTGCGGTCTCGAAGTCAGAACATTATCATTGATAACATTCTCCTTCAATTTGTGGACCTTAGTTACTATATTCTTAATACTTGATATAACACAAAAATATCACAATGATAAAATCAGTCAATAAATAGTTATAACTATTTATACTGGGACTCATGCATGCAATTACAAGTAATCCATAATAATATTTTAAATTATGAATCTTATTTATTTTTGGCATATGAATTTTTTAAAACTGTTTCTAAATCTTTGATTGTTTTTCAATCATTTCACCTCACCTACTATCCTCTTCCATTGTACCTATGAGGCATGCCTCACCATTTAGGAACCACTGGTCTAGAGTCTATGAATAATATTTTTAATTTAGTGGGCTACTGTGTATTTTTTTAATTTGTTAGGGGTTCAGAGTATTTTCTGAAAGCTTTTAGACAAAATTGTGCTAAGTACATACCATGTAATTTTGCCTTCCCTCTTAATCCTTTAAGTCCAAAAGTACCTAAATGTAACCACAAGTTTCACATGCTTACAGCCTGGTAGTGCCAAAATGTGGGTAGCACTATATTTCATTACGTGATCGACTACAACTTTTTGGAAAGTATGACCAGTAGTATCAAGGGTGTTAACTTAAGATATAGTTTCGTTAATATGTGCTTGAACACAATGTATTCATTAGTCACAGTTCCCAATCCAATAGTTGTGACCCAAATGAAGGTCATAAAGATGCTCTTGAGAGTCAGAGGATGGTTTTAAAAAATAATAATAAAAACAAGAAAATAAAATGTTAAAAGTAAAAAATATTACAAATATACATTCATAAAAATTAAGGACTATAAAGTTTCACTGAGGGAAACAGGAAAATAGTTGTAAATATTAAAGCATCAATAAAATGTATGAAAATGCTTTTTGTTTTTCAATGTTTCCCTGTCCTACACATGTATACTGAAACAGCTGTAACCTGACACAATTTCTGTATTGATTTTATTTCTGGTATTGCTGTTTTGGATGACTGACATGCTGGGATATACTTGTATAAAGTGTCTTTTATTTTCTTTACTCAACAAAAGAAACAAGAAGATTATATTATGATAGTGATTTTTAAATTAAAATAAGATTTGGTAAAATCTATTAGTTAAAAAAGTTCTGTGTTCATGGTCACAGGCAGAAACTTTAGGAAATGCTAATCTATCAGATAGTATCTCTTTACTTTTAAGTGATGTTATGATATATTCTATACCAAAAACTAAAATACTACAGAAAATTATACAGCTATATTAGAAATCGCCTTTCGTATATCAAAGTCTTCAGTGCTTTCCTATCATTTTGTAGGATTTATACTGAGAAACAGTGATACAACCTCACTCATGGCATAGACTAAATATATCATTAATTATGAAATAAATATGAAAAAAAACAAAATTTTAAATTTAAAGATAATTATATATATTTTATTTAAACTGTAAGCCTCTAGGGCTATAGGGGCACTATATGTATTGCCACAGGGAGTGATGTTTCCTGGGCAAGATAGCCTGATGGACTTCAACCCACTCCAGGCTGATTTTGAATTCAGATTTTTTCCTTCTCCTAAACAAGTTGCTACTTAAGGCTATAGGATCCACCCTGTCCATCTATTTATCCATAGTTGGGAGAGAGAAGAGATGGATTCATACCTTTCTCAAGGTTATTAGCACATAAGTGAATGTAATGAACTCGACTGAAATTTGAACTTGGCTCTCTGATTCTTTAATCAAAGCCACTATCACTTACTCCAGTGTGCTTCCATATATGATAATAGTAATGGTAAAATTAAACCTTTCCATACAGAACAAATTTGGCATTCATTAAACAAACAGTTACTGTTACTATCAATTGAAATTTACAAAATCTTTTTTTCATTAAAACAGTTTTTCAGGAAATTAGACTTCTCACATTCACTGCTATTGCTCTTTCTAGTATTCATGGGAGTTTCCTTCCAAACCTTTTGTTTTTGGTCATGTGGAAAGTTAACAGATTGATTATATTATTATTTTCTCTTTCAATGTTCAAATGATGCAGCTTTTATTTTGTTTGTGATTTTATAGTGCTAGCCTTCATAGGATCTGATGAAGTGTCATCTTCTCCCAATAGGGAAGTGCCAAGGGAGCTGAGCAATTTTTGTTGCTAATCCCATGTACGTATGAGATTCCCACTTTAAACAGAGCTTTGTTCTGCTCGAGTTTGCATGCTGATAAATACTGTTCATTTACACTTGCCTTGCAAACCCATGTCCTTGCGAACTAGGAACTATCTCTGTACTAATAATGTTGCTGAAATGTGTTTATCTACTTAATCTTTAACCTTTTATGGCCAAGTTCATTTGGTATTCATTGACTGAACAGTTATGTTACTGTCAATTGAAATTTACAAAATCTTTTTTCATTAAAACAGTTTTTCAAGAAATTAGACTTCTCAAGTTCACTGCTATCACTCTTTCTAGTATTCATGGGAGTTTCTTTCCAAACTTTTTGTTTAAGGCAGTATGGTAAGCCAACATCTTGATTATATCATTATTGTTAGTAGTTTCTTCATCTTCATATTTATTTATTTTTTAACAAACTCCATCACTATATTTGTTTGATGTCACTAAATACATTTGACACTCTCTGCTTAGTTTGCTATTATATCTCTGCTATGTCTCAACTCACAGTACCATTTAGCCAACCACCAGTTTCTATAACCTGATGACCTGCTTTGACTTCCACAAACTGTTGACCTTGATCTGAATTCACAACCTGATGAACTTAATTATTCTAACTTGATAACACCTACACATTCTTAGAACAGTGACTACAATTTGACCTTACTAACAATGGCATGTTTCTTTCTTCCAGTGTTAATCAACAGTGGTAGGATAAGAAATGAATTTTAGAACAAATTGTTTTGTGTGTATAGGATCAAATCATAAACAAGATATAGAGTAGCAGCAGTATATCCTATTATTTTATTGACAGTAGATAAAATTACTCAGTAATTCCTTGATAGTAAGTCATTAATCCTGCAGATAATTGTGCCATTACCGAAGCTGTGTTAATTTTCCTGAAGATCAATTAGAAGTAATATTTATCTCCACTTGAAGTCATTATATCACCTTGCACTAATTAACATGGAATATATATAAATAAACAGTGATCTATCCACCCATGTCAGGTTAATTAATTTCTGCTGTCTATGTGGCATGTTTATTTATATGCTAGTTATTAACAATGAACAAATTTATATATTATATATTTCTGATTGTTCCTTTGTTAGTTAGGAAGTGAATTATGCTCTGCCACTGCCTCAGATAAATAATGGACCATGCTGTTTTGATTCTGAGGAAAGTCACTTAGTTACTTAGGTGTTTTGGTCTATGGATGACACAACCTCACCTGGTCTGGAATATTCTTAGACTATTTGTGTCAATTTTTATTGGAATCCTTTCTGTTAGGATTCTCATATCTTTTGTGACTATTATGAAATTGAAATTCTGTCGGTAGAAGTGTCCTTCCCATTTAGAATCCTTGTTCCTCACTAACATTTTGAATATGTCGCCTGTTAATACAGATGATTTCAGAACTTGTTTGGATGCTGTATCTCCTATTCCGGTGATCAGCTGTTGTTATGATCCCTGTAGTGTTTCAATATTTTTCATGATCTGTTTTTACTTTCACCCGATTGCCTATTTTAAGTGCCTTCAATGTTTTAACAACATGTTTTTTGTCATAGTTCTTTTTCATCCGACTTTTTACTAAAGAATCTGCCTCCTGGCTCATTCCAAGTCAGGCCATTTCAGATTTAGTCTGTTTGAGTGGCTTGGTAGTACCATCCTTATTTTCCTACCCATGATCAAGACTTGCTTTTCTAACCGATATCAGTGTGCTATGGTATGTCATTAGAGTCAGGAAAGTACCTAGTTTCTGTAGGAGTCTTTTCACAATTTTAACTCCACTTTCTGCTGCTCCATTCACTTGAGGTACTTACAGTACTGTATGTAAATCCATATTTGGATGTAAAATCACTGAAGCTTGTGAACTGAGTTCCATTGTCATTGATCACTTCATTTGGGATCCCCCATCTGACAAACATATTTTTGAATTTACCAATTACATTAGAGCTGGTAAGTTGATCAAGACAGGCTATTTCTATGTAGCATGAAAAATAGTCAATTGCTACTAGGTAATTTCATCTGTTCAGTGTGAAGATATCCATCCCTGTCTTCTGTCAAGGCCTCTCCAGTAATGGTGTTGGTTTTAATTTTAATTAAGGTTGAATGGAAACAGTATCCGTATTGTTGTTGTGATGCAGTATGGCTTCACATCTTCTCTGAAATGAATTTTCACTGCTTCACCTTTCATACTGGTCAAATATGTTTTGGACTTGGTCAGTTTTAATAACCATTCCCATCAAATGCGCAACCTCTCTGGACAGTAAGTTTTCTATGTCACAACCATTTAGTACATATACCTTGAATATGTAATTTTTCCCTTTATGTGTCATGAAAATCTGGAATTTTTCTTGGCACAATGATGTGCCATCTGAGCTTCTAAATATTCCTTCATCTGGTCTTAAAGGCGGTTTAGTCTGAAGATATTTGTATGTTTTCTGGCTTATTGCTGTAATGTCCACTTGTGTGTCTATTTTAAACTTCAGGTAGCTACCACAAATCTTCAAATTAGCAAACCATGGATCAAGTGTTTTATTTTTCTCTGTGAGTGAACCTAAAAAATATTTCTCCCTGTTGTCATGTTTTATTTCCTGGACATTACTCATTTTCACCCTGCAACATATAGTGAAATGGTTGAGGCAGTTACATTTTTTACAAGTTTGTCCATTTGTTGGACACCACCCCCAGTCATGTAGCTGGTTGCATGTGCTGCATTTTTTTCTAGATATTTTTTCTTCTGGTTTTGGTTCGGTTTCCCCCTTTCATTCAAACATTGTCAATGTTTTCTTTTCTGCCTTTCCTATTGTTGTTCTCTTATTTGTTTGTAACTCCTTGCCATTTCTAAGGTCTTGTCGGGTTTCAAATCTGGGGTGGTCTGAAGATGTTCCAATAATCCTTTGTCCTAAAGTCTGATAATGACTCTGTCCCGCATTTCTTCATTCTTGTTGGTGAAGTTACAATCATCTGTAAGTCATATGATGCTCTCACAAATGTTGGGACATATTCTCCAGTGTGTTGTGTTCTCAAGTGGAACATGGCCTTTTTGTGTGTTCTGTTCTTCTTGGGCATGAAATGAACTTTGAATTTTATCATTACAGTTTTGAAGTCATTTTTGTCTTTCTTCTTAGAAAATGTAATTGTTTTTAAAACACTTTCTGCCTCTTTGTCCATACAATATACCATAATTTCTTGAAAATAATTCCATTTTTTTTACTTTAAATTACAAGTGATAGGAGGGGTGTGTATTATAAATAGGTTTAAACAAAAATATTTTTTCGTTATTGATTTATAATAATAAATGCATACTTGTTCTAAAATAAGAAAGATATTATCCCAATTTTCATTTTAAATCCAACAATAATAATTGTAACATTTTTTTGTCAATAAATTTATATTTATCAGTAACCACATTTTTTATTTGGCGAAGAAATAAAATATCTATAAAAACGCCAATCTTGGGCATGAAATGAGCTTTGAATTTTGTCACTACAATTTTGAAGTCATTTTTGTCTTTCTTCTTAGAAAATGTAACTGTTTTATAACAATTTCTGTCTCTTTGCCTATACAATATATTAGAGTACTTATTTGAATTGGCCCAGATTCCAAATGCAACTTAGACACAATTTGAAATCTCTTGAATCTTTGACGCCAAGTCAGTCACATGGAAGGATTAAAAAAGTTGAATGCTTCTGGCAGTTGAAGATTCATTTTCTTTTTTTTTTTCAAGAATCTCAGCTTGTTCTAGCCACTTCTGCCACTATGTTTTATCTTTTTAGTTGGGTTCGTTCATTTAGGGCTTTCTCATTCACAACACTGGAACACATCTGTTGGTTTTAACCATTTATTAACAACAACATTCAAACAAGAGCATACAACTCGTAATACCCAGATGTAACAAGGATCAGTAATGACCTACCATTACTACTTATAACACTCTCCCTTTATACTGCTCTTTGGTTTTAGAACAGTATACTCTTTTTATACTGTCTTTCAGCTTCATAACAGTATACACATTTTATACAGTCTTTCAGCTTTAGAACTGTATACCCTTTTTTATATGGCCTTTCAGCTTAAAACAGTATACTTTCTTGTACTACCTTTCAGTTTTACAAGGGTATACTGTCTTTATAATATCTTCCAGCTTCAGAAGTGTATACATACTTTATATGGCCTTTCAGATTTAGAAGTGTTTTATCTCTTTATACTGCCTTCAGGCTTTAAAACAGTATACACTGTTTATAATGCTCTTTTGTTTTAGAACTGTATACTCTCTTTATATGGTCCTTCAGCTTTAGAAGTATGTAATCTCTTTATACTACCTTAAGACTTTAAAACAGTATACACTGTTTATACTGTTCTTTTGCTTTAGAATTGTATACTGTCTTTATATGGCCTTTCAGCTTTAAAACAATATGCTCTCTGTATACTGTCTTTCAGCTTCATAACAGTATGCAATTTTTATACTGCCATTCAGATTTAGAACAGGATTCTCACTTTATACTCCCTCTCAGATTTATAACTATATATTCTCTTTATATGGCTGTTCAGATTTAAAAGAGTATACTCTTTTTATATTACCTTTCAGCTTTAGAACAGTATACTCACTTTATAATCACTTTCAACTTTAGAAGCATATACTCTATATGGCCTTTTAGTTTTAGAAGTGCATAATCTCTTTATACTGCCTGTCAGCTTTAAAACAGTATACGCCATTTTACGGTGGAGTAATGGATAGCAGCTTGGATTGAGAAATCGGAGAGCTGAGTTCAAATTCCAGTCAAATCAATTGCATTCACTTACATCATAATACTCTTGGGAAAGGTATGGATCCTCTTCTTCTCCCCCCCCCCCACCAGCTAATGGGGTTTGTCTTGGATGGCAACTGGTTTATAGCAGAAAGAAATGGCAACCTACTGTGGGAAGAAAATCTGCCTCGTCAGTCATGTATCAAAAGATACATGATCACCTAAGCATGTATCACACATGGCACATAACTGACTCTTTATACTACCTTTTTGCTTCAGAAATGTATACATTCTGCATATAACCTATTAGCTTTAGAACAATATACTCTCTCTATGTGGCCTTTCAGCTTTAGAACTGTATACTCTCTTTATACTGCCTTTCAGCTTTAGATCAATATATTCTTTTTATCCAGCCTTTCAGATTTAGTAGAGTATATTCTCTGTATAATCCATTCCAAATTCAGAATTGCATACTTTACATGACCTTTCATCTTTAGAAGTATATAATCTCTTTATACTGCCTTCAGCTTTAGAACAGTATACTCTCTTTATATGGCCTTTCAGCATTAGAACAGTATACTCTATTTATATGGCCTTTCAGCTTTAGAACAGTATACTCTCTTTATATGGCCTTTCAGCTTTAGAACAGTATTTTCTCTGTATATGGTCTTTCAGCTTAATAAAAGTATCCTTTCTTTATACTTCCTTTCAGCTTTAAAACAATATACTCTATACAGATTTTCAGCTTATAACAGTATGCTTTCTGCATACAAGCTATCAGCTTTAGAACATTATACACTCTTTATACAGCCTTTCAGCTTTAGAACTGTATATGTGTTGTGACCTGTTAAGGGCCAGAAAGAAAGACACGGAAAGAAGAAGGTAGGTTGAACAAGTGTATTGAAATAACAGAACATATATACAAAATAAGAGTGTTATTAGTCAGCAGATAGAAGTGTCCGTCCAAACTATCAGGTTACACTGTGTCCTGACTGCCTCCCTTAGGAAGTCTCGCAGGTTAGTATTTATGAAGGAGGAAGAGTTCATTCTAATGTAGATAGGTCACCATAACACCTCCCTACTAAAATCTTAACTCTGCAGGAGTCTGAAGAAATTTTTTTTTCCTTTTTTATATTAAAGTTCTGAGGCTGTATGTGTAGCTGTAAAAAAGTTTCACAAAAATTAATCCTGAGGAATATTTTTATAGAAAGTCTACCAACTTTTGAGTGGTTTTCCTCTACTTGACTTGTTTAATTTATAGAGAAAACAAGCGTTTCCTTTTTTTACAACTGGCTAGGTATTTAAAACTTGGTTGACTTGTTTTACCAAGTTCAAAGTAGAACAACCTTGAGAACTTTTATTTGTTTGTGGTCTCAATACCTTTTACATTTAGGATTGACAACTATTAAATCAGTTGCTTTTCTTTTTCTCTTAGAATGGCACATTTCGGGGGCTGCTAGAGGGGTTGTATATATCGAAAATGTCGTATATGACATCCATAACTGTTACCTCAGGAAGCCTGCTATTAGCCTCGTCAGTTAGGCATTTTCTAAGTTGGTTGAGATGTCTTTTATGCGTAAATTGTGGACCCTAACAGCATGGCCCGGTGTTGCCCATGCTTGATTCAAAAATCATATGACTCATACAGTAATCGCTATCACTTGACTTAAAATATTTTTGCCCTTCCTTGCTTTTAAAGGAGTGCCCTTTGCCATGCTGATGTTGCTACATGCCTTACTTCTTGCCTATCTCACACTGTGAATTTTTTCTAAGCTCCATACTAAACATTAAATCTGTTATGAAAAAAGAACTAAACAAAATGGACACAAAAAAATCAGCTTTAAAAAAGGACTTGTAACTGGAAAAACCGAATGAAAAAAGAATGTTAACAACAAATACTTTTTCACACCCAAACCAGTTCTGCGGAATCAGAATCAATGTTGAGTTTAAGCAAACGAATGAGCCAATTGGAGTAAAGTGCCATGCAAATTTAAATTTTTCCCACTTGTGACGAATGCAGCTATCGTTTTTTTTTTGCATGCTAGCATGCTAGTTAACATTCGTGTCAGTTAGTTGTTGGATCTCACACTGGCCAATAGAATTTTCCTGACTATTCGTGGCAGCCAGCTATTGGCTCTCACTCTGGCCAGTACAAAATGGCCGCAAACTACATGAAAACTGTCGTAGAAGCATGAAAACATCGATTATTTCCACTATCGATGCAAAGTCGGTTTTGGCCTTCCCGCTAACTTGGAGCATGTGCATGTAAATTTGGGTGCAAATCCGTCGAAAATTGCGGCCGAACATTCGTTACACACACACACATCCTGCCTTTTATAGATAGTGATACCATGTTCACAACTCTTTTTTCGATCGTACCCATCTGCCAAAAAAGATTTGTTGTCTTTGAAAATTCTGAAACAAACTTTTTCTCCGGGGTTATATCGTCTTGGAGATACGATGCTGGTTCTTCCTGGCTTCGCTTGTTTCGGGAGTAATTTATCGTAAACAGACCATATGCGTCGTGCGAACATTACCTCGGCTGGAGATTGTGAAGCTGGTGTTTTGTTATTAGATGTAATTCTGTATATTTGAAGAAATTGTTGAAGGGCTTTTTCAGTTGGTGTAGCCCAAGATTTTTTCAAAGCTCTCTTCAAAGTATCCACAAAGTCTGTCCGTTAGACCTCAGATTGTACAGAGCGGTAGTGATGTGTTCGATCTGATATGTTTCGCAGAAGTCTCTAAATTCTCCAGACGTAAACTGACTTCCATTATCGGACACTAATGTGTCCACTACTCAAAATCTGTCGAACAGTTCATGTAGAAATTTTATAGTAATTTCTGTAGTTGGGTTTTTGCACCTGTGTACTTCGGGCCACTTCGAGAAACTGTCGACTACAATGAGGTAGTAATATTCTTCTAGAGGGCCCGCGAAGTCAATGTGGATTCTAGACTAAGGTAGATCCGTTTTTGGCTAGGGACTGAATTTAATAGGAGGTACCTTCGCTACTAAGGCACAGCCATTACATGATTTGACAGCGTTTTCTATATCTTTGTCCATGTTTTGCCAATAGACATAGCTACGCATTAAAGTTTTCATTTTAGTACTCCCTGGAAGGCCAGCGGGAAAATCTTTCAAAATGCGCTTCTGGGGTGTTGACGGAATCGTGACGTGTTCCCTGTATAGTAACACCTCGTCGCATATAGAGAAAACATCCGTAGTTCGCTGGTCCTTTTCAAAACTTTTCGCTTTTGTTTGCTTGATATACTCATCGAGGAGAGCCTCTTGTCTTATTTATTCAAGCGTCACTCGAAGTTCTCTTACTGTATTACAATGGGTAGTTTTTAATTCTCCTTCAGATTGAAGGGAGGCGAGCTCTGTATCTTCCAGTGGTTCTTTGTACTTGGGAATTAGTCTTGACAATCCGTCCGCATGGCCGAATTTTTTTGATGACACGTACTCCATTATAAAGTTGAAATTTTGCAGGATTATACTACATCTCTGCAGTCTGTTTGCTGTGTGAGTAGGCAAACCTTTCTTTGAGCCAAAAATAGTGAGTAGTGGCTTTTGGTCTGTCTGAAATGTCGACTGTAAATATAGCGGTGGAACCTTGCGACTGCGAATATATAATCCCAAGCGCCTCTATTTCAATCAGCGAATAATTTTTTTTTCCGCAGGAAGCAAAGCTCTCGGCGCGTGAGCTATCGGTTTTACTGTTCTATCAGTCATTTTGTGAAGAATGCATGCCCCTACGCCATATAAACTAGCGTCGCTGGCAACAATGATTTCCAGGTCCGGGTCGTAATGTGTAAGAAATAAGTCTGACGTCAGTGTTTTCTTTATTTTTTCAAATGCCTCCTGGCATTCTACTGTCCAAACCCAGGGCTTGTCTTCATTAAAGGGGACACGCAACTCATGCATATTTGGTATGAATGCCTGGTAATAATTTGCTAGTCCAAGGAAGCTCTGCAACAAAACGAAACATTGGGCGCCAGCATGTCTTTAATCGCGACAGCCCGTTCAGGATTTGGTCTCCTGTCATCCTTGTCGATTATGTGTCCTAGGTATTTGATTTTTTTCATGAAAAAATCACATTTGGTCTCTTTAAGTTTGAAACCGTAATCTTGAAACTTAGCAAAAACTTTGTGGACGTGATCCTTATGTTCGACTACGCTTTGGCTTTTCATCAGAATGTCATCTAAATAAGCGACTGAGAAATCAAGGCCGCTCAGCATAGTATCCATGACTTGCTGGAAAATTGCTGGCGCGACCTTGACCCCGAACGGTGAACGTTCGAATTTATATAATCCGCGATGCGTATTTATACACAATAGCTTCGAACTCACCTCTTCAACCGGAATTTGCAAAAGCATCACTAAGATGAATTTTCGAGAAAAAAATTTCCCCCATTTAGCTTCGTAGAAATGTCTTCTGGCCAAGGAAGAAGGTAATGATAGTCCTTCAGAACAGCATTTAATCCTGTCGAAAAATCAGCGCAAACGCGTATGTCTTTCGATATCTTTTTTACATAGATCGCTGGTGCGGCCCATTAACTGTCTCTACCTTTGATAGAAGTCCAGTTTTTACTAATCTGTCAAGTTCCTCGTTAATTTGTTCCAACGAGGCAAAAGGCATATTTTGCTTCTTTTTGAACACTGGTTGGACGTTGTTTTGTAATTCAGCTTTTGCCATCATCTTGGTACACCTGCCTAACCCACGAGAAAAAATTCCTGGATAGGCTTCCTTCAGTTCTTTTTTCAGTTTTTCAGCTTCGACATTCCAATTTTCAATTTTTTGGCAGTATGAATTTACAGGTAAGTCCCAAAGCTGGAATTGTCATCCAATCAGTGCCAAATAAATTGTTAGTATTTTTCAGGGCGAACAATTTTAATTTAAGAGTCTTCCCGTTGAACGTTGTATTAGCAATCAATTCTCCCTCGAATTTAATTTTCTCTCCTGTTACTGATCTTGCAATCTTGTTAGATTTTATCATTGTTGGCTTACCCAATCTTTTCTATCTTTGCAAGTTTATTATTTTCAAATCAGAACTCGAATCTAGTTGAAATTCCACATTTTTGTTTCACGTTTTTACGTGCACGAATTTCCTGATATTAGCACCGTCTTGTTCGTCCGACCGTGTATGTTTTATGCAGCTATTGGTTTTATTTTTAGATTGGCAATGCAAGCGTTTGTGTCTGACTCGGTTACATGTGTAACATTTTTTGTTCCGGAAAATACAATATTTTTACCAGTATAGGGCCCCACATCCGTAACATGGGTTAGGGGGCAAATTATTTTGCTTTTTCTTTGTTTCATTAGTTTTAGGAGACTTTGTTTCTGTTTGTAGCGTACTTTTTGACGTCGTGAGCAATACCCGATTTTTCGATATTTTTAGAACCCTGCTTTACACTGACGTACCTTTGACATTCTTCAGCGACCTGCTGTAGAGTTATATGCTGTATAGTTATTCTCCAATTTGTTTATTATTCTTCGCCTAATTTCTGCATCTTTTGTTGAAACTAGTCCTTGCACAAATATCAAATATATGAAGTTATTCGCACTTAGCTCCGCCAGTCTAAAATCATCGCAGTGCTTGTTTACTACTGACGCAAAAATGGTGTAATCTTCCCATTCTTTCCTAGTTAGATTAAGACATTTCCATCTCTTATGGAAAAGAGATGTCTTTGGACTGAAAAGCTCCATGAGTAATTCCACTGCTTCGGTGAATGTCAGCTCACTAGTCTTCCGGGGCAGAATGTAGTTTACGAATTTTTTGTGCTCAATTGTGCCAACTTTCCTCAGGAGAAGACGTACTTTTTTCGAGTCACTCCAATTTGCACAATCTGTAGTATATAAATCCTCATATCTCCTAAAGTATGACGCGAAGGTTATGTCTTCTTCGGGAGTGTATGAAAAATTCTCTATCGCGTTCCAAATGGTGTTTTGCGAAAAAGAATATTCGTTTTCGATGGGATTACTACGGCTTGTCAGTTATAAAACTTGCTTTTGAAATTCGAGCTGTCTCTCTTGATTTTCCTTCTGGGTTTGCAGTAATAAATTTTCCATTTTTTCCTGTTGAGAGAGCATTTGTTTTTGCCACTTCTCTTCCATTCTTTCTTGCAGTTGTAATTGCTGTGCATTCTGGTACTTTACAAGATCTAATAAAATACTTTTGAAATCCTCCATGATATGTGTGTCTTTTTTCCCCTGGTTTTACTTTTCTGTTTTGTCCAAATGTTTTTCAAGTGAAAAATCTGTGACAAAAAATAAAAATAAAAATTTCTCGTACATCCACTGTTAAAACAAATTGGCAGTTACACGTAGTTCTTTTACGAAAACTCGTTTACCCGTGTTTTAGGAGAGTTCCTTTTTTCTCGTCGCCAAGTTGTTGTGGCCTGTTAAGGGTCAGAAAGAAAGACCCGGAAAGAAGAAGGTAAGTTGAACAAGTGTATTGAAATAACAGAGCATATATACAAAATAAGAGTGTTATTAGTCAGCAGATAGAAGCGTCCGTCCGAACTATCAAATTACACTTCGTCCCGACTGCCTCCCTTAGGAAGTATCGCAGGTTAGTATGTCGGAGTTAACTCGTCCTTAATTGTCCAAATTGTTCACTAGGGGACGCTCTCCCTACACTATAAATACTGGGTGATTTCTTGCCTAGTTCTCTTTTTTCATTTCTTCATTTTCAGGAAACACATCTACAATGTAGGCTCTCACAGAAGATTGCGTCTTCCCATTTGTGGGAGACATCATGAACATTATACACACATACACGTATGTAGGAACATTCAACAAAATACAAACTTTTTACATTCATACTCAAACACAAATGTTAATGTCCATGTCCATTGTAAATTTTGTTGTTTAATACATATATTTGCTGATATATATCGGTCTTGTTGGTTTTCTTTACACTTCTTTATGGTGGATTCAATCTCTGAGTCCACCATGTTCTTGTAGTGGACCTTCTTCTAGCAGGAATAAACACACGTGTTCCTAATTTAACAACACGTAAACCCACAGTCCGCTATAAGTATTTATGAAGGAGGAAAAGTTAATTCTAATATAGATAGGTCACCATAACAATATGGTGCTGTATAATGTAGCACACTCTGGAAGATATATCTGTAGTGTAGAAAGAAAGTTCAGCGTTTGTTATTAAAATTTTGTTTCCCAGTCCTCCACATTGGATTGATTTTGTTTGGAAGTCGTTGTTTGTTTGCTGTTCATGGATGATGTTGGTGTACAAAATTTTAATAGAAGCAGTGGTTGTTGAGCTGATGTTGACGAAATTGCTACCGCGAGTTGAATACATGTTTGCAAAAACTTTAAGATATCTGCTATTATTGTTGTTTTTTTTTTTATCACTGTAGTTTCATATGCAAATGAAAATGATAAAATGGCTCCCTCAACAAATAAATAGGAGTTAGAATCCTTTTTGGGATTGATAAATTATTTTAAATACAGCGACATAATAGAACCATTTGAAAATTACACAAGAAAAATAATGAATTTAACTGGACACAGGAGCAAGCTATCACTTTTTTAAACAGTAAAGAAAATACTGAGGAGCAAACCAATAATAAAAGTTTTTGATCCACAAAAAGAAATACATTAACCACAGAGGCGAGTGAAAAGGCAATTGATGCTATCGTATTGCAAGAAGAACACCCAATCATGTACATATCAAGATGGTTAACGTCAACCAAGATTAACTACTTGAATATTGAAAAAGAAGCATTAGTGATTATATGGAGCATGGAAAGGGCACAAAATTTTTTGATAGGAAAGAAATTCTTATATAAATCGAAACACAAACCATTGGAATTCATATTTAACCCAAGGAAAGAATTGCCAAAAGTAACATCGTCAACGATTTTGAGATGGACAATAAAGATCATGGCATTTGATTTTGACATAATTATATGTAAAAGGGAATGCTATCCCTCATGTAGATGCATTATCAAGATTGCATTTCAAGAATGAAACAGAAGAAAAACAGGAAATGGTGGAAGACAAAATAATACACTGGGTTGAAATGGACGTCCTTCCTCTAAATAGACTCAAAACAGACCCAATATTAAGCAGAGTAGTGGAGAGAATAAGAAATAATGTATGGAGCAATTGTTTGATGGCAGACCCTTTAAAGAAACTAAGCACAAACTGACCATTGAAGATGGCATAATATGCAATGGAGATATAATTGTAGCTCCACAAATACTGAGGAGGGACATATTAAAAGGAGTGCATGATGGCGTGCATTGTGGCATAATAGCAATGCAAAAAAGATTAAAGTTGCATGCTTGGTGGCCAGGGTATTCAAAAGGTGTAGAGGAGTATATTAAGAGATGCCCAAAATGTGCGGAAAGAAAAATTTTAAGGAAAGAAAAATTCACTCATGGCCCAAGGAAGCAGAGCCATGGGCTAGGGTCCACGTGGATCATGCGCACATATCAAAAATAGGGGATTGTTCTTCGTATTAGTGGGCTTGTATTCAGGATGACCAGAGGTTGTTAGAGTAAAAGACAGAAAAGCCACCACAATAAAGCAAGTACTAAGGATGATATTCTTAAGGAATGGAGTACCCCAGACATTAGTCACTGACAATGCACTTGAATTTTGTGATGAGAATTTAAGTGTGTGGTTGAAACAGATAGGATATATCCCATCAAGACACCACCATATTACCCACAATCTAATGGCATTGTAGAAAGAATGGTACAAATGAAAATGGGGTTAAAAGCATTCTAATCACTTAATGAAAGCCTAGAAGTATATTTACCGAAAATGCTTCTCAGTTATAGATCCATTCCACATGCAGGAAGAAAGCTGAGCCCTTTGGCATTAATAGGTAGACAAATCAGAGCTCGCATAACTATGTCCTTTTCAACAAAAGAAAAGGTATGGTATATAAAGAATAAAGAGGCTGAGCCAGAACAAGCAAATTTCCTGATACAAAAAGGACACTATGTGGCTATACTGGAGAAAAAAGACAAAATATAATAGCCCATGTGAATCAATTCAGAAGCAGAAACAAATTGGATGATGTGGAAATGGAAGATCAAGAGCAAGAAGAGACAGAAAGTCACAACAATAGAACAGAGCAGGAAATGGAAGAAAGTGAGAATGAATCGAAGGAGAGCACAGTACGAGAGTAATCAGAAATAAATATTGAGAGAGTTATCTTCTCTTGACGAGACTACATCTGTCAGAGAGAATACCTATCATAACAATATGGTGTTGCTGATCAGTTACTTAACCAAAATGGAGGATCCTGAATATGTAGAAATCTGGCTTAGGTGTTCGCAATATCGGGAAAAATAAAGAAGTTAAAGGACATCAAAGCTATTGAAGGAGAAAATGAAGTTACAGATTTGTTTTTGTCCTCAGCAGGGTATGAGGCCATAAAAAAAAATCTCTGTCACGGTCTATCACAAAGTGTTGGAAGATTTTAGCATATGAAGAAATTGTTGCTATCATAAAAGCAAATATACAACCAAAAAAAAAGATTGGTCATAGCGGAAAGAACTAAATTTCTCAAAAGTAGACAGAGACTGGACAAAACTATTATGCAATATATACAGCAATTGAAAGAAGTGTGAAGATATTGTGAGTTTTATGAGGATGGGCTCAGAACAAATGTCTCTTGAAGACAAGCTAATTTTACTAAGACTGATTGAAGGAATGTTTGACATCTTTTACAAGCGTAAAAATCTAGAGTGGCTTCAAGCTCATAATATGAATCTGGGAGCATGTGTTACAAGAATTGGAATGGATTCAAAAATTTAATGCCTCTGAAGGAAGCATGGAGACTTATAGTGCTAATAATACAGTGCTTACTTGTGTGCAGATATCGCAATAAAGAACATAAAAAGAGCAAAAATAAGTGTCCAGCCTTTAGGAAATGGTGTTTTAAGTGTAAAAAAAGGAACCATTTTCAGGTGGTATGCACATATGAAAAGCAAGTGGTAAAAGTGGAAATGATAGATCCCCCACTTAAAAGTACAGAAGTATTTGAGATAAAACACAAGATAAAAGTAGGGAAATGGTGAAGTTAAGTGGAGTAACTTTACTCATGCTGCTGGATACTGGAAGTAATGTTATGTTGATACTGAGGAATTTTTGAGAAAGAATGGGTAGATCAAAGTTAAAGGGAAGTAATCTCCAGTTGAAACAGTTCAATGGGTCAATCCTCAAAATTTTAGGATGCTTTGAAGGCACATTTGAGATAAAAAAAAATAGATTTGAGATAATACCCATCATAGTGGTGGAAAACATCAAAACCCATGGTCTTTTAGGACATGACCTGTTAAGAATGGATATATCATAGCTGATAAATTCCATGAAGTCTGTAGAACCGGATGTTGGATTATTAAGGGGATACAAGGTGAGTATTTGACTTAAAGAAAGCAGTTAACTCATATTTTTAAGCCAAAAAAGTTCCTGCGCAGATGCTACCCTTGGTGGTTGCTAAGCTGAACAAAATGGTGGAACAAGGAATATTAGAAAAAGTTAGCCAGGGTGGTAGCAATTGGGCTTCACCCATTGTGATGATATGCAAGCCCAATGGAGATTTAAAAATTTGTGGTGATGATAAGGTGGGTGTGAATCACCAGATCTGTTCCGATTCATTCTCGTTGCCAAACATTGAAATAGCATAGTTTGCTGGTATGAAGTACTTTGTTAAAGTTGACATTAAGTCAGCATATAATCAGATAAAAATTGTTAGAAAGTTTCGTCAGCATAATGAACACCCCAACTGGATTACTAAGATAGACTTGTCTGCTGTTTGGAGTAATAACATCAAGTTACATTTTTTGAAAAGCCATCAAAAAATGTTTTAGAGGAGATTAAAAATATAATTGTATATCAGGATAACATTGGCATTGGTGCATACAGTAAAGAAGAGCTCAAAAGTAAAATAAAGCAAGTTTTCAGAAAATTAAATAGCATGGGTATGACAATTGCGATAAATGCGAGTTTAATTATGAAAAAAATTAATACCTAGGATATCAAATATCCAAAGACAGTATATCATTAATGGTAGAAGACTATTTCTGATATCAGTCAACTCATATTCAGGTTGGCCTAAAGTTATTAAAATGGGTATTGAGGATAGTGTTTTCAAGAAATGGAGTTCCAAAAACCTTCGTCTTCAACAATGCACCTGAATTTTGTGAAGAAAGTTTATGTGCATGGTTAAAATGTATTGGCTGCATTCCATACAAAACACCACCTTACCACTCACAGTCAAATGGAATTGCAGAGAGAATGGTTCAAATGGTTAAAATAGGATTAAAACATTCTTTCTGGTGGATTGTGATGTAGAGAGTTATTTACCCAAACTACTACTGAGTTATAGAGCTATTCTGCATACAGGCAGAAGACAAAGTCCATCCACATTCATGGGAAGACAAATAAGAGCTCCAATTACCATATCATTCGCAACAAATCAAAGTGTGTGGTACAGAATGGACAAGGATTCAAGTCCTGAAAAGGCGAATTTTGCAGTGTAAAAGGGATTTAACACAGCTGTGTTAACAAAGTAGAAACAGAATATACTGACTCACGAAGACCAATTTAGAACCACAAGAGAGCATGAAATTATAGAAAAGGAGGATAAAGAGGAAGCAGAAGAACAGACAATGCAAGAAAGGATGAATGAATCCACTATTGAGAGTGATCAAAAAGACCACCAGAGATATGTAAGTGAAGAACAGGTGAGGGAGGAGAGAATGAGTTCATCCAATAGTAGTAAGGAACAATCTGGGGATGAGTGTGACTGTAGATATCATGATGATTCAAATGAGGAGAATCAGTTAAGACCTAGATCTTCTATAAAAAGAAATAAAGAAACTCACTCTGAGAGATGGTTTATGCCTCCCAGTGTTGTTTGTAGAAGTCAAAGATCAACTCAACTTAGGTTCAGGGAGGTGTAGTGATATGTAAATGTGTTACTGTATAAAAGGCAGTATCACGATACCTACAGGAGAGTTATCTTCTTTTGACAAGACAACATCTGTCAGAGAGAATACCTATCATAGCAGTAATATTTCTGAGGAAAGCTAATTTAGACATAGAGCCACAGTTAGAATCCAATGTAAAAATTTGTCTTCAATATTATCTGATATGCTCTCACTTTGTTCAGCTTTAAACTATAAACTGTGATAATATGTCAATATGAGGAAGAGGATTTCCTTTTACATATTCAATATCAATATCAAAAGCTATGAGTTTTATTACCTTTATGGACCAACTTAAATTCTAAAAAATGTAACTTTTGACTATTTCTTCCTTAGATTAAAAATAAATTCTAAAGGCATGTAATTAGACTTTAACAAATATTTTCTCCCCAATAAGAATTGGCAAGTTCTACTAGTGCTCCAAATGATTGTGAAAGCCTCATTTTCTTTATTTCAATAATTGAATTATTTCCATTAATCATCTAGAGGGATACATTACTGGGTGTTCTTTAATAAAATTGCTGATATGGAATGTTCACTTGCATCTGTGGTTAGTTTGATATCCTTTTTAGAATAAAAAATCTTCACAATGGTTTTTTTTTCAAGGGAATTTTTTAAACTCTCAAATGCTATTGGTTGTATATCTGCCCATTTAAATTCAGTTTTTTTCGCTTATATAAACTGGAAAAAGGTTAAATCAATTCTAAATAATTCAGTAAATATCTATGGTACAAAATTGACTAAACCCAAAAAGGATTTTTTTTCTTAATACCATCTTTTGAAATTTGGTATCCAATATATGATATTTTTTTACAACTGAATACACATTTCTTGTTAATGATCATACTGACATTCTTAATTTATTCAGTACATCACTGGATTTTGACTCTAACTTTTTTTACTGCCAAATATATATCATCTTGATATATTATTATATTTTTTATACCCCCTCTTAGAACTTTTTCTGTTACTCACTTATAGCACTTGTTGTTTTTGATTCCGTAGGGTATTTGGGTACACCTAAGTAAACCTATAGGATTGTTAATAATTGTTAAATTTATTGTCACTTTGTATTTGGTGATAAGTGATTTTGAGATCAATTTTCACAAAAAATTTATTTTGGATAATGCATGTATTGCAAATTAAATGTTTTGAATAGGATATGAATCTAAACAGATATTATGGTTTATGCCTATTTTACAATCTCTGCAATTACATAAACCAGCAATCATTTTTCTCAATAAAACTATTAGTCATGCCCATTTACTTCTTCAAGGTGAAACATGTTGTAAAATGCCTTGGTCTACCATTTAAAAAAAATAATTTTGTTATTACTAGAGGCAAAATATGAATCATTAACTTCCAAGATCCAAAATAAGAGGGGTTAGCATCATTACCACATTTAAAAAAAATCAGGTTTATCCAGTTGTAATAAAGATCCTATTAGTGACACTATTATTGTTTGTAGTGTGAGATTCAAGGTTATGTACACTGGCATGCAAAAGTTGTCAGCCAGTTGCATAAAATGTTTATACAAATTTATTAAGAAGTTAAGATTGTTTAGCCGTATACTTTTATCAATAGTATCAGTGAATCTTGAAGATTAGAAATTAAGTTGTTGCATTTTTGTAGGTGCCAAGTAACTGAAAATACACCAAAATTATTAAAGCCTAAAAGATATGCTCCTGAGATTTCATTATTAATTTGGATATTTTAAATTTTTTACTTAATTTTCATGAAGGAAATGGTAACTTTGCTCTGTTTAACTTGAGTGTGCAACCATTTTTTTGCAAATTTATTTAGAGAGAGTAAATAAAAAATATATTTGACAAGAAAAGTGCAGATATTACTTTTTGATTTCAGGAAGGATTGGTAGTTTTTATATTTTGTTTCAGTCTAGAAATTCTTGGAATTAAACCCAAAGTGTCTCACTCTCTCTTTCTTTCCAGCTTAGGAGTAATTCAACAGTGGCTTTAGAGAGTGATGAGTTGGGAGATTTAGGAAGCAGAGTATTTCCAGACAGCCAAGTACATAAGCTCATGTGAAAAAAGCAGAATATTTGCTTGTGTCTCTTCAAAAAAGATTATGAAAATAATTGGCAGACTGGATGGTCATTTCCTCTTCTAAGAACAAGGCTACCATAGGTATATAGTTAAATCATATGGATATCATTAATTTTATGAGTTTGCTCATGTATTAATTTTGAAGGGGGTCAGTAAACTAGTTTTCTATCATGAAAATCAGTATTCAAAACACTTGTATGTTTTTGTCTAAACGAAGATGGAGTTAAATTGCCAAGTAAATCAAACTAAGACTGATAGATTGATTTATTCATTATCAATTGTTTTAGTATAACATATTTCTAAAATGCTCGAAGATTTTATTTTATTACAATTTCATATAAAGTTTTGTTAATGACAATGTTTATTAACAGAATTCTTCTCTTTGAATAAACTATGATAAAATAGCCAGTGGTTGTTGCAACTTCTAATCTATTATTTCCAGTTAAAGAGTTAAAAATATTCCCAAATAAAAAATTGAACTAAAAATAGTCATTAAGGCCAGAACTAAGATGGAATAATAAATTTCTTATAACAATCTGTGATGTTTAAAATGCCTGGATAATCTTAGGAAGAAGGGTGCTCATGCTATAACACAAGCATTTCCATTTTAGCACTTTAGCTGCTAGCCATTAGCATGTTCAAATTTCCACATGACCTCATCATAAGCCAATTTACATGGAGTATTCATTCTAAATCCAAAGGTGTATTGGAATAGGAAAAGATGCCTTCCAAAATCTAAGCTAAGTATTAAGAAACAGGAAATTCTCATTATAAACAAAGGAAAGTGCTCAACTGCTATGTAATATCAGTCCTTTTATATGGCAGTGAATGCTGGATGATTTCCTCACGGATGAAGAGGAGACTTAAGGCAACAGAGATGTGGCTTGACACGAGGAAACTGACAATACTATAGATGAAGCATGTTAGCAACAAGGAAGTTTTAAGGAAAATGGAAACAAAAGGAACACTTATGCTTAGAATTAGAAAGTTGAAATTTCTATAACACATAATAAGGAAAGTAGGCTTAGAAAATTAAACACTCACAGTAAATATTGAAGGCAAGGGGGAAATAGTGAGTAACTTACCTAAGAAGATTATGTAAATAGATGACAGAACAGGGAAAAGGAGGGATAGTAAAAAGACAAACATTGTTGAGAGATACAAAGGATAGGAAGCAGTGGAGAGTGTCGATTGCCTGCATCCTGAAGTGATACAGCACATAGAAAAAGATTCACTGTCATGTATTAATGAGTGTACTAGTTTCATAAAAAATCAAAAGAATAATTTTGTATATACAGTGTTTATAAAATCTTTAGGAAGTTTAGAGTTATAACTTCTTATATATATGTTCAACACGTGTCAAGTTGGATTTGGTCAAGATCAAAACAAGTAAATAAAATGTGCGCAACATCACGACCTAACATGCGCAAGTGAAATATTTGTGTGATCGTCTATTCTATTATGATTTTTACGAGCTTGTCAATAACGGCAAACGCGTTCAGGAAACTTTCATTACGGATAGAAGCTGCAAAGAAGAACAAACGTTTTATTTATTTCATTACAAGAATTTACAAAAAGGAACGATGAATTAGGTTATCTTCATGCCCTGCCTGGTGGCAAACACTGCTGGTGGCACCAGGTGTGGTGGTCCTGCCATAGCCACCGAAACCGTGATATCACTCCTGGTCAGTGGCTGATGAAGACAGGGTATCGCAAGTGCTAACACACGTATGTTAAAAAAAAAAAAATAGTTATAAGGTTACCTAGCACAAGAAACTGCTGAGAATTTAGATTGTTAATAGGAGAATATGGTGAATATTTTAAATAGAAAATTTTAAAAAAATCATTCCGATTTTATATCTTATGTTTTGTATTTTTTGTCTTTAGTATTTCAATACATCTGCCTTTTCTTCTTTCATAGACATTCTTTCATTTTTGCTGTATAAAATTGAGTTGATATTAAGTTATATCAGTGCAAATTGAAAATTGGTTTAACAGAGAGCAATTGGGTTTGAGCATGATAAGACTTTCTACAAATTTTCTTCTATTTGAAAGATGTAAATATCTTGTTTGTGAAGAGGTTTTCATTTCTTATTAATGAATGAACTTATGAACATATACAAATTTATCTCACAGCTAAATTTAAACAATGAGTGATCAGCAAGATCAAAATTATGAAATAAATGCCAATTTTACATCTGTTAGTAAAATTTTAAATCCTTCAAATACTGAAAAATTAAAAAATATTAAAAAGTTATGAAAGAGTAAACTAAGCTTTATATTTTCTCAGTATCATTAAAAATGATTGATTTTCATGTTTCCAGTTCTGTCATCTATGTACACAAGCTTGTTACTCACTGTTTTCCTTTGGCTCTCTTGCCTTCAATATTTACTGTGAATGTTAAATTTTCCAAGCCTACTTTCCTTATTAGGTGTTATAGAAATTTCAACTTTATCTTTCTGATTCTAAGTATAAATGTTCCTTTTGTTTCCATTTACCTTAAAACTTTCTTGTTGCTCGCATGCTTCATCCATCAAGGCAACTGGAGATGTTGATTGACATTACATTTGAATAGTTGGAGATTATAGCTCTCAGGGAAACAGGAATAGGGAAGGGAGTTCCACAGGCGAGAGGTGCGAGATATGAAGCTATTGGAGTGGAAGAGACAGCTATATTTAATAGTTTCAACAGTGAAAAGGTGAGAGCGGGATACCAGCCTCGTAGGGCGCTTGAATTCATGAAGTCTGGGAACCAGCAAATGCAGCTCCTCGGAGCAATTAATATGAAAGTATTTGTAAAAAAGAGAGGTGATGGCGCATCTGTGAGAGCCTGACTGTAGACAAGATGCCAGATCAGGGCCAATTATATTGCATATCTGCCTCTGGATCTTATCAAGAACCCTGAGGCAAACAGAGGGGGCTCCAGACCATATATGGCAGCAATACTCCATGTAAGGGCGAATTGTTGATTTGTAGATCTGAAGAATCGATTCCGGGGAGAAAAATTTCCTGGTGCTGCACAGGGAACCAACTTTCCTTGCGGTGGACAAAGCAATTGACTCAATGTATTTGTTCCATCTCAGGTCAGCAGTCTATATATAATTTGTGAACATATATGTGAACAAATTCATATTAAGTAATGTATTTTAAAAATTTTATCAATTCATATATATATATATATATATATATATATATATATATATATATATATATATATATATACAAGCAATTATGTTATTCGCATACATTCACAGTGCTATATTCTTTAACTCTTCACTTTTTTCCGGGATTGAAAACTAAACAGAAGACTAACTTTATCTTTTTGGTCTCAACCTATGACAATGGTATTGAGCTGAGTTTATCTAAGATGATTGCTACCATTAATTATTTTCCAATTTTTCTGAAACATCAGCATCTAAATCTTTTACATAAGTCCTATATGTGGAAAAAATCTATAGGTCTCATTCCAGAAATAATTTTTTTAATCATTTCACCTCAAACAAGCCAATAAAGCCACTAAGACACAAGGGATTACTGAGTGTGAAAGAATATGAGAATAAGAAAACATTATTAAGGAGAGAGACAATAAAAGGACAGGAATTAAGAAGACAAAAGATAGAGATTGACATTGCATTTCAACGGTAAAATGATGAGACTTAATTGTGAATCTAGTATTATGCTTAAATTCATAGGTACACATTGCATAATGGGAACAATAAACATAAGATTAACTAATATTATAAAAAAAATTAAAATTTCTAACTGCAGAGTTTTCTGCTTTCCAAAAACACCTACTAATTTAAAGACCCACAATAAACTAACTATCCTTCACAAGGTATAAAAGATACTAAGATGCAAAATGTTACTGACAGGGAAAGAATCTGAGAAGAAAAAACATTATTAAGAAGAAAGGACAACTGGTGAAAGGGAGACAGAAGATGAAGATTGACATTGCATTTAAATTTTTAAAGATCAAGTTGAATGGAAAGCAAGAGAGGCCAGAAGAATGTTCCACATTTGAAAAATGTGAGAGAATAAACTATTAGCATAGAATTTATGGTTACATCTAGCCAATAATGGCGTCCCAAATTTCCAGGAACCAGTTTTATAAAGGCAGGTAATCTTTAGGAACCTATTCTGCTTATTTTTTTTATTTGAGAATGGAAACAAATCACTTTATAGTATCAAAAAGAATTAAACCGTTTTGATAATTTAATAGAAAATATTTACCTAAGATATTTCCAGATTGAAATTCTGTTCTCATATTTCTGTTCAGAAGTATGATACTTATTTTACTCTAGTGTCATCAGCTGTGTTATGGTTTCTTAGCCACATTCAAACTGAAGTGCTACAATGAAAGACCTATCAAATTTATGACAAGAAGATTTGCCACATTTTTAACTTCAAGATGATTTCCTTTGTTTTGTGATGTCAGCAAACAGTTATTGCCACTTTAGTAATATCAATGAAACATTCGTTGTGATTTTCATAATGCTCACTGTAGTAGAGACTTTGTAATCACAGATACAAATATAGTAATGCTGTTGAACAATACTGGTGTCAGACGCCGTCGAATAACACTTGCACTAATAGTACTTGCTCGATAATACTCGCTCGGAAAGTAATCACTGAATAGTGATCCGAATAGTAATTCATATAGTGGTCAATTAGACACCATGCTAATTCCCATATATACATTTCCTTTACGTGATCTACTTATTCAAAATGTGATTGCCTGTGTTTGCTCTCTGGTGATCTGTGTTCGAACTCCAGTGTCGGCAGCAACACTTTATTCCTATATTCCTCCCCTTCGAGATGACTTCACCTGGAGTCTATATTTCTTCAGCTTCGGTTCTGTTGGCATTCTTTTTCTTTTGGCATAAACCCTTGGTTCAACAATTTCTGATGACATGGGTATGTTAAATACATCATACAGAATTTCCATTGGTACCTCTGTTCGGTAACTTTTTAAATCAATGAATCTATGTTTTAACTGATTAAGGTGTCGCTTATGTTCCCGCCTTTGTCCCTGTACCATGTACACCATTTTGCCCATCCGATTTTTTATAACGCCGTCTTCCCAGAATTCGTTTCTGCACTGATACATCTTAAAAAATACCTGATCTCCAGGTTTGAAGTATCTACTTGTATTGTTATTTCTTGATGTTGTTATAGACAAGCGTATGGTTGCAAGAAAGAAATACAGCAGCAGAAATAGATATACGTGATTTATTTCAATAGGAACGTGTGGTTTTGGGACAGCTACCTTGTGGTATAGTTCATAAGCCGGCTGCCTACCTGGGTTGATCTCTCATAGTAGTTCTCGCTGGTTGGCGTGGCGCTACTGCTGCTGACTGCTGCTGACTGCTGCTGACTGACCGTGACAGATCTCTTCCCTGGCCTCCTGTTGACTGCTCGTACTTCTCCGTGTGATCCCTTTTATGGCTTTTTTATGGCTTAACAGGCTCAAAAAATGACACGAGTATAATTAGGAGGGGAGCATTTTTATTAGTCGAAAAATAGAAACGCTTTAAAATATTATTTTATTTGTCGGGCCTATTCGTAAACGACGATAATGGTCATTTTGTAACGGGGCCTTGTCCCGTTCACATCCGGCTCTCGCTCTTGAGTATGTTAGTTTATTTGCCTGCAAATCAGCCGAGATATGTCTTATTTTATTTTATAACAATGTTCTTGTTTTGTGTTCCGGTAATAACTTATTTAAAACGGACTTAATCTTCCTGATGAAAATCAACTCTGCAGGTGACATTCCAGACATGGTGTTCAGGATTGGTGCTATTCTGTAAACACTGAGAAATTGCTGAATCATTACTTCATCTGACTCCCCTCCGACTTTTTTAGTGCCCTTTTAAATGTATCGACAAAACCGTTCCGCTTGTCCGTTTGATCTTGGGTGATAAGAGGGAGCTGTTATATATTCTGTTACTAATGATTTGCAAAAAAAAATTAAATTCATTAGACATGAATTGAGTACTGTTATCTGAAATGATAGAGTCAGGAACACTAAACCTTGCAAAAATTTTGTGTAGGAAATTTATCGTTACCGCGGTAGTCAGTCTTCTATATTTTAATATTTCTGACCCTTTAGTGTAACTATCGACTATCACTAGACAGTATGCTCCATTTAACAGTCCTGCAATGTCTATATGTATTCTGAACCATGGTATATCAGTTTTCAGCCAGGGTTGAATTTCACTGCCAGAGCACAACCTCTGCATGATTTTACTAAATTTTCGATATCCTTATCCATTTTTGGCCAGTAAGTAGAACACCTCATTAAGGATTTCATTCTAGAAATTCCTGGATGTTCTCTGTGAAATTCTTTTAACATACATCTTTGCAACGATGCTAGTATCACCACTCTCTCTGTGTACATATGTACATGATTACATAATGAAAATGCATTATTTCCAATAATATTTTCCTTTAGATCTTAATTTCTGCTTCATTTTCATTATAAAGTCGTATTTTCCGCCTTAATTTTATTTCCTCCAATGTTATGATCAGTTTTCTTACAGTATTGTATAATACATTATTAATTTTATTTTCAGCCATTATCACTGCAATTACTGTCTTCAAGTGGTTTGCAGAATCTTGGTATTAGTCCATACAACCCGTCTGCATGACTTAATTTGTTGGATGGTAGAAACTCCATTTTATAATTATAGTTCAATAGGATAGTTCCCCAGCACTGCAGACTCTGCTGTAAGTGTAGGAACACTCTTTTTTTTATCCATATATGGACAATAATAGACGATAGTCTACCTGTAGTATGAATTCTCTACCATATATGAATTTGTGAAACTTTTCATAGCAAATATGATTGCCAATGCTTCCTTTTCAATCTGGCTGTAGCTCCTTTCAGTTGCAATTAATGATCTTGAAACATGAGCTATTGGTTTAATTGTTCCATCCCCATATTTGTGTAGTATCACTGCTCCAATACCTGAATCACTTGCATCTGATACAACCACAATCTTTAATTTAGGGGCAAAATGAGCTAGTCATAAATCCGACCTTAAGACTTTCTCGATATCTTCGAAAGCACTTTGATATTTATCTGTCCAATTCCATTTCACATCATTCTTCAGCAGGTTATTCAAGGTGCTCTTAATTCGTACATATTAGGTATATATGTATGATATTAGTTAGAAAACCCTAAAAATGCTTCTATCATTGTTACATTTGTTGGGGCCGGCGTGTCCTTGATCGTGCTCGCCCTTGAAAGATCCAGTTGACTACTGCTTTCACCAATAATTTGTCTTAGATATTTTAGACAATTCAGATTTTCACTAATCTTAAAACCATATTCTTTGATTCTCTCAAATACTTTCATTACATTTGCATGTTGCTTTCAGGCCTTACTTTTAATAAATATGCCATCCAAATATGCTTGAGCACAATCCAAACCGGCAAGCATGGTATCCATTATCTGTTGGAATATGCTTGGTGCTACCTTTATACCGAAAGGAAGTCGGCTGAATTTGTATAACCCTCTATGAGTGTTAATTGTTAATAATTTTGAACAGGTTTTGTCCACTAGTACTTGTAGTTAAGTTTCTGACAGGTTCAATTCAGAAAAAAAATTACCTCTATTCAATTTGGCAAAAATTTCCTCTGGACTTGTCAACAGGTAGTTATGTTGTTTTAAACTTTCATTTAACCCCGTTGAAAAATCAGCACATACATGGATTTTATTATTCCTTTTTTTAACGTAGACTGTTGGTGATGCCCATTCGGAATAGTCTGTTTTTGATATCACACCTAATTTTTCTAGTCTGTCCAATTCATTATTAGTTAGATCTAAGGCTGCAAAAAATACACTCCATTTAGCTTAAATGTTGGTGTTACATTGTCTTTTAACTCAAACTTAGCTTTTGCTTTCATGTAACTTCTCAAAACTCCTTTTCAGTTCATTTTTCAATTTTTCAGTTGCCGTATTAGAACCAGGGGTAACAATATTTATCTTGTTGCAAAAAGAGTTAATTGGAAAGTCAAAGATCAAACAATGCAATCCAGTCTGTTACAAATAAATTAGCAGTATTCTTTAATACAAACACCACTGCATTTTTGGTTTTTCCTACAATAGAAACGTTACAGCTAAATTCATCCAAAAAGTTCAATCTCTTTCCTGAGACTCCATGCGCAACTTTATCAGAAGTCAATAAACTGGGTTTATCCATTCTTCTCCATGTCTGTTCATTTATGATAGTGATATCAGATCCTGTATCTAGTTGCAATTTTATTTTTACATCATTAATTTGCACAAAAACAAATTTCCTCTTTTGAGATATCTTGTTCATTTACCTTTTAGGCCTCTTATCGTTACTCCATGTATTTATCATGTTCACATACATTTTTATTTTTTCTCCATTTTTTTGTATCTGCAACACATACTTTTGTGTCCTAATCTCCCACATTCATAGCATTTTTTGTCCTTGAAGAAACAATCACTTTTAAAATGCTTACCTCCACAACCGTGGCAAGTATTAGGTACTGTTCTGTTGAATAACGTTTGTAGTTTTTTCTCTTAGATGGTTGGATACTATTGTTGGGATTGCTATGAGTTTGAATTTGTTATCAGAAGGTTGTTTTATATTAAGATGGTTAGTTTACGGGCATGTTCACCATATTAATCTACAACAATATAGAATATAGACATTCAAAAACGAATCAATCACAAGGCAATTGAGTAAGGAACACCGATTATGAGATTTCAATAAAACAACATGCATTTATGTACAATTAATATACAATTTGAAAACTTGTAGTTTGATAATGCAAGAAATTGACCATTGATAAATTGGGTTTCTTATTGATTTACAGTTCAAAATTCTTCAAGTGTTTAAGAATTGGTCAAACAGAGTTAAGTGGAAAATATACAGAAATTTGTGTAGTTTGTATGCGTGAATAAAGTAGGAGTTTAATTCTTTAAATTCTCCAGAGTTGTTTACCTTGGATTGTTTAGATATTTGATTGAATATTTACGAATACTTGTCAGTAGTGAGTTATTATCACTTTTTAGTATTGTAAGAAGTTGTTCCGGGTAGAGTGAAGTGCTGCGTGTGTTGAGTCAGAGAAATTTGCGGGGTAAAAATGTAGCTGGTTATGATTTCTACTGGCGTGGATTCATTTGGCACTTCTACAAGATGAAATTCTGACTACCTGAATCGATCTGAAAGCTTCCTTTTTATTTTGTTCTGGAAGTAGGAATCGGCTCCAAACGGCTAGGTGCGAAAAGATACTTTGCGTGAATTTGCTACAGTTTGAGCCAATGAAAAGTCTAGTTCACTTTAACTAAGGTATTGATTGGTTAATTGGTAATTTTGTGGTAGTGTGTATTATCCCGAAGGGTGAAAAGGTATGTATAGACTACCTGTGAAATGTCTTTTTCCTCAATCCTTGCGGTATCAAGTTTCAAATTCACAATACGTTGATACGCTTCCGCTATTTTCTGGAGAGTTAATTTGGAATCCATTTCTAATTTAGCAAGTATCCTGGATCCTATCTCTGCATCCTCATTAGAAGAAACTCTGTACGAATATCAGGCATTTAAGTAAATCAGGAGTTAATTCATTTAACTTGAATTTTTCACATTCTCGATTCACGACTCTTGCATAAGTGACAAAATCTTCATCGTCGGACTTTAATTAAGACATTGACATCATGTATTAAATAATAAACTCCTATCACCAAAATTTTTTTGATAATATAAGAACAGTCTCAATCTTTATTTCTCTTGGGTTTTTTTTCGACAAAATATAATTTACATATTATTCATTTCAGTATCGGACTTAATAATAACCAAACTTTTTTTCATCATACCAATGCAAACAATACTTTTTGAAGATCCCTTTGTATCTTCTATAATAAACTGGAAAAGTTATCCCTTCATCTGGATTGTACACAAATTCACTGGTTGAATTAGTAGCAACAGCATCTGGAGTGAATGAATCTGAAGTTTTTCCTTTCATTGTTTTGGTAAACAACTCAAAAAACTTCTGTTGTTGTAATTGTAATTGTGTAATTTCTGTTCATGTTGTTGTTTTTGTTGCTGCAACATTTGAAACATGATAGCTTTTAATTTTTCCATTCCGCTGTAGTCTGTTGAATACTTTGCAGATTAATTTTTTCCTTGTGTAAATTGAACGAATCCTCGTGTAAGTTCAATGAATCCTCGTCACCACTTTTGTGATGTCAACAAACACTCGTCGCCACTTTAGTAATGTCAGCGAATACTCATTGTCACTTTCATAATGCTTATTGTAGTAGAGACTTTGTAATCGCAGATACAACTATAGTAACGCCGTTGAACAATACTGGTGTCAGATGCCTTCGAATAACACTCGCACTAATAGTACTTGTTCGAAAAGTAACCACCGAATAGTGGTCCGAATAGTAATCCATATATATTTACTTTGTAAAAAAATACAAAATTGTGACACAAGGCTGAAGGGAAGGTAGGGGAGGGCTGGTTTTCACTGACTAGTCCTAGTTAACCCCAATCACAACCCGTTCTTTCAGTACAATATGCTCAATCACCACAAGAACTTGTCCATCACCTCCCAATCCCACATATACCAAAATACCACATATTCACGAGGGACCTACAAAACCCCCCATGATGTAAAAATTTATAATGTTCATAAAGTCTTTTTTATAAAAATATATAAAAATTTCATGAAATATGAAATGATGGCAGGAGATGAACCCAAAAAACAAACTCAAAATGTAAACCAAAGATAAAACTAAAAAAAAAAAAAACAATGTTGGTAGGAACTGTCCACCCCTCAAAATAATAAGAGTGGCCACTGTATTCTGTTGATAGACAGAATCAAGAAGCACACTCACTAATGGTATGGGAAGGATAAAAAATAAATAACAGAATGGGGAAAATCAAAGGCTTACCCTTTCGAGATGAAAAATGGGAGACAAAAACAAACTGAGGAGTTTGGGAATCTCAACATAGGTCATAACAAAAGAGAATGACGGGAAACAGGCTGCGAACAACACTTATTCATATTAACTAGGAAAACATAACAGTGTCTAACTTAACCAGGGGAGGATTCACAGGAAACCGCTCTGTTATATTAAGGGGACTTAAAAGAGAAAATTAAGGTTAGCCTCGTCCACACGAACCAGGCTCGCCTCACTCACTCACCTTTCGCTGAAATCTGTCGAAATCAAACGCTTTCTATCAGATCTGATTTTATCCGAAGCTGGTGCTTAAGGAAAACAACCAGATCCTGGTGCGAATAACATTCATATTGCAAGATTCCCTCCTTTCGCGACGTCCAAACCACCATTCTAGCCACGGCTAGTAACGTAAAAAATACGATTCATTTTACCCCGGAGAACGGGGGCAACACATTGTCACACGCGTACGCGAAATCAATGTACACGAGCTGCTCGGGAGCGATACAAGCCGTCAGCATAATTCCAGAAAGGGTGCACATGAGGACAATGTTTCCGCTAAGCCAAAGTCACACCGATGACAGTCTGGAAAATCTGCCTCGCTCCATCTGAAGAGTATGTCATTGAGAGGTAGCACGTTCCGAATCAGTCACCAGCTAAGATAATTCGCCGCTGGCACTCAAGACCACAAGGAACGCAACTCAGATGCCAACAAGCCAAGCCGGTCACACAGAGGATCCTTCACGACTCCTCCACTAATTCATGATACAATAGTCACCGAGGCCGAGAAAGGTCACTGGACTAAGGAATGACCTTCAAGGCCCACTGACATTCTTTGAGGAAACTCACTAACCTTCCACGACCGTGAAGGCGCTTACCCCAAGAAATAGTAAGACTAGGGAAGGCATCCCTAATACTCCACAGTAATATCGAGTAAAAAACGCAGCGTAGGAAAGCCAATCTAGAGGCGTGGCGATGACTCTCTAGGTGTGGCAATCCCAGCTTCCCATGACACAGAACCTGGTAACAGGCTTCTTTACAGACCCAATGTTTGTGACCACCCCACAAGAAATGCTCGATCGCCCCCCAACAGGACCCGAAAAGAGGAAGTACAGTGAAGCGGTAAAGGATGAGAGGTAAGACACGCCTCAGCTCTACCTGACAAGGACAACATCTTTCGGAGCCAAGTCCGGACCAATGCTCCGACCTTTGCCTGTACCTCTGACAAATTATTCTCTAGCTGAAGTCCAGGCCCGAACCATACTTCAAGAATGCGGACGGGTCTAAAGAGCTCCAGAAGCGTGATCCCCTTCCAGGCACCGAACTGCAAGCCGGAAGACTTGTTACTGTTGATCTTGGCCCCTGTCACCTTCTCGTACTGTTCAAGTGCCTTCTGCACCACCTTAATGTCACTGTGGCATGACACGAAAATGGATACGTCATCAGCGTACACAGAAACCCTGGTTTGACCTCCACCAGGGGGAACAACGATTTCGCGTAGGGACAAGCTGCACACCCAGTGAAAGAGGGGCTTCGATGCCGAAGCTTAAAGTAAGGGCGACATTGAACAACCCTGTCGGACCGACCGAGACAGCGCAAAAGCGCTCGACCGTCTTCCGTTCACCTGTATCACAGCACTGGGGGAGTGATACACTAGCAGCAGCCAGGTACTGATGGTCTACCCTGTCGAATGCCTTGAACTCATCTAAATTGATCAGTGTGGCTCACTTGTCGACTTTTACACCCTCTATAATCGTGCGGAACAGATGCAGGTTGCATTGAATTGGCTGTCTACACTACAGCACAAGTCTGCTCAGATCCCAACAAGCTCGTGACAACTGACTGCAAATGCTCTGTCAGGATCTTTGCAAAAATCTTTAACTCTGTGTTTAGCAGAGTTATGAGCCTATAATCATCTAAATCCCACCCAACACCTTTATCCTTTTCAATAGTGTGATCACACCCTTGGAAATGCGGTCGGGATGGACTTCTGCCGGAACCAGTTGTTGAACACCACTGTCAAAATCGGAACAAGGATGTGTGACTGACTCAAGTACATTTCACAGAACAGACCATCAAGTCCTGAAGACTTGCCACTACCGAACCTCTTCAATGCCAAATTAACTTCGCCCTTTGTGATCTCACCCTCGCAGCTAGCTGCTTCGGTTGGCAAAAGCTGAGGAAAGTCAGCCAAATAGCAGCGAAACTCATCGCCACAGAGATCAGGCTCCTTGGTAAAACGGCTCTTGAAATGCTGCCAAAACGCCTCGCACATGTCCTTGGTCGACCTCAGAGTACACCCCTCTGAGCTAATGACCTCACAAATGTATTGATCAGAACCTCGACGGATCAATTCTTCATTAGACGTCTTGTTTAGCGTATGTCTGGTAGCGCTTGCTAGCCTCATGCTTCAGAGCCTGTCTAGCTACAGCTATCTCTAGGGAATCCCCCCAGCCACTGCCCAGGACAGATTATCCTCTAAAGTCTTCATCTTTTTAGCCTTATCTAGAGCAAGTCGTTGGCTATAATCAGTGGTGAAGGACCTCATCCTATCCTTAAGCCTCTCCCACCACCTCCTCCCAGTAATCGCCCCCACTAATTCCTGCTGCATTAATCTAGTCAGCTGTTGTCTGCCCAGTAAGGACAGATTGAACTTGAAGTGTCCAGCCACTCTAGGCCAACCACCTGACACCATCCGAGCACAGACGAGTCTATGATCAAATAGTCTAACCAGTGGAACGTGGGACAACCTAGTAAATCTAGGTTGACCCTTCCCACTAACATTCTGTCCAGGTAGCTGGATACCTGGAGAGATGGCCAATTACAGGCCCACATCCACATCTCCCACTTTGGATGATCAACCTGAAATGAACCATTGCTCAGGGCAATATCAGCCACAACCAACCGACCTTGTGCACCCACATGGACAAGGTCTACCCTCGTAACCAGGGAATGTTTGACTAACAAGGAAATATCTCTGGCCTGCTGGTCCCCATATGCTTAATAAACAACAAAGTCGCCAGACAGCACACAAGCATTGACATCGCAAACAAAGTGTGTTTCCTGGGTTGCAGCAAAATCCACACCAAAGGACCTGAGATCACAAAGCAGATCGGCAGCCTAACCTTGATATCTTAGGCCACCTGTATTCAAGCTAGCTAGCTTAATAGACATCTTTTAAGTTCTTTTGGGGCAACCTCTTAAATGCAAGCGACAGAAATTTATCAGGACCCCGACAGATTGTCCCATGCTACCAGTTCCAATATCGGTCGTAATTTGACAGTCAGATACAATACCACCAACGTCTGTTGGGAAAATTAGTTTTATTACCCTATATAAGAGTATGGAGTATAACTGTGACCCTCCCAGCGTAAAAATTTGACATCTTTTTTAGTTTGGGTGACTCCATCTGCACCATCCTGATGCTCGGAAAAGCACTCTTCGCCTTGGTCAAGTAATCCCACACCTTACCCACAGTATTCCTTATGAGTGAGATTACTCCTGGGGCCTTCGGAAAGTTTCAGGGGTCTTCCATGGACCTTCTATCCACGGAAGTACATTTAAACAATGGCCTCAAGAGGGCCTTCTCCTGAGAAGAAAGGTCTCTCTCGAGGGCCTGTCTGTTGACAACACAGTTTTTCCCCACTGGGAACAGTCTTTTTCCTTCTTTTTTTCCTTTCCTCCTTTTCTGGACTAAGGCTAGTGTAGTGCACAGGAGAAGGAGACAGAACCCTAGTAAGGGAGGAAGGGAGGCTCCTTCCCCTACCTGGCAAAAGCCCTGTATGGCGAAGTAGGAGTGGATTTTGTCTTAGCTATAATAAAGTCCTTCTCCTCTTTACTTTGTCCAGCCTTTATATCTTTCTTTATACCCTTTGATTCCTTTTCGTCTTCCTCATCCCTCCCTCTTTTCAATGAGGAGGACTGAGGTGGAGGCATTTCCTCCACCTCCATGCATAAATCGAGCTCTGGAAGTAACAGAGCTTGTTCTTTCACCTGATGCTGCCCTGCAACCTGCTCCTGCTCTACAGTAGTTGACTCTTTCTGTTGCTTCTATTCAGACTGCTTTTGCTGTGACTTCTGCTGCTGCTGATGTTTTTGCTGCTTTTGCAGTTGCTCTGCCCGCTAGTCCACCTGCGACACCTTCTGCTGCCTTTGTTTTTTTATAGGCTGCTTTTGCTGCACTCCCTGTGGCACTTTCTGTTCTTTTGCCACTAGCTTCTTAGGTGAGACAACTCTTCTTTGACAGGATATCCTGCTGAGGAGGAGGAGATGAGGGGCCAGCAGACTTCTTGACCTTTTTCACCACATTTGTTCTTTTATTGGAGCTACTGGGCTGGTCTTTTCCTTCTCCACTGTTTCTTTAGCTACTTCTGCTGATTTTGTTGGTGCTGTTGATGTTGATTTTTTGGGTTCTTCTTGGGACATACTCTAGATATGGGCCCAACAGTTGGGACCTCAACCCTCAACAACAACAATGTTGTGTCCCTGACATGTTAGAATATTGGGGACTTGTGAAAAATTCTTACAGGTCAAAGTGAGTTGCAAAACATAGTCTGCGGCAGCAATGTCCATTGTCCAAGCTACTGCTGTTACTTCTGCTACTTTACTGAATTGGGAGAAGAAAGCCCCCAAGTGCTCCTCTGTGAAATCCATAGGTACTCCATGCAGGGTGATCTTGGTATGCCTTGTACCCATGTACTCCATTTGGAGACATACTGCTTTAGTAGTCAATACGCTCCCTGCCAATTTTTTCACCTCCTCTACATTCAGGATGTCCCATATAGCATTAGACCTTTTTGTCACAACTTTTGGTACTATTTGGAGGCTTTTCAAAGCCTCCTCTATGGTGTCCCTGCTGACACCACCATGTTGATATGTCAGTAATGAGCAGGGAAATTGTACGAGGTGCAATAGCTTCCAATGCCTCTGGAATGGTAATAAATTCATTCCCTTTCATGAATTCGGCATACTTTTTTTGAAGAGCCTTGTACTCTTCCGGTGTTTTTTTTTCTTTGGTTTATTTGCAGCCCATGCCAAAGGTTCTGGTGGGGCTGAAGCAGTTTACTGTGGGCAAAACTCAGCCATCATGTCCTCCTCAAACCTAATGATGACACCAAGGAATTGAGAATGACTTAGAACAACCGAAAAACAATAAAGTAACAGCAATAAAAACAGCACAAATGAAAAACTTGACTTACAGAATACTTGACTTTCAGTCCAAAAAAAACAGAACCAAATAGTAATCACTATAGTGGTCAATTAGACACCACGCTAATTCACATATGTACATTTCCTTTACCATCACATGATCTACTTATTCAAAATGGGATTGCCTGTGTTTTCTCTCTGGTGATCTATGTTCAAACTCCAGTGTTGGCAGCGACACTTTATTCCTATATAACACTTTGTTAGAATAAATTATGTTCATCATAGAAAACCCTCTTTCAGCTTCTGCAGAACTTACAGTAGTGGTATTAATTATATTTTTGGTTATTTGGACAGTTTTGGGTACAACATGTTTATGGTAATTTCTCGTTACATTTTCAATGTAATCATGGAAATCATTAACATATATCTCATGGCAAAATACATTACAAAAGTCCAGTAACTTCTCTTCACCATCTTTCCACGGAACTACAGCTTCTTCCATATTCCAAGAATCTGGGTTCATAATATTAAGTAATTCTTGAATTTTATGATTTATGTTATAAGAATTATTGCTTAGGGGACATGTATCTATTAGATTTTCATTAGGTGTACATGCAAGCATAGCATAACTAACATTTTACCTAGAACATTGGCTATTAATATATAAGATTATTTTCAGATAATCCAACAACTGGTTTGCTAAGCTTTTATAATTTTAAGAATTGATTCACATGAACTGGTGAAAACTGTTATGATGCCACCACTGCATTTAGCCATTTCAACTGTAAAATGATGAGACCTAGCTTCCAATCTTTCAAGCTAGTACTGTGAGTACAAACAGCAAAAAAATGTGTATTTAAAATGAAAAAAAAATTTAGTATGATAATAGATTTAAAAATATTTATTTTATGTGAGGATCAGATGAAAAAATGTAGAATCAAGAATATTTAAAACTTATCATCTGATTTAGCTCCCCATTTATACAAGCTTGTTAGTAAGTTTTCCTCTACCCCTTTTGCATTCAATATATCTTGTGAGTGTCAGATTCTACAAGCTCTTTTTCCTCCTTGTGTCCTAGAAATTTCAACTGCCTCTTTCTGATTCAAAGTACAAGTGTCATTTTGTTTCCATTTTCTCTTGATGCTTGCATTCTCTGTCCATGGTATTTTCAGTATCCTTCAATAGAACTGCATCTATATTTCTTCAAGTCTCTTCATCTGTGATGAAACTGTCCAACCTTCACTGCCACTGTGTAAATAATATAATCTTTCTTCTCTTTTTTCTTACATTTGAATCTACTTTCCCCACTCAGTGATGCTGTATATACTTGCTAGTATATTATTTACTACTGATAAATTATTATCAGATAATTTAAAAAACAATTTAAAAAACAATGAAATCTTTATGGTAACAGTAAACCTGCCCAAAGCACCCAATTTGAAAAAGCTTAATAACCTTCATGTCCAAGAATATAACAATGAACTGATTACTATTATTATAAAACCTAGTATAGAACATTTGTAGTAGACTCTGATTTCTAATTAATAAAACAGCTGACGCAAAAATCTTCAGTATAATCAAATACAATTTAATATTTTGAAGTTCACCATTATTAAAGTTTATAATGGGAATGGAATTATCTTCTACTACTTTATACCCACACATTCTACCAGCCAATCACAAGCCAGCTTCTATCTGTGCTAAAAACCTCAATCTTAAATTCAATTTCTGTTGCTTACTGAAGCTGTCTAAGAAAAACTAAGATGTAAAGTTAACATTTTGAATCAAGTGGGCTCTTCCTTTAAGATGTTTGGCTCTACAAGTTCAACTAAAGGTAGCAATCACCTCTTTTCTTGTATATGTTGTTTATAAATCTTCATTCATTTGCCAGTTAAATTTTTACCACTTGTGTAAATCAACTCATTTATACAAGAAAATATGACAACATGTGTAAAGGAAAAAAGTATAGATTATGATTTGCCTCAAAGAGCAGTAACATGGCTTTGTAAAACTGTAATTAACTGAAAGATTATAAAAGGAGATTTTTTCTTAGTTGTCTTCTTCCTATTGTAACAATAAAAATGTGTAGTAAGGTACAAGTGATAAAAGTCTAAAAGTATCTTTAAAGGGAATACAAAGAAGAACAAGAGGTTTATAATGGCAGTAAAAACAAATTATATATATATATACATATATATATATATATATATATATATATATATGAAAAAGTTGTTATAGTCTGCTTCAAACTAGATCTATTTTTGATTCATTCTACATCAAAACCTGTTGGCCAAATGTGAACACTACAAAAGCAAAACTAAAAATAAAAATGTTGCTCTCTGTTCTGCATCACATTTGGCTCACCAAACAAATATCCTCCCCAAAAATATAACATATAATATAAAAGGTGCCAATCATGAATGTTGCCACTAAAGCAAAAGGCATGGCAAAAAATATTGAATCATGATCCACTCCATTTGCTTTTAAGAATATCGCTTATGACCTTGTTGGCAGGCATGGACCAGCAGGCAGGCTGCACCATCACCACCAGTGACCTTGATCAATTGACCATATAAAAGTATCAATTCCATGCTCAACCAATTCTTGTCATCCTCTAGGTTGGTTCACAATATATATATATATATATATATATATATATATATATATATATATATATGATAAAAATATAGTTTTAAAACATGCTATGTTTATGGGTTATAGTGCTTAATGTCAGGGATAGAGCATATGTAAATACAAAAATGGACATTGCAGTCAACACCCAGTGGTGACAGTCTGTTTCATGCTTAAACACAATTTTCAGGCCATGGCAAACTATTTTTTTTCAGTGGTATATTGTGTGTTTACAGCTTTATTTGATTTCATCCAGGTAGGTGCTTTACCCTCTGGTTGAGTTTGCTTGGTCTGTGCATGATATGTATTTTTTCTATCTATGACTTGTCTGAAGAAATAAAAGTTCCCATTTTCGCACTACAGCTGCTGATCACCTGATGATTGTATGAAAGCATGAAACCAAAAGTAGTAGTTGGTCACTGTGTGCCAAACATTTTATTCACAATTTAGTAAAGCTTTCCCATGCTATATGGCATAGAGCATTTCTGGTGTGTATCTACAGTAGACTCATTTTAAGAGCTGCTTATTTCTATTAATATATATATATATATATATATATATATATATATATATATATATATATATATATATATATACAGGGTGTATCAAAAATAATTTTACAAACTTGGAGGTGGGTATAGAATTATCACTGCTTCTGTTACCTTATCCACAAGCATAAGATGTGATGCTTTTTTTTCATCAGAAGATTTCACAATTTTACCTGCGAATCTACAGGCCATGACCCGTTTATAAAAAATAAGTTTTTAATTTTTGCTTCTTCATTTAGTTTAAATTTAACGTAGGTCATATTTGATTGGTTGATAAGAGTAAAGCCCACAAACTTTAACAACACCCATGTTTTTCTTTTTTTGTAAAAAGAGGTTGTATCTTGCTTTTAAATCTAAATAAATTGTTCACTCACCAGTAAGTTACAATCACCTAATGAGATGCATTGATATGCATCGAAACACGACTGCAATTATGTAGCGATTTTGACATGTTTTCAGTGTAATATCCTAAAATAAGTAAATATATATATATATATACATTTTTACAGCAAAAACCTCTTAGAGGCTGATGAAAGACATTAAAGAACAGTTTCAAATAGACTATCTCCATGTTGGGGACATTTTTATTTTTTTGCTGTAAAAATGCATATACTCTGTTAAAATAAAAACATCGAACTTTCTGTGGATCATTTTTTATAATTAATGTTACTAGGATTCACCCGGATTATATATCAACAAATCGATTGCCTGTACTATATATATATATGCACATAAAATTTAAGATTTAATATATATATATATGCACATAAAATTTAAGATTTAAAAGTGAAGCAGATATTTTCATATAGTGTTCAATATAAAAATAGACCAATGATAATATTATTTTATATATATATATATATATATATATATATATATATATATATACAAAAGAATTACTCTAATTTTCCCTGACTTTAAAGTTTTGTGGTAATATGTCCACTTTTCAATGGGTTAATTCATATATTAAATATTTCCAATTGTAATTAATATCCATTTTTTTCCAATTTCCATATTTATGCCTTTTTTAACTCCATTAGGGATGTACACATGTAAATATTTTTATATGTGCTCACATGTTCCTTCATAAATATAATTGTTTTCAATTGTATATCTTTAATTCAGAAATGTTTTTTTATTGTATATTTTTTCAATTGTATATTTTATAATTTTTATTTTTCATTGTTATTTTTGTTTGTATGTATATATTTGATTGTTTTTATATATACGTATATATTGTATTGTGTTTATTATATTATATTATATTATTTTCTGTTGTATTTGTCATATTATGTTATATTAGTATGTAAGTTGCCAAGTAAATATTTAAAATGTCTGCATTTACTCATTAATTCATTTTTCTTATTTAATAATTTAATTTGATTACTGAAATTTATTATATAAAATTTTTCAGTCTACATTTTCTATTATTAATAGTACTTAGTGGAAAGCGCTCAATATCAGCAATAGAGCTAACATATTCAGTTGTATGGATATGAGTTTGTGACCTTGGATTTCACACTTTTGTGATTATCAGACAAACTGGTTTATTTTGTCTGATGATTGCAAAAGTGTGAAACCCAGGGTCACAAACTCGTATCCATACAACTGAATATATATATATATATATATATATATATATATATATATATATATATATATATATATATATATGTATACACACACACACACATATATACATGTGTGTGTGTAGAGAGAGAGAGAGAGAGAGAAGGTGTAATGGGTTAATTGTCTCCATTTTATATTTTTAATTTTGCGCATTTTGTTTTTTTTAATTTTGTCGACTGCAGTCAGTTGGGGACCATCTGTGAGTAAAAGACCACCATGGCACAATTCATCCTGCTAGAAATTTGGAAATTCCAGGATGTACTGCCTGGAATTCATGCTGGAAGCTCCAATATGAATATTTCAGAGTGTTTGTGTGTCAATCTGAGGACAGTGCAGAGGATTTGGAAAGAGGTGGATGAGTCTAATGGTGATTATAAAGCTATGGAAGCTCAGAAACCTCACACTGATCGGTCTGATAAGAAAAGAACTCCCAAATTTGTTGGTGAGGGCCTCAGACTCAACATGGTGGCCTACATCAAGTGCCTTGAGGAGGAAGTGCTGCCCTGGTTCAAGAGGGTGACTGCTGTAAGACCATGTCTGTGGCAATAGGACTCTATACCATGCTACACAAGCCAAAGAACCCAGTCATGGCTGTCAGACAATTTCTGTGACTATATCACCCCTTATATCTGGCCACCAAACTCCTTATAACACCAAAGGTGAACTGAAGGCAAGGATTATGGCAGCATTCATCAACTTAATCAAAGAGAGCGTCCAAAAGAATTGCAGGAGTCGTCTGGAGGCTGTGGTTGAAGCCAATGGTGATTTTATTGAATAAATTTATTCTTTAGTATTTCAAGATATTTTTGTGTAATTTTGGTAAATATATCTGTTAAAATAAAATGTCTGTGTTATTATCTTCATTATTAGATGACAATTTATCCATCGCACCCTGTATATATCGTGTGTGTGAGAAGAAAGAGAGAGCAAGATATCAAATTGTTAAAATGAATTAGTCTCTTTTGCAATTTTCACATTTCTGGTGGTGACCATCTTGAAGTGATATGATTCTAGTTTCTGTGTATCTGTCACCGAATAATGCATACACTTAGTTGAATATAAAAATGTACTAATATATATGCACATAATCTGGATACTGTCCTTATATAAAATAAGATTGCATATTATAACAAATGAAAATATCTTACAATGTTGCTGTTAACATGCTGATCTTACCAGTGATAGAGGATGAATTCAGTTTCTGAACATTGAATGAAGAACAAATGAATATTTGGCAGCTCATCTTATGTTGGCATAACCACTGAATGACTTGAAGTATGCTAGGTATGCCATAATAATACTCTTAGCATTCAATTCTTTTGATTAACTTTTTTTTTTTAAATTATTATGAAATACATTTGAAGGTCAACCTTCCTTTGTTATAAAGTTAATTCATCTTACTTCACTGGTAAAATTTTAAATTTGATTTATTTTTCTAAAATATCCAAATGTTTAAAAAATCTTCACTAAAAAAATTTTAATATAAAAATAATAAAATGTCTTTAAAATATTCTTTACTATCAAATGCATTGTCTGAATAATACTTTTTTAAAGAAATCTTTAATGAATATTCAAATTTTTTGGAAACATTGTTTTATTTACATTTCATCTGTCACAATATGATCTTTCTTTAAATATTATCAAATGTAACGAAAGCAAAACAAACTGCTATTATAACCAGATTTCATTGCTTACATTTTGGGAAACGAATTTAATCTCATTAAATATAATCTCCCTTTCTTTTGTTGACACCACAGGTGTTTTATTTTTGGGAATAAAAACTAATGAAAATTGAATTAAGTAAAAAAAAGATCTTAAACAAAAGTTAGCGTGAAAATCTAATAAAGTCAAATAAACCTATTGTTTCTTTTGAAATGTTGGCATTTAAATATTTTATGGTTAAAAAACGAGATTTAATTATTGTATTTAAAAAAAGCCTGTTCAGCAGGTGCCATTATACGAAAGTAAGGAAATTGAAAATATACTGCTGCAACTATTTTTACCACAAGTGACTGGAGAGTGACATTCAATAACAAGATGGCGGAACACGCGATGGTTGAGTTGGAGCACGCAGCTCAAATAGTTTTGGTTAGTATATGATTCTTTGATTTTTACCGCTGTCTATTGCCAGTTATTTATCTTTTACGGCTTCATACTGGTGAAAACTTTATCTCCTGTATTCTACATTTTTAGGCTTATAACCTTTCACTTGTTTTTCTGCTTTCTATCCTCTTTTCTCTTCCGTAAGTGTATTTAATTGAAATTTCTACTATCAAATGCGACACGTGAAAAGCCTCGGGGGTGACCACCGATTGTGGAGGGGGAACCCACGTTTAAAATGAAAAAAAAAAAGGATCTGTTTGCAGTTGCTGTTTTAATTCATCCTCCAGATTTTGGTGATGGGTCAGTTTCTTAATGTTGATGAAGTGGCTTGATTAGATATTATTCTCGTTTTTGTTCTCCGGAAAATAACTTATATTTTGAGAGTTATCGGAAAGTTTTAAAAGATAAAAAAAAAAAAAAAGTGGCTGACATCCATTGAAAATTTTGTCTGCCCCGTTTCTGTGACGTCACACGTGTGTGAAGATTTTTTTTTAAAATAGACCTTTTTAATATTTAGTTCTAAAAACATAAATTTAATCGTTTCCTTTTTCTTTATTGTCGTTATTTCAGAAAAATTGATATTTTTATCTTGTCTTTATCTCTTTTATTAGCAATATTAACAACAAAATTAACCACTTTACACAGTAACACTGATTTAAAAAAAAAAGAAGTGTAATGAAACTTGTTTTGTGAAATAAATTGCATCTAACTCTAAGAGGTTTCGTTTAAGTCTGTAGAGATTTTTCTAATGAAAGTAAATGACAAATATTTTTTGTTTTCTCTATTTTAAAATATTAAAAAGTTACAAGAAGTGATTACAATTACAAGTTTGTTATTTATTCTGTTATTGTAAAAACAAAAAACCAAAACCTCAAACATAAGTTAAAAAAATGATACTTTTTATTTAATTTAAAGTACAGTTCAATATTTTGATGGCAGCCTTCTTTGGTTTGAGTTTAAAAACTGAAAAGAAAAGATGTTTCTCTTCTTTTTTTTTTTTTTTTTTTTTTTTTTTTTTTTTTTTACTTCCGTTCGTGCACTTAAAAAGTACTTTATATTCATTTTTGTAATTCTACGTTTTATAAAGACATCCGGCATTCATTCTCATCTACTCCCATAATCGGCTTCTTTAAAAACAGTACAAACAAAAATGTGTCCACTAAGAAAAATCACGTTTTTATTTATTTTCGAAGATGATTTTTTTTATGAATTTTGGTTGTTTGCACTCTAGGCCTGAATTACTAAGATCCTAAGTGCGTCAATATTAGCTAACAAAATGATCCTTTATTGTTCCTCAGATTTTCTCTTACGTTGCCGATTATAAACAAACATATACTATTTTAAAATAAAACTTGATGTTTATCTTTTAAAGCCATTGAGATGGGAGGTTAGGTTCGGAGTATAGAACTGTCGTCCAAAAAACCAAAATATTTTGTTTTTGTTAGAGCAGCCCTCGGTTTTTGTAACGAGAAAACCACTTTTCATGTAAATCACTAACTACAATATTGTTGATTGAATGCGTTCTCATTCAGTACTAAAAACTCTAGGCATAATAAACGAAATTAAAATGAATGGACAAGTTTTCTGTTTTACGTTATGACAATTATTTTTTTTTTTTGCCATCCCTGCCTTTTTCTTTAAAAAAGTTCTTGTTTGCTCATTTTTTTGTCGTATAAACTAAACACGAGAAAGAATTAAATCTAAATGATTTCATATTATGTATTTTCCCTTAAAGACTAAATAAATGTATTTAGTGCATTTTTGTTTTCGTCGCCACTTGATCAGTATATAGTAGTGCATAAAACGAGTGTAAAATCTGGCGGGCGCACTTAATACATGAAGAACCGGTCATCAATTATCTGACCTTAGTTTTGTTGCTAATGTGATTATTTAGAATCGGACAATTGATAAATGATTCTTTTATGAATTTGTATTGGATTAACTGGTAAAAGTTTTCCTCTTTGTAGGTCTTTGTAAAAGTAAAAACATTAGCTTCTTTTGACAAATCGATTTTTCTTCTTAAAAGAAAAAGTGATGACTTGTGTTGTGTGTATCTTGTCAAATCTCGGCTAATCCCTCCCCCACCCGCTTGTTAATGAGGACAATAATTCATTCCCCTGTCTGCTCCAGGGACATGTTTTTAAAAATCTTATCAACGCCCAGAATTTTTCGTTTATGTAATTTCTCAACTTCCTACGAATGGCAAAACTAGTGATATGTTCTTGGTGGGGACGGCACTGTTTGATTCACTAGGAACCGTATTGAACAGGGTTAAACATTTAAGGTCAGACAATTTCACATTTTGAATTCACAATTCAATCATGTTAAAAAAATGTCTTTGGGGTGGTCTCTAATGAAGTATGAGACTGATTCATTAAATGCTCATTATTTAGGACCAAAATGTGTGCGTGTGTTGCAGTTGATGTAAGGATCTTTGTCTCTGAAGAAAACTTTCTGATATTGCTATTATTGTACTTTTTACTATAAAATAGTCATAAACTTTTCTTAAAGTATGAAATTTACAAAAAAATTAAAAAAAAAACTGCAATCACAATTCTTGACTGTGGATGTATACTTTTACCTCAAATTGTTTTATGAATTATTTATTTATTTATTTTTAATTGACTATTCTCCAGAATCTTTTTCAGTGGTGCTTGTACTTTGTACAACAAAGTTATCTGCTGGTTATTTCTAGTTTGACTTGTAAACTTCTGTTAAGGAAAGACTTAAAATTAAATCTTAAATGCAATATCAACTGTTATGTATTATGGTTTCTCAAACAAGTTTCATTAATTTGTTGAGAGCGTCTTCTATGCTTATCCCTAGAAGACGTTTTAGTTTTCATAAGCACTTGTCTTTTTAAACACATCAGTAAGAACAATGAATTGTGTATAATAAAAAAAAAAGTTTATTTATTCAGAATGCTTACTTCTCGGTACCTCCAGAGATTTGTGAGACCTAAGGCTTAAAAATAAAATTGAATATTTTATTTTAGCTTTAATTTCAAGCTAATAGATTAAATTTAATATTTTCGATAAGCAAAATATCTTGTATTTCAAAACTAATTTAAATTGACGGGAAGAATTTTTTTTTTTTTTTTTTTTTTTTTTTTTTTTCTAAAAAACAAAAACTGATTTTAATGTTATTTAGCCATCATTCACTTCAGTTTAATTCTCTATTAAAATATCTTCTAGGAATAAAATATACTTTTCTGAAATTTTATTATCTGATTTGAAACGAATATTAAGTATAAAATATTGCAGAAATGCAATTTTTAACATGGCTGTAGCTGTGCTGACAGCTTGAGTGACATGGGAGTTTGTCTAATGTTTTCTGTGGTGTGTATATCTCTAAAAATTATAGACTATGACATGAGTATTTTCTTTTCTTTCTTTTTATATATATATATATATATATATAATTTTTAATACTCAGTAAAAATTAAAATATTTTTCTGTAATCTAATGTTTTATTGAATTTTAGTTACTTTGGTTTTAAATTTACTATAGTAATCACTATTATTTTTGATAATGTTGTGTATGAACAACTGTATCTACAAAACTCGGTATGTTTATACACATACAAAAGAATACAAAATTCTCGTAAAAATACTGTGGATCCTTCAATTGTAAGCTTTTTGATTTATGATTAGTAAATAGTTTTTACTTAACAATATCACCTAACCATTACACATGAATAGAGAATTTTAAGAGTTAAAACTTTATAAATTATTTTAATAAAAATTAAAAAAGAAAAGTCTTGTAAAAAAAAAAAAATTCATTATTCTTTAGACAATGGTATCCTTTATGTCTTATTCATAAAAGCAATTAAAAGCTTTTCTAATTAAATAATGTCTTCTTGCTTTTACTGCATTTATTTATTTTATGATTCAGACCAGATTTTTGATAACTGGGTGGGAGCATGTTTTACAAAAAGAAATTGATGATTTAAATTCTCTTAGTTCTGCATTTAACTAATAAAAACATTAAGCTTTACAGAATTTAATTTCATAAAATTAAGTGGGGGGGTAACAGGTTAAAAAAAAGAAAAATCTAAGATTTTCTAAGAAAAAAAATAAATTTCCAAAATAATTTAATTCATGTGCAAATAAGCCTGAAAGTTTCATTAAAATCTGATAATTATTGGATTTTTGCAAGAATTTCCAAATCAATGTGTTTTTCATCACAAAAGATGCTAAAACTTGCTATGCTAATTTATAGCATGTTGTTGTAAGTAATAACAAAATTTGTTCTAAAAAAAGATAAAAAAATGTAATTAAAAAATACATTGTCTTTTCTCTTAACAATAGCAAAGGTTTTGATGATAAAACTTATCAAGCTTGGGGCGTTTTTTTTTTTTTTTTTTTTTTTTTTCTTCGAATTAGTGGGGGTAACTACTTAATTTTCTGAGCAAGAGATAGTTTATATAATAGCTTTTACATTTGGATATAATTAAACTGCCACACATTTAATAGTGAAAAGTACTTATTCTGCTTGCTAAATTTTTTTTATTTAATGCTGTAATATGTAGATCTGATCAAATAGAAAAGGAAAACTGTTTTATAAATCCTGGAGAAACCATAGTGAAGTTTGACTTGAAATTTTATCTTTGAGTTTCATAGATATAACTTTGCTTTGCAGAATCTCTTCTAGTTTTAATTTTTGTATATTTTTGAATATATAGATCATTGCTGAAAAGCAAGTACTTTGTGCATAAACAATTTCATTAAAAAATCTTTTTAAAATGAAATATTTTCAAAAATTACCATACAGATGGGATATAAGATAGCACCTATAAAAAGATTTCATGTCTTGGTTGTAAAATAGCAGTGTGATATTATCGTAATAGTTTTGTAAAATTAGAAATTTCACTTCTCTGTTGATATTCTTGAATATGTCTCTTGTAGCAGTCTTTGATATTCTCTAATATTTGCTTATATCTTGCGTTATTCCTCCATAAATACAAACATTCTATTGGATGAATTATGATTTTTATGCAGTGTTTCTGTGATATTTACTTTTTAAAACCTGATATCTCCAAAAATAATACAAATATGTAAAGTTGTAGATCAAGTGAAATGATTTTAATAGATTAAAGTAAATTATTGTCCTTAATTATTGGCATTCAGGCTGTCTTCATTTTGTTGGCTTACGGCCATATTACATTGAAACCTCAGTTCTCGTACAATCACCAAAGTTTAGCAACGTCAAGCCTGGTCAGTCTCTAGATGATTGGAATCCCTGGCACTGTAGGCTTGGGTGTGTGGGTGGTGTAATGGATAACAGTTCAGAATTGGAAATTGGAGGGCCGAGTTCCAATTCAAGTTGGCTTCACTTACATGCAAATACCCTTTGGAAAGGTATGAATCCACCACTTCTTCTCCCCCAGCTATGGGTCAATTTGTAGGACTTGTATCAGTAAAACATTATCTCCAAAACATATTTTCTGGCTTTAAATAACCTGTGAGAAGCTGCAACAAAAAAAAAAGTCAGTCAATCAATAATCTTCATTCTTCTTGTTATCACAATTACATAGTGGATTAAAATGTTGATTCATGAATTTGATCATATAGTAATTGTGAGTTCAATCCATGGTCTAGGTATTACTTATATGCAATGGAAACAGGGTAAGCAATAACTAAGTACTAAATAAGAACAAAACTATATATCCTTGGACGTGAACAGTGGAGCAAGAACAAGCTACACTCCCGTTTGAGTAAATAAAGGGTTTAGTTTGAAATTCTGGATCAACAGACACCTGAAGAAGGCCAGAGTATACAATGGTTGAAATGTGATAACAAAGATGAAAGCATTAATTCTAATGTAAATAGTAGTAAATCATTCAAGAAATTGTCTGTAATTGCTCTGGTTTTATACTATTTTAGACCCACTTGGAAATAGGAAGAAATAAATCCGTCTTGATATTTCCTGAAACAGCATATCAGCTGTCTTAATAAAATGATCACTGATATAGTTTCTTTTAAAGTCATTCTCAGTATCTTATTGACCTTTTCTTTTTCAATGTAAATTCATGTTCCTTCTTTCAGCTATCATGCTAGCTTGAAAATTTCTAAAGAAATCAAAATATATGCCTTCTAACACTTATCAGTTAATTCATAGCTTTTTAATTTTTTTTTTTTTTTTTTTTTTGTTTTCATGTGAATACTTGAAAAATATTGCCTTTATTTTCTTACTACATATCAGTTGGGTTAATGTTTTTAGAATTGAATTTCATAATTCATAAATTTTGATAAAGTAAAAGACTAAAGCTTTATATTAAATAATGATTAAAATAAAGCAAAAAGACTTCGTATGGTGGCATGAAAAATCCAAAAGTCTATATAATTCTGAGAATGTCATTTAAACTGAAATATATTGAGATAAACATTTTAAGATTTGTCATAGATTTAATCATCATTCAATGATATTTTGCATTCATTGCTTTTTATTTAAAAGACACTTTCATATGAGACAGATAAAAAATACAAATTGGAACAATGTTGATTGGGTCCTTGGTACAGGAAGCATTAGATATTCTGATAAAATTTTTCAGTCTTCAGCCATCTTTGGATGTAACACTCATACCACTGCATTGTCTGTGTTTAAGTTTTATATATTGTGATACATGAGAATTGTTGCACATGTTAGATCACAACAATGGTGTTTTTTATGTTGGTAACAGTAGTCAAAGGAACATTCTTACGCTTGTAGACCTGATTCCAGATGGGTATGTTGTACATACGCTCACCAAGATCAACACATAAAGGCTGTGTGGTTCTATGGCATGGATCAAAGTAAATGTGCCCCCCTCCCCAAGCAGCAACACTGAATTTTAGGAATCATTTAGTTGCAGCAAAAGTATGGGCATGTGCTTCTTTCCAGATTCCCATTCATGACACAACACTGCCATGCACCATTTGCAGTAATATTGCAATATACTCACTTGGGAGATTGAATGCCACTCTATAAGGTTCAGTAAAGAGAGCAGATTCTGCATTCATGCAAATGATGGCTGTTTACTTGTGCAATGTAGATCTAAGGAGTAACATTTTCCATAGTGTGTTTGCTTGCAATACACTGGCATCATTATATAAGATGCCATAAATTACAACTTTTATTTACCTTTGGTGTTAATAGTGTTGAACAATGCCATGTGCATCCAGAACATTGTTCAATCTGTTTTTGTTATTCATTCATCCTAAAGGAAGGAGATGTGGGATGATATTTGCTGTTTATATGATTGTATGCATGTGAGAGTATAGGCCAATGTTAGTATCCAGAGAAGATATGTGGGATCTGATTAATGTTGATAGACCCTTTATTTTGGAACTTGTGCATGTATTGATTTGTATATTTAGTTTAATTGAGCTACAGGGTACAATGGGTGGCTTGTAGACCTTTTATATTTTTCATTTTTAACCAAAGATGAACTGAAGGTAAAGATTATGGCAGCATTCACAAACTTAAACAAGGAGACTGTCCAGAAGAGTTGCAAGAGATTTCAAAGTTGTTAGGTGGCAGTGGTTTTTTTTTTTTTTTTTTTTTTTTTTTTATAAATTTATTCTTTAGTATTTCAAGATATTTTTGAGTAATTTTGATAAATATATTTCGGTTAAAATGAGATGTCAGTGTTATTTTCATTTTTGCTTAATTTAGATGACAATTTATCCATCGCACCTTCTATATTATCTGCTCGTTTAATCTTGACCAAACATTCAGTGTTGTTTTATTGTTTTTTGCTTTTGAAAATTTTCATTCTCATGAATTTCTGTTGAAGCAGATATTTAAAGCCTTCCAAGAGGCAGTTTAAATCAAAATATTTAACTAGCAACTTTATTTTTTATGCCAAATTAGGAAGATCTGTAGTTGATGTTTGATATTTATTTAAATCACTCTAATTTCAGCCTCGTTTCTAAAATCACCTTGTTTGTTATGCCTACATTGCATTCTTTACTTAAGTAAAGGATGCCACGTATATGTATATATCATTTTTGAACCTATTATTACAAAATACATTTTAATGTTGTCACTTTTTCTTGTGTGTCAGTACAAGAGTTACTTGATGTTACATGACACCATATAAGTGTGAACATGACAGACTATTTTTAACAGTTTAAAAGGTGACAGGTCTCTTTATATAACTTAATATTATTTGGCCTTTTAATCTTTTCTTTAATGTGCATACAGAGGTACGTACACAGAAGGATGTTGAAATGTTCTTCATATAGAGAGTTTCTTGGTCAGGTGGAGAATGTGTCAGTACCCCATTGTGTATAAGTTTTATATGTAGATTGTAGCTGAGTGTTTAGAAAATTTGCATTCTGGCCATGAGACTTAAGTTTGAGTCTCACCATGGCCTATTTGTCAAAAAAATATGATTCCAGTGTACAGTACCATTGGAAAGTGTCGGAAAACTATAACATGAGTTGATCCAAACTTTATGAGTGAAATTGGGTAAACAAAACTGTTTGGAAACTGTCAACAGTTGTTTACACAAAGTCACAAGTTAATATGACTGGAGGTTTGAGTATAGTGGTGGTGTTCAGCTGCTGATCATACTAGATTATGCACTAGAAACTGTAAATAATGTATGTTCAGTATTGCATAAACCATAAGTTGGATGTTGAAACATGTGTCTGAAGGGTTGTCTTCAACAGGGATTAGCTAACTACCCTAGCAGACAAGTGTACTTGGAAATGAGCCATTATTATTTTATATAAAATGGTAGCCCTTTATTGCTTAAAGAAATATATTTTCTTGTTTGCAATGTTTTGTTTTTTTTTTTTTTTTTTTTTTTTTTTTTTTTTATCAACAATATTGCTGAGATTAAATGAAATATTTCCAAATGAATGTAAGAGTCATCAGTGCATTCATTGTTTTTGTTTCTCTTTATTCAGTCAAGTTAACTCATGTGAAATGCACTGTCTGTGCACCTCATTCTTTACTACAACTGCCTCATGGATATGTTTTCAATCTAGGAATATCATTTAGAATTTCCTAATTTGTCTAATATCTTTTGCTTCCTTCCTTAGGCTAATTGTTATAGTAAAACAGTTTTTATCATGTGATTCCCACTTTATTACATCTTCGCTAAATTGAGTTGGATAATAAGCAATGCTGCTTTAGTTTTCTCAGATAAAAGCTTTTTATATTATGCATTGCCTTTTTGCATATTGTTATTTATATACATTGTGGGATTATTAATAGATGTTTGCTTCAGTGTTCTACATTTTTGTTGTTGTTGAACTTCCTACATGACTTGTCTTTCTCTTTCAGTTTAAAATAAGTTACTTTTGAAGATGGTCTTTTTGGGGGTACTCTCTACCAAAGAAATTTGCCACTGTAACTGGGTGAATGGTTGATGTATTGCCAAAAAGCTCTAGATTCTTATAATATTGTATATCAAGGCTTATAGTTATCTCATCTAGGCTTTAAAAAATGCTACTTTCAGAAAATGATGTAAAAAAAAAAAAATTTTTTTTTTTTTTTTTTTTTTTTTTGTGAAATTGCTTATAAGTACTTTCTCCTCAACTTCAATTTGTTGTCCAATCTAAGTTCTGCTTATTTTATCTCTCAGTTCTTTCTCCAAATATCTTTGGTTATAATTTTTTTTAAAACTTTAAATGCTTATAATTAAAAATACCTTCTACTTTGCTTAATCAGATTAAGATAGATTTTCTAAATTTTGACAAGTTTATGATCTAAAAAGAAAAAAAAGAATATTGGTTAAAAGCAACAGTATTTTAGCTTGTAAAACATTTATATGGTGAGGAGGAAAGTTAACTCTCTTCTTAGAGTTGAGTTTGGCAAAGTAGACATTTTAGTTGGGCATAGTAATGCCCAGATTAAGGAAGAGAAAGTAAGTGAATACATAATTTTTTTTCCTCTGTTGTTTTGCTAATTTATTAAACAGTGAGTTGAAGATCATTTTAAATGATTTTTTGGGTGTGACATTTCATTTTATAATTGTATACTTAGAGCATGATGAACACAATTTTAATGCGGACAGGTTTTCAAAATATTTTCTGTAAGGTTTTGTCTGAGAGATTTTTGGACAATTGAACATTTGTGTATGTGTTTTACTAGTAGTAGTGCAGGGCAAAAACAATAGCAAGAAAGTGAAAATTTAAGTGTTCTATGTTGCACTCATTGCTTAAAACAAGTGATGTTGCTATTGATATGTTTGTTCTATTGTAAGAAGCAGTTTCTTTCCAAATGGATTGTACATTTGGAGAAGACTATGGAATAAATCAGCTGAAACATTCTGGGAATAAAATGACAGTGTTGAATTGTCTGAAAATGTCTTTGAAGAATACTGTTTCTGTGGTTATGGTTTTTGCAACTGGCATTTGAGATGTTTTGTAAAAGCAATTGCTTTATAATTCTGACAAATTGTTTTAATCTCACAAAATGCAATAATGGAGGTGGCAAATTGCTTACTATATTAAATAAGCATTCATAATTTGATAAAATCCCATTTAATTTATTATTTATCAAATATATACTTTTCACTGTTATAAAAACTTTTACATAATTATTTTAAATTTATGAATATTTTCAGTTTGTTTTATAAGCCAATATATATTTATTGATCATTGATTTCAGTGAGCATTTCAAAAATGGAAAAAAAATAATTTTATGTTGTGATTTGAGCTTGTTTTGAAATTACACAATTCATTCTTCTGATAGATTTTTCTTCCCTTTATTTGAGGTTGGAGATATATAGTGTGTTTTTTAAATATTAAATTGTATAATTTGTTTAAACTGGTGTCTCCTGATTGGAATGGAAGAACAAAACTGATTTTTATATTAAAGTCATTAATGCCTGTTTGTTAGTTGTCATTCTGTCAGAATGAAAGAAAACTGCATGATTTTTATTTATTTAAATTTTTTTTTATTTTTTTTTTTATTTTTTTTTTTATTTTTATTTTTTTTTTTATTTTTATTTTTTTTTATTTTTTTTTTTATTTTTATTTTTTTTTTTATTTTTATTTTTTTTTTTATTTTTATTTTTTTTTTTATTTTTATTTTTTTTTTTATTTTTATTTTTTTTTTTATTTTTATTTTTTTTTTTATTAAAGTTGCCAATCTCTGGACTTAAAATTATTCCACTCCAAGCAGATCCCCATTAAGATATGCTGCATTTTGAATGCACAAGTCACTTGCTGGAGCAAATTTTGGATACAATTTTTACTTAATAAATGCCAGTCTGGTGAAGAGAAAGATTCCTTAAGAATAGCATGCATTGAGAGTGCACTGCTCCTACTGTTTCTGATGATAAACCTTGGACCAGGCTTATACATAATATCACCAATCATTACAAAAGTAATAGTGGCAGAATGCAGTATGCAGACTGCTGGAGAGTGTTAACCCCGCCCCCCAAAGTCATGCAGTTTTCTGCTTTCATTCTGACCAAAAGACACCCTAACAAATAGGCATTAATGGCTTTATTAAAAAAAATTTGGTTTTCTTTAATTCTGACTGAAAGATGTCAGCCTAACAACAAACAGATATATTAACAATTTAACATTAAAACAAACAGCAAAGAAGCCTACTTGATAAAGGCAAAATGAATAGTCAATAAACTAGTTTTTCACTCACTCACTCTCTCTATCTATCTCTCTCTCTATCTATCTCTCTCTCTATCTATCTCTCTCTCTATCTATCTCTCTCTCTATCTATCTCTCTCTATCTATCTCTCTCTCTATCTATCTATCTCTCTATCTATCTCTCTCTCTATCTATCTCTCTCTCTATCTATCTCTCTCTCTATCTATCTCTCTCTCTATCTATCTCTCTCTCTATCTATCTCTCTCTCTATCTATCTCTCTCTCTATCTATCTCTCTATCTATCTCTCTCTCTCTATCTCTCTCTCTATCTATCTCTCTCTCTATCTATCTCTCTATCTATCTCTCTCTCTCTATCTATCTCTCTATCTATCTCTCTCTCTCTATCTCTCTCTCTATCTATCTCTCTCTCTATCTATCTCTCTCTCTATCTATCTCTCTCTCTATCTATCTCTCTCTCTATCTATCTCTCTCTCTATCTATCTCTCTCTCTATCTATCTCTCTCTCTATCTATCTCTCTCTCTATCTATCTCTCTCTCTATCTATCTCTCTCTCTATCTATCTCTCTCTCTATCTATCTCTCTCTCTATCTATCTCTCTCTCTATCTATCTCTCTCTCTATCTATCTCTCTCTCTATCTATCTCTCTCTCTATCTATCTCTCTCTCTATCTATCTCTCTCTCTATCTATCTCTCTCTCTATCTATCTCTCTCTCTATCTATCTCTCTCTCTATCTATCTCTCTATCTATCTATCTCTCTATCTCTCTATCTCTCTATCTCTCTCTCTATCTATCTATCTCTCTATCTCTCTCTCTATCTATCTATCTCTCTATCTCTCTCTCTATCTCTCTCTCTATCTATCTATCTATCTCTCTATCTATCTATCTCTCTCTCTATCTATCTCTCTCTCTATCTATCTATCTCTCTCTCTATCTATCTATCTCTCTCTCTATCTATCTCTCTCTCTATCTATCTCTCTCTCTCTCTCTATCTCTATCTATCTCTCTATCTCTCTATCTATCTCTCTATCTATCTCTATCTCTCTATCTCTCTATCTATCTCTATCTCTCTATCTATCTCTATCTCTCTATCTATCTCTATCTCTCTATCTATCTCTCTATCAATTCTGCTTGATGAGCTTTTTTTTTTTTTTTTTTTTTTTTTTTTTACATGCATTTATTTTTCAATCACCTTTGTTAATGTATTTAACCCAATGCTTTTGTAATCACATTTGATGGCTGAATTTTGGTGCGATGTTCTGATAGCTATATCATGTGGACTTATTTATCCACCCCATATATAATTTCATATTGGTTATATATGATAGGGTGCTAAAAAATCCTTGTCCAAACCACTTCCCAAAACCTAACCAAAGTTCCTTCTACTTTTTTCTTTTCTCTCTGACTTTCTTTCTCTCTCTCACGCTCTCTACTTTAAGGGTTTCTTGGTCTGGCTTGCTACTTTTCAGTACCCTCTCATGAAAAAGTATATTTATATAAGTTAAATTATATAAGTGCAATAAAAGAAAAACATATTCTGAATAATCATGCAATTCTTTTGTTTATGGTAATTTAACTTTGGGAAAAAGTCAAGTGTATGAGCTTGTACTTTCATTGAAACTGTCTTGACGAGTATACTGGCTATTTATAACTATCTGGTCCTACAGGATGTTGGCTTGGCTTGAGATCCGATGGCTTTTTATCACTCATACACAAACCACTAAAGTTCTTTACTGAATCTCATTTTTTTTTTTTTTTTTTTTTTTTTTGAGGACTGACAACTTTTGTAATTCTGTAAATGTTTTCAATGATTTAAGAACCAGATTACATAAGAAAATTCTAACTAATCTTATTGATGATTGCTGACAGTTCATTAACTTAATATAGAATTAAAAAAACCAAAAAAACCTTAGTCTTCTATTCTAACATAAGTCAAGCTTTGAATGCAGGCATTGCACTTGAATATATAAAAGCTTATGAAGACATTGAAAAATAATTAATTTTTTTAAGCTCTCTTCTGAAATTGTGTACAATCTGATTAATACTAGATTTTCTTTTTCTAGAATAAAATACTTGTAAAATTCATTTTGGAAAATCAAGACTTAAAATTTTAAGTACTTTAATAAAATTAATATAAATCTGTCTACAAATGAGAAATTTTTTTACTTGTGTTCTAACTTGTGATTTCTCTGACTATTGGACTTTGCTATATCAATCACTTTGTGATAAATGTCTTTATCTTAATGGATACTAAGTCTGAAATATACAAGATTAACTCTATTTTAACCTGTAATGCCAAATATATAAAGTTAATCCAGATGACTTAAAGATTTAACAGCAGTCTAAGATGTTAAGGCTTGGTTATTATAGCTTATTTTAAGGGTAAAATTCATGAAGTTTTTAATTTTTTACATTTCTTTTGATTTGAGTGCACATCCATGCATGCAGTTTTGTATGATGTTTTTATGCATGGTCAAACACTTGGTGCCTCTCTCTCTTTCTCTTTCTCTTTTTTTTTTTTTTTTATTATAACTTCATGTTATAAGTCTGATAATTTTAAAATATTATTCAAATTTTATTTATATTAATAGATGTTTATTTAACTCATGAAAAATTGAGATTTCTGTTCCATTCCATCTTTTATAAAAGTGATAGGAAAATTACAATCACCTGACAAACAAGTCATAGAAACAAGGCAACAAATACTTGAATTGTGTAAGCTGCTTGTATTTGTTCATTTATAAGATATTGAAAATAGAAACTTGTCAGTCAATTTTTTATATATAAAATTGTGGTTTTGAAATGGTGCAATTAGGACACTTTTCTGGATTATCGCGTTGTTAATTCCTTAGAAATGACTGTTTTGGATATGAAAATAAGGTTATCAGATACAGGCTTCAAAAGATTTTAACAAAATGTACTTTCCTTCATAAGGATAATTGAACATTACTTCACTGTGAAGGTCCTTTGTGTCTGAGTGTTTACTGTGTTTACCCTATGTAAGGGGGTGCAGATTTAAACCCTACTGAAGAGTGCATTCTCCTTATTAAAGACTCAAAAACTTGGGTTGGTAGACGAAAATAAATTATTTTTATTTTTTTTCTTAAACAAATGTCTGGTGAAACCTGTATAGGCTAAATATAATGCATATGAGAAATAATATTGTACTAAATAAAAATTCAATAATTCTTTATACACACCCACCCACGTGTGTGTGTGTGTGTGTATATATATATATATATATATATATATATATATAATAAAATGTATTCTAACCTAAATGCCCCCCCCCCATCTTTAAGTATAGAAATAGAAAAAATAAAAAAAAATGCTGTAAGAATTTTTGCCGTTAACAATAAAATTTAAAAAAAAATCCAGATGACATGCATTAAACGGATGTCAGTATTCGTTGAAAAATACATCCCTACCCCTACCTAAACGAAAACCCTTCTTCAAATGTAACTAATAACTGATACAACAAAATACACTGATAATGAACACGCAACCACCCCTTGTCTGTATGGATTTCTCTGTATCTTTGGAAAGGTGAATTATGAATTTTTGCAGTGCCTTTAAAACCCAGTAATTTTAAAAATAAGTTACTCCAAAATTCGCTTGAGGATGAAATGGAACTAATGTCTTTAATTACAGAATTAAATTTGAAGCTTTTAGCTTCCGTTTTTGAAACTTGGTTAGAACTGTAGTGAAAAGAAAACATTTTAAATCAATTAATTTATAATATTAATGCTCTGTAAATTTACATTGAGCACTATTTTATAAAAATATCTATAAGAACACCGGATTATATATCTTACTATTCTTTATATATATATATATATATATATATATATATATATATGGGGATGTGTGCTCTATTAGTGTGTAGATATAGACAGCATGGGTACAGAAATCAACATATTGTGACTGTTGAATTTACATTTCAAGTGATTTCCATTTTTATATAATCTTTGATTTTAATATAAAAATTACATTCTTTTGTAGAACAATGTATTAAATTTTGATGTTTTGCTTGATTTTTAATGTAAATGTTCTTTTAATTTTTTATAATGTGACTCACTGTTCAATTTGAATGACTCTATTCTCACATCTTCCTAGTTTGGTCATTTCTGATATTATATAGCTATCAGCTGCTACTTCTTTTTTGTCCTCCTTGTAAAATCCCCATAAATTCACAAATTTATATCATTCTATCATGTGAAATAACTAAGCATCTCTAGTAAAGCCATCAGATAATTTGGGTTTCTGAATTAACTAACTTTAAGAGCTTACAAACAAATCTAATATTTAATATGAAGATTTCCATTAAAAATTGATGTTTTACTGGAACCCATTTCTCAGGTATCTTATACTCACTAGTGAATATGATAGATGGGATCAACCACTTAATTTTTAACCCCCCCCCCCCCCCAATGGAGGCTTTTAGGTATGACATAACTGGTCTTACTCGGTCATGGTTCCACATTCAAGTGTAAAGTTGGGTAAAAATTTACCGAGAATTGCTATGTTTGTGTGTTTTTGTTGTTTTTTTTTCGGTTTCCTTTTTTTTTTTTTTTTTTTTTTTCATTGAAACAACTTAAGAGAATTGGAAACCATTTTAAAAGAAAATTATCAAAAATTTGAAGTTTACCATAAACTGACTGTTGGCTTGAATTTGAAATCTTACTTTCTTTTTATTTCTGTTCAATAACTGTTAGCAGTTTTGCATGTATACAAAATATTAGTTTTAAAAAGTCCTTCACTCATAGATGATTAGAAATTCTACTATTTCATCATGAATTTTTAAAATTTAATCTTCTGAAATATCTGTCTGCTTTGTTTATCTTTCTTTCTTGTGTATTTTGTTTGTATATTTGATCAAGAAGTGAATAACTATTTTTGTAATACAAAATCAATAATTGTATTGACTTCTGATGTTTTAATATTCCAAACTTGTTTATTTTATGAGATGCTTGAAATTTCTTAAGTAAAATGATCAGCTAAAAAAAAATTGTTTGAATGATGGATTACTGGATACTTGCATTTGCTGTACTCTTCTGCAATAAGAGTAGAAAGAGAAAGCATTTGAAATGGACCAAATAATTTTTTTTTTTTTTTTTTTATGTAGCTTGTATGCAAATTGGCATTAATTTTATCTTGCATTTATATTTACCTGTAGTTGATCTCATCATTAGTATATACTGACAAAATCATAAACATGAAGAATATAGAATAAGGGTTTTTTATTTTATTAATCTTTTGTGAAATCTCATTAATAACTAAAACTTCATAATTAGATGCTCTTGTAAAATTGCACATATTTGTCTATTTTTACCTCAGTATGATACAATTAATATTCAAGAATAAAGCGTGTGTTTTTTTTTTTTTTTTTTTTTTTTTTTTTTTTTTTTTGTGCTAATTTACCAACAGAAATCTTCTAATGACTTAGGGAATATGTCCATATTACTGGGCCTACAATGATATTTCTTGTATTCTTTGTATTGTGGCAGAAGACTGTTAAATGAATTATCATATTTGTTATATATTCTAGCTAAGTTGTATTGGATAGCTAATTTTTGAATTTTTTTCTTGTACATAACTAGTTTATCTGTACCATTAAAAATTGGTGGCTATTTTTAAGTTATTTTTCAGTTGCATTGATTATATTTTCTACATCAGTAATCTTAAAATTTTTCTCTTCAATTACTTTTATTGTCAAGTGTAAGAATTGTTTTTTATACTTAAATCATTAAAAGTAAATATATCCAAAGAAAGAAAACGAGGAACAAATGAAGTGACATAAGCAACTTGATTTCCACTTCTTACTAATGAGACTCGTCTTACTGATATACTAATCATATATACTTACGTCTTATGATTTTGTGATGTAATAATGCCTCATATTAACAATGGAATATGTGCTTACTAAGGAGATAAGGCTGCATGATTGATAAATATATAGTCATATTGTTTTCTATTATGTATTCTTTGTTTCTCTGACCATATCTTCTGCCTTGCTAAATCAAGCATATAGAAAAATAAGTGAATCCTACCAAATGTCCAACCCAGAGATAAGCAAGCAAATGTGATATCCATTATACCACTGTTTTGCTGTTTGGACAGCATAGTAAAAGTAACTTAGGAATAACTGAGTTACTCTGCACAGATACTGTGCTTGTACAAGTGTATTCTACTAGTCTACAGTATTAATAAGCAATATGAACTTTTAATACATTTATTGTATTGGAGTTGAAGAAATATGGCATCATTCAGTTCTTCGGCTTCACATTAGTTCAAAAGAACCAATGTGTTCATAGATTCTCTATAACTTGCTTTAAGATTCTAACAGAAATTTATATAACATGACTAATAGAAATGGTATTTTACTGAAAATTTAGATATATTAATGCTTTCTGTCTAACTTGTCTTATTTTAAAGTATAGACCATAAATCTTGGATTAGAAAAACATAACATTCTGTTATGGCTTTAGTTATGTTGTAAAGATTAAATATTTACTGTCAGTTCTGATTATGTAAAGAATCAATTTGAAAAATATTTTGGTAATTTTTAACCACTGTGCTCACAAAAGGACAGTTTTTTTTCCCCTTGACATTGCTGTTAACTACCTTCACTCCTTGGCAATGTTTGTTTTTAAAAAGCAATGTTTAGAATTGTAATAAAACCTAAACATATGAACCATGAATTTATACATTTTCTTTGTTCCTGAAAATTTACAACAAAAATAATAAACACTTAAATTATTTACACTATTATATCAGTTATTGGAATGATTGGCAAAACATTAGATAATTGCCAATCAATTTGAACTTTATAAAATGTTTAATAAGGATTCCTTTATAGCTCACATATTTTAATAATTTAGTTAATGTTTATAAATTTATGAATAAAGATTTTCATATTTATTTATAAATTGGTAAATGATAAATATTTCATTGTGTTAGTTTTTAGAATGTAAATATAAAATTATTCTTGTAAATAAACAATCTAATAGTGTTTAATATTTTTGTTGTAAATTCTCAAGAACAAAAATAAATGTATAAATTCCCTTTCATTATTTGTTTAGTTTTTATTATGATTCTAATCATTGCTTTTTAAAACAAACATTGCTGAGGAGTGAATGTAGTTAAAATAGCAGTGTCAAAGGAAAAATTGTTCTTTTGACACATTGTTTTGTGTGGGCCCAGAGGTTAAAGTTTGCAAATATTTTTATCTGGTCCACACTTTTTGGATTACTTTAGAATATTTCACTGGCATATAAATGATAATCTATCCGAAAAGTAATAAAAATAAAAAAAAATAGCACAGGCTGTAGTCTCTAATATAAATCCTGTTAGTTTACACATTAGGGTCAAGTTAACTTTTTAAAATTACATTCTTCTATGCTCTATTGTAGTGATGATGATTCTTCTATGTGCCCTGTTTGTTGACATTCATGGCTCTCCACAATTTCCTGTCTTTTGTAGCTCTTAATAAATGTTGCCTTTTGTTATGTCGCCTAAACCTTGTTCCATCATCCATTTACTCCAAGCTCGCTTGGTAGGTTATGCATTGTTTTCTTCAATCTGTCTTGTGAGGGTCAAATTTTCCAAGCACTCTTTCCTCATTGTGTGCCCAAGAAATTTCAACTCTTTTCCTTATGTTAAGCATAAGTGTATTTTTTTTATTGCTATTGTCTCTAGAACTTTGCCACTGCTCACATGTTCAGTTCATGGTATTCTCTCAGCTTCCTTCTGTAGAACCATATTTCTGTTGCTTCAAGTCCCTTCATATGGGAAGAGATTGTACAGCATTCACTGCCTTATAGGAGGACTGATATTACATAACGGTTCAGCAGTCTTTTATTTGTTTCAAATGAAATTTTCCTGTTTCTTAATACTTTGCTTAGCTTTTGGAAAGCAACTTTTTCTATCTCGATGTACCTTTGGATTTCAGTGTCACACTTTCCATCCTCTGTTAAGACTTCACAGTGTGATTAATAAACTTAATTTAGCACAAGGATAAATACAGAGAAATGAGAATGGAGGAAAATTGTTTTTATCATTACAAGTCTGCTTTAAAAAATTAACTGTTTAAATTCTAGTTTTACTGATTATTGCTGTGAGTTGGAAAGAAATAATTCATTTGATTTTTCTTTCTCTTCATCATAATGAACCAGGGAAAAAAATGGTTTGTGCCTTGAAAGTAAGTGGAAAGATTAATAATACAGTACAAATGAGTATGGTGTACTTTGAATGAGGCTTGACATTATTCTCTTTACAGCTTTTTAAAAATTTTCTACACAGGAGCTAAAGTACATAAATCCATCGACTGTCAATATAAATGGATTATAATTTAATATCTGCTTGATAGATGTTTTTTAATTCTTAAATAAAAACTTCTAGATCTTCAGTAATTCGGTCAGTCTGTAGACAAAATATTTAGTGATGCACATTTAAAAAAAAGTTTTTTTTCTTTCTGAAAACTGAGTTTTTGTAATTGGAAATTTTTTGAATATATGCTAAATTTTGTGAAGAAAAAACAACTGCTAAATTATTTTTGTTTGGTAATGTGACTAAAATTGGTGGTCTTTGGAGGCTTAAAATAAATACTTTCAGCTTGATTCCTCATGTATTTTGAACCATTGGAGTGTTTTAATGGGATATATTTTCAATGTTTTTGAAAAAAAATGGCTAAATGAAGTTTTTTTTTAATATAGTACTAAAACAGTAGTTTTTATTCTTTATTTTTAATGACATATAATTTAGTCATGCTGGTTGTAAATTTAACTTGTTTTTTTTTAAATTTTTTTTATTGCCACTCTTCATTTGTTCACAACTTCAACAAAGTACATTGCTGCTATAATTGAGTTTTATTTATTTTTTTAATGCTTTACACACTTAAAACTTGAGTATACTGATATTACTAGGGTTAAACATTGATTGCTCAATGCCAGATTAATGTTCCTTTAAAAATACTGCAGGAGTAAAAAAGAAAAATTGTAATGAATGTTAATAGTTAAGGATATAGCATTACTGATTATATATTTAAGTTTTCTTAATAACCTAATGTCAGAAAATAGTTTAAATTCCTATTTATCTTTAATCAGATTTGTCAGAAATATTGGTCTGTAATGTTTCTCTTGCAGAAATTTGCTTGCTGTCTTATTCCTTGTGGGTTTCTAATGTTTTTGTCAATATGTAATTTTGTTTTGTATGAATTTTCTAAGCCAATACAACTGAACTGTCATATGGTTAAAGGTCTACTTGTGAAACACTTTTCTTTTTCTTTAAACTTACAAAATGTGATGTTTCTCTTAATTTATAAGGATTATCAATAAGAAAAATCCAATTTTCTATTTAACTGGAAAATTAAATAAGTAATTAATTATGGTTTAAAATACTTCTGCATGTGTTGCATATATGGTTAGCATGCCAAGATAAATGTCTAGATGATATTAATTTTTTTTTATTTATTTATTTATTTTTTGAAACTCTACTCCCGAATGAATATGAGCATTTGTGGGCAATCATGGCTTTCCCCAACTTCCTATCTTTTGTAGCTCTTAGCTATGTTTTTTTTTTTTTCTTTTAAATATCATTCTCTGTTCTGCTATCCATTTTTAAACAAGTTTTTCAGGTAGTTGCTGTTTCTCTCTGCCCCTCTTATCATCAATGTTCTGTGTATGACAAATTCCCTAGTCTGTCTGTCTTCATTTATCTGTCAGAAATTTCAACTTTTCTCTTTCTGAGTCTAAATATAAGTGTCCTTTTTTTTTTTTCTTTTTTCCATCTTTTCCTTAAAACTTCCTTATTGTTCATGTGTGCTATCCATAATATTCTTAGCATTCTTCTATAGAACCATATCTCTTTCCTCAAGTCACCTCTTAACCTGTAAAGAAATTGTCCAACATTCATTGCTCATTGGAAGACTGGTATTACAAAGCTGTTCAGTGCTTTTTTTCCCCCTGTTTCTAATAAAATATTTCTTAAAGATTTTTCTTCTTTCAAGTCTGCCAAGGTTTGCTTGGAAATATTTTAGTTTTTACCAGTTTTCAATTCTTTTTCTTCATTGTGGGTGGTGGGAATCCTTGTCTGGATATGAATTACTCTAACCACTCTTCTCTGATCAGGTTTGAATGTAGATTTTGATTTTTCTGTAAAAGTATTGTTAGTTAGAATAGCAGAAAACAAAACAGTAATTTTATTATATCTAATCTTTATATCATCTGCATGCATGCAATATATTTATTTTAAATTTTTATTTTTTAAATAAACTTCAATGATATATCCATTTAAATAAATATTTAACCGTATTTTGTAAGTTATTGTGCAATTAGCCAAGTTCAGGTAAATGTAAGTTAAAAATACAATTGCTCATGATGCATTTCAACTTCCTGAGGTAATTTGGTGCAGTGATAATGGTAGATATTCCTGTGTGCAATACTCATGTTTGCTGTGAGACATTGTAGGCATTGATAGTCAAACAATAGAATTTCCAGTTTCCCATTTCTTGTAGGTCACCTACGACACAGCAGGTTGCAAACACTTTTTCTCCCACCCTCACTCCCTCTCTGTGATATCTTCCAGCTTGTGTGTAGATATTTGTATATTCTGGAATGGTAATGCACTAAAAGTAGCAGCTTTCTATTACATTAGCTTATTTATCTGACAAAATTAATGTAATAGTGTGTGTGTGTGTGTGTGTGTGTGTGTGTGTGTAAATATATATTTATATATAACGTATGTGCACACATAGTAAACTATGTGGTAAATCTTAAAATATAGAATAAACAAACCTCAATGTCAATCAGCAGAGCTTAAATATATTAATGCAATATCAAAATCTGCTAATCAGTTTCATCTGATTCAAATGGATTTTGAGATATATATATATATATATATATAAATAACCAGAGTTTTTTTTATGTGAGGAGCTAATTGTATGAAGAAGTGGGGTTAAAATTTCAGTTAGTGTGCTTGTTCTTGTTTATGTGTGGTATTGCCTATTCCCAATATAATGGGTCTCATTGGAAAGTCCAGTTTATGTGTTTTTGTTAATTCATAAAGTGTGGGTGATTTTTTGGTAGTATTCAATGAGCTTTAGCCAGGAATTGTTTTTGTTTTTAGCAATTTTGGGGTTCCTGAAAAAATAAATACAGAAGATCATAAAAAAAAACATGAAACTCTAAAAACAAAAACAAGAAATTACAAAAAAAGACAGTTCCTGGCTCATACTCCTCCAACACCACCTCCAAAACACCTACTCTTTACTGATTACCAAACTAATTTTGTTCCTCACTAACAGTACAACTCAGTCCATTTTCAAGCAGTACCTGATGATTGCAGCATGCATGAAATTCAGTTCTAGTACGTTGAGGGAACAAAATGTGCATTTATTACTATAAATTTTAGCTTTGTTATTATACATCAGTTTTATAAACATCAACACTGAGATATCTCTCTCTCTCTCTCTATATATATATATATATATATATATATATATATATATATATATATACACACGCACACAAACACATTTGATATAGTGTTTGGTAAAGTCTGAAGATTGCTTGAAGCATTACATGGTTACCATGAAATGAATCTATTTATTCCTGTCCACATTATGTAAAGATGTTTCTTTGTGATATGTAAATAATTTTGTGTTTTGAGCTTCAATTAATATTTCCTTTCAAAAATGTCTTTTTGACTCCATTTGCACAGTTTCTGTATTTGTAATTTTTGCTATTAGGTTGGTGCAAAAATAATGACGTAATAATGTCGTTTTTTGACGTATTTTTAACGTCAAAAAACGACATTATTACGTCATTATTTTTGCACCAACCTAATATAACAATCAACTGATAGATTTAGCATGTTCACGCATTAATTTAAAAATGACTTATTTCAAATTACTTAAAAATTTTTTTTTTTTTCAGATCCTTGTTGGTCTGTTCATATTTTCTCCGCTTGTTAAGTTTCTAAAGTACACTGTCCTGAATCTATTTTATTTCATGGTTCTATCATGCTTGATATTACTGGGAGAATCAAGAAATCATAGCTTCATCCTCTCATCAGTGTGTATAAATTCCTAGTATCTGAAACTGAATATTGTTCAAGAAAAATATTCATGGTTGTGTAAAGTATCAAGTTGTGCACTATAGATATTGATGGAAATGTTGTGCTCTTAGGATTTAATTTTATGATGGTTCTATAATTGACATAATGCACTCTTGTTCATCATAATGAAATTAAACTAAACACAATCATGTTTAGTGATGTGTCAGTGTGCTATATAGACTCGTATAAATCTTTGAGTAGCAAACTGATAAATTCATATACTTTAAAGTAGTAAATTTCATAAGATAGACTTTGAATTCAAAGCAATTGTGTAAAGCCATTATTACATATGTAAGTTTAATAATAGAAATTGAGAGAACATTTAATGAAAAACTGTTTTAATGTTTATGAATTGTTATGAATAGGATGAAAAACAACTTGGAATATGAGGTAACTGGCTGTTTACTGAGCTGACACTAATTGTTAACTTGTTCTTGAAAAAAATCCTCATGAATTTGGAGAATATCAATTTAGCAAAATTAGTGCATGCATATGTTGATGCTGTGATAATTGGCTCTTGTCACACAGTATGGAAATACTTATTACTTGTATTTTGTGGGTGTCAGAATGTGGGTTAACATAGCTTAATTAGAATAGTGCATCTGTTTTGAGAATGGACTAACATTACTACCTTGCTTGGAGGTTATCCACTGTTGATAGTACAATTTATGTAAATCAATAATAAATACTAAGTTTTGTCATTTCAACTAGTGTGCTATTGACGCTAGGTAGTGTTGAATGGTATCATAAGTAGATATTCTCAAACATTTGCAAGATTAACACTTGTGACTAAAAATTCATTAAAATTGAATATGTTAATTTTTATACACTTTTGTATCATTTGAAAGGATTTTTTTTATAATGTATAGAAACAGATGTTTTGATATTTTTTTTCTTTTATTAAACAATTTGAATGCTTGATACACCTTTTAAAAAATCTATAGAAATATTTTTAATTACTTAGATTTAATGAAGCTTCCTGGGCTCATTACATTATTGGCTGAAATTATTGAAATATTTAAAAAAAAAAAAAAAAAAAAAATGCTAATTTAAATATGTGGCTTAAAAGATAATTCCCTGGAGAATTAAAATAGGTGTAATATTTTTATTTTGTGGTAACTTCATTTAAGTTGATATATTGCTTTTTAACTGGGAAAAGTACAATTTTGCTTTATTGTAGCCTTTCACTTTGTGTGAGAGAGAGATATTCTTTCAGGACATGTGTCCCACAGTTTTTTTTTTATATAGTAATGTTCACCCAATACAAGGCCCAAGGGCCACTCGGGGTAGGTGGTTACTGTGTGAAGTGTAAGAAAGGCCAAGAAAACAGGAATGATAGTAAAGAGGTCAAGGTTTAATTAGCAAATAAAATTTCAGAATTCAGGTGGACTCTATACAAGTTGAAGTAGACTTTATTTTGATAATAGATTTGTTATTAGGTTGGTGCAAAAATAATGGCGTAATAATGTCGTTTTTTGACGTTAAAAAATACGTCAAAAAACGACATTATTACGTCATTATTTTTGCACCAACCTAATAGAATAATGTTTTCGAATGTTTCCTTCTTATGAAGAACTTGTTTGATAAAATCTTAATGCTGATAAGTTTATTTAAAGATGGTATTAGTTCACTGATATCGCAATCATGTAATAAATTAATTTATTCCAGACTTTAGAAAGTCCATATTTAAATGAATGTTTGTGTTTATTTTTTGTTTCTCTTATGATAATGATTTGAGCTGATAAAAAAAAAAAAAAAAAAAATCACTGAGAATTGAAACTTCAAAACATTTCCAAATGAACGTAGTCATCTTTGTTTTTATTGTTATGGAAAGATTTTTCCCTCTTAAAAATATCTTTTAAATGCATTAGAGAAACTTGGTACAATGTATAACCTTTGGTTTTAATTCTTTACATATTAAAATTTTTATCTGAACCTGTTATGAGTTTAGCTTTGATAGAAAACTGGTACATGAATAAAATACATAGACTTAAATAACTTTGTGATTAGAAAAATGATTTACAAGAAAAGAAGGAAAGAAAATTGAGAAATTAAGTTTGTTAATTTTGAAAATTATGCCATATGTGCTGAGATTTAAAAATGCATTATGAATTGAAAAATTAGATTACTCATTCATAATAAACATAACAAGGAATGTATATGTCTACTTCAGGAATTGTTTGTGATAAATTTTATGTGATTGTTGTGTCTCCTTTTCTCTTGTTCAGCATATAGTATAAAACAAGTTTCAGGTGACAATTGTACTAAATATTGAGTTAGTTGAGTGTCTTATCCTATAAGCCATCAATTATGCACTCTTGCATTTGGTTATTCCAAGGTATTGAATAAACTTGGATAACTCTTCCAATTACTGTTCTCCTTGTGCATAGATAGGATGTGTTGTCTGGGCCAATACCTTTTCAAGTCTTGGCACGCAAGGCACTGCTGCTTAGGATACATTTGTACTGTTGCCAGATATTTCACAGCTGTCACTACCAGCACATATTCTCCAAATGCTTGTTTTATCAGAAATGCTTTTTTTATATTTTTTTATTTTATTTTTATTTATTTTTTGACAAAGTAAATATATTTTAAAATACATGTGTCCCCCCCCCCCACAATACTTGAAATATAAGAAATATAATGGAAAAGAAAAGTATTTTATATTCATTATTTATACTTTGTCTACCCTAAACTGAATTATTTTTCAGCTGTTCATGAAAGTATTAAAGTGTAAATGGGTGAAATTTAAGAATTTTGATGAATGAGTAGGGATCTCGAGAATTGATTGTGCTTTGATATACTGCCATTTGGACAGTGCTTCTGATAGTTTACTAAATGAAATGTGTTGTGTTTTTTTTTGTTTCGTTTTTTTTTAAATTTGTATCTGCTTGTCTGATTATTTGTTCAAAACTGTCTTGGTACATAAATTAAGAATCTGAAAACATGTCTTACATTCTCCTTGTTAAAAGCAACATTGATAAAGCAAAATTCTTTTTGGAAAATTTTTTTTTTTTTTTAATTATCCAATGCAGAAAAAAAAAATTTGTAACCATGAATTTGTTGTAGATTGATTTAAAATTTGTATCCAGTTACATACAGTCTATTCTATTAAAGTTCAGCAAAGTTGGAACTTTGTGTTGACAAAAAGATGGAGTGTCAAAAGGATGGTTTTTCCATTGACACTGCTCTTATTTTAACAACTTTTATTCCCTGGCAATATTTATTGCTTTAGAAAGGGATGATTAGATTCATAATAAAACCTAAATATATGAAAGTGAATTTATATATTTTCTCTGTTTTTGAGAAGTTACAACAAAAATAATAAACACTATTAGATTGTTTATTGGAATGCTTGGCAAAACATCGGCTAATTGATTCAAACTATAAAATGGTAAATAGGGATATAGTTGGTTCACATATTTTAATAATTTAATAAATGTTTATAAATTTATGAACAAAAAAATTTTCATTTTTCTTTATAAATTAGTAAATAATAAATATTGCATTAGTTTTAATACAATTGTATTAGTTTTTAGAATGTTGTAAATAAACAATTTAATAAACAAATGGTGTTTTAATAATTTTGTTGAAAATTCTCAAAAACAAAATGTATAAATTCAATTGCTTGTTTTATTACAATTCTAATTTTTTTTTTTTTTTTTTTTTTCCAGAAAGTTATGCGGATCTTGTTTTTCTATAATATCAAAGATAATTATTATACATAAGAAATTCTCTTTGGTACAGTTATTACAATATTCATTTTGGGAGTGCAACAATTGGAAAAAAGTATTGAAATTGTTAGATTGTGTACTAGTTTATAGATGTACAATTGAAATTAAGTACTGGTTCTTGTCTGAACATTCTGCTGATATTATTAATAGATGAGCAACAAAGATTTACACTATACTACTATGACATGAATTGCCATTAGCCAAACAAAATTCCTTTGGAAAAAACAAACAAAACAAAACCCTAACAATTATACATCAAAAATTAAAAAAAAAAAAAAAATTATTTCTTAAATTTTACATTGTATAAATGACAGTATTCAAGCAAATTATTATTTATAATTTATAATAATTTATTTGCTTTACTTTTAATGAAAGTAATAATCATGACCCAAAACTGATATGTAATGGTTTTCTTAAAATTCATTTACATATTAGAATGTTTGTCCTAGTTTTCAGGCTTCTGCAGTGTTAGTCATCATTCAAGTCCTCAAAAAGAAATCTCTCTGTTTTCTGTAATGTTTTAGTCAATAAATGTCAGCAGGAATCCTTACTGCTGAAACTAATGCTTTATACTTGTCAAGAAAAAAAAAAATCCCTCCCCAGGTGTAAAGCATCTCTAAAAATGCTGCTCTGTTCTGAGACTTGGTGATGAATTGTTTCAGATGAGAACATCATAACTGAAAGCATCACTATTCTTTGTGTTTAAATAAGTAGGTGACTGAAAACTTTTTCTATTTATTCAGTCTCAAGGACACTTGATGAGTAGTGCATTTCTGAAAGATACAACATAAATTCTAATAAACATAATTTCTCTTGCACTGTTTGTATAGTAATGTCTATTGTACTTTAAAGTACATTTCCTAACCCCTCCTTTTTTTTTTTTTTTTTTTTTTTTACAGGGTTACAAGATTTTATAAAATTTTACATGATAAAAGTATCATTTGCATAAAATGACAATGAAAATCAAAGAATCTACTTTTATTATGACTGTTTTGATGATTGGAAATTTTATCAGTTTAGCTTACTATATGAATATGGTCAGCAAAATATGTCCTTAATTTTTTGTGTCAACATGTAAATTTTTAGAATATAGCACAGATTTTTATATATTTATATAATAGTTCTTTTGTATTTTCTGGATGCCAAAAATTGATTTATTTCAAGATTTTGGTAAATGGGCATTTTTCTCCCACACTTTGTTGCAATTATGAAAAATAATGAAGCATAAATTAAGTTATGAATTTTTTTTTTTTTAATGTCAGCCATTCAACAATGGTAACTTGTAAATACAAAAAATATTTACTGCTATATGTTTGTAAGTGAATTGAAATAGAAATATATTGTTTTATTTTTTTTTATTTTTTTTTTTTCCCTCCTATTTAAAGAAAAATTGGTGGGCATACATTGTTTACACATCAGTAAACAATATTACATAGAGGAAACTTAACACATTGAATTTGGGGGTAGACCAGTGTCATATTCCTCTCTTCGGAAAGATTACATAGCCTTTATAACTCCTACTTAATTTTGAAAACTTATATAGTACTCGCATCAATTATGTGTAGACACTAAAAACAAGTGTAAATTTAACACTTGTGAGCAACCTTTACTGCACAATTTGTTCCAATCAATGAAAATACGACACCTTGGTTGCAAAAAATCCTCTCACTGTTTGGATCAAGTAGCTTCGCTTTCTTCTCACCAGACAATGTTTTTTGTTCATGGATTTTCAGACATAGTTGAATTGTATGTATTTTTTCATTTTTTCATTTTTTTTTTTTTTTTTTTTTTTTTTTTGTGTGTGTGAACATGGAATCTGTACGATTATAATATATATTATACTTTTTAATAGCATGCAAATATTTTTCTATTTGCTAAATAACAAAATCAATTTAGTGGAAATAATTTGCACTTGATGATTTAAAAATGAATTAAAATAATTCTGAAAGTTTATTGTTAGTAAACAAAGATTATTAAAAAAGCACTAGATTACCAGTCAGTAGTTTATTTATTTATTTATTTATTTATTTATTTATATATATATAATATGTATATTTTATTTTTTAAAGGCTTGCATTTAATTCTATGGATACATTGAAATAGTGGATCTTATTTGAAGGTAAAGTTTAGTTTTGAATAGAAGTTGTTGATAAATTATTGGTTTATTTATTTAGCTCGTGTGTGTGTGTATATATATATATATATATACACACACACATATATAAAGCTATTGCTGAGGGAAAAAAATTTTTTTTAAATTCTTCCACAATGTTCTGTCATGTCTTGCTAGCAAAACCTTGTCTCTTTTGTCCATTTTTTTTCTGTCTTGTGTCTGCCTTCTACATTTGTTATCCAGTGGGGGGTACCAATCAAGCAATATTTTACTCTAGTTATCTTTCCTTGCTGTGTGGCCTGTGAGCTTCTATTTTTGTCACTTAATTACTTGTATCTCTTTATCTTGGTTTATTTCCTGTTCCATTTTAGAGTTATCCTTAGCATTAATGGCTGTATATCAAAAAGTATATAGCTTGGCATGTAGATATTAGCTGAATATAAATCTAAAAGGCTCAATTTGTGATTAAATTCAACGCTAAATTTGGTGCATTAACAGTTAGTTTAAAGTTTTACATGTGGACTATTGTCCTCATCTTTTATTATCAAAATGTTTCAACTGTTGTGCCCTTTGACTTTCATCAGGTATTTGCTGAGTAACCTTCAAGAAATTTTGATTATTTAATCTATATTAAATGATCAATTCTGACTATGACTTTAGTATTGCTCAGTTATTGCTTGCCTTGTTTCCACTTATTTCAACTACGCACAGCCAGCTCACAATAACTGTCATCAAATTAATGAATTAATGCTTTAATCTACTTGTCATGCTTGACAGTGCAGTTGAGTGTGACAAACAGTAGCAGCACTCAGGTTAGGTTTAAGGCTCCTGGTTTTCCACTTAGGATTGTCCTACAATAGCCTAGCATTGGTTGGTTTGTGAGTTCAATTCCCAAGTCAAACAGTGTGTACTTGAACTCAGTGGAAATGGGGCAAGCAGTAATGAGCAGTACTGAATAAGAATTAGATGAGATATCTCTGAACATGGTCAGTAGAGTGAAAATATGCTATCCCGGTAGATGAAATAAAGGGTTCAATTTGAAATGCTCTGAAAGTTACCCAAATTGACCTGCATTTGATGAAGTCCAGAGGGGCATAACATTGGAAACGTTGTGATAACAGGAACAAAGCAGATAATAGCCTGCAGGTAAATAATGCAAATAACTAACAGAAATTCAAACCAAGAAGAGGAAAAAATGTGTATAATAAATATTTTGCCGCCAATCATTGGGCCGTGGATTTATTGACGAATTTACATGTGTGATAGATAATCACACGTATGCATTTACAGATAATAGCTGTCTTCTCTATGCTAGGAACAAAAATCGGTCAGGAAATTGTTATACTCTTTAATTATAATTATGTGAATAGGATCTGATTTGGTAATCATGGTACCCAATTTGCTAATTTATAAGTAGACTAGTAATCAAGATGAGACTTAGTTCCAAGAAATTTTCTGTGGATTTTTAAGTGGTAAAAATGAACTAATACTTGATTCTTATAATAAAACTAAAAATGAAAAATAGAATTTTCTGCTGAATAAATGAAATTTGAGCAAAAAAAAAAAAAAACACTTTTGTTTTATGATGATTAGTTTGTCGTTCTGAAAATGTTTCCTTGTCAAAACAATTCATATTAGGTTGCAACTTGTTAAGTATCACAATTGTGTTGACATGAAGTTAACAAAATAGTAACTATTCACATGATGGTGTTGAAACAAATGCCCTGTATTTCTAATTACCATTTTACTGTATTATGCTAAATGCGTAATTACTTTGGTTGGTAAGGCTTTGGAATATATATACACAACCATTAATATAAATAATGTTGATAGTTTGAGATAAAAACTTTATTAAAAAACAAATTATGGACAATGGGATATCAATTATTTTTGTCTATGATTAGGTATCCCAAAATGCCCTAATTTACACTGAAAACTTGTCAAAATAGTCAATGTCTTGTTTATTTTAAGTCTTATTTTGATAAAATTGGTATGTAAATATTTTTTTTCTCTTTATAAAGATTCAATTCTTTTTTTTTTTTTTTTTTTTTTCTTGTGATGCTTAGTTTTTATTCCATTTCTCTTTGAATTGCACTATTATTCCAATGATAAACACTTCTTTTTCTACATTTTCAAAACTAACAATTTCATAATGGTGTTCTTTATACTTGTTACACTCAATTTGTCTCCTTATGTGCATCAAAATAGTCCCATCTTAAAGGAAAAAAAGGATGCTCATCAATTTGGTGGGATTAAGATAATGTTTGGAGTTGGCCCTTTCACAAAAAACAAAAGCTGAAATCTTTAGTGGATGGAATACCAGAGAAATTGCCCCTTCTTGTAGATCATGTCTTTAATAATCTGTAATCAAAATTGTAATTCCAACCAAAGGCAGAGATTATTTTTGATGGCCTTTATTGGATATTGCACATAGACATTTGTCTGGATGAAATTTTGATAATACCACTTGTGCATAATATCAAAATGCTGATAGAATATGGTGATTTTCATGAACATTGGCTATAGCAGAGGCTTAAATATAAATTCAGATGGTAAATTATTAGAAGAGGAAATGCAGGAGGACCATACCAATGTCTCATACTTTTCACTTATGGAACTCTCTTCCGGCTTCTTGCTTTCCAGTCAGCTTTGCATTTAAATTTTTGAAGATCAATGTTAATCATTATCTTCTGTCTTCTTAATGTCTTTTCTTTTATTGTTTTCTCTTTCTCTCTCCTTAATTTTTTTTTCTCCTCATATTCTCTCACAGTAATCCCCTTGTATTATAGTGACTTTATTGCCTTGCTTGGATTTAAAAAAATTAAAAAAAAAATTATTTTTAGCATTTTGATTTTGAAAAAAATCTACATGAAAATATTAAATGATTTTAAAGTTATATTTCAGCATAAGATGGATGAGACCAGACCAAGATTGATTTAAAACCATAAAAGATTTTTCCTTAAACCTTCATATATATATATATATATATATATATATATGGCAAGTGGGTTGGGCTGAACATTTTGCTACCTCCTTATAAATGACTAATTTTTACCCAATTGTTAAAGTTTAAGGATTATTTAAATGAGATATTGCTACTTATTTCCTGATTGGTAAATGAGTTGTTTTTTTTTCTTTGTTAGCAAAGATACTGCAAACAGTGTATTTAATTTAAATGCTAGTATTTCTTTTCCTTTTTTTAAACTTTATTCTAAAACTTTAACAATTTCTTTAATATATTTTCTAATACAGAATATGTGAATTAATATATAGGTCAGATTGTTAATATCGTTGTTTCTCTTGGTATATTAAAGGAAAGAAAGGCACTTCAGAAATTAATAAAAAGTAATTTTGCTATAGAGTTTAGTAAATTTTCATGAGTTATTGTATTCTGGAACTATTCAATTAGAAAATTAATACCTGAAATATTTAGGCTATAGAAAGTTAGATACAATTTCAATATCAGATTAACATTTCAATTCTTTGTTTTGTAGATTTTTCATCATTTTAAATAGCTGCTTATTAAAGCATATTGAACAGTGATAAAAAATATTTTGGTTCATAGTACAACAAATACAGTAATTGGCATTCTTTTGCTAGAAATGTGTCCTCATAAAAAATTACTTGAACTGCTAGTTATATTTGGTTATCATTTTGTAAACCTGGAATTTGCTTATTTAATTTTATTGGCAAGTGATAGTTCACAGATCTGGCATGAAATTACGAATTTTGAGTTCCATTGCATTAGAGATACGGCATTGCTAAATAACTACACCACTCATTTATTTAGTGAATAAATATGATTGATATTCATCTGACAAGTGATTCAGAGAATATCAGTCTCTGTTGATTTTTATTTCTTTACTCATTCTTCAAAATCTTTCTCTTTTTGTATTAGATTATTGCTACGTAATCTATTATTAACAATGGAATCTCGAAGGACAGCTTCAATAATTTGTTTTTCATTGATAATGTTTATCACTTAATATAATTTTCTAATAATATAAACTTCTCTTCCATGCAGTAATTAGGTTTGTAGAAATTTGGCAATTAAATACGTATGTTTTTTTTTATTTTTGTTTTAACTTGTTTCAAATATATATTTCTTTTTTATCTTCATTGTTAAGTGAGATGTGCAACTGTTCTTGTGTGTATTACATGTGTACCTGCTGACATGACTTACTAATGCTTGGATTTCTTCTCTAGATAATATTGATTGATAGCTTAATAATTGTATAATTCTTGGTCCGACATTTTAAGATTGACCTCAATTACTAATATCCTTTAAGTTCTTTAGAATTTTTTTTTTTTTTTTTTCATATCTGTATCACTTTTGTGGAAGATTCAGTTAAAAGGTTTTTTCTGAGGAGATTGAAGTCTCTTTCTATTGACAGAAATTTTAACATGGACAAAATTTTAAATCTTTTATATTTTCATTTGATTTGAAAATATCTAAATATTTATATATTTGATTTATAACTATTAAAATCTAATTTACACTGTATTATCTTTTCGTTATTAAGAATTTCAGTTGCGATTTTATATGGAGATTAGTAAATTGTGTCTTTTATTGTTAATGATATGGAATTTATAAATCACTTAAATATTTTTTCTATTTATTTGAATAAGTTTGCTTAAATTGATCTATTTTTGTGCATTCATTATTCCAAAGTCTTTGTAGATGGTTAATAATTTTATTAGTGAATTTTAAGTAATAATGTTATATTTTTATGCTTCTATAATTATATCTTTTTAAAGTTCTATTAATCATGAACTACTTCATTTACTTAGGTAGATATTTTCAGGGGGATAAATATCTATCTCCTGAAACCAAGGAATAATTTTCTCATTTGGTTTTGGATTAAGAATCTTCCAGGATGGAAGATAAAGCCAAAACCAGTTTATGTTTGACTTTATCTGTAGCAGTCCATAGATCACTTGGAGCCAACTGTTTTCATTTTGTTCATTTTTTTTTTCCCTCTCCCCTCTTCAATCAATAATGGGTGGTGAGAAATAGTGTTAGGGTGATGATAATCTGAACATGAGTTATTTAGTTGGCAACTGTCACTGAGGTTTGCTAGTATTGAAACACCCATTTATAACATTTGCAGTGGATGGGGTGGGGTAATCAAATCACTTAGGTTTATGAGGATGGAGATTGAAATTTTCATAGGAAGAATTTTTTTTTTTTCTTAAGGTGTTCATTAAAATTGAATATTAAAGATTTTGCAAGCAAATTGTATACATTGTGTTTTTAATTGAGTGCATATGGGATTGGGAAAACAAACTTGTTATATGATGTCTGTAAAAACATAAAAGCTATAAAGAACTAATTATGTTTCTGCCCATCATTTTCTCTAGTAAAACTCACTTCTCAATAGTTGTTCATCAATTGATTTGAACTGTTGTCCTCATCGTGATTCATATAATCAATACTTCCAGTCATGTGAAGTTTTGTGTATTTTGAGATAATTACTTTCATTTATGTGTGTGTGGGTGAAAACAAATCAAAATTGGTTTAAACTGATCAGATATTCTAATGTCAAATTTTTTTTTCCTAACCAATCACAGGGGTTTCAGGAAAATTTTAAACCAGTTTCTCATTTTCATTTGAATTTCTTTTCTGTTTTTAATTAAAAGAAGCTACCAATGAAGATAAATTATAAGCAGAGGTATTATTTTAAACTGAAAATTGCTACTTTTTTTTTTTTTTTTTAAATTAAAAAAACTTTATTTTTTTTATTTCTATTCATAGTTTAAAAACTTTGAATTGATGTAGGTAAATGGGCATATCACATTAAAACACTGGTTTGACATTAAATGACTTTGAGCTTGGTCAGTAGTTAGATCTTGGTCAGTAGTTAGATGGGTGACTACATGAGAATACTCGGTGCTGTAAGCTTGGATGTGTTGCTGGTATAATGGATAAAGGCCCAGAATCGGAAATTGGAGAGCAGAGTTCCAATTCCAGTTGGGTTTGTTATATTCACTTATGTGCAAATACTCTTAGAAAAGGTATGAATGCATCTATTCTTACTCCAGCTATGGATTAATTAGGAGTTGTATCAGTAAATCATTATCTCCCAAAATTTCTTACAATCCCAAAAGAATATTTTTAGATTTTAAATAACCTGATAAACCGTAAAAAAACAAATTAATCCATCAATCCAGATAAGTGAATGTGCGCATGTATTTTTTATAATCCAGTGAATAGTGTGTGTGTGTGTATATATGCACACACAATCTTTCTATTGTATCAGTGTCATTTTTATGCTATAAGTTAGCATTGTTAATGTTTTATCATACTTAACTAGAAATTGGCAAGATATAGGCTTTTATAGCAAAAACAAAACAAAAACCTTTACATGTGAGGACATGGGGACAATAGCTTAGTGGATTAGTGTTTTGTGAATTTAATAACAAAGCAAGTTCAAACCCTTGAGCAGACAATGTGTACTTGAACTTAGTTGAAATGGGATGTGCTATAACTGAGTTGTACTAAATAAGTAGAGGAGATTTCATTATGCATGGACCGGGGAATGCCAACAGTCTACCCTCATAGATTAAATAAATAATTCAGTTAGAAATTCCCTGTAGGTTACCCTGATCAACATACACCAGAAGTAGGCCGGAGGGCACAAGGACTGAAACATTGTGGTAATAACAACAAATATGGTGTCAATAGTCTACATGTAAATAAAGAAAACTCTTCACCCTAGAAATTTTTATTTTTAAATTTTGAAACCTTTTTTTTTTCTTGTTTTCAACTATGAGACTGGTTCCAATTTCAAAATTGAGTTTGGGCGGGGGTGATAAAATGTAAATTATTAGAGGCTAATAACATGATTTAGTCAGAAATCTTGTAATTAGGCTTTCTTTGTAGAAAATTTGCTTTTCACGAGTAAATCATTTCTATTGCTGATATTCAAATCTGAGAAGATTGAAGTTTTACATTCTTATAATGTTAACAGTTGATTATTGAAGTATCATTTTGAATAATTGGCTGCAATAATGAATTTATTTAATATTTTCATGAATTCTACTAGTCTAAATAATATAGACTTGACATCACCAAATTACCGAGGTAAACTAGACTGTCAATACTAGTGGAAAAATATTGAATATTATTTTTCAAGTAAATTTTATTTTATTTTCATTTTTTTCCATAAATTGGAATATTTTTTTATCTATTTTTTTTTTCATTTTTTAAAAATATATTTTGAGTATTAGATATTGCAGGAGAATTGTATAATTATGCACTTTACTAGTTATAGTAAAGCATCTCTACAAATTTGTCCTCTTTGTTGATTATTGTTGCATGTAAGAAATGATAGAATATTTTATATCTGTTAGAAGCTAACCTGTCCCAAACTATTTTTTGCTGCCGGTATTTTCATGTTGGAAAGAAAATGTAGACTATATAGTTTATGTGAGCACAAAGATTGAATGAAAGTGCTCTATTAAAAGTTAAAGGTTGGTATTTGCTTTGTGCTGTCATTTCCAAAACTAATTATTTTGAACTATATTTTTAGGCTGTTTTATATTTAATGAATTCTGTATTATAATTGTCTTGTATCTCACAACTAGATTTAATAATTGCATGAATAATTTTGCTAAGCAAGATTACCTAATCTTTACCACCTCGATAGCACTCCCTACAGTCGTGTTTTAACAAAAGATTTTTTTTTTTTTTTTTTTTGTTTTTAAAAATGTGTATAAACAAAAAAGAACTGTAATAAATTGTTAGGTTGGTGCAAAAATAATGTCGTTTTTTGACGTTCAACTTCAAAAAAAAAAAAAACAAAAAAAAAAAACGACATTATTTTTGCACCAGCCTAATACATTCTTTTTTACCAGTTGGTAAATTACATATTTGAGTATCATTTTTATCTTAAAAAAAAAAAAATCATTTTTAACTGCATATAGCGTATAAGTTATCGACACAGAAAGTGGAATGGGTGAACAGGGGTCAGATTCTAGTGAGGTCATTTGCATTCACTATCATTGGAAAAGAAATGAATCCATATTTTCTCTCCTCATCTATGGGTGGCAATAAGTTTTTCAAAGGACTACTCAAAATTCAAAACTATGGAGAAGGTAAAAGGAAACTACTCCACTATTTTTCCTATGTAGTCATACCATTTCACAGATAAAGGAACCAACATCTGTGGAGAGCCATGATCAGCTCTGTCCTGAAGGGATTTGGCATTTTAAAAAAAAAAAAACTGATAGTTTACTTTTAACTGTTTTCAAAGTGAGTATAAACACCACAAGGATCCAGAAAAATGGAATATTCTGGTTTTTGTTAATAGCTTTCAAATTTCTTGCTCCAATTTCTTTAAAATTGGACAGTTTACACCTAAAGGTGTATCCATTTGATATATGAAAATAATCTTGGAAAACCAGGTCTTTGAAATTTGGAGGTTGTTATAAAAAAAAAAAAGTCTTTATGAAAATAGAGTATTAATGAACACAATTTTGAGGAACTGTATTAATACATCACTGAAGGATATACATGATTTTGATTCATCATTGAAAATGACCTGGTTCCATTGATAAACAGACCAACTTTGATGGTCTTGATTAAATAATTCCTTTTCTGTTAGTAGCAGATTTGAAACCAGTGCCTTGCTGATAGTCACTTTCATCACAATTGACAAATTGATTGGAAATAATTAAAAAAAAAAAAAAAAAAAAAAAATCCTATTCAGTTGTCATCCATTTCTATCTTTTGTAACTTTGAAATTGCAATTGGGCCATTTTGAACAAGTTTGTCTTCAATGTAGCAGACCAAGAGTATCCCATCTCAATACCTATATTCTTTTCAATCTTGCCCATATGAATGATACATCCTTAATTCTTGCCATTTATGATACTAGGTGACAATATGCTAAATACTGGTGCTTCCATTCTTTTTATATCAATACGTTGACACTAAGAATAATCATGAAATGACTTCAGATTAGAGTGACTAAATAAATTTCAATTGTCAGAGAGGAAATGCCAGATTATATATATATATATATATATATATATAATCAAATTGATATACTGTTAAGACTAAACTATCCAATTTTAAATAAATTTCTACAAGAAAATGAGGAAGTTGCCAAAAAAACAAAACAAAACAGAATAACCCATTTTTCTGAATCATTATACAGCATGGTGACTTGGTTTCATGTCTCAATGTGATCTTACTGATATGAAGATTACATTGAGGCATGAAACTGTTGCCATGCAGTATTGATTTCTATGTCCTCTGTTGTACTTTTTTTTTTTTTTTTTTTTTTTTTTTTAAATCTGGAGAATAAACACATGGCTTTTTAAGGTATTTACCCAACCTCCCCACCATGCAGAATGTGACACAAGGACAATCTTTAACATGGGGCATTCAAGCCTGTAGGCTCAGGCAAAAATTACCCATAGACTGTATACATGGGGGTTGGGTTTGTCTACCTCCCTAATGATACTCTGCCCTTCAGCATAGCTTTGTCTGAGTTCCTCTGCCTGGGTGCAGAAGTCAACAAGAGAGGAAGAACATGGCTTGCTAATGTGTACAAGTTAGATCAGACAAATGCAGCATTTCTTTCTATGTCCTTATTTTGTTGAATTACTTTTCTTTTTTTTTTTTTTTTTTTTCTTGTTTTTATTTTAATCACTTTTTGCCTTTCCTTGTGAAAGCTTGAAAAACACTTGCATAACAATTTAATATTGTATGTATATAAAAAAATTGTGATGATTGACATAATGTAAATTATTTATTTTAAGTCTTGTATTCGTGAATTTTCTGTTTCTCTGCAAAAGTGAGTGTTTGACTTATTACGACACCATATTTCCCACGCATACATTTTGGCCTCAAGGGCACCCAAATTTTGACATTAAAATATAAAAAAATATGTCTGTATGCTTGTTAAATTTTCAATACTTTTTAAAGGAAAAAAGATTACACACACATACTTATTTCTATTTTTGTTCTTTGTTGGTGTAGATTTTGATTTTCTTTACATAACCTATTGTGAAATCTTAAAATTTGGCATTAAGAGGATTTAACGAGCAAGTTCACTCTCTCTCTCTCTCTCTATATATATATATATATATATATATATATATATACACACACACACACACACACAATTTGTGTGCATCAAAAAAAACTTGATTAAATAAATACAACTGATAAAATCTGTTTAATTTTTTCTTATTTTTTCAATAAGATGTTGTATATTGGGATTGAAATTGTGGAAAAACTCTGAAGTTCATGATTTTGTTGTTTTAAGTAATTTTGACTTGCATTCTTTTTAATGCGGTCTTGCTTTTCTTAACTAGTACACATAACATTACTGAAGATTATTTTAAACCTTCAATTTTCTCAAGAATACCAGGATGTAACAAACTGAATCTTGTCTACCACACAGGCACCACATGATTCTTGAAAATGACTGAGACAGTTTTAAGTACTTAAACAAAGCAATATGAACTTTGGACAGTTTATCCATAATTTTGATCCCAATATACATCTTATTGGAAAAATAAAATTAAAAAAAATATACAGACTGACCTTGTTGGTTGTATTTAATCAAACTTGCTTGGATGAATACTTGCTGCCTAAACATACCTCATATAGCTGCATGGCTGAAGTCAGAGCATTTGCTTTCAAACTATGAAACCAGATTCAATATCACCATGGTTGATTTGTCAGGAAGATCGGGGGGGGGCAATTCCAATGTGCAGCACCTTTGGAAAGTATCTGAAAACCAAACATGGGTTGTCCCAAACATTGAGTGAAATTAGGTAGATGGAACTGTTTGGAAGCAGTCAATGGTTGTGCTAGGATTGTTATTGAGATTGAGGGTTTGAACATACTGGAGGTGTTCAAATTGCTGATCATGTCAGATTATATGCTCTCACCAAGAAGCTGTAATTAAAGTCTACCTAGCATAGTTGCAGTATACAGGTGGGGCCTGTGGGTGTTGAACAAATACAAGTGTACCTGAGAAAGCACCTGAAACAGGGATTGATTAGCCTCCTTGCAAATTGGTCTGGTCAGAAGACAAGTAGCTTCCTGTGTGTGTGTGTATATATATATATATATAATATAAAATATTTTTTATTTTTTTTTATTTTTTTATTTTTCTGTGTTGATGATAACAAAGAGGAGGAAAATGTAGAATATTAATTGCAAATGTATATATTTGAGATATCCTGAAAATTTTTCATTCACTCCATTTCCGAAACTTTGAACAAATGTGAAAGAAATTCTTTCTTACTTGAATTTTTTTAATTTGATTTCTTTCATTTATTTGAGCTGGTTGACTTTCTTGCCTCTTACCACTTTTTTTTACCTATTGTAACTGATAATGGCAAAATGGACTGCGAGTTATAATACTCAAGCTAATTTAAGAGCATATTGTACCTTGAACCTCCTGTTGAGTGCAGTGCCAAATTTCATTAAGATTAGACAAGGAGTTCTTGAGCTAGGGCCATTTTTCTGTTTTTACAGAATTTTTAATAAGAAATTTTTTGTGTTATCTAGGGTTCCACTAATTACTAAGTATTTTTTTTTCAATACACATGCTTATATCAATCTCTGTATATAAACAAGCACTTGCCTATTATATTCCAACTATAATGTGTGTGAAAAATAATAAACATTCAGTGTTATTAAATAAATTCAAATATACAAAACAAAACATATATTATTCACTACACTGTCCCAACTATTTAATAGACAGATATCTGGGATAATTGGCAACTACTTGATAGGTGAAGAGGCTATGGGGGTGTGTCATTGTAAAACATAATCTGTATAGCTTGAAAATTGTCACTTGATGGTAAATAAATAAATAGGTGCATGCTGGTTTGCCACCTTTTATATATATTGAAATAAATGTGAGGAAGATACCAGTATCTAGAATAAAAAATATTATTTTGAAAAAAAGAAAAAAAACGTACCTAGGGTGTGGGAAATGAAGAACTGCACAAAAAGGAGTTACCTATACTTTATTTAAATAAATATGAATCAAACAATTGCTGGTTTTCTTTCTTTTTTTTTTTTATGTTGAAAATTATATGTAATAAGTTCATAGTAATTAACTATGTCTTCTAACAAATTAAATTTGTGGAATCGATATATGAATTGTTAAAATGATTAAATTTATTTCAGTGATATCATAATTTTAATATGTTGGAAATTGTCATTTTTTTCTATGTACCAGGGACTGCATTTTATCACAAATTCTGAAAACCTTTCCATTTATTATTGCATTTGATCTAAGTAATATTGTGTAATGTGAGTAATAATTATTATTACAATAACTTGTATTGCAAATACAAATTAAAATATATAATTAATAATAAAATTGATAATATGGTTACCTCACCATTTTGTAAAATGAACTGCTTTCAAAAGGGATCCAATGGGTTTATGGGTGATCTAGTAGGACATAAAAAGCAATATTTTCATTATTTGTTTTGTTCTTAGGCATCTCCTAACTTAGGCTTTTGTGTCTCCCTGTCATAGATCAACCTACCAACTTTGCTTATAAACTATAATTCATGAAATCATACAATTTTATAAGTGGTCTCATGTTACTTTATCTTGCTCTTATATATTGGGATTATTTAATTTAAGATTAAATCTATTTTGTGATTTAAGCTGCAAATCTCCTTCATGTAGCCAAATTTCCTTTCCTTTTGTCTTTTTAATTTTTCTGCAATGTTTATTTTGTATTAAATTAATGTAATCTGTATTGGGGCGGTAGAATTACTCTTTAATGTCAAGTTGATTATTTTATTACCATAGTTACAAGTCTGTAGTTTGATGTTTTACTTATTGAAACTTTGTAATATGGATATCAATACATAATTCTATTTTTTTTACTTACAAGAAAATTATAAATTGTAAAGTGACATTAAATTCTTTGGTTAATTTATTTATTTTCATTCCTCCCTTCATACTCAACTTATGCATATTTTGTCCATTCTTACAATCATTGTTCATTTGCAGTAGGTTTTAGATACATTAGTATGTGAGGAGTATTTTTTTTCTTTTATGGGAGTTGAGATATTTAAAATGTGATTGGAAATAAACACCATAATGAGATAGCCTAATTGAACAATCTTAAAAAAAAAAATTCTGTATAATGTAGCATGCATACACTTTAAATCTATTCAAACACACACACACACATATATATATATATATATATATACACACACACACACACACACACACGCTTTTGATCATATCTCTGGGAAATCAATGAGGTAAGATTTTATTGCCATTACTTATTAATATTGTTTGTTTTTTATCAAATGTGGATAGGAAATCTTGAACAATACCAAGGCTTTGTAGTCCACTACCTTTTGGGCTTTTATATAGCTGAAGAAGGCAGGATAATTTATGACATTTTTTTTATTTTATTTTTTTTTTTGCAAAATACACTTCTGTACTATGTCTGTGTATATTTGGACATTTTATGAGAAATTTTAAGAAATCTTCTACTTGCATATCTGTTTATTACTTTTATTAAACCAGTAGCTAAATACAATAAATATTTCACATATTAATTTTTAAGTTTATTTTGTCTTTTATATAGAGAAGATTCAAATGTTCATTCATTATAACAATTATTCATGCATCCGTTTTACAGGCTTTATTTTCTGCAACTTTTTGCTTATTTTTCTTTCTATATCTGCCTCTATAATGATGTAAATTAATATTTTAATTACTCCTTTATACTCTAGTGCCACCCAAGGATTTTCTTGCAGAATTTGAAATTTTTCCAGATTCAATTCACTCTGTTCAGAGAAATAAAAAACACAGTCATAATCTGCTCAGCTTTGCTTATACAACTATAAAATGTTAGTAAATAATTACCAATGGTGGAAAAATATTCTTGTTGAAATCTGAATTCCCTTGTATGCCATGCCCCTTCAGGTTGTTGGTGATCATGGCTCTCTACAATTCCCAGTTCTTTGTAGCTCTTAGTAACTTTTTTTTTTTTTTTTTTTTTTTTGCCATCTCTCCTAAACCCTGCTCTGCCCTCCATTTGCTCAAGCTTTCCGGGTAGATTGTATTGCTTTCCTCTGGCTCACTTACTTTCAATCTGTTCTGTGAGTATAAAATTTTCCAAGCTTTCTTTCCTCATTATGTGCCGAGAAATTTTAGCACTCTTCCTTATGTTAAGCATAAGTGTTCTTTTTGTTGTCATTGCTCACATGTTCAGTTCATGGTATTTTCACTATCCTTCTGTAGAACCACATTTCTGTTGTTTCAAGCCTCTTTCTTCATCTGTGAGAAGACTGACCAGTATTCTCCAAGGACTGATGTTACATAACAGTTTAGTACTTTTTTTATTTTTCTGCTTCTTAATACTTGTCCCAACTTTTGGAACACATTTTTTTTTTTTTTTTTTTGCTATTCCAATGTCCCTTTGGATTTCTGTGTCATACTTCCTTTCTTCTGCTAATATACTTCCCAGATATCTAAATTGTTGCACCTGTTTGAATTCAGTATGACCAGTATGTAATTTGTATATTGGACTGTTCCTTTTGCTAACAATCATGCATTTACTCTTCTTGCTTTCCTTGTACATAATAAAATTCTTATTTACTTTATGTATAAGAGATTAACAAAAGTAAATGAAATTGAACTTTTATTAACTTGAAGTTTTTAGTATTTTATAACATTATAAAACAACTACACATTTTAAAAGCTAATATTTGGCCAATATCAACTGGGAGGTCATTTGAGAAATTATATTACTCTTGATAAGATATTGTTTTGATACAGTTACATTTTATGAATAGTGGTTTTGGTAATATGGAAATATTAAGAAAATAGTTATACTAATCTATCAAATTAGATGCAATGTGTCAGCATTTGAAAAAATTTTGTCAGTTTATAAACAAAAGTTATTTTTGATGAATTAAAATGTGATGGTAGTGGGGGCTTAGAATAAATATGCGATTTCATGTTAGGTACATATAGCAAACAAAATTGCTAAAAAGTAGTTTTTTGAAATAAAGAGAATCTCATATTTTGTATGGTTTAACTCTTTAGCATTTGACACATTCAAATCCACTTTGTAAATATCGGCTCAAAGTCTCACTGTGATTAATCTAGCAGTTTGAATGACTTCCTGTGTTATTTGTTGATGTCATCATATATTATGGCAGAGTATACATGGGGTAGGTTGAATATCGAGAGCCGATATTTACAGGGGAGGCTGAATGCTAAAGGGTTAAATGTAAAAATATCAGGTCTAGAGAATTTATTTACTAAAGATCCCCATTAAGATTACAATTGTTCAAAAAACTTCAGTATACAGTCTGACTTTATGAACAATACAAACAGTTTTGATGTTCTATTTTTATGTTTGTTAATTTTTAATATCTATATATTTTTTTTCTTTTTTCTTTATTCTGATTTTGAAAATGTAATGTAAAAGCATCCATCATTTTTCTCTTGAGATAATGGCTTAGGGCCATATCATGTTGAAACGCATGTTCTCATATGATCACCAAAGTCGAGCAATGCTCAGCTTGGTCAGTACCTAGATGGGTGACTACTTGGGAATACCAGGTGCGCTTAGATTTTTGTTGTGGGTTTTGCAATGGATAATGGCTCAGAACTGTTAATCAGAGAGCTATGTTCCAATTCCCATTGGGTTTGTCATATTCACTTACATACAAATACTCTCGAGAAAGGTATGAATCCATCTCTTCTCCCCTCCCTAGCTATGTTTAATTACTAAGACTTGTATCATTAAACTATTATCTCACCCCAAAATTCCTACAATCAAAAATATTTTCTGACTTTAAATAACCTGCAATGAGTTGATAGACCATAAAAAATGAATCAATCTTGCAAGTTATGCTCTAGGCATAACATCATGATCTATTTAGGGGTGTATGTACACTAATAGGGTGGTTAGTGTGAGCTTAGTCTATCTAACCTACAGATATTTATCTTTTAGATACCAATTTTTGCAAGAATGAAACCTAGTCTTGTATGAAAATCAATTTTTATTCTTCCTCCTGTTTGTGAGAGCAACCTACTAATGAGAGAAGTTAACTATATTTTGCTACTAGACAGATGTCATGAACACTTTGCAAACCTGCAAGATGTCATGAACACTTTGCAAACCTGCAAAATGTCATCAATAAATTTACTTTTACACACAAAATTTATCGTATTTAAGTTTCTGCTAATATCAAAAGTGTAGTATTTGTGAGGGAAAACTAAAATTTAACTTCTAATTTACAGAGAAAGATGGAAATTGTACAGCATTTAAAACATGTATCAAACTATTAATCTACAAAGTTAGAAATTTTATGCTCTTCATGTAATACACTTTAGAATTGAGCTTGGCATTTTTTTGTTTAATTCATGGGCATTTTATATCTACTATGATATCCAAGTGTGAGTTATACATAAAAGGAAAATGTATCAAGTAATCGGTCAGTCCAAGTGATAGGTGGAGTAGCAGCCAGATGTAACAGTCACTCATTAAGAAATCTTCCTCTGTTTAGTCTATTCCTTGTTGTACAAAAATTGTCTTCATACAAAAAATTTTCGTAAATCACTACAACTATTTCTGGAATATATAAAAAAATATCTTGGATTTACACTTTATCTGCTTTCTTCTTTTCCTTTCCATTTTCTTCATGGAAGTATTGGATTTTTTTACAAGGACAAAATTTTCACCCCTTCAATTTATTCTAAGTGTAAATGGTAATGTGTATATTATCAGTATTAAACTTTAGTTCACTTCATAATTTTCAAATTTCAGTTGGGTTAGTTACATTCAGTTATGTATTACAAGTTTTGGGTTAAATAGTAGGACTTGTATCTGGAAAAAAAAATCATTGTTATTCTCAAAATTAATTATCAATGCAATATTCACTTTGAAAAAATAATTATTCTTATAGCCCAAAATATATTTCAACTTCAGATAATCCACAAAAGGTTGATAAGCTGTAAAAAACAAAAATCAACCACTCAATCTTCATAATATTGCTTATAACGTTAACAATGAGTTGTATATAGAATAGTGTATGTATATAAAAGTTTGCAATACCCTCTTTTTATATGTATTTTTATATTTATATGTATTTTTATAACCAACATAGAGCTAGTTATCTGAAAGGTATGAAGAAATCAGATTTAGGCCAGATATCTTGAGATAGATCTTGTATCATATTGATGATTGTAGCAAACCTGCGTCTCACCTTACAGAGAATTGAATTTGCTTGATTTCAATTGGCAGGTCTGTTGTAATTATGTGTGGAAACAAAAAAAAAAAAAACTGAAACTTTTTTTTTTTAATCACATATTGCATGCACAACATTTTACAATCTAAAGAAATTTTTTTTTTTTTTTTTTTTTTTTTTTTTTCTCGAATTTCTTTGGCAAAAAAAAGGTATTTTAATCCTAAATTGATTCCTGGTGCTCTCCAGTGGCTTTGTGGGTTAGCATCATCTTATTTTACTCATGTTACCTTCATGTACCAGAATGTAATTGGCTGCAATAAAAGCCACAAATAAATTCTACCTCTGATATTGGAGGTTGAATTTGACCTTATCTACACTCATGTGTGAGGTCAAAAAGAATTTTGTAATTCACTGCAAACTCGATATCTCATTCTATTTTGCTAGAGAGTTGTGCTCTCTGCTGACCTGAGAGGTCAACCTTACATTGTGTCAAAAATTAGGCCAATGGGTCTTGTATAGACAAGCACAAAAATCTCCAATATTAATGTCATTATGTTTTGGTTTATCAATATAATATATATGCACAAAGCAATAAATATGATGTATTCTAAACCTTAAATTATTTTCCTAATGTAAAGTTTTAATCATTGCTGATTTCTTGGTTTGCAATATTCATGGGAAGCATTCCACTTATATTCAGTTATGTTGGCACTAAAGTTATAGTTTACATTTTGTCACTGTTGTTATATTGATGGATTCTATTATCACTTGCATCTTCTGCTTCATTATGCAGCATTTCAAAACATAATAGTTTGAAGCTATTGGTTATTTGAACAATATAACAGCAATACACCTTTTTTAATGATTTTATTTTAGCTTTTTTCATATCAAAGCAGCCTAAACTTGCTTTTCAAATAATCTATTATCAATACAATGTGAATACTAATGACTTGCATTATACTGATATTTTGAACTGAATTTTGTTGAAAAACTTCTTTTTATTGTAAAAGTTTAGTAAAATCTCAAGATTTCAGTTTGAAGAACTTTAGTCAGGTTTTTCCAAAAGTAATTTGACTTTGTTAATTTAAGCTGTTCTTTGATCATGCATGCATATGATTTCATTGTCATTATTTTAATTATTCTAACTTGGAATTTATTTTAATTTTTCAACAAAATTTGCAAAATTATTATGCTTGGTAGCTGAGTAGACTGAAGAAATTTGTAGGTGAATATGACTGAAGTGCTAAATAATGTGGTTATGTTGGTAACTGTTTTTAATATCAAGTCCTAATTCTTTTTTTTTTTTTTTTTTTTTTTTTTTTTTTATAGGCAAATTACTAACAATAACTGGATGATTCACATATTGTTTGATTTATTAAAAGAACTATTCATATCTGGATTTATAAAAGTAGCAAAAATATTTCACTCTGTGATTACAAAAGGAAATTTTGCTTCTATAGATTATATAATCTTTTTTTCCCTTAATAATTTACTTGGAACAAGAGATGAAATAATGTTAAAGTGTATTTTGACGAACAAGTTTCAATTTAGTCATTAACATTCAATCTTTTTTAATTTTTTTTTTTTTTTTTTATTATATCTGACTTAAAAATTTAATTAAGAGCACACTTTTATTACTAATAGCTTATATGATATTTGGTACTAGCACTTGCATACCATTTTGTAATCCTCTTCGCTGACATATTTTCTAAGATGTCTGGGCAAAGTTTAACAAACATACCTACAAAAAAAAAAAAATGTCAAAAGAACAATTTTTCTCTTTACATTACTACTATTACTGCATCATCAGTCTTTTGATTGCTTCAATCGTTAGGTGGGGGAACCTAAGGGCAGAAGAAATGGATAACCTCCTCCAGAAAGATCTGTTGGTAGTAGTTCTCAAGAGTTCCAACATTGTCATGTCTGCCTTACATGATGGTCTTGCAGAAGCTGTGATGTGGTCAAACTATGGCATTTTCTGATGCTTAACAGTGGTGAGGAGAGATTCCTGATGGCCCATGAGACTTTGACCTTGCTCCATACATAGTCATTAGACATAGATTACTGTAGACTCCCGTATTAATTTTTGTTTTAAATACCTATTTTTAGAATTTTAATAAAACTATGGTTTTCTCGATCATTTCACCCCAAGCAAAGTGATAATACTATTAAGATGCAAGAGATTACTCAGTGAAAGCCAATAAGATGTTAGGGGAAAGGACAATAAAAGAGCAAGATTAAGGAAGACAGATGATGGTTATTGACATTGCATTTAAATTTTTGAAGTGGCAAAGAAGCAAGAAACTGGAAGAGTTCCATGTGTAAGAAAAGAAACTGTTAGACTAGAACTTAATGTTACATCGAGCTATTTCAACAGTAAAATGATGAGACATATATAGAATTGGATTTTCTTTTTTCTTGAGAATTGGCAACAAAGATCTTAAGCACTATTGATTTAGATTGGTTATTTACAAGATTATAGAAATGTGAACCAACTATAATGAAATATTTATCATTTATCATATTATAAGGAAATGTCTATGAAAACAATTTTTTTTTTTATTATTCATATATTTATCAAAATGTGAACAAGGGAACAAGAAAATTTAAATACACAGTTATGTAACTAATTATAAATTCTGAAAACTGCATTTTCCAGGCATTTATTTCATTTGCTTTTGCCACATAAATTCACTAAAATAGGTTTAGAGCTGAGAAAAAAAAATGTATAAATCCAGTTTCATATGTTTAAGTTTTATTAAAATTCTAAAAATAGATTTTTAAAACAATAATTACTGAGAGGAGTATAAGGTAATAACAGTATCAAGAGAAAAATTGCCCTTTTTAGACACTTTTTTTTTCTTTATCAACTACTAAGATAGTCTTGGACAAAAATTTAAATTTGTTATTCATATTCAGCCTTTTTTTTTTTTTTTTATTTTTTTTTTTTATTAATTTAAATTAAAAAAACAAAAAAATCCTTCAGGTGATTTCTGTTTAAAAAAAGTTATATCTTCATTGTCTGTGATTAGGGAAAAACTGTTATTTTTAGATTGGTGTCCTTTGTTGTTGAATTTGTTGGTTCTGTCTTGGTTTATTTTCCCCATTTCAAGTTTCTTGATTTTCTAGGCACTGTAGATGTTAAGATGACATGCCTTTGATGGAGTGGGACTGGTATGGTTGATTTTCACTTTCCCTTCACTTACTACGTATATATGTATATTTTATCCATTAATTTTAGACTAACATTTATTTGAAGTTGATTTTATTACAGTCAATCATAAGCAGTGGAAATCAGTGAGACATGATTTCAAATCTCCTTTTACTTCAGGAAGCTTATCTTATAATAATTTCTTTAAATGTCAAGAGCTAATCCTCATGCAATGCCGAAATCCCTATTGCTAATAGTAGTGCTGGCAAAACACTAGAACAAATAGAAAATTCATATTGAAAAAGAGAAAGAAGAGTCTCTTGTATGTATTAATGGATTATGATTGCTTTTTAGTATAAAAGATTCCAGACCAACTAAATACCTTTTGAATTTCACGCAAGCCTAGATGGCAGTGAAACCTTCCTTCTCAATCTGGGTGTAGCCCTGTTGTGGGTTGGTCTGTGATGTGTCAGGTTTGTCTGAATGTACTTAGGTTGGTGCAAAGACATCATCAGCCCCACGACGGAAATATATAAATTACAAACAAATATAAAAGATACAATGCAATAAGCATAAATGGAAATGATAAAAGGCTTTTGTATACAATTTTCTCTGAAATGTATATTTTAAAGAACATATATAGAGATAAAAAGTTTTTGCTTATCTGGTGGGAGACATCTGCTTCATTTGGCCTTTGGCGATGAAGAGAGGAAAAACTTGATTTTTGTTTCAATTGGTGGCAAAAACGTCTGTTCTGGTGCATGCTAGGAGTTTTCCTATTTAACTATTTTTTATAATCTCACTTTTTCTTTCTTTAATGTTAATTATCATTCTCATCTATATTTTATAGTAATTATATTTTAATTTTCCTTTTATTATTAATTATTTATTTTGGTTTCGTTATGCCACATAGTCTTGTACTAAGGATTAGAGGTTGTTACTATCACTACATCCCTATTCTGCTGGCATTAATATTTGTGAGCAAAAGGTTATGAACTTATGGACCCTCTTATGTAAGAGAACATCTGATTCTAGAGTTACTTACCTCGAAACTGTTGAGTTGCCTTTGTCAAATTAAAGCATGCAAGAGCTGGTTCTGTTATTAGCTGTTTTTTAACTTGGTTAAAATTGGTGATCAGTGATTGTCTTTGTCCATTTCTAGCAACTCTGTTTACTAGTCGAAGGGCTGTTAAGTGCAGAATGTATCAGCCTAAACATTTATTGTGACCTGTATCTGTTTTAGTTTGGATATATTCTGTGGATCAGGCATTTTTATTATGGCTTCCACTTTAATAGGGTCAGGCTGTATTTCATTTTCTGTAATCATCTGTAATCATTTCTTTTTCATCTGTTCAGATTTTTCATTTAATTTTAGCCCCACCAACAAAATTTTTTTTTTTTTTTTTTTTTTTTTAATGTTCTGTTCAAATGCCTCTTATGTGAAACTTTGTCCTTGCTAAATATAAAGACATCATCAATGTAACATATAATGTCCTTTATCAAAAATCTCTTCCATAGTACACTGAAAAATTTTAGGGGCTGACAAGATCCCAAAAGGAAGCTGTTTATACAAATAGTGAATTATAGGAGTTATGAAAGTTGTTAATTTTACAGAACCACTCTCATGGGATTTGTCGGAATCTAGAGACCGAGTCAAGTTTGCTGAGGATTTTAGCCCCTTTTAATTTGTGTAAAAGATATTAGAATGTAAGAATAGGATACCTTTTGCAATCAATGGATTTATTCAATAATTGAAAATCCATGCAAATTCTAAATTTGCCATTTTTCTTCACAACTAGTATTAATGGAGCACACCATTCAGTTGGTTCATTAAATTTTTTACTTAAGCTAACTGAACTAATGGTTTGCAGATTAAATCTATAATGAACTTATTCGTTAGTTTGATTGGAATAAGTTTGAGTAGTTGAGGAAAAGTGAATGAAATGAATGTCAGTCAAAAATTGAATTTTGACTGACAATTTTTGCAGATATACAAAGCGTATTGCTATGTTTTTAAAAATTTTGATAGATTCCAATTTTTTAAGTTCATTACTACTAATTTTTAAAGTCTGATATTTACATATGTGGATATTATTTATTAGATTCAGTATTAATGGTAAATGCCTTTTTTTTTTTTTTTTTTTTTTTTCTTCTTTTTTTTTCTTCTTTTTTTTTCTTCTTTTTTTTCTTCCTTGGATGTTTGTATAATGCAAACACATTTTATGAATAAGCTTCCTGAATTTTAAAGGCTTGTTGATTCAAATGCTACTTGCAAAATTTGATTTTTTTTTTTTTTTTTTTTTTTTTTTTCTTTCTCTTTCCAATTTATTCAAATCTTTGTATAAATGTTGTAAACAATTTGCAGTTCTGCTTAGGTTATGGAGTCATAAAATGGCATTGAATAGTGATTTTTTTTTTTTTTTTTTTTTTTTTTTTTTTTTTTTTGATAAAGTAAAACTTAACATGTTTAATGATTTCAAAACAACTGGTACGAGATATATATATATATATATATATATATATATAATTAAAGATAAAGATCTTGTAACTGATTAATATATTGCCTGGATGTTACATTTTCATTCATGTGATTTCCTGTTAAATGCATTTAATATTGAATCATTTGTCACAAAGTGACTATCATTTGTTTACATTTCTGTATTTGCCTACATTGAAAATCTTCATATTTGAATACTGCAGCCAATATATTTTTTGTTTTTATGATGTAATTTGCAAGAGTTTATTTTCCATTATAGGAAGATTCAGGATATGGCCTTGGATGGATTCTGAGATTGCATCTTCATTGTTGATTGATATTTCCACTTCATTTCTTGTGTTTGGTAGAGCAAGAAATGTAAAGATATACAAAAATGGAACTTGATCTTTTACTCTGTTTATACAATAGTGCAAATGAAGATGAGTCTCCATGATTAACTAGCAAACTTCTCCACTTTTTTTTTTTTTTTTTTTTTTTATTGTATGGGGGTATTTTCATGATAAGCAAAATGGTTTTTCAAGTGGGATAACACATTAAATTATATACTTAAGGCATAAATGGGGCACCTCGAGGTGGTGTAATGGTTAGCAAGCTTGTCTTGCTAGAACAATTATGACTGAGTAGTGAGTTCGATCATCACTGGGTGCCTCACACTTTTGGCCTTGTGCCACATCCGAGCTACGCTTGGAAAATCGTTATACTTAAGGCATAAATGAAACTATATGCATTTCTGGCTTGAAAAATTTAAGCTATGGTGATATTTTTTTCTTGAAATTATATATATATATATATATATATATATATGAAAGAGGTTGTAGTAGTTCCAACAAGAGAAAAGTATGTATATTAAAGAGAAGAGAGGTGGTAATGTGGATTTTTTTTTTTTTTTTTTTTTTTTTTTTCCCCCTTTAAAATATTATGCTTTATTTTCCATAATTTTACTACGCGTTTCTGGTCGCACGACCGTCTTCAGGTAAAAGTGGAGATTTCCACATATTAAAAATGATTAATTTTTCCTTATGTTTTTCAATGTTAAATATTCTCGATATGAGACATTCTCTGTTTTTGTGTTAGTAATCCGAATGTCTTTCTTGAATTGGCAATGAAGAGTTCTGTGCGAAGGGTCATAAAACAATTAAGATTGGTCCAAGAGAAATGATGAATTGCTTATCGGCATTTTGTCTTTTAATGTTTTACTGACCGTTATGTGTTCTTGAATCTGTTTCCATTTTTGTGTGTTTCTGTCAGTATGCATGTATAAATGCGTGCATATATTCCCCTCCATACATATACTGTCTACTTTACTAATTCCTCATAGTAACAGATCCAGTAAAACATTAAAAGATAAAATGCCGATAAGTAATTCATCATTTCTCTCGGACCAACCTTAATATGGTTGCAACACATTGTTTTATGACCCTTCGTGCAGAACTCTTCATTGCCAATTCAAGAAAGACATTCAGATTAATAACACAAAAACAGAGAATGTCTCATATCGAGAATATTTAACATTGAAAAACATAAGGAAAAAATTAATCATTTTTAATTTTGTGGAAATCTCCGCGACCAGAAACATGTGTAGTAAAATTATGGAAAATATTTTAAGAAAAAAAAAAAAAAATCCACATTACAACCAAAAACGTTTGTGGCACCTCTCTTTTTAATATATATAATTTTTATTTTTCTTGATTGAATTAAGTTGAAATGTTAAGCCAACTAGAATGTCTTACTAACTTGTTCAATAACAGTAAATCCAACATTATGACTTGTAGAAATATTAATTTGATGCTTAGCTAATTAAACAAAGATCACTTTTGTAAATTTGAATTATTAATTTTTCATGTTAATCTAGCATAGTAATAAAATTAGCCATGTAATATTAAGGATCTTGGAGTTTATATAATAGGACCAATGCTTCCGATGCATTTTGTAATTTTGTAAAAATTTATTTGATCCTTATTGCATTTTAATAATTACTAAAATTCAAACAATTTTGTCATCAGTCTGTATCCATTATAATGATTGAAACAGACTGCAAAGATTGGTTGGTTTATTTTTCATTTAACAGCAAGCACAAAGCTTTTTTATTAGTTTATATTGTAATTTGGCTCTTATTAGGAAAAAATATGACCAGGTTTTTCTCACATATGGTTGCAACACATTGTTTTGAATTTCTCTGAGTATGACCCCATAAGAATGCTATATTCTTTATTTTGAAATACATTTCCATATGTTACAAACTAAAGACTTTTATGAACCAAATGAAATTTATATAAATTGTAACTGCTTAATTTCTTTAAATTTCAATTGGAATAAAAAAAAAAAAAAATTACAATAAATTAAAATATACTTTTGTGTACAAAAATGTACATACACACAAAATTTGAATAAAATTGAAATGGACATTTGTATTGCAACTGTTAATTTCTTTTCTGTCTGGCAACAACCACTAGATAACAGGAAAAATGATTTAAACAACACCAAGTCATTTTTAGGATTTCTGTATTTAAATTGCACTGTGGAGTAATAGTGGCTATGATTGAGGAATTGGAAAGCCGAGTTCGAATTCCAGTCGAATCCATTACTTTCACTTACTTGCTTATACCCTTGGGAAAGGTATGAATCCTCTTCTCCCTTCAGCTAAATAGCAGGACAGACTGGGTTCTATAGTCTTCGATGGCAACTGGTCTACTGCAGAAAGAAATGAAAACCTACTGCGGGGAAAAAAATCTCCCTTGTCAATCATGTATTGAAAGGCCATGGTCACCTAAGTGTGTATCACACATGGCACATAACTGACTGATTTAAATTGAATATATTTTTTAATAAATGTACTATTTTAAATTGACAAATAATTTAGAATTTAAATTTGATCATCTTATCAGTGAAGCAACAGGTACTGAACTAGTTTATATAAATTGTAAATTTTTAATTCTGATTGTAATTTGAAGAAATTATTTGCATTAAATAAAAAACAATACTTTACAATAAAAGTAGTCTCTAATTGTATTCAAATCAGTCATCAGAATAGCCTTTTTTTGTTGACATTTTTGCTTTGTTTATCCTTATCCACAAATTTTTTACCTATATTTTAGCTAATTTCACAATGCTTTCTTACTTGTTTTATTGAGTGACATTTAGAAATTGGTCAGCTGCTTTTTACACATAGTAATATGTGAGTTTATACAGAAACAAATTTAGTGAATCTCTCTCTGCCTTCTTGAAGATGGTCTCATGAGATGGTGCTGTTAAATCTGATTATGCTTTCAAGTTGTATCAATGATCATGGCCTTCTATAAAATGCTCTTGTGAAATTGGTCCTTATCTTTTATCTCGGCTAAATCTATAATTTACTCTTTGGGTGTGCTTTTGATTTTTCTTCTCTACCCTTTGAAATTGCTTGAGAAAAGAATATATGTATCTACTTTTTTTTTTTTTTAAACATTTTCTTTCAGCTTAATATAGCAGCTGTCAATGAATTTGAATGCTTTATTTTTTCCTGAAAGATCAAAAAGTAGAAGATCAAAGATAGACATTAACTGAATTTTTCTTTTTTGGTATAAAAAAAATTTTGGTTGAATTTTTATAATTTGGGATCAAAGTCCAATATTATAAATCCTTGAAATGTTTTTTTGTTTTATCAACCATGAAAATCCTCTTACCTTATTAATGACCAGGTAAGAATAAAAATTTAATTTTCTCTTTTTCTTTCTTTCCTCAGCATAGTATTTTTGGCTTCTCTGTATTTGTATTTTGACCTCTAAATCAAGTTATATTTGATGTTGGGGGCACTGACTACATATTCGTATTGAAATCACTTACGATTATTTGCCATTCTGTTTGAATTCTACCCTGTCACTTTTTCTACTCTGCTCAGCAAATCTAGAGTTCAGAGATTTTTTGATAAATCTATTGTATTGGATCTGATAATCATTTATAATATTTGAGTTTCATAGAGAGAAATTAATGCCCCTCTCCTATCCACTTTTTATTTTTTTCATTCTTGATGATTTTGGTTGTATGATATGTACAAATATTTCTTGGAAAAAAAAAAAAAACAAAAAAAACTTGAGATTAATGTCATCCTGGGGACAATAGGACATTAATTTGGGACATGTTTTTGTTGTTTTTTTTTTTGGTTTTTTTGCTGGGTAGAACAATACAAAATTTTTAATTCTATTTTAAAAGCAATTTATTTCGTAAAATAAGTTCTCACTTCTCGGGAATGGTGGAGGGCTTGTAATAAATGGAGCACACATACAAGTGCACAAACCAAAATATAAATAAATAAAACAAAAGAAATAAAATTCATCTTTTTTTAAGCTGGTGAATGAAACTCAAATGATGGTTGAAAGACTTACATTTGCATTATATATCTCTAAATATGAAAAACATTACTAAGTGTAAGAATTAATTTTCCTTTAATAAACCAAAATTTTTTTTCTGGCAGTTTTTTAAACTTTAATGAACCATTAACAAACATCATTTATATGTTGTACTTTCTGCTTATCATAAAATAAATTGAAATGTTGAATTACCTCTTGAAAATCTCCAGTCATGGCCCTGGGAAAGTAGTGACTAACTTGGAAATAGTGTCTGTGAGACATAGATCACAGTTTAAAGACTGAATAGATCAAAATGAATATAAATTTCCTAAACATTTTTAAGTGTTTTATTATGCTACTAACAACTCTGAATAAAAACAAATTTAAAAAAAAAAAAAAAAAAAAAGATCATTTTGATTTAAGGATAGTTTCAAATTTTGGGGTACAATTATTTAAAAAAATTGCAGGATGGTAGTAAAAAAAAAAAAGACTGGAGCCCTCTGTCTTAGACTGGCAACGTTGAATAGAAAAAAAAAAATCCATGTTCTTTGTTTTTAATTGTTGTGTTTTAATAAAATGAATAATACATTTCTTGATCTTGTACTGATTAATAATATTTATACCATGAAAAGTTTAAAAAAATTAGATATAGCCTTTATCATAGCTGTATGAGAAGCATTGTTCTGTTAGGATTACTGTTTCTTGTTTGGATTCAACATCCAATTTATACTTCATAGTTTTCAATACATGACTATTATATTTACTCTTAGTATTGCTGCTATTGAATTGATGAGTTTTCTCCCATGCAGGGTTTTTCTCTTTTGTATTTTCTCTGTTCTAATCAATCAATAATTAGATACTTTTACAAAAATTTTGAATGTGATGTAAATAATCAGAATTATTCTAAAATTGTCTTGTGTTAAATTTAAAAAATCTAAACAAATTAGTAACTTGCAAAACCAGCCACAATATTTAAACACACTCTTTCTTTAATATGTCTATTCTTATACCTTTCATTAGCCGCCTTTACATGAAGCTGATATATCAAAATAATAAAAAAAAGTTAGCATCATTTGAATTATGAAGTCACTAATATGAGAAATATAGTTTCTGTAATCATGTTTCTTGTTATAGCTTGAGAGACAGTATTGAGAGATTTGAAAATCTATGCTAAGTGCAAGATTGTAGATAGATTGGAAGCAAGGTTAAAAAGTGCTTTATTCCTATTTCATCTTAGAATTCTTGCAGAATCTATATTAGCAGCATAAACAGTCTGGTTTTAATTCATTTTATCCTATTTTTGTTATTTTATAAAATAGTTGATCATGTCGCATATTCTTTAAAAAGGAAAACATTGTACATTATGAAATTTTTTTTTTCTTTTTCAATAAGCATGTGCATAAAAAATGCCATTGTTCTGGCCATGCATGGTTTAGATTTATTGGAAAGAAGCCAGCCAACCCATTCATATTTTCAGGAATAAAATTAATCTAATGATAATTTATTTAATTTTCCTCCTTTTTCCTCAACTTATCACAAACTAATAGATTGTTTTCATTTCTTAACTTTTATATATTAAGTAATCTGTCCTATACATATGTATACACTATTTCACTTTCTTAAAACTTGTTCTATTTCTAACTTTTTGTCATTTTTACTAATTTTTTTAATTAGTTTCAGAGCATTTTCTACTTTATTTTTGAAGTACCACTTCTTAAAAAATACTGATTCAATCCCTCTAATCTTCAGCAATTAGTTTACAATGATTGATATTGAGTTAGAATGGGGATTGAAACTTGTATACATGCCATTTCATTAAAATTATTTTTATTTTTACTGTTCTAATAGATCGTAAAATGGTGTTATAACCACTTTTTTTAAAAAATCCTGGCTTAGTGTCAGATTTTTTTTTTTATGTTTTTGGCACAAATGTGTCATACTAGAAACTGAAATTGATAAAAAAAAAAAAAAAATCTTTTGGGTGTTTGGAGAAAAAATATGGCACTGTCCCAAAATAGATGTTAGTAATGATTTAGACTTTTCAGTTTGAATGTTACATTTAGATCAACTTGAATAATACCAGATATCATATATTTGAAAGAATCTAACTTATCAGATGTATACACATGTGACTCTTTCTACAATTTAGTTTTATAGTTTTCACCATGATTGATTTATTTCTGAAAGAAGAGAGAAACGACATTGAATATTTCCTTCACTTGCCATTATTATTGTCAACATGCAGTAAAATTTAAGATTACTTCTCCAATTGTCGATTAAGCAATATTTGAAAATGTTTCATGTGGCAAACCAACTTTCTATTAATTTATATCTAATATTAAAACACGGTTATGAATTTTGTTTTGCTTTT
>OZ010584.1:91453131-91473131 GCA_963932145.1 Acanthosepion lycidas
AATTAGCTTAATCTGGTTTCAGTATTTATATTTGCATGGATTAAATCTATAAATGAATATTGACAGTGGTAGGATACAATTTTGAAACAAGTGTAATCAATTCTGTTTATTTCCAACTTGTGTTCAAGTATTGCTGTTTCCACAGGACATAATTGGCTCCAAAACACTTTGATATGGGATAAAGCAGACATAGTGTCCCATTGCTATATTTACAATAATGCATTCAATAATATTATTTTTCTAAGTCAGTCATTTAGATATGTCTACTGAAATTAACAATATTTTTTGCTGTATACATCAATTACGCAAATGTTGACTCGAAAGGTTTAAATGTATTTTTGTAATAAAAAAAATTTAATTGTAGTTAGGTAGATATAAACTAGTATTTATTAGATAAGGTTTATAATAATAGCTCAGCAAATTATATATCACTTTGATTAATCACATGAAACAATTACTTTGCTACTTATTTCATAATTTATTTAAAACAGTAAATTGATTAGTGCATTACTTAAATGAGTTTTTCAAATCTTATAAAAGTGGATTGAAAGAATTAAATCTAATGTCAAAAATTTGAAATGTTGCAAATCTATTAATTTAAATTAGTGTAAATTTGGCAATACATGGGTTTTGCATATTTTTCCTTTTATGATGAACTTATACCTAAATTTGTCCTATCTGCAACAATTCCATCAAAATATTTTCCTTAAAATGCCGTGTTTTTTTTCTTTTTTTTTTTCTGGCCTCATGCACAATTCTTTTTTGCTTACTGGTGAATGTTCAGCTGAAGATAAAGATGACTAAATAATTCAGTTGAGAAAGATTTGCTACCACTTTTGTCTACAATGAAACAGAGTGAAATGTTTTTAAAGTTATCTTCAATTGATAACAAGTTACAATGTAACCCCCTTTTCCACCACTTTGGTCTTCAGGTTCCTTCAGACCACCATGGTTACCATCTAGCAGACTCCTCACTCATTAATGCATTGCTGGTTTGTTGCTGGTATTGTATTGATGAGCACAGTTCCATTTGATCTAGCTGGTGTTTGTCTCCTTCACGATCATTTACTCCTCTGTCACATTGTTTTTTCAATCACAGAGGATGAGAAGATCACTGAAGTAAACTGGAGTGAACAAGTCAAAAGTGAGGAGCTACACAAAAAAGAATTCTTTGAAATAAATAATTAAATCTAGTTAAACCAAATCATTATTAGATTTTTATATGATTTGTTGTATACAGTGGTTTCAATCCTTCCCTCTTACTGTTATCACTTGACACTGGGATCCCCTTTGGAGTTTACAGCCTGTGTTAGTAGTAACTTAAATTTCTAATTTCTGGTCTTTGAGGCTGGCACAAGGTTTTGGTCAGGAGGTTTCAGTGAATGATGTGAATTTGAGTAGCAGTAATGTGGGGACTTTTCATGTTGTCCAAACCTCCAGCTTATATGGAGTCCTGCATCTGGCAAATGTGGGATTGGACTAGGTTTGGTTATCTTCCACCCTTAGTATCAAACATTTTCTGAAATCCCATATTTTCAAAATATGTTTAAGTAATTTCCCAAATTTAGCGGTTGTCCAGCCTCCTTTTGAGAGTGGTCAGAGGAATCAAGCCACCTCTTAACTCCAACTTCCTTCACATCTTATCTCACACCATCATTCCATATAGACAGTGCTAATCTCTCTCTTCCTTCTTCCACATTATCAGCATCCAACTTCAGCCTACAGTAAAGGTACACTGTCTTTGTGACGAATGTAAACTTTTAGAATGTGCAGGTGAAAAAAGGATTTCCAATAATTAATCTTCCTTTATCAGCTTGTCTCATACTGCTTGTTTTAGGTTATTTCTTGAACAATCAGGCCACACAGCCAGTTGCCTATGGTCACACCAGGGCTAGTAATTTTTCTTTATCACTTTTATCCAAAAGAATCAAAAATAATGTCAGCCATAAAAATTTTGACAAATGTCACAGAAATTAAAATGAATGAACCCATCCGCAATCTTGAGCATTAATCTATTTTTGTAGGGATGTTTTTTCTGGGTGGCCAATTCAAACCAGATGTTTTTTTTTTTTCCAGTTTTTTGTTCAGAACAAATTTAGATGTTATTTCAGTACCACCCATTTTCTTTATCAACATTTTCCAGGACCAACATCTTCGATGATACATTGTTTTTTCCTTATTGGTGAGAAGTGAGGAGGGATGGTAGTCTTGGTTTTGCTCAATCTAACTGAATCCCATCCAGTTAAATTTGGGTTTGATTCTTCTTGGAACTCTTCGGAATTTCATTTTATTTCAAAACAATTTTTCAGCACCTTTTCATTTTTAATTTTCTTAAATTTTCAATCCACTGCAAATTTCAACAATTATTCCTTCCCTTATTTTGTTTGATTAACTCCCTGGGGTCCCAGTGTCACACAAAAATGTAGTCAGTCTTAGTTGATTATAAAAAGGCTTGTTGATTATTTATAGTTAATTTGTGTAATTAATGCACTGACTATTGTTTGCATCATATGGAAGTAATTGTAGGTAAAATGATGCACTAAAATAAGTAACCAAGTAATTGTTTTAAGTTCTCTGTATATAACTACTTAATAATACCTGGTCTCATAGAAATTTCATGGTATTCAAATACCTAATCTGAAGATAGGCAGACATATCCACTGTCTTACAGCTTTGAATATATTATGAGATTATTTTGAAAATACTAAATTTTGATATTGTAATTATTTGAATTAGTTTCTCATGTTTTTTTTTTCTTTCCAAATAACATTGCTTTAAATGATCTTATATTTAAAGCAATGAATGCTTAATTTAAGTCTCAAGTTTTATTGCAATAAAAAATTCAAATAATTAGATATTTAAAGAAAAAAAGCTCTTTATATTCAAGTTACATTCTGATGTTTTCAAGCTGATCAAACACTGATTTAACAGATGTCTTTGTCTGCTTACCTCCAGGTTAGCAGTTCAAATCATGGTAGAATTCATGTAAGTTTAGTTTTTAGTCAGAAAATGTAATATATGTACTTACAAGCAAGTAGAATAATTTCACTTATTACTGAAAGTATGACATTCAGATGCAAAAAAGAAACAAACAAAATATAGAAAATAAGTAAATATATGCTTGTTAATGTGCAATGTAATTTTAGGTTTTCTGAAATCTAAACCAATGCATCAGATTTGTAAGCCAGTAAAGATTTTTTATTAATGTTGTTGTTTTTTTTTATCAGTTTTGTCAGAAGATAAAATCCATTATCTATCTTTGTCAGATCTCTTTTGATCTTTGTTAAATAGATTTACTGGCTTCAAAACAGTAGAGCATAAATTTATTTAAAAAGTGTCAAAGAACAAATTCTTTAGGATTTCTTATTTTTATACTTGTAATCTGATCATCTTAAAATGTACTGATTGTGTTCTAACTACAGATTTTCTACAAGTTACCAAATTCAGTTACCAAATTTCAGCCTGTAAAGACTAATGTATCTATTCAGAATATTATAAGTTGATCATCCTCTTATTACTGTAATTATTTTTTTCCCAGTAATCTACAAAATTCTTTTGAAATATAACGTAAGAAACAATTTTGCAGTATAGTATATTTTGTATGAAATATGTCCTAGTACACTTATCCTGGAGAAATAAAGGCTTGGAAATTATTTTTTTTAAATTCTTAAAATCACAAATTGTATCTAGATTTCACCATATTTATATTGGCATTCAGCAATCGACATAGTTTAAAACTGAAAAATAAATATTGCTGAATGGATAGGAGTAATAAATGCAGTTCAGAAATATATTAGTTTTTAGTTATAACAAAGCAAAAATTGATAGAATAAGGAAATTGATTAGATAGATTTAAGATATTTGTGGTGGATTATCTACCTCAGGTAATATTGACTTTGATCTGTGATTTGAATCAAGTTATGTTAAACAAAAACAAAATTGTTATCGAAGAAAACGTTTTCTGAAAAACTCTGAATTGTAAACTAAGAAAAAAAAATAGGTTCAATCATCAATAGAATGCTAACTCTGTGTTCTGTTCTCAACAGCTTGCTTTGGTTAGCTTTACTTTTATTTTATTTTTTATTTTATACACAAATTTTAAAGTATTTTCATATTGGCTTTTGTGTGTATGAGCACACATGTAAAAACAACTGAAGATGTAGAAAGCTTTCCTCAGGAAGAAAATTCCTTTTATGCTTATTTTAACTGATGTCCACATCTTGGTTGTTAAGTCAAAATGTTTCATTGAATTCTTTAACCTTATTCAAGTGCCCATCATGTCATGTTCTTGTAATTTTGAACCATACCATTTATTCAGTTCAGGGTGTGATAAAGCATTTTTTTCTTTTCTTGGGGAATTTGGCAGTGTAATAGAACAATGCTTTGAAGGTTACCATTTGAGAAGATCAGGAAATGGTAAAAGCAAATATCCTAAACTGCCCTAGTTTACAGTGAAAAATGTGCCAAAGTACTGAAATTTCCTATTTTAAATGGTGATATTTCATTTATTTGTTGGGCTATTTTGCTAAAAATTATTATGTAATCGAAATGTAATCTTTTCTCCTTTTAAAGATGCAATTCTTGCTCATGTCTAATGATTAGATTTTATTTTATGTCTTTTTAAATTATGTCACTATTTCAACAATGGTTGCATGTTTCTTCAGCATTTTCAATGTTGACAGTTTTGTAGTTGAGTTTTTAAAATGTTTTGTGTACCAAGCTGTCTCCTTATTCATATCAAAATAGTCCAATCTTAAAGAAAAAAAGTACACTCATCAATTTGGTGGGTTAACCATAAAGTTTGAAGTTGTTTTTCACAATAAAAAAAAAAAAATCTCATGTCCTAACTATTTTGCTTTTGAGAATGCAATTTTTCTTAATGTTTTGGCTGGTTTGATCTAGTAATTATTGATTCCATTAGTATTATATTTTACTTCAAGACTACCTATATGACATGACATTACATTTATAATGTTTTTTAACTAGTCTGAAGCCGACATCTTCAGTCATACTGTTGGAATTAGCTTTTTGGTCCAGTAGTACACAAAATGGAAAACTGGCAAGATTTGAATGGTCATAACTTTGTTGTTAATTGAGATGCCAAAATAAATTTGGTACCATTTTACATGTTTTGTCAAGTTCTCTATGTCTGTATTAAATTTCTTTTTAGATATATTGAAAATATAATTTTAGTTTGGTATACCTAATATAAAGTTTCAGAACTGGATGAGAGAACTTGTAAAACTGATCTTCCTTCATAGAAAGTAGATGAACTACTATATTTGATGGCATCTAAGGCCATTTAAAATAAAAGATATCCACTGAAGCATATATGTAAATCTCATAGGCTCATGTTTAGAGACATTTTTTCCTGTAAATCATAGAATGAAATTTTACAAAAGATTTTTCCTTTTGTCCAATTGCATGTTTTTTTTTTTTTATATATATATACACTTTAGAATCATGTGTTATACTGTACCTATGGACTATAATGGGTATTTCCTGATTCTTATGAATACAATGGAATATACTGTAGCAGTTGATTACTTACTACATACCGCTGGCAAATCTTGTATATTGTTTCTGTTTTCATTCTATTTCCAACCTTCATTTTGTTTATTCTTATTCAGTAACCTTTTCCTAGGTTACAACAATATGTCAATAATATTAAATACTTGTAAATAAGCTAATTTTTTTTAAATGCTTAAATAATACTTAAATATAGAAGATAGTGTTGTATACTATCAAATACAGTACTTGTGATACCATTTTTAGTCGGTATGAAAATTGCAAAAACAAATAATAGTGTGTAAATTTTTTTTTTTGTTTTCTCTTTTAACCAATTTCTGCTTGTTATAATTGTCATTTTATAGTATGGTTTTTGTGACAAAAAAGCCCTAAGTAGGATGAAAGATTGACAAAAAACAATTTAAACTTAAGAGCATGAAGACTTTCAGTTGAGAAATGTCCTTTTAGAGGTAATTTGAAAGTGATAAATTTGATGTCAACTATATTTGCTCCATGCTCTATTACTTGAATAAAAACTAAAAAAGAAATAATTTTCCATAAAAGAAATAAATTAGCTTTAATGCTCTATTAAGTTGTAAAACTAAAAAATTATAAATTATATACAATAAGTCTCTTAAAATTGCTTGCTGTCTTTTATTCAGAAAATCAATTATCTAGTAAATTGGTTACATTTAATTAAATAACTGGAAAATGCTTGTAACCATTTTATTCAGCATTTATTTTACCTTTATTTATTCTCCTTAATTTGTATCTTCTCATAGTAAAATCATAACATTACTCAGTATATCATTTTTATAATGTTCATGCAAATATTGAAAAATTATAATGTTGAAACTACATTCTTGTTGAGCAAGTCATCTGATTTTTTTTTTTCTTTCAAGATTAAAGTTTGTTGGCAGTTAATTATTGAACACTTGAAAATCTATATTTTCTAATATCTTATCACCATAACATCAAATTTACAAAAAGCATTGATTAATACTTGACACGTCAGTTCTAAATCTTTTCCTTTTTTATAAACTACTGTTGCAGTTTACTATTTGAATGTTAGAAAATCAGTAAACAAAATGACAATGCTTGTGAATTTTTATCAGATAAAGTATTATCAACTAGTCATTTTTTGTTCGTTTTTTTTTTAACATGTATAATGTTAATTTCAATTGCCGATCATTGTACTGATCACCATCATTCTAAAGTTATTGAACAGCATGAATCCTTAAAAAAAAAAAATAATCTCCTCAGTGAAACATTTCATATAAGTGATTGAACAACAAAGACAATATGGTTTGCAGAAGATCACATTTAACTATAACCTTATTATTCACCAATTGCTTGATGCCACCCTATTTAATATACATTGGTAGTATAATAGTAATATCTTGAATTGTTGTTAGATGAAACAGTCATTTGATTGCAATTATTAAACAGTGCAGCTAAAAAATTATATATATTGCTGAGAGTTCTTATTCTTTATTTTTATGCAGTCTGTCTTTTGAAGTTGATAGCATGAATTTGAGTAGTTGCGATAAAAAGAATTTTTTTTAATCATTACACGAAGATGCAAAGATTTACTGAGTGTTAAAAAATGAGAAAAGAAAAACTTTGAGAGAATAATAAAAGAATAGGAATTAAAACGGAAGATAATAATTGACATTGTATTTAATTTTTTGAAGATCAAAGTTAACTGGAAAACAAGAGGCTGAAAGAGAAAATGTTAGCATAGCACTTATAGCATAGTTACATCTAGCCATTTCAACTATAAAAGGATGATCTAGCTACCAATCTAGTATTGTGCGTAAATTCATAAAGTCAAGGTACTAAAGAGGAAAGCTCATCAGAACAATTACCGTGAAAGTATTTTTAGAAAAGGCACAAAGAAGCTACATTATGGTGGTGGGAAAGTACTTGAAACTGAGATACCAAATCAGGATTGATAATATTGCAGATTCCTCTTTGGATTTTATCAAGAATTTTTAGGTACATAACAGAAGCACCAGAGCAGATGTGGCACAATATTCAATGTCTGGATGAATAGTAGATATATTAGATGTGAAAGATAGATTCTGGTAAGAAAAATTTGTCTAGCATGATACAGTGAACCAACTTTCTTAACTGCAGCCCAAGAAGGTGCAATGAGTTGCTCTCAAGAAGGATAACATCAGCCATGCTGATGGAAAGCAAAAAAAAAAAGAAAAAAAAAAGTTCTCTAAGATGATTAAGAGAGCAGTTTCATTTTGTATAATTGAAATTAAAACTAAAGAAATACTAATCAAAAATGAATTATTGACTTACTGTGCAAGATTTTTTGGGATGTATCAAAATTTTGCTCATTTTGTCACAAATACGTTTAGCTGTCTTAGTTATTTTCAAGAAGCAATGTGATATCTGTGTGGTAATCAGAAGTCCTTTGTCTACATCCTGGTATTCTTTGGAAAGCTGAAAGTTTGAAATAATCTATAATGACATCATATATATACAGTCTATCCACAATTTTGATTACAATACACAACACCTTATTTGAAAAATACAATAAAAAAGAAAATAATTTATTTATGCATCTATGAGGGAGGGTATTGAAATGTTTTCAACTTTACTGAGAAGCAATTAAAATAGTTATTTTTGGTTGTTTGGTCAGATTTGGGGAAGTGTGTTGGATTAAAAACTTTCAGAACCCCCTTTAACTTAACTATACAGTTGATAAAGAAATTACTATAAATCATTGAAATTGTTCTTAAACAGAATGGTTTTATATATATATATATATATATATATATATATATATATATTTTTTTTTTTTTTTTTTTTTTTTTTTAAATTTTATTTAGTATCCCAATTTTCATGGAAGAGATTATGTATTTTCATTGTCTATAAAAGTTAGTTTACAGGTTGAAGAGAATGTAAGAAAACTTAAGGTAATGAAATAAGGCATACTTATAATTTTGTATGCTAAACTTCTCGGAAGGTATTTTAATGCTTTGGGAACTTTTAGATTGATTAAGATAAACTATTTCTCTTTTCAAGTATTTTGCTCCAACATGGATTTATTTCACCTATCTCACAAATGCTTCCACTGTTTTTGTATTGTGCTATATTTACTTTTAATATAATCCAGTGCAGTAAATGTACATGCATGTTTTAATTTCTGCATGCACAATAATAATGCTGTTTAACTTCAAAATGAGAGGTGATATTTTATGAAATTGTCAGAAAAAATAAATTTAATTCCTGGGGTTACTACAAAATTAATATCACTTTATTGTTTCACTGTAACACTATGCTAGTCACAAAATGTAACAGTACACATTATATATCTTTCTATGGTAACCTCTGGGTCAAGAACCCTTGGTTATGGCACTAGATGTAACATTATATGTAGATGAGAATGTGATGTTTTGATGTGTGCATCTCTTTGCCACATTTGTGCTTTCTCATGTGAACTTATAACCAATGTTCAAACAGCCTTTCTAACTAACTGAATTCCCCCATGCTGCTTTTTCCAAAGCAGATGGTTGACAATATTTGTTAAAACTACAGGCAGCATAGTATAGGTTCTTTTTGTTCTCTATGCTATGTCCTTTCAGGATGTAGGCGATCATGGCTCTCCATAAGTTACTGTCCTTTGTAAGTCTTGATAAATTTTCTCTTTTTGTTATTTCTCCTAAACCTTACTCTGACATTCCATTTAGTCAAGTTTGCTAGGTAGGTTACATGTTTTCTTCTGTACCTCTTGCTTTCATTCTGTCCTGTAAATATCAAATTTTCCAAGCCCTCTTTCTGATTTTAAATTAGTGTTCTTTTTTTTTTTTTTTTTTTTTCTTCTATTTTCTCTAAAACTTCATTGCTTACATGTTCAGTCCATAGTATTCTAAGCATCCTTCTGTAGAAAAGGAAATAAGAAAATCCGCATGTCATTGACAGCAGTAAGAATAACATCAAACAGGCCTTACTGGTTTCTTGAGTCTTTTTCAACTTAAGCGGCTCAAGCATTTCACAGATGTTAGTTAAGAGGACCCACATTTGGCAGCTTAATGGAAAAACATGGGATTTCATAGCTTCACTGCACCAACCACTGGGTGTCTCCTTGCAAAAAGAACTCCCTCTTCTGGTTATAACACTATTTGTTGACCAAGGGAAAAAGCTGCTTCCAAAATCACCTTGCTTGCTTCCTCTCTCAGGCCACCATACAGCTGTTTTTGTAAACATAAACCCCCAATCAACATAATTACCTTCCATTGTCCAAGCTTGAAAAAGATATTCATTTGATGTGATATGCATTTTTAGAAAGACATGATACCAAAAAATAGTGGGTGTGGAGAGGCTTTTACCTTTTCTTAAGGCTTCCTGATGGAGGTCAGTCATTGGTAACTTCCTAAAATTTTTACCTGTCTTTAATGGTTAGCCACTTTGTGTCTTTAGGTTTAACTCTTATTTGACTTAATACTTTTATACCTAAGCACCAATTTATACATACACACATTATTCCTGTCTAAATTCATATACCTACATCCCTATGCATTGCTACCTATAAATCTCTAAAGATGGAAAAGTTCATTTTATAACACTCTTTTTTTTTTTTTTTTCATTTCTGACATAGATATAGCACTGTGACTGGGAATGCTTGCCAGTTGTTTCGTTCATTGATTTGTTGACATCCTGAGCATGAGACACCTCTATCCATGTTGTTTAGATAAAATCTGGAGAAGTTTCATGTTCAAAGTTGAAACATCTCAAGTCTGATCCAGCCTCTTGTCACATAAACTTAAATAAAACAAAGTTTACAGATTCTTGGGATTGATTGATTGAACTCTTTGAATAATGATTAAGATCAGAATACATGATTCTAACACTAGTATGCAATAGTTTAAACTATGTGCCTGTTCGCTGCTTTGCTTATCAAAGGTTGGAGGTAATAATCTTCATTGTTCTCATGGCTGCTGCTATGATCTGCACTTGATGTGTTTCTTCTTTCTGGCAGTTTCAGCAGAACTCCTAAAAATCCACTTAGGAATGGAATTCAGCTTACCAGTTTGTCACCAATAATTGGTATGATTCGAACAATAATTTACATTCTCTAGGAATCCCCTTTGTTTCAGAAAATCCATGACCCGCTTGACACTTACAGAATTCTGATAACTTTTTTTTTTTTTTTTTTTAAAAAACATTCTTTGTATATAACCATTGGTATTTGTTTATTAAAACAAGCCACACAGCTCACTGGCTGGCTTTAGCAGTTTTTTTTCTTCTCTCCATAATTACTCTGCCTAAGAAACTGCACCAATCTGCTGGGTAGGTTTTTATTTCGATTACTTGATCTCAAAGGTTTTTAAAGAAACTCTTTGATTTTGATCAAAGGGGTAATTTATTACTTGGCATTTTTTGTGTGACTTGGTTAGTGTAGCAGGTAGATATGGTTATATCTAGTTACACAAAGTTATCTCTAAGTTAATATTAAGGGTCAGTTCCTTAAGAACCCCTTGACTTATTTAAATTCTCAAAACAAATTAACTTCTTTTTCCATATTGAATTCCAATAATCATGATCTCAATCAAGCATTATTACATTCCTTGGTTATATACCATATAACTGGGCCTTTCTATATTTAATTCTATCTTTTGACCACTGTAAAATCCTGTATGAGTGGCTCGACATGTAACATCAGTAGATATTGGTGAAATGACAGTAAAGGTTGAGCCTTCCTACCAATCATATTTCTTTCACCTCACCTTTGTTACAGATAGAGGTCTGGCAAAATGACATCTGGCAGGAAAGTGCAGGTGTCTTGTTTGAATTCTTCCATATGGAAAAATGACACCCACTGACACTTGTCAAACATTTATGGAAATGAAACAGATGTGAGCAAAGTTAGGCAGTGGATGAGGTTTCATCAGTGACAACAGTAATGTGTGAAACCGGCAATATTCCAGGTAGCTTTGCACAGCTGTCAGCCTACAAAGTATTCATCACTTGCAAGAATACATAGCCAGTGGTGGTGACTGGAAAAAAAAAACTGTAGCTGAAAACTTGCTCTGTTCAATGGCATTTATGTGCTGTTTCAGTTGCAGTTTGCATTTTAATAAATAAATGGTATTTACAGTGTATCCCTCATAAAAAACAGAAACTATATTATTATAAGTTATACATTCTTGTTAAATTTAAATTTCATTTTGGATTGACATAACCTTTATTTTTCATAGCAGATGAAATGATTACCAAATATTACCCCATTGGAACAGTTCCAATGACTTATGAATTAAGTGCTTCTAATGTAAGTTTCAGAAATCTGAAACAAGCTAAGTGCTCACAATAATTTTTTTTTTTCCTCTTTCCTAATGTCATTTTGTACAGTTGGTTTTATTCATTTTATTTTTTGTGTTGTATAACAAATGAACAAAGAGTATTTCTGAGGATACTGTGGGAGGGAGAGGTTGCTGTTACACAAAATGCAACTACATTTTTGTACCTGAGAACTGAAACCTGATCTTGCTGCTGTGTTTAATTGTATTTTTTTTTTCCATCCATCCTCAAAGTTTCAGATGTTTGTAAGTGGAGAGGTAAAAAACTGAAAAGTGTAATTTTTTGTAGCTGAGTCATCTTGGTGCCAAGCATTGAGGCAATGAAGCACAATGTTGATTGCTTTGCACCTTATTTAAACATGATTATAATACCATAACAATTGAGAATATTTTTTTGTTTTTAAACATTTTTGTTATAGTGTAGTAACAAGTATTTTACTATTTTTTGAACCTTGTGTTCTTTTCCCATGACAAAATGTACATATAGATGCTTTTAAATCAGTTGACTGTATCAAGTGACATTTTTAGTTAATTATAAAGTGCTTAAATTTCAAATTTCTGATTTGTCAACAGTGATGTTTTGTTTAATGTCACTGAAACTAGTTGAAAATTCCTTTTGCTTTAAGCAAAAATGTAGAGGTTGTTTCAATCTAGGGAAATTAATTTTTCTATTTTTTAATATATCCACAAATCTTTTTATATTTTTTTTTTTTTTTTTTTTTTTTTATAGCTTTATTTAAGTGAACTTTTTTACTTTCTTTGAGAATGAACCTATTTTTTTCTTTTCTGTTTAAATTAAAGAAAAAAAAAAACATCATTTGTACATTTTGTTTAATGAAGATTATTAACTATTCATTATATTCTTGTTTTTGGCCTGTTGCTGTTTTCTATATTTAATTTTCATTTTCTTTGAACATTCCTGGCCAGTTCCAGAGCATCATTGTTGGCATGAACACCAGAAAGAAAGAATTTTTACTATTTATAGTTTGCTCATGGTATGGTAGGATTTTCTGGTTAAATGCTTTTTAAGCTAATGCACAGTATAACATCATTTTGCTGATATAATGCCTTTGTATGCATAAGAGTAAAGTTGAATTTTATTTTTTATTTATTTTACTTTTATGTGGAGAGTAAGAATGCATTGGAACCTCCTTTTAAGTAAACCTTTTTGCTAACCAACCAGAGCTGATGCGAAATATGATTCTTGATTCCCCCCCCTCTCTTACCTTCAAGTGCCATATTGACCAAATGTGATGCAGTAGAAAAAGGCTTTTTGCCATTTAGGTAACATAAAATGATACTGTTGTATTAGATAGCAACATTTGTTTAACATTTGCTGTTCTGGTTAATTATTACTAATAACTATTGAAAAATTATCTAATGTATGAATACAAGAGTAACTTGAAATACGAAAGGTTTAGACCAATTTCTATTTCAGTGGCATTTCATGCTGAATACATTTGAATTGCAGTAAAATATTAACTTTTTCTTATTTTTATTTCTTGCAAGTAGTATTTTTCCTTTAATGCTGTCAGTATTATAGGAGATGACAATATTAAAATTGCAAGCATGCAGTAAGCAATGTCAGACGAAAAATCTTTTAATGATGGTTGCTGGCAAACTTGCTTTTCAGGTATTGGACTATATCAGCATGTCTACTTTTTTAATAGTCTGACTTAAAATCACATGGTATTATAAATCTCCTCTTACTTTTTTTTCTTTGAATCTGACTTAACCCCCTTTCTATGATTTGCGATACATATGAAGAGGCATAGACAGACTAGAGACAATAATTGTGTGTGTGTGTGCTTGCTTTCTGGAAAGTTCTTGGCCCCAAATCTGAAGTGCTCACTAAACAGCAGTTTTTATATGTGTGTTTTTTTTTATCTTTTTCTCTTTCCCTCTTTATTTTCTATAAGAAAAAGAATGAATATAAAAACGTTGTTTGATGCCAAAAATTAAGTTTTAGCCATCTGTTTACATCTATCTCAGCACAAAGTTTGCTGCATTGTGTGTTGATGATTCATTGTTCTGAAATTGGGTAAAACACTTTAAAATTATTTTTTATGTTCTTTTCTGATAACCTCTAATTTTTCTCTTGACAATCTCTTTCTATGTATAGGTAGCTATCTTTCGTAAAAATGTTTTTTGCTTATGTTTTTTCTTTTGTTGCCTTATCTGCTGCTTTTGTACATTTAAAATGAATTATCTAAATTTGCCTTCTAAGATTCTTGTCTATGAAAAAAAAATAGAATAATGGCTTTGGATTATTGGCACCAAGACTGGAACAAAGCTGCATTCTGGAGAAGCAAGTGAGGGTTGAACTCATTGTCAGTAGATTGCAAGGATTGAAGTTGCAATGCAAAGGGATCAAAATGATCAGGGAAAAAACTAAATCTTTGGAGATGAATCGATTTTAATGACAGTTGAAGATTGTTTTTATCTTGGTTGTATTAATATAATCACTACTGAAATCATCTGTCAGTCTCTGGAGACTGAAGTCAGCTAGGGTTGCTAGCTAATCCTTGTTGCAGATATCTACTCAGGAACATTTGTGTTTCTTCAGCACCAACAGTTAACACTTTTTTTTTTTTTTTTTTTTATACTGCAACTATGCCAACTTTATTGTTATTTGGGAAGAGTGTGTGATCAATATGTATAGATATAGCATGCATATATCGTGTAATATCACAAATACCACTTTTCCCTTCTCCTTATTATTATTATTGGAATCTGGTTTATGTATTTGTCTTAATTGCAATATAGCATATACTTTAAAGATGTATCTTTTCGGTTTACATTTTGATTGCTGAAATTTAGTTTCCAATATACATAAATTGTAATAATAATAAATTCACTAAAACATTTTGCATTTATCTTCTTCATAAATAACCTTTAACACTTTATCCATACTAGTAGTTAGACTTTTAGCAGAAAAAGGTAAGATAAATATCTGGCAAACATGGACTTTTGTGCATCCAAAAGAAACAGTGTCAAAAGGACAGTTTTCCCCCATAATGCCAATTTTATTTTAACTAGCTTCACTCTTCAGCAATGTTTGCTGTAAAAAGCAATGATTAAAATTGTAATAAAACCTAAACATATAAAAGTAAATTCATATTTTCTTTGTACTTGAGAATTGATAACAAAAATAAACATTATAGATTGTTTACTTATACTATTGTTTATTGGAATGGTTGGCAAAACCTTGGTTAATTGTCAATTGATTCAAACTTTATAAAATGGTAAATAGGGATTTCTCTTATAGTTCACATATTTTAATTCTGTAATGATACTGGCAAATTAATATGCCTAATTTGCATAAGTGCAAGAGAAAGACTATATAACTGGTCACTGAGAATAACGTGAAAAAAAGGAAGAATACAAGCTTAGCGACTGACTAGTGCTAAACTTGGACATCACAACAATGGCGTCGCAGATAGGATCGTATTTGTCTCTAGAAGATTCAGATTTCGTTGATGCATGGATTCGCTGTTTTTCTGCCAGTGCGAGAAGTAAAAAGCTGAAAGACAACAAAGAGAAGGGAGGCGAAAATGAAATTAGGGATTTATTTTTGGCTACAGCTGGATGCGAGGCGATAATGAAAGTCTCCACCATGGCATATCCCACAAAGTTGGAAGACCTGACTTTTGAAAAAAATAAGTCAGATTATAAGGAGAAATATGAAACCCAAGAAAAGGCTGGTAGCGGCAGAAAGAACGAAGTTCATGTCAATGAAACAAGAAATTGACGAACCAATTATAAAATATCTACACCGTCTACGAAATGCGAGTAGATATTGCGAATTTGAAAAACTCGGACAAGACGAACAGACTATTGAAGAGGACTTGATTCAATTAAGGTTAATTGAAGGTATGTACAATGCATCACACCGATATAAAATAATGGAACAACTACAAATAGAAAATATGTCTTTAAATACATGCATTGACTTTATCCAGCAACAAGAATTAATACAGAAATACAACCATCATAAGTCAACCTAGCGAACAAATATTTGCTGATACGTACATGTTAAAAAAGATAAGAAAGTGTTTGTATTGTGGACGTGAACATGAAATAAAAAGGGAAAAATGCCCAGCATTTGGAAAAACCTTTACAAATTGCTTAAAAAAGAACCACTTCCAAGCAGTATGCAAATTCAAAAAGAAAAACGTTGAAAGAGTTGAAGAAAACGAAACCAATATGGAAGTCTTCACATTAAAAAATAAAAATATAGAAAAAATTGAACAAAAGAAAAAAGACATTATACTAAAGGTTAAAATCAACAACTGCAATTTAGATATGCAAATTGATACTGGGAGTGAAGTAACGCTGATACCAAAAATTTTTTGGGAACGCATTGGGAAGCCACATTTATGAAAGAGCAGTTTACAACTCCGCCAATTTGATGGGTCGGTCATAAAAACCTTAGGATACTTTGAAGGGTCCTTGGAGTTAAAAGATAAATTTGAAGTAATACCTATAATTGTCACAAGTTGTAAAAAGAACCACGGACTTCTTGTAAATGATGTGCTTAACATAAATTCTACCAAATTAATTAATAAGATAAAAATGGAAAAAACCGAAAAGTTAAAAAGCTATAAAGCAAGTTTAAAATTAAAAGAAAATGTCTCCCCCTCTTATTATGAGACAAAAATTACCAGTACATTTGTTGCCATTAGTAGTAACAAAACTACAAAAGTTAATAGAACAAGACCTTCTTGAACATGTTCCCCCTGAGGGTAGCAAGTGGGCATCGCCCATTGTAGTTTTGAGGAAGACAGATGGTGATTTACGTATTTGTGGAGATTACAAAATAGGCGTAAATCACAAAGTTTGTTCGGATTCATATCCAATACCGAATGTTAAAGTTGCATTACATGCATTGGCAGGAATGAGCGTTTTTACAAAAATAGATTTAAAAACGGCATACCACCAAATACCAATAGACAATAACTTCAAAGAAGTAACCACGATGAATACACCAAGAGGGTTACTAAGATGGAAAAGAATGCCATACGGAATAAAAACCGCAAGCGCCATATTTCAAAGAGCCATCGAACAGGTTTTAGAAAATATGGAAAATATTTGTTACCAAGACGATGTATGCATAGGAGCTACTAATGAAAATGAATTAAAAAAAGAAAACCGACATAATCTTGACTAGATTAAGAAATGCTGGAATGACAATAAACAAGAAAAAATGCGTAAGCCTTTGTAGTAAAATATCTTTTTTAGGTTATTCAATTTCAAAAGAAGGTATATCACCAGACCAGGCCTTGATAGAAAAAATACTCAAAGTAGCTACACCTACAAATAAAAAAGAACTGGAGTCTTTTTTGGGATTGGTGAATTTTTACAAGCGATATTTACCAAAATACACTGACTTGACTGAATCGTTTGCAAATTTAAGAAAGAAGAATGTTGAATTTATGTGGTCAGAGGAACAACAAAGCTTTTGATAAATTAAAAGTAATTATGGCAAAGAAGCCAGTAGTGAAAATGTTTGATCCAAAAAAGGACATTACGTTAACCACAGATGCAAGCGAACATTCGATATCGGGAATATTATCACAAGAAGGACATCTGATAATGTATTTATCAAGAAGACTAACGAACACCGAATTTAATTATTCAAATATAGAGAAAGAAGTGTTGGCTATTGTGTGGACAACTACTAGAGCCCGACAATTTTTAATTGGAAAAAATTTCTGTTAAGTGATCATAGACCATTAGAGTTTATATTTAACCCAAGGAAAGAATTACCCAAAGTCACGACATTGAGGATATTAAGATGGGCAATAAGATTGATGGCATTTGACTTTGGGATAGAATACGTCAAATGAAATTCAATTCCACATGTAGATGTACTATCAAGATTGCGATTTTACAAGGTGTCAAAAGACAAAACAGAAGAAGAATTTGAAGATGCATTCTTACATTGGGTAGAGACTGATGTTTTGTCTTTAGATAGAAAGGTGCAAAAAATGTAAAGAATTAAGAAACTTTACACAGACTAGTTTACATTCGTGGCCCAGAGAAGTGGAACCATGAAGTCGGGTGCATATGGATCATGCGTATATTACTGGAGTGGGATTATTATTAATTCTAGTAGACTTTTTCAGGATGGCCTGAAATAATCCAGGTGCCAGACAAGAAAAGTTCTACGATAAAACAGATTCTAAGGGTCATATTTTCCAGAAACGGCATACCAAAAGCCCTGGTATCTGACAACGCACCAGAATTTTGTGATGAAGATCTTAATTTATGGTTAGAAAAAATAGGATGTAAACCGTATAAGACACCCCCATATCACCCTCAGTTGAACGGGTTAGCGGAAAGAATGGCGCAGACCGTAAAAACAGGACTAAAAGCATGTTCTCTGCAAAAAGAAAAAATAGAAATTTTTCTACCGAGGCTGCTTTTAAGCTAACGCACAATACCATATTGGAAGACTAGAAAGCCCATCAGCTTTAATGGGAAGGCAAATTAGAGCTCCACTAACGATGTCGTATTCCACAAATGAAAAAATGTGGTACAAAAAGAACAAAGAAGCAAATCCGGAAAGGGCAGAATTTTTCATGCAAATAGGCCACAATACAGCTATAATAGAGAAGACGGCAACAGCAGATCAAATAAGGACCCAGGGTGAATATGAAGAGCAAAATGATGAGGAAATGTCTAACGATTCCATCCATTAATAATTTATTACAACAACCATTACAGAATGAAACATCAGAAGACGAAATGATGAAGAATCAAGTGGGACAGAATGAGTTTGAAAGTTCGCACAAAGATTTAAATAATACAAGAAGATGCCTATGATTACAGCTTAGCGCGGGACAGATCTAAGTCTCCCAGAGAAAGAAATACGGGAGAGAGAGTAGTAGAGCAAAGTAATGAAACTATCACGAGAAGAAGTACAAGAACTACTAGAGGTATAAAACCTATACGTTTCAGGGAGATGTGATGATACTGGCAAATTAATATGCCTAATTTGCATAAGTGCAAGAGAAAGACTATATAACTGGTCACTGAGAATAACATGAAAAAAAGAAGAATACAAGCTTAGCGACTGACTAGTGCTAAACTTAGACATCACAACAAATTCAATAAATGTTTATAAATTTATGAATAAAAAATGTTCATATTTCTATATAAATTGGTAAATGATAAATATTGCATTAGTTTTAATACAGTTGTATTAGCTTTTAGAATGTTTTAAATATAAAATTATTCTTGTAAATAAACATTAGTGTTTATTTTTGTTGTAAATTCTCAAGAACAAAAAAATATATAAATTCACTTTCATCATATATTTAGGTTTTATAATTATAATTATTGCTTTTTAAAACAAACATTGCTGAAGAGTGAAGATGCTTAAAATAAAAGCAGTGTCATGGGAAAAACTGTCTTTTTGACACTGTTTTTGTGGGCACAATGGTCCATGTTTGCCAAATCTGCTTTCTACACACCCCTGAAAATAGATGTTATCAAAAGTCTGTTCAGTCTTTAAACTGTATTTATATTTTTTGTTTCAGCAATAATTCATATAAAAACAATGCGTGCATAAGTCAACACTACATGGCAGCTGTCAGATTCACACCTTAAGTGATCATGTGATGCTACTGATTTCTGTATGGTTTATCTACAAATATCTTCTCTGCTATTGATCACTCTTTATATCTAAAGCAAATTATATATACACACTTTCTTTATAAGAGTATGGTTGTCATGTACCAATTTTGAAAATAGGTCTAGGGAATGAGGTTAGATTTTTCAGTTTTTAATTTGAATTTTGTTTAACCCTTAGGTAACATGTGACACAGGTCCTGAAATATCTTTTTGTATAAATTCATATTTATACTTATATTAATTAAAGGAAACTATAAAAATTCCCATTTGTGTTTCATTGTTTTGAAACATCTGAATGATATATTTGAAATTTCAAAACAAAATGTTGTGGCTTTTCTAGGATTGAGTGGTGGGGGGAATTATGGTGTCAAATAAGGCATGATTAACCTTTGCCAAGAAGTTAAATTGTACACTTTAGTGCTTCACTTTTAAAATTTCTAATATGAAATTACTTAGTATGAGAAATCTAAAAATTAAGTGGTTGTTATAAGAGGATACTGAAAAATTTCTGGTTTGATACACTTACTGAAATGTGAGCAA
>OZ010584.1:91475631-91478131 GCA_963932145.1 Acanthosepion lycidas
ACATACATACATAAAAGAACTTCATTTTAGTAACTCTTTGGTCTTGTATTTGGTTAACATTTAGTAAAATAGTAGTATTGTGAAAATAAAACACCCATGCATACACACACATATTTATTTAAATGTCATTTTTAATATATACCTGTATTTGCATAGATGCTCTGTTTTATTTTAAAGAGGATTTATTTCATTTTATTAAATAAAATGAGTCATAATTCTCATCTGTGCAGGCTGGTAGACAGAATAAATATTGTTTAAAATAAAACTGTGCATCTATTCAAATATGGGCATCTGCTAAAAATAATGTTTGGAGTAATAAAAATGGATTAAAAAGAAATTATTAATTCTTTAGAAATATATAGAATAATTAAAAAAATTCAGTTAAACTTCTCTAAAGTATCCTGTGATAGGACTTACGTAAAATAGATTATTAGTACTTTCAGTGTTTCATTTTTTTAAATTTTATTTTATTTAATCTGACAACTTATTAATGGTAATTGTTTGTACCTAAAGTTGTAATGAACAACTAAACACTTTGAAAACTCTTTACAATGCCTATATTTTGACATAGAATTGTATTAAAAAAATTTGATGACATAAGGCCTTGAGGTCAACACTCAGTAGCAACAGTCAATTTCATGCTTAAATGCAATCTTCAGGACTGAAGATTGTGTTTAAGCATGAAATGAACTGTTGCTGCTGGGTGTGAACCTCAGTGTCCACTTCTATATTTACATACACTCTAATCAATGATATTGAACACTTTAACCCATAAATGTAGTATATCTGAAAACTATATTTTTATCATACACACGCATATATAATTTATTTTTGTTTTTTTCCTTGTATAAAATTTTGGTTATTAACACTTAAATTTTTTTTTCTCATTGCTTTTTGTGCTCTTAAGATTTTATATTGTAAAACTCATTATCATTGGCTGAAAAGATATTGGAGCTGACATTGTTTCATCTATAAATAACCTGTGAGAAATATTAAGTCTTCATTAAGTTTCTATTTATATTTGTCAGGATAGTTTTAGTTTGTGTTGTATTCAAGACTGAAGAAAAAAAAAATTAGTTACATTAATTACTATTTCTGTGCTATGTTCAAAGTAAAATGGTCTGCTTCTTAAATGATTAATTACTAGGTATCTGTTAATAGCCTGAAATGATGTTCAATGTATTCTTTTCATGTTATAGTTTTCTCTTTACAATTGTTTTTATTATCATACACTTCTCTAAAGAGAAAACCAACATAAAAATGTGACTGCACTGAATATCATATCAGACTATTGGAAAAAAATTTATATTTTCTGTATGCAAGTCTTTCTGAAGCAGTAGGTTTGAAGTTAATAGGGCCCATGTGCCAGTTGGATATGCAGATTATAATGCTTTTGAAAAGAAATTCATAATGCAAAAAGATTCTAGCTTATTTTGTTTTCTTTATCATATGACAGGTCTATCACTAATAAATAGCTTAAGGGCTTTTATCTTGAGTTGCAAAATCATCTTTCTTGAAACGTACTATGCATTTTATAACTAATAAAATGGATTATTTCTCTTCAGACCAATATTGTATCGAAGTACTAAACTGCTGTATGAAATGTTTTGCACATTGGTTGAAATAAGTTTTGTGTCTTTGTCTCTTAGTAAGTCTTATCTAATAATATTCCTGGATGTCATTATAATAGTTATAAATTAAAATTTACAGAAGATAACTATCTATTCATGGAGATGAAAGTGAAATTTTCCTACTATTCAAATGTGTTTATTATATATATATATATATATATATATATATATATATATATTATTTTTTTTTTTTGTTTTTTGTCCAATTTAGAACCTCTGATTACTTGCAGGTGAGCTGAAATTGGAATATATTTCAGGTCATTAGGAATTATTCTGGGATAAGTATCTCGTATTGTTTACAGGGAACTTGTTGAACAACTTTTCTTTTTAACATTATGACAAGTTTACTCATTCATTTAAAAAAAAAAACAATCTTTTATGAATTGAAAGCATGCATTGCAATTTACTGAACGATAATTTAAATTTAGAACTTGTTATATTGTATAACATTATTGGTGGGAGTTTGGTCATATGAAGTCCTGTTCATATGTATGGTCATTCTTTCCTGTGGCCCATGTATTGCAATCAACTATTTTGTGAAATTGTTAACATAAAGTAAAAATAACTGTTTTAAGCAGATTATGCCTAGGAAGATTTGGTAAACTAAATCAAATTAAAGGTTTGTGTGTGAAAAAGAGCACCATGATGCAATTCACTTGACCAGAAATTTGGAAATAGCATACTGTACTGCTTGGTTTTCACACCAGAAGCACCGATACAAACATTTCAGAGTGTTTGTTGGTGAGGGTCTCTGACTAAACACAGAGGCCTACATCAAGTGCCTTGAGGGAGTAGTGCTGACATAGTTTAAGAAGGTGGCTGTTGGAAGACCCTATGTATGGCAACAGGACTGCGCCATGCCACACAAA
>OZ010584.1:91488708-91496208 GCA_963932145.1 Acanthosepion lycidas
TTTTACATTTTGTCACTACAACAGTCTTTGTAATGGTACTGTTGAATGACCATGTCTCACTTTCATGAGTTATCACTGACAGAACATATTCATTAAATAACTTTTTCTTGGTTTTGATTGTTGCCTTGGGACTTCTCAAGATGCTAGAAACTTTTCCAAAAGCTGCCCAGCCAAACATAATTTTTCTTTTCACCTGTGGAAGTAGGGCACTAACTCTTGCAATCTTCTTTCTGAGGTACACATACTTCCTCAATGGTCTTTCCATCTACAATAACTGGTGATGGTTTAGCATGGTTAAACATGACTTTGGCTTTCCCAAGATGCATGTTATGGTCTGTTGGTTGGCTCACACTGTAGATAGCATTGAGCATCTCCAATTCTTGTGGTGTATGGACCATTAGGATGTCATTTGTGAAGTTCCTGTGGTAGAGAGCTCACCATCTATGTTGATACCTTTGTTTTCCCAGTTGACTTTGTTGTTGATGGTGTCTTGTAAACATGTCTTGCCCCTCTTTCTAACTTTATCTTGTCGCTGTTTTGGTTTAATCCGAGAGTGTGTGTAGCATCATTGTCAAGATCCTTTAGTAGTGTGATGTAAGCCGGGTCCATTCCTTGGTTCTTCAGTGCTGTGAATAGTGTGAAAAGATATATGCTAGTAAGTTATCAACATTTTTTTCTTTGATGTATGAAATTTTTCAAATTTATAAGTGTGACAGACTTGCTTAAATGTAAAATGAAATCTTGTTGATCTTTCTTTTTTTTTTTAATTTTTAAAATAATTAACTTTTTAATATGTCACTATGTAAATTTTTGCATAAAAATAAGAATGCCATACATTTCACTTAATGAAAATTGATTTGAAAATGATGACTTGCAGTTTAAATGTGGATTTTTGCTTGTGTAGTCAAATTGCAGAGCTGCTGTAAACACACTTGATCCAAATCCAGGGTTATCTCACTCATTTTGGAGGAACACCACCCCAATTGACCATTTCTTTAGAGATGTAGCCGTACTTACCATGCTTGGCCAATTGTGGATTGGTGAAGCTATTTAACCCTTAGTTGGTGGTCTCAAATTCAGTTGTCCTTCTAGATCAGTTGCCACCCAAGGCTATAGAACAATCTGTCCTATTTATTTATAGCCGGGAGAAGAGATGAGTTCATGCCTTTTCCAAGGGTATTTGTACATAAGTGAATGTAATGTGAAATAAATTTTCATGCTCATAGTATTTAGTGGCTTGTGATGAAGCCCTCTCCTCAATGTTTTGCTGATTTTAGTAATGCTATCAATTGGATGGTTTCAATTTATGGATTTTACTTAAATTTTCTATATAAGCAACATAATGTGAAACTATGTCCTTTTTACCCAAAGCTATCCCTCAGGTTTGCTTATTGAGTATATATGTACATAACAAAGAAAATTGAGGGTCAACAGCTTTAGGTCACTTACTTTTTAGATGTGATGGATAGCCCATAATGTATTAGACGATTCAGATTCGGTTGTTAAGATGTATAATTTAGTTAAATTCAGATAAATCTTGAAGCTTCAGCAAATAACTTCCACATTTAGAAACTGAGAACATCATTACAGTAGGAATTTTGCAAGCCATTTTAGTGAGTTTAATAAATATGACCTTAAACTAGAAACATTTGAGTAAATGATAATTGTAGGTTTCCTATTATTATTGGTATGACTGTTTCAACCTCAATTGTCAGAAGAAGTGAAAAAAAAAGACAAAAAACATTTTTTCACCCTCAAAATAGCAAAGTATAAAACAAAAGTGGTTTTAAATACTTTTCTTGCACTTTTCTTTATTTTATTTTCTATTCAGTTATTTATATTAAAGCTGAAGCAAAATGTTTGCTATGATCTGATTAATTTTGAACCATTGTCAACTATACAAAAGTTAGTATTTGATGCACCATTTTTTTTCTTTGGATATAAAGCCAATTTTCAACAAACAAGTGTTCAGGGTTTTTTTGTTTTTTTTTTATTAAATATAAGAGATTCTGAAACGCTCATATTAAGTAGATGTAATCTTTTCTTATCTTTATTCACACTAAATCTCTTTTCTCCAAAGAACACATTATCTTATCCTTTGTGTGTGATGCTTCTCTACCTTCCACATACTCATGCACTCTGAATATTTGTAACCTTTGAGGATAAATAACACACATATATATGTGTGTGTGTGTGTGTGTGTGTGTTATTTATCCCTATCTATATATCTGGTACCTACACAACTTAAGGTTGTGTGTTGGGCTGTCCAGAAATTGCCTAGTTTTGTTTGCTATTGCCATAGACATTACTGTATGCTCTTGACTCTGCCTCTTTTACTGTAATAGTAATACTATATTTCCAGATTATTATTATTGCTCTCAAACTTTTAAGTTTGGGAGGACATTTTGTTGTTTGTTTTTTTTTGTTTTTTTTTTTTTCAATTAATGTGTTATTGAAAATTAAGTTTGTTTAAATATTATAGAAAATTTGCCAAAAAGGTGTGGTAAAAATGAGCAGTATAAAGTTTCACTTTATTTCTCTCACCACCATTTTACTTTTAATCTATTTGAACCACTTTATCCATTCATTTTTTCCTCTCTGCTACTATATCACCAACTTTCTCTCTCATAAACTTCGTCTGCCCTTTGGCACTGAAATCCGAGACTGATCCTTTATTAAAACGGCCTCACTTAGACAGTTTTCTACTTACCTGTGATAATGTCTAATCCAGTTTAACAACTATTGTGAAAGGTAATTTTTTTTTTTTCTTTCTTACTCCTTTTCTCATATCACCATAAAGCTGCAAATATGACTCATTGTTTAAATTTTGTTTCTTAAATTGCCTTTCTCACAATTTGTCTATTTTCTACACAGAATTTTCTTTTTTTTTTTAATAAAAATATTAGGTTGGGGCAAAAATAATGACGTAATAATGTCGTTTTTTTGACGTAACGTCAAAAAACGACATTATTACGTCATTATTTTTGTACCAACCTAATATGTCCTTGTAATTTAGGAACAACTGTCTGAAGAAAACCATTTATGGTTAGATAGTTATAAATAAATGTCTACAATATTTACTTTCATTTAATATTTATTCTGTCATCTTCTACAGTACGGGGGAAAACAATATTTACAGTGTAACTTAAACTAAAAAATTTTAACCAACCACTGCACCAAATGTGACACCAAATTCTGAACAAAAAGTATATGGTCAGTTGTTAATGCATGTCTATTTTTCAGAAAGACAAATGGCAAAGTGTATTAGATTTGCTTCATGTAAAAATCACCCTTAAAAGTATACCCAACATAATTGGTGGGTTTTTGCACACTGCTTTCAATATAAAAAGACCCTTGACATAGATAAAGCCAGGCAGCAGTGAAGTCAACAAGAAATAGAATCAGGACTTTAATATCCTCAAGACCAAAATTACAAAGGACAAAACAAGTATCTCTGTAAAATAGCTGCTGAGCTAAAAAGTGAAGGATATGCATTATGATCTGGTCCTTAAATCATATACCAGGATGCTAATACATTCATTAGAGGCTGAAGGTCAAAGGGATGGAAAGTGTCCAGGTACCTCAAAGTTCAGGGATTCACTATTAAAATAGTCTCTGACAAACCAATCATCACAATGATTACTTTTTGAACTGTCAAAATGACTAATACCTCACTGAGAACAGTTTATATCAGGAATACTTTCAGGACTAAACATTCAGCCTCTATCCATAGTCTTGATTCTGTAGTATCCCTTGGGGTGAAAACGTTTGAAGAAAATTGTAGGTGTTGATGCCTAAATTTTGTTCCTGAGGTACTTTTGTCTATGGTTCATGACTACCTATATATGTGGATCCAGGACTGTATACCCAGACACACAACTAAGATGATGCAGAAATCCTGCAGAGCTGATTTCTGGCCAATGGACTTTTGGCCCTCCAACTGAGACATGAATTTGTATGAGGGGAGAATTTTGGAGTATATGACTAACAAGACCACTCATTCCATCACTTACAGCCTCAAGTGGGAGTGGGCTATCATTTCAAAGGACCTTTTATGATTGTTTAGGTTGTAATTGAAAATAATAAAATAAGTCATATAGAATAAATTAATTTTGGTGTTATCCAAATTTTATTAATTGGCCTATTTGTACTTTGTTTCCTCACCCTGCACACTGTCAGAATTGTTATAAAATAAAATAAGTGATATCTCGGCTGATTTACAGGCAAATACTCAAGAGTGAGAACCGGATGTGAACGGGACAAAGCTCCGTCACAAAATGAACATTATCTTCGTTTACAAATGTTCCCGACACTCAAGTTCCGGTCGAAAAATAAAATATTTAAAGTGCTCTATTTTTCGTCCAATAAAAATGCTTCTCTCCTAATTATACTCGCTTCGTTTTTTGAGCATGTTAAGCCATAAAAAACGCTATAAAAGGGGTCACACGGAAGTTCAACAGGCAGTCAACAGGTGGCCAGTCTAGAGACCTGTCATGGTCAGACCGAGCGACACCAGCTATCGGCAGGCTTATGAACTTTACCACAAGGGAGCTGTCCCTAACCCTCACGTTCCTGTTGAAATAAACCACGTAAATCTATTTCTGCTGTTGTCGTATTTCTTTCTTGCAACCATACACTTATCTATAACAGAATGTATTAGGTTGGTGCAAAAATAATTTCGTTTTCTAACATATGTTGCTATGTGAGAAAACGAAATTATTTTTGCACCAACCTAATATTATACAAGTTGATATTTTCACAATAAAATTATCATTGCCCAACCATGTTAAAACTTTTATGATATACAAATATTTGTATGATAAATATACAATCTGAATTTCATCTTAGATATATTTACAATAATGTATTTGGTAGTGTGAGACTTTTATGCAACTCTAGGGTTTTATTTACACTCAAACTATTTTCCTCATCTTTGTTATCACAATGTTTCAGCTCTTGTGTCCTCTGACTTTCTGCAGTTGTCAATTCAGTTAATCATTAGGGAATTTTAACTGAACCCTTAATTTAATCTACAGGATCTAGATTGTTCCCATTCTGTCATTCATATTAGGGATATTTTGTTTTCTTTTTTTAGTAAGTACTAAATAAGAACAAGATATCCAGAGACATGATCAAATTAAAAAAAAAAAAAATTTTTTTTGGCAATAATTAGCGAAGAGGTATGGAAAAAAAACAAAAACAAAATAAACAAGATCAGCTGGCATTTATTCCACTTGTTACAAAAGTGATTTTCTTTTTCTTCCACTTGAGTAGCTTCTTCCATAAACCACTACTTTGTAGAATTGACTCTCAAAAGGATGCTTTTCCAATCAGTACAATCTTAACCTGTTCAAGTCTAAGGTTAACCATTATCTTACCCATATATCCACATAAATTCTGCCTTTTACTCTGTAACCCTCTATCTCGAGTGGCTCTCAGATTTGATAAGAGTGAACATCATTGTTAAAAAAAAAAAAAAAAAATATCTGCTGCTCCTAAATGATGTCTAGCCATTTCTATATTTGGGAATAAATTCATGATTTGTTCATTTGCAAATCTTGCATTTTTATTTATCTATTTCTTTATTTGTCTATCTTTTCTATTTCCTTAATTAAGTTCCTGATAAGTGACAAAAAGAAAAATGTCTGTTAATTTTTTTTTTTTTTTTTCTCTCTCTCTTCTGCACTGGTCTAAAATTACGACTCCACAACTTTATTGTAAAATCCTACTAAACGGGTGTTATCTTGATGCAATAAATATAAGCTGAAAGGCACATGAGGGATTGTTCATAAATATATCAAAAAAAAAAAAAAAAAAAAAAAAAACGCTGTCAGTATTGATTGGTTAATAATTTTATTATATAAATTTGTATAATAAAAGCTGATACAGTATAAGGCTGCTCGTTTCTGAATACAGTAGGATTCTTCTTTAAATAAAGATTTGTTTTACAGCTATGCATGTAAAAAGAAAATACTGAGAACTTTCTCTCGTAAATTTTGAGAATGAAAGTAGTCATTATTACAAAAATGTGTATTAAAATGATTGTGGTAGAATTTGAATTCATGGAATATTAAAAATCAACAGATTGCATAACATGATGATGTCCTTGTTTATGAATTGTTGTCTATTTTAGAAGTGTCCTTTTATCGACTTGTGTTGGCACTGTTAATGTTAATCTCTGGAGCATTTTTTTTTTTCTGTATGCTTTCAGTTTTTTAAAACATACCTAGCACAGTTATTAAGTAATGTCTAAATCGTCATCTTAAAATATTAAAATGATGGAAAGAAAAGGAAAAAATTGGCAATAAACTGAGGGTCACTTTATCCTTTTGATAATGTGGGATGGATTTATTTATTTTTTTTTTTTTTTAATCTTATAAGCTGAGTATGGAGTTTATTCTGATGTCATCTATGTTATGACCCTACAGGACGTGGGCGACACGGCTCTCCACAACTTCCTTTCCTTTGTAGCTCTTAGAAGATCTGTGAGATTGTCCAGCATTTGTTGTCATATAGGAGGACCAATATTACATAACAATTCAATACTCTTTTCTTTGTTTTAAACAAAATTTTCCTGTTTCTTAATATTTTGCTTAGCTTTATGGAAGGCATTTTTGCCGTGTCAGTTGAACAAAAAACTTCACAGATTCTTTTTTCATAACTTCACCATGTGTAATTAAAGTAATTAAGTATATTTGTGTGGAAAATTTTATGAAATTAAAATTTAATTGATATTACTTTCAAATTTTTGGTGGAGTGAATTGCATCATAGTGCTCTTTTTCCCACAGATGGTCCTCAACTGACCCTACTATACTGTACTGTTGACAAAATAAAAAACAAACAACACACATACACACAATTAAAATATAAAATTGAGACAATTTACCCATCGCACCCTGTATAAAGATGAAAAATGTATGTTTTTTCCCTTTTTAATAAGTATTAGTACAAATGCAATAACAAAGAAATATTTTTTTTTCCATTAGGAGAAGTATTAATTACATTTCTACTTACTTAAACCTTTTAAGAAATATTAAGGTCTATTTTAACATTAGCAATAAACTGTATGGGATTAAACTGATAAAAAATAATAAAATATGAGGGTGTTTTACTACATAAATCTCTCCCTTTCTTGTTGCTTTTTATTTATCTTTTCAGTCTAATACTACATTTTCATACTGTTTATATTAGGACTATTGTCCTCATCTTTGTTGATGTGATAATAACAATGATGGGCTCAATAGTCCAACAGTAAATAGTATAAATAACTTCTCATTCCAGAAATTCAGACAGAAATAATACATCATTAACCGTCACTGATTGAGTTAATACTCTCAAATCCTAAGTAGTCTCTCTCCCCCCCAAACATCTAATGCTTGTCTCTCATCCATTGTTTCAGTTAACAATGATTCTTAACTATGTTCTTTTCTGCTGCTATCCATTATTTTCTTTTTTGTAATTTAGTAATATGAATAAAGACAAAAGGTAAATTTATCTTA
>OZ010584.1:92101208-92493708 GCA_963932145.1 Acanthosepion lycidas
ATGGATTTAGGCAAAGTAAACATGCGAAAAAAATATTTATGTTCATTGCATTGTTATTCAAGGTGGAATCCATTTTGAAGTCACAGGAAAATTTCAACCGACTATTACTCAGCTGTCAAGTGTTGATTAATGTGTCTCTTAAGAGATCCGCGGATTTTGTCGTATATACTGCAGAATATGCGGTTCTAGTCGGTTACAGTGCGGGTTGTCACAAAGCTTGCTACAGTTCATAAAAATTAAGGATCGTGGTCGTTGCTAATTCATAGGAGTCTCGAGTTTATCTTTCTTTCAGAGTTGGTTTTACCGATAGGATGAGACGTTAAACAGATTATATCAATGTTTTCCTAATGAAAGATCAAGGCCACGCGCATTCTTTCCTCTCGGAATGGTAGAATTGAAAGCATCTCTCAGAGTGTGTGTAACAAAGGTAAAGACAAAAGAAGAGAAAATTTAACTGAAATGAAATCGTATTCAAGAACTTTTTATCTGAATTTCGCACGTGAACGTATTCAAATCGATTGAATATTTAATATGATATTTTACCCATTTGCCAAGTAAGCTGCCCCTGAGAAAGAAAAAGATAATAATAATAATAATAATAATAATGATAACACGACTCTGAGAGTGATTATAATCAGAACAAACACAAGGTACGAAACGAGAAAAATTGATACAAATGACGAAGACGATATACAAATTTCAAAATAACTTCAATAAATAAGCAAGATTTATTTTGAGGCAGTGTTAATGTCTTTTTACATAAATTACTTTTTCATATGACTTCCATCCAAAGATTGATTGAGTTGATTTTTTTTGCCACAAACTGTAGGCATATCCTGACCTTATTTGTCTGAGTCCATTCAGGAGGGACGTGTTCATTTTACGTACATATAGATGCAAAACACGGTACAAAGTATTTTTTGATGAAGCTAGTTTACAGAAATACCTGGATTCCTCCTTTTTCTTACCAGATATCGATTTGTATCTGATTCTAATACTCTTCTTAGTGCAATGGGGAGGTGGTATTTATTTTCCCTTCCGACAAGAGCAAAATGTAACAGAAGATTGATGGTTTGATGTGGGAAGTTGCTACTCCAACAAAATATGGCACTCGACACTGGGTTGCTTCTTTAATGTGAACCTTTCCAAAATTACCTGTTTTCGTCAAAGTGTATATTTGATTCTATTCCTTTTATTTCGTTGAGGTGGTATTGTCAGACACATCGCTAGTCCCCAAATTAGAATTCTCGTACTGCATCCAAAATGGGGTGAAAACGTTAGGACGACAAAATCAAACTAGAGAGAGATTGTCTTGTGTCAGGCAGGCCTGCTCCATTTGGAAGACTATCTTGAAAATCTGCATTCGAAAAACTGGCTTTTACCTCAGTTTGAACACTGACAATTAATGCTGAGAAACGTATAACTACCTCAATCGCCAAATAGACTTCATATTACATCCATGTCATTTCAAGTACAATATTTTCCCCATGTTATACGCACGGGCGTATAATATATAGCTATAATTTGATAAGGTATATCAAAGAAAAAAACGATTTTTAAAAAATTCTAAGCAATGTTTTGCTAAGAGCTTGTTGAATACAGATAGTGTCGGATTTGTGTCGTCTCGATTGGTTCAAACCTAGGGCCTGAAATGTTTCCGTAGCGTCAAAAATTCAGGAACAAAAATTAAAACTTCAATATTTCGAAAAATATAAATCCAGTTTTTCTGAAATGTTCCCTAAACGTGGAAAAGTGGCAGTTCAGTTGTAATTTAAATCTGTAAGTTATTTGGAATGATACAGAAAGAGAGGGAGGGAGAGAACTATGACTCATTTAATTCTTTACTCAAATATTAAGTGTCTAAAATTAAGGAACAAAACAATGTTTTTAATAAAAAAAATAATTGGACTGTTATGGGGTCCACCCTTTTCTGATATAAATGGACTCGTCCTGCTGCCATAAAATAGCCACAGTCAGTCAGTCAGTCAGTCTAGAGAGTAGAGGAACAGGGTGGAGAAACAGAATGGGAAGTACATAGACACTGTGATTGAGTTGACGTTAGAAGTCAGTTACAAGGACGCCCGACTCTAAGGAAGTTTACTTCGAGACTGTATATAGCGATCTTTGATTAATACTAACCGGCGTTCCTGGATTTTACTAACAGCATTACCTTTTGTATTTTGTGTAAATACATTTAATTTCTTAGCTTAAATACTTGCGTTTGTCATTTATTGGAGACCGATTTTTCACGCGGAATCCACAACAATTTGGCGAACGAGGAGTCGAAATTCACGCGGATAACCCACAACAACTTGGCGAACGAGGATTCGAAACTCACGCGGATAACCCACAACAACTTGACGAACAAGGATTCGAAACTCACACGGAAAGAAAAACTTTTCGTATGTCTAACAACAAACAACTTGGCGAACACACGCGGAAAAACTAATCAACAGAAGAAAAATCCTTCCCTCGTCGTTCAACAACAAATTAGCGACAAACAATTTCGAGGAGTAAAAATACATAAAATTGAGTTATCATGGAAGATTTTAAAAATATGTTGGTAGAACTGATAAAGCACCAAAATGAACAACAATTACAAATGCAGAAATACCAAAATGATCAACAGTTACAGCTACAAGAAAAATGGCAAAAGCAAATATTACAAACGCAAAAGGAAAATCAAGATAGACAAACAGAGCTCCAGGAACTAATATTGAAAGTAGCGGGCAGCAAGCAATCAGATATTGAAAAAGAAGCAACATTTTCGCAAGACGCAGTGTGGAATACCATAGAGATTTTCAAATATTCTCTAGATGAGGACAAAAATTTTGCAGATTACTTCAGAAGACATGAAACATCTTTAACATAGACCGTCAAAATTGGACAGAAGCAAAAAAGCTACGTCTATTGCTTAGAAAATTAGGAACTGAAGAATATACAAAGTTCGTGGATTATAGCTTGCCAAAAAAGACGAACGAATTAAAATTTGACGAAGCAGTGACATGTCTTAAAGAACTCTTCAGTCCCCAAACATCACTCTTCCATAGGAGGTGGAAATGCCTTAACCTGGTAAAGGGCGATAATGAGGATTATTCCACGTTTGCCGCAATCGTAAATAAACATTGTGACGACTTCAAACTAGAGGAATTAACACCGGACAATTTTAAATGTCTCATCTTTGTTCAAGGGCTAGTTTCTACAAAAGATAGCGAAATGCGCAGAAGAATGCTTGCAAAATTACAAAATGAACCGAGTCTAACATTACAGCAATTATCGGAAGATTGCCGGAGATGTTTAAGCATAAAGAAAGACGCAAAGGACATTGAAGAATCAGCTGTTTCTCATATACGTAAGTTAAATAAAAGTCTTCGTTCTTCACCCTCCTCGGAAAGAAAAATAAAATTTTACGACAATGAAAAAAGATTCTCACCCTCCCCGGAAAGAAAAATAAAATTTTATGATAAGAGAAAATTTTACAATAAGAAAAGTACAACATACAGGACAAATTATGACGAATATCGAAACAAATATAAGCCCCCTCCATCAGCATGTTATCGATGTGGAGGATTACATTGGAACAAGGATTACCGCTTCAGATATGAAAACTGTCATGAATGTGAAAAAAAGGCCACAAGGCATTCCAATGTAGAAATAGAAAAGATACTAATAGGATAAGAGCTACAAGGATGAATAATGATGACAACACCAATGTAAGGAAATATGTAGAACTGGAAATTTTAAACAAAAAGATTAAATTACAACTGGATTCGGGTTCCGACCTCACGATAATCAACTTACAGACATGGAAAAAACTCAACAGACCTACCATGTTACACACTCAAAAAATTGCCAAGTCGGTTACAGGCAAACGAATAAAATTTGAGGGAGAAATAATAGTGAATGTTAAATTTCACGACAAAACAAAAAAACTTAAGATATACGTCATGAAAGATACTGAAAATTTAGTAGGTATCGACTGGATGCAGAAATTCAACGTTTGGGACCTACCTATCAACTCGTTTTGCAAAAAAGTTAGAGGTTGAACCATCAGATACCATAAAATTGAAGGAAGAATTATACAAGCAATTTCCTGGGGTATGTTCAAGTGGGTTGGGACGATGCAACAAATTTAAGGCCAAAATAGAATTAAAAGAAAACGTCCAACCAATTTTTAGAAAGAAGCGAAATGTACCGTTTGCTACTATAGAAAAAATAGACAAAGAATTGGAGAGACTTGAACAAACTGGGATTCTATCAAAAACAGAGTTTAGTGAGTGGGCTGCGCCGGTGGTTTACGTAAAAAAGAAGTCAGGAGAAATTCGCGTATGCGCAGATTTTTCGACGGGACTCAACAAGGCAATAAAGGACCACCATTACCCACTACCGAGCCCAGAGGAGATATTTACAAAGCTCAACGGCGGTAAGATATTTTCAAAAATAGATCTTAGTGAGGCTTATCTACAAATTCCAGTACAAGAGAATTCGAAAATCCTTGGCATTAATATACACAAGGGATTGTACAAATTCAACAAACTACCATTCGGGGTAAAAGTTGCTCCTGCAATTTTTCAACAAACAATGGGCACAATATTAACTCCCCCAAAAAAAGGGATCTAAGGAGGGGGGTATTACGGAGTCCAACCTTTTCTGATATAAATGGACTCGTCCTGCTGCCATAAAATAGCCACAGTCAGTCAGTCAGTCAGTCTGGAGAGTAGAGGAACAGGGTGGAGAAACAGAATGGGAAGTACATAGACACTGTGATTGAGTTGACGTTAGAAGTCAGTTACAAGGACGCCCGACTCTAAGGAAGTTTACTTCGAGACTGTATATAGCGATCTTTGATTAATACTAACCGGCGTTCCTGGATTTTACTAACAGCATTACCTTTTGTATTTTGTGTAAATACATTTAATTTCTTAGCTTAAATACTTGCGTTTGTCATTTATTGGAGACCGATTTTTCACGCGGAATCCACAACAACTTGGCAAACGAGGATTCGAAACGAAGGCGGATAACCTACAACATGGACAACAAAATGCAAAATGTCTTATAAATATTTACTGCTAAGACTCTTCTTTTGAATCACTGCTACACATCGGCGTCCACAGAATTTCACAAAATTTTGACATTCGTCAACTGTAATTTTAGCCCATTCCTCCTGTAATTTTTCCCATAGATCTTCAACATTTGATGGATTCCTAGCCATGACATTTTATCCTAAAGTTTCTCATAAGTTTTCTATGGGAGTCATGTCAGGACTTTGAGCTGGCCAATCAATAACGTTTATTCTTTGGCCGTTCAGATAAGCAATAACATGTTTTGCCTTATGACAGGGAGCCTTATTCTTCATGAACACAGGATTTTCAAACCCAGAATTTTCTTCTAAAAAATTCTTGCACATAGCAGTATTGACTCTATTATGTCAGCGTACAAGAGGTGACGTACCTAGACTTGAAAACATGCTGAAAACCATCACGCTGCCTCCGCCAAACTTGACTGTCTTCTTGGTGCACTTTAACTCAACCTTTCGCCAATTCGTCTACTGTTTTCCATCAGAACCAAATACATTAAATTTATTTTTATCAGTGAAAAATACTCTGACCACAGCAGATGCTTGTTTCCAAATTCTAATCTTGCTGTCTTGTTCTTTTTGCTTATAAGCGGCTTCTTCTGTAGACACCTAACATAAAGACCTATTTCTTGCAAGCGTCTAGACACTGTTTGTCGAGACACATTAATGCCATTTGAATTTTTGGTGAAATGCCTGCCGCAGTTCGAAAACTGTCCTTCAGCAACCAGTGTTTACGTACAGTTTCAGAATTCAGCTCACAATGCTTTTGGAACGCTTCACCTGTTCAGCAATCTGGTCAGTCGTGTGATTTTCCTTTCGCAGTTTGACAACATCAGCTCTCAGAGACTTGTAAACTTTTCGTCGTTTCGCCATGTTGTAAAATGATATAGTGATGATAAACAATCCTTATCTTAACCTCGCTTATCAAAAATTCAGATAATGTGCGTTTTTCTCACTTATTTCTCGATTTGTTCCTTAATTTTGGACACTTGATATTTGAGTAAAAAAGTAAATGAGTCATAGCTCTCGATGTATCATTCCAAATAACTTACAGATTTAAAGCACAACTAAACTGCCATTTGTCTACATTTAGTGAAAAATTCAGAAAAATTGGACTTATATTTTTTGAGATATCGAAGTTTTAATTTTTATTCCTTAATTTTGAATGCTACTGTATAAAATCATATATTGCTTTGTTTGTAAGCTCTTTTCAAATATTGCATCTTCTGCTACATACGAGGCTCTGCAGCGTTTGTTGATTTGTAAAACTATTGTTTTATCCAAACTCTGAGAAGCACCAGAGTGTCATGTTGGCCTACTTAACAAGACAACAAAGACAAACGTTAACTTCAAAGCTAGAGGAACAAATAAAAGCAAAACAGCAGTAATGGCGGCATTTCATGGAGAAAATTATCACTGTAATATGCAGTAGTAATCCAGTAGAAACAGTGAACAATCTTGATCTCTAAATAAGGACAATTATTTTGGTCTTTTAGAGCTGGTTGCAACATTTGATCCATTTTTACTGTCGTATATCAATCAACATAGAGACTTCGGATTGGGAAACTCCTCTTATTTCTCGAAAACTGTATGTGAGAAAATTATTCAACTCATGGCAAAAAAACGTTAACAATTGTGGCTGACTTGAAAAAGGCTGTATATATCACATTTAACAAACTGATCAGTTAACTTTAATTATCAAATATATATCATCTGAAGACAACTTACTAAGTGAAATAGTTTTTACATTTTCCTTGAGCTAAAAACCACTCGAGAAAAAGCATTGTTGATTTAACGCTTAGCTATTTCACAGAGCTTAAATTGAGTTTAGAAAACGCCGAAAGTGACAAATTTGCAAGATTTATTTCACGCGCTGATCACTGATTAAATTTGATGGGTTGTTGAACTGCTAATTGCTGCCTTGATGTGGTAAATACTTTTGGAATTATCAATGAAATATATACCTTCTATTCATCCTCCACGAAGAGATGGGCAGTTCTAAAATAATTTTTGCAGCCTTGGTTTAAAGTACTGAAATATTTATCAAACACAAGATTGTGAAGAAAGGGCACATGCAAAAGCCACTGAAGCTACTTTGTAAGGATACAGTGCTATCAGTGATGTCTACAGTTGTTTGTACACTGATGATGATATCAGGCTACAAGCTAAAAAACTTTTGCAAAAATTGGAAGAATTGGAATTTTTATTTATGTTGCATTTCTGGACTTAGGTGTTGGGTCATTTTCATAAACTCAAAAAAGCTATTTAGAAATCAGAACTGTTACTGAGTAATTGTGCAAGTTTCTACAGTTAACTTTTAGATATATTAAGCAAAATTAGAAAAGGGTTTGATGAGCGTGAGCTTGAGCAACAAGAACAGTCACTTTGCCAAATGATCACAACAGAACTGTAACAAGATGTCGAAAAAAAAAAAAAAGGAGGTAAAGGAAATTATGGAACTGTACCTAATGCTTTAGATAAATTCTCTTCAAGAAATAGTTTTAAGATAAAATCATTTATTCCAATATTAGATGCACATTGAATCAATTTAAGAGCTACTGTGTACAATGATAGTGTGTAAATGTTTTCCTTTCTTGCTCATCTGACAGCATCTAAGCAAGACATCCAGTAAGGAGTTGAAATGTTGATGGAACTATACCCAGAAGATGCTGACCTGAAACTTACTGATTAACTTTTGCACGGTCATTTTAAAATGATACAAAGTAATAAGTCCACAGAAGGGCACACTCTCATAGAGACCTTTATCAATATACATGAAAAAAATTCATGTGGCCTTTTCTAATGTGGAAGCAATCTTGCGATTGTTTCTTTGTTTAATAATCGGTGGAAAATGTGCCCATGTGAAAGTGGGCGATGATGCAAAAAAGGTTGGGGACCCCAAATTTAAAGAAAAGGGTTTTCAGTGTTAATTTTGACATTTATCCATCACTACTTATTATCTTGTTTAAAACTAAATAGCGATTATCCATGAAATGTTTAGGCATAAGTTTCAATATGATATGGTATACTCCAAAAGCTATGAATTTTATTGCATTTTATTAAAAATAAAATGCAACAAAATTCACAACTAAAATTTATATTACTGCAATTATTTTATAGAAAAAAACATTGAGAGAAAATATTCCTCTTCTGTGGGACAATTTTTTCTTGTAACATAGCCTGCTATATACAAAGAGGGCATTTTAATATCTTTAGGGATCCTAGTTTCAAGGTCTCGTAAGTTATCAAATGTTTGGCATTCCATTTCATCCAACAAATGTCCACATTTTATGGGATTATGGCCTGGATCAAAGTTGTATTCTTTGACTTCAACATTTAATTTAAGTAGTTTAGTTTTTTCAATATGAATGTTTTCAATAACATTTTGAACTGTTATAAAATATCCACCTTCAGAACTTTCTCTTAATTTTCCAAATTCATTTTTTAAATAGTCTGTGGTAAATTTAACAAGCACAACAAAATTAAACCCACTGTTTAGCAAATATCCATGAACACCAATGAAGCCATTGCATGCATGTTCGATGGGTAAACTAGCATCTATTGTTAATGATTTCATTCTTTTTGCCATTTTCCCAAAATTAAAAGGAAATAACAGATAATCATCATCTAAATCTGATATCTTTTTTTCAGTAGATCATTTTTCTTAGTGTCACCATATATTTCTTTGACAGAAACAATTTTCCAAAATTTTAAGACTTTTTTAATAATGAAATTAGCTGTTTCTGTAGTATCCTCCCCATTTAATAATGGGTGTGCTTTAATGGCAGCTACAGTTTGATCACAAAAATCTTTTAAACAATGGGAAACATTGTTTCTCCACAAGTTTTGAGTAAACTGCTATAATAGTTAGTTTTGACACCATAACAAATTGTGTTTTTTAATACACAAATAAACCTTTTACAATTTTCCATTTTGCTGTCCTTTTTTGCCTTCAGAATAAAACAATAATTCAAAAGTAGGTTCAGTGATCCAATTATTCCAAATATTTTTAAAAAGGTGGACATAATCAAAAAGTAAGTACAAACCATTTTAGCTATCCAAGGCTTATTGAAAACTGTCAAATTTTTTCAAACAAGATTGATGGGTCCTATTGTTTCACAAACAATTGCAGTTACTTGACCATTTAATTTATTGATTGCATCAACAATATATAAAACTTTTTCATATAAAAAGTTGCATCTAATTTTGCAACTAGGATCATTTTAAGTAAAATTAACATTTAAACATTTTACCATGATGCCCTATACTGTTTTTGGTAATCCCCCAGAATTTTCAACCAAACAAGTTTTCTCCATGATATTATAGAGCAACTTTGACATACACTTCAACTAAAAGAATATACTTTTTCTGATTTTTCAGAAACTTTCCTAAAAATATCACCAAGAAAATCAAAGTCATCTAATTTTGAGACTTTTGATATCAAAGCTGATAATGTTCTTACACTGGGTAACTTAAAATCATCCTGAAGTCTGTTATATAATGACCAAGATGTAGCAAAATATTCAAATGCCCTGATAAGAATATCAGAATCATGTTTTGTCCTAACCCTTTGTGGTGACATAACATTAATATGTTCTTTTAAAAAATTTTTCTTATTAGCAATTTTTAAGTTACTAAGATAATAAATTGCTTCATTGATTTGTGACCAGTGCTGAAACATTGATGTTTGACTTTTTGAAAGAGAAAAAAAATTGTTGCATATATACCAGCATGGTAACATCTGAATCCCAATTTTTCAAAAATCTTAATTAAAACATTGGACTACCTTCAGTGAAAAAAATCAGTAGATTGGATGAACAACTGATTGATTGATTCATAGCATGTAACTGTTGACACAAAATCCTGTTGATCAATATTCTGATATAAATTTTCAAAAGTGAGGTTGTACTTTTCTAGAAACTATGTAAATCCATCATTTTACACATTTTTCACAGAAGCAGAAGTTTTATTTGTTGTTCTTGGCTTTAGTTGAGAACTAGGTAATATAATCAAATACTTATGGTGGATTTCTGGGTTGTACTTTTCCTCTACTAACCACTGTTACATAATCAAATGGAAAATGCCTTTCACAAACAACAGTGTTTGGTTTGTCAGGGATGTTGGCTCAAGGTATAGCCTCTAAGTACTGTTCTCGTTCTGATCTTGAGGAAGATGAAATACACAAACTTTATTTTGGTCATCATACTTACGACCTGTTACACAGCACTTTTTGACCATTTAAAAATATTAACTAAACTATTATTTTATAAAAATTACATGATGCTTCTAAAAAGTGTATGAAACTTATATTCTAAGGTCTGGAGGGTTTGGACTCCAGAATTTAGTTTTCGTAATTTAAAATTTAAAGTTTGTATGGATGTGGGAATCTTTTAGAGACTAACATAGATTAAGAAATGCCAGGATGAAGGAATTTAGGATTCAGACATGTGAATTTTAGAGTTTGGAAAATTAAATTTTGGATAATCAAATTTTATGAGGTGGGGGTGGCGGATCAATCACATCTTCCCCTATAAGATACGATTTTAATTTATTGCAAAAATATTAAAATTTTTTACATTTTTAACTAGTAAAATTCAACATAATCTTTTTTTTTTAAATAGCCATAAATAATTAGTTTTTAATTTTTAAGTCAATATATTTGTTGCTATGAAGAATATCATAGACAAAATAAATTTTTATTCAATTTTTTTCAAATGGGTAAAAGATTTCTGTATAGTAGAAAAGGTAAAGTAGTAGTGTAAAAAACTTACATTCATCTTCTGTTTTCTTACAAGATGAGACTGTATCAACATACTTTACACATTATAAAACACAAATTCAAAATATTCGTTATTATGAAGAATAATAGCATAAGAAATTAAATTAACTCCCTGTGCAAAATTCTTAATACTGACATTTTTTGTGAATTTTGTGATTTAAAAAAATCACAAAAAAGTAAAAAAGAGAAAGGCGATATTGCAAGACAATGTCTCTCTACAAATGTAGGAAAATTCGGTAACAAGAAATTCAGTAACTTTGACAAGGTAGGAAAATTCGGTAACTATGAAATAAAAGTCGATTGGAAATTGATTTTAAAGTCATTCAGTAGTAAAGATTTAGGGGCTAATCCCCTCTCTCCTATATTTTTAAATAATTTAAAATCATAGGGTTCTATCTGGAGTCCAGATAGAAGCCCACTACAACAATACCAGGGCTGTACTTGCAGAAGTGGGGCTTAGGGGGCTCCTTCCCCAATATTTTTTAAAAAGCATTATTAACTAGATAAAACCCCACTACAATACTAGGCTGTACTTTCTGGAGGGGGTTAGCTCCCACGTCCAACATACATTTAAATAAGTATTAACTGAAAAAATCATGGGTTCCAGTCCAGATAAAACCCACTGCAACAATACCAGTACCGTACTTTCATATTTTTGAATAAATATTTATTTAATTATTATTGTTTTCATTCAAGCAAATAAAATCAATTTATCTAAGTGCTTTTAGTTTTTTTTAATTATTATTTTAATAAAAAGTAGTAGATAAATTTAAGTTTTAAATAGTTATTTTTTTTTAAAAAAGCAAAAATGATATAGCCTCATTTCTATGAATAACCTTCAAGAAAAATTAGATTAAAAATTTACAATGACAATTAACACAACTATATCACATTTTATTTAAAGAAAGTAAAATTAAACGAGAAGTAGCCCCTTTTTACAAAAATACATGTTTAGTCAAGCATCACTTATTTTAAGGCTCCAAGATCACAGTGAATTGTCCTACAAGACAATAGCCGTGTGGATTAAAGCGTTGGTTCATGAATGTGGTGACAGTAATTCTTGGGCTGAGCAATATTAAAAATAAGACCTAGATGAGATATTCTTTGACATGGCCTGTGGAACAAGAACAGTCTACATCAAAAGATTAACTAAAGGAATTGCCTGTAGGTTACCTGGAATGATATACATCTGTTGAAGGATAGAGAGCATGACTGCCAATATGTTGTGGTAACAAAGATGAGGACAATAGTCCAAATGTAAATAGTACAATGATAATTCCTCCTGCCCAAAATCCAGACAGAAACAATAATAAGATGTAAAGAAAATACATATTTATGAAAATTTAATATATTATTGCCGATATATTTTAATGCCATGACCCTTCAAGATGTAGGTGATCATGACTCGACAGCTTCCTTTATCTTTGAATTTTTATGCATTATTTGGTGAAAAAAATAGTTTCATCATAGTTTAGAATTCAGAGTTCTCTCCTCATTGCTAACTAAAGCTAGAGAGTGCCCCTTTGCCCATCTATTTAACTCTTACCTGGGGAAAATGAAACTTGATTCATGATTTTCCTAAGGATATCAGCCCAGAAGTGAATGCAGCCACATTGATTTTACTTTCCATGCTGATATCCTTTACACAATCTGCACATTGTTTATAGACATTACGGGAGAAATCAAGGAAGACTGGTACTGTTTCTTTTCATTCACTATGTATAATGCTGATTTTCACATCAGCACCTCCTTGTACAAAAAAAAAAAAAAAAAAAAAAAAAAAAAAGGGGGGGGGAGAGTTGTGGGCTGCTCTGGACAATTTTAAGTCGTATATATCTCAATACATGCTCATTTATATATAGAGCCTGCTTGATGACTACATATTTCCAACTGGAGTCAATGCTTGCCACATTACCATTAGAAATTATTAGGTTGGTGCAAAAATAATGACGTAATAATGTCGTTTTTTGACGTTAAAAAATACGTCAGAAAACAACATTATTACGTCATTATTTTTGCACCAACCTAATAGGTAAAAATCAGGGTTCAAGATGATAATTTTCAAATGTTGGTGTTGCCAATTTTGAAGACTAATCTTTACCCCATCAAGTGTCTTGTGCTGAACTAAGTCACATTTAATAAATATATACTTACTAATATTATAATCTGCTGAGATTCACTTTCAAATAATTTTACATCTTCAGTGAGCCTATTGTAGATTCTTAAGGGCACCTCTCACTCAAACACTAACCTTAGTAAACATCTTGATGTCTATTGATCATTATTTTTTTGTTTTGTTTGCAGTATAGTTTATTCCATTAAATCTGCAATAATTCAGTTTTCTTAAATTCTTTTAAAATCTTGAACCATATTTTTTGTTTTTCACAGAAAACTTTTTTTTAAATAATATAACAAATTAGGAACACCCCAAATCTATGAGCACCGTTTAGTTAGGGTATAGCAGACCTGAAAAAAATACTTCCACAAAATTTTAAGATTCAATATCAAGTGCATTCATTGAATAAATTGCTGAAATTTTTAATGAAATTCAATAATTTCCTGATTTTTGGTAAATTTTTTGAAAAAAAATTTTTTTTTTTTTTTTTTTTTTTTACATGAGATAAAAAAATAGTGCTTATGATTTTAGAGTTAACTAGTTTTTACTCAATACTGAACTTACAAACAAAAATGCCTGTGACAGAATCAATATATATTAGTCTGTATTTTTCATGGGCAAATGAAAAAAAAAAAAAATAACATACATATGGCAAGCAAATAAAATGAAAACAATGTATTCAATCAATAAATAAGACTATTTAAAAATAATTGTGATAACAAAATGAATTATTTCAATTAAATACATGGCAGGTTAAGTATTTCACTTCACAAAATCTCAGTAACTAATATATATATATATATATATATATATGTGTATGATTACTCATGTTTATCAATTCAAATGGCTCGACCTTAATTTGCTCAGTAAAAAGTATAGAAATACAAGTAGTGTCATGGTTATTTACATTGTTTTGGACTATTGTCCTTATCTTTATTGGTATATTCATGACGCTTCGGCCATTGTACACTCTAGCCTTCAAGTGATATACATTGGAATTTCAAACCGAACCCATTATTTAGTTCACTATTCTAATTCCATATGCCATGCATTTTGCGTGTCCTTGGATAAAAGCATTGGTTGAGTAATCTAAAGAGTGACTTGACCCAGAGTTGACTTCAGTCCCTGCGCACAGCAGAGAGAACAAAAACTTGAATTGCTGAAAGGAATTAACTGAAAGTGAGATATCCAAAAGAAGGCATGGTACATGGAATCATGGGTTCCAGTCCAGTCCAGTCTACCCTACCCTGGTGGAATAAAACAGTTCAATTTGAAATGCCAATGTATATCAAATGAAGACAAGAGCATACAATGGCAAAAACATTGTGAATATGGCAATAAAGATGAGGATAACAGTCCAAACATGGTTATAATACCTCATCTCAGAAATCTTAACAGAAGTGTAATGGTCATTGTCACAGAAAGGTAAATTGGCAAACTAAGTTCAAATTCCAACCGAGTCTTGTGTTCATTTTCGCTTTAATGCCCTTCATAAAGCTATGGCTTAAATAGCAAGGTAGACTGGACTCTCTAGATAGCAACCAGTCTAGAAAACTCAAGTCCAAACTGTGAAAAAGGTAACAGGAAATCAGTTGCTATGAAATGTCATAGCAATTCACAGATAAAGAAAAGGAATTTGTAGAACCATGATTGCTAACATTTTGAAGAGACATGGCAATGTTATTTATAACAAAGATTTTTGGCTAGGATTAGCTATCCCATCCATGGGTGAAACATGACAGCAGAGATAGAAACCTCAACTCTAGGACAACACTCTTTGATGTACTAAAACAAGAAAAACTGAGTAGGGTTGTGGACTACTTTGAACAATTCCAGAAGTCTTTCTGTTAATGGATGACCATTACAAAATATGGTTTTCAACGGGTTTCATACAGATAAATAAGCAAATTAGATAAATTCAAATTCTTTTAATTCACCATTTTTTATGGTATATTAGATGTCCTTAAAAATTCCTAGATGTGAAGGTGAAGCGTTTTTGTAAATGTAAGTTGTATTTAATGCCTGTATGTAATCAATAGTTTTATAAGTTCATTCTACATTGAATATAGTAATAATTTATTCTCCCTGCCATTAAACTAAATTTTGCTAAGTATTATTGGGAAATGATAACCTCACTAAAAGGTTCAAGTCATTGAATACATTTTGAACAGTGATTTATGCCTGAAATAGTGTAGAGAAATTAAAATATTTAAATACATTGACAACTTAAAAAAGCAAAACATGAACACAGGTTATAAGTATGTACTTTTTTATTATTGCAGTATATCTTTGTAATGTGAACATTCATTCAATCAAACACATCTCATCTGCCTGTTTATAACCACATCAAACTTAATGAATAGAAAACTCTTCAAGATTTGATTTTTTTTTTATCACTTGTTAAAGAATAAAGAAACAAGAGGGAAGCATCTGAATTAAAAAAAAAAAAAAAAAAAAACTAATAATTTTAATGCGACTTCAACCAAGTCTTGAGTTTAGCCTGAAAGACAGCAATACTTTCAACAATGCTCACCAGATATCAGGATAAGAACAAGAGTTTTAACTGTCCAAAAGAGACCAATACCAATGCAACAAAGGCAGTTTATAGACTGTGCAGTCTAACTACTAATTCCACCCACCTAGTGATAAAATGAGCACTATAGTTTAATTTGTAAGACATGAATGGATAAAAATAAAGATACAATTTGATAGAATAAATTCTATCAAGTAACAAAAATGAGTAACTTCAGTAAATAGAGAAAGAGCTAATTATTTGCACTGTTTATAAATTATATTGTAAAATTGCTTAAGTTTTGTCAATATTAAAGGCCAATGTTTAGTCAACATAATGAACAGTCATGTGTGCAAATGTTTCACAAGATACAAGTGCAACAGCAGACCTTGCCCAGTGAAAAACATTTAAAATTCAAGGGAAATTTTTATTTTCAGTATTGAATGGATTATCTTACAAACCAGAAGTTAACTGATCAACAGAATAGAGTGAAGTATTTTGTGGTAGATGTAAAAGAAATAAAAAAATGATAAGTAGTATTTATTGGAAAAGTTCTTTATTTTTAACCCTGATCAAAGATAAAATTTTAAAAGAAAATGTTTCTGCCTGATTTAAAGATTGTCTTTATTTAAAATCCTAATATAAAACAAATCGAGTTCAGTAAAGATATCTCTTCGAAATTAATATAATGAATATACAAAATATTGTTTATATTCAAATTTTAATTTTAGAAATACATGATCAATCCAAAGGAAATAAGTTTTCATTTAAAATAATTTCACTTATTTTATTGAAAATTCAATTTGCTCATCTCAAATGTTCAAAGAGAATAAACATTAGCAGATATTTCAGATAAATAAAAAAAAAAAAAAAAAAAAAACTTATGTGAAAAGGTGGAGTATATAGTAAAATAGTGAATAAGATTTTAATAAGAGGTGAAAGTAGAATGAGCAGTCATATTTATTAGGTCTTCCTACTACACAAATTCTATTTATCTATACAGAATAACAAAATGAATAACCATATTTTTAAACTGTCTTTAGATATCAGAGCACTATCTGGAGAAGCTGTCAACAATCAGGTTTTGATAATTTGGCACTAATACAATTTCATTTATTTTCAAGACAAAGATGAACAAATAAATAATGAATTATATACAGATGCATACCCACACATTTTGAAGTAACAAACTATTAGCATTGATATTGTTTCACAAACCTGGTTGAAATAAGTGTTGCCTTATTTGGTATTTAACAAGTATATCACTATGTACAAACCATAGGGCTTCAAAGATTGGCTCAGAGTCTAGATGGTGTTTACCCACTTGAAAATTAGATAATATAAATCAAAAATGGTTCACACCATCTGTTTTAGACTTTACCATGTTACCTACATAGTTATTAAAAGAGCTGCTATCACTTTTAGAGCCATGTTTTTTTCCAGTATAGGCTTCAAATAAATTCAATTAAAAGAAAGAGCAAGCTAGAAGACACCCAAACATTGTTCCAGAGTAAAAGGCTATGAGCCTAAAAGTTAGAGAAAGGTCCCTGTAAATGTTCAGAAACAATCAGTCTTAAGAACACAATACTCAGGTATCATTTTTTTTTTTTTTAAATGTGCCCAAAATTAATAACATTTGTTCCATCAGACATTACAAAAAAAAAAAAAAAATTTTTTTTTTTACTGAATTAAGTAAAAAGAGTAATATATTTTTCATTTCCCTTACAGTGTTTTATACACTTACAGAAAAAAAAAAAAAAAAAAAAAAAAAAAAAAAAAAAGTAGGTTGTAATTCTTATAGTTCATTATTTTTATGGGAAATAAATCTTCCAGAAAACATAAAATGGAAAAAGGCCAAGGAAAAAAATAATCAGTTATGACTTTTTTTTTTATTTAAATTTGGTCCAAACTAGTGATTTAAGAGCAGAACTTACATAAATTTCAAATGCATATCTTCTTGAAAGAGTTTAATATTCAAAGAATTTAATAGACCAGTGACAAGCTACTAATGAAATAAGAGACCATTTGTTAATCATTTCTACATAGTAGAAATGTCAATAATGGGGTTTTATTTACACCCTGTTTAACAGGGAAGCCTATATTTTCTTTCCTTATATAAAAAGTCAAATCATACAAAGTGTTAGCCATGTTTATCAGAAAGAAAGTGGGAAAGTGAAATTGAATGTTAATATCAAATTTAATATATTTTTCAAGTTTTTACAATAAAAAAAAAAACAACCTAAAAACAGGGCTAACCAGGGTAAACAAAACAGGTTATGGGTAATCTCAAATGTAGCATATCAAGAAAATTTAAGTTAGCTTTCTAGAACTTAAGTTTTGAAAGAGTAAATAAGCCTAACTTTTAAAATATTTAAAATAAGCAATAAATCATAATTAATGAAATTAAACATTGCAATGAAAAAAAAAAAAAAAAAATTGCTTCATAGAACAAGCAAGTAGTGTCTGGATTTGTTTTTCATAAATAACAGAACAGTTAAAACTAATTTACATAAAAAAATTCACATTACAATTAAGAATTTACATTTGGAATGGCATGTTTAAAGAGCCATTTTAAAGAATTATAACAAGAATTTAAATCCAGAATAAGTTTTATTAATCATATTCTAGGCTTAATGGATACAATTGTTGAGTCTTTTTTTATAAAAATTTTATAAGCATCAGATTAATCTATCTGGCTACCAAGTAGCAAGTTTAAAAGGGTGGTGGGAGGGAGAGAAGATTTTGGTATTGGCTAACACAGATGAATAAAACTGACCTGTAATTGTATGAGAAAAAATATTTTAGAGAGAAAACATGTCTCCGTTTACATATTGCTCTATAAAAAAAAAAAATAAAAAAAAAAATGGTCTCCAGTATTGAAAAAAGGTACATTGTGCTGTAACAGGCAAATAAGTTTCAAGAATCAATCTCCAGCTTTCCAAGAAAATACACTTTATAAAACTTTAGCCCCCACCCCTTTCATACCAAAGATAATTGGATGCAATATTGAGTAGATTGATAATTATGGAAAAAAAAAAAAAAAAAAAAAAAAAAAAAATTACAGAAAATAGGTTTTGGGATGATTTCCAGCCTTAAAAAAAAAAAAAAAAAAAAAAGTTATTTTCTCTGTTTTATAATTACCAACTGAGATTTTTGTTGAGAAAGGGAATTCCAAGTGAAGGTAAAATATCTGCAATTTTGGGCTGAGATCTTCATGTCACTATGATATGACAAAACAATTCCCTTTTGTGGTGGTGCTTTATAATGTGTCTATGGCAGGGTTGGTTGGCTTTTGAAAATGTTAGGGTTATTTTTTTTTTTTTTTAGTTTTCAGTATAGTGTTTTACAATACTGCTGTCAAAAATGGCATTAAAATTTGCTTGCCTCACCTCTTGTATACACCCAGAGTTGCAGAGGACGATGTGCAACAGTAATGATTATGGTAGATGGTGATTGCATCGATTTCAATGGAATTGAAAAACAAAATAAATAAATAGAGAGAGAGAGGAAAAAAAAAAAAAAAAAAAAAAAAAAAAAAAGCATTAAGGCATTATCAAGCAATCTTTCTGCCATGATCATGAAAATTAAGAAAATCTTTGAAATAAAAATTAACCCTCATTTATCCATCACCCAAAACTAAGTTGAGAAAAAAATTCAGCAGTTGGAAATGATAAATTTATAACAGTAAAATGTGATTATGACCAGTGACACCTGTACCAATATCACCATTGGTCAGCAAACATGACCACCACAAACAATGGATGACAAGAGGAGCAGCAGCAGTAGAAAAGATGGACCAAGCAATGGTCAGTGATAAGATTGTTCCATTTTTGGTCATTACAGCCATCTGATAATCCAGTCTTCAGCTCACTGAAGGTATCAAGAGAAGAAAAAGTAAACAGGAATGGAAACTGTTTCTGCCAATGAATTAGTTCTATATGTGGAAGTTTTCAGAATGAACAGCAGTCAAGTCCTTTGTGGAGTCTTTTACAAATAAATCAACAAAAATGCTTTGTTTTAGCTTTTCAAAGAGAAATAAAATAAAATAAAAATAAAGAAACAGTTCCAACTTTTTCGTCTCCATTTTGTGCAATGAGCATGTCAAAATTTTCATTTGCACTTTTAAAGAAAAGGAATCCAATCCAGAAAATTGGGTTAATATCACAATAATGCTTCAGTTTCATTCTGCTTTTTCCTTTTGTTCTTCATAGTGATCATACTGAAAGAGAGATGAATAATGAAAGAAAAACTCAAGAAAAATAGATTAAAATGATGAAAAAGAATCATCTATATTCATACAAGGTATTAGAAGGTAACCCACTTAAGTTTGACTAGTTTATAAATTATCAAAATAGAAGCACAGAATAGAATTTTCCCCAGGCATAAAAATATTTACATATAAAATATATAAATTATTAGCAAGATAAAGTTTGATAGAAAGGGGTTCTTAAAAGTTTCATAAAACAATAGCATTTTGTAAGGCAGAGAAACCAAGAAAACTAAATAATTAATAACAATGTTGAAACAATATTTATATCAGTATGAAAATAAAAGTGATCAGTCATAAATTAACAGATAGGTAATTTTTATAAAATAATTAAAACACTTTAGAATTAACTTTATCCAGTATTTAAGACAAGTAATAAAAAAAAAAAAAAAAAAAAAAAAAAAAAAAAAAAAAACCTTAAAATGAAAAATAAGCAAGAAATATTGTAAATTAGAAATTAATCTAAACTGGATTTTGAATGAGAAAGGTGTAAATGAAAATATAATTTGATGCAGTAAAAATTACAAGAGTTAAGAAAATAATCATTAAATCCTTTCTAAAAAGTTTGGAATCAGAAAGCTGAAGTTTTACAGAAGTGTCTTGAAAAATATACAAAAATAAAATATAAAATGACATTTCTTAAATTTTAGATTTAACAGAGGAAACAAAAATGAGTACCATATGTGAACATAGTAAAATGTATAAGTTACAGTCAATCAAAAAAAAAAAAAAAAAAAAAAAAACACAGACAAACAAACATTTAGCACTCTACATTGTCTACAGGTATTATTTCCACTTTAAATGCATTTTTTTTTTTTTTTTTTTTTTTTTCAAAAGCCTCAAGTACAGAGATTTCATTATCAATTTCTGTTGTCATCACACCACCACCAAGGAATTAGAACAGCAACACAAAATCTTAAGCTTAAAGACAAAGTTACCTATAGAGTGCTTAATGTTAAGTGTATAAATCAGTTTACAGCAGAGCAAACTGATCTATATAGTGATATTTATTTCAAATTCATGAAATAAATTATACAAAAATAAATACCAACAAAATAAAAGTAGGTACCTCCACTAATTTGCCTAAACAGCAGCATAGGATGATGAAATGAAAAAAAAAATTAAAAAAAAAAAATAAAAATAAAAAAAGGCCCCAAACTCAAGTTTTATTGTCAAAACCTTTAAGAGAAAAGTCCAAAATATTTTTAATTATTTAAAAAACATTTTTTTAATCCTAACATGTTCAAAATTTTGGTTAAAAATTTTTTTTTTTTCTTTCTTTTTGTCAATAGCATGACAGAACTGGTCACAAATTTTTGCACCAGTTCTTGACTCCAAGCAATAGAATTTTTGTTGGAAATAATAAATGTAATCCTTTAGCTTTCAATTAAAGCTAAAATGAAAACGTCAAGAAAGATTTTTCATTTATGAAAATTCATTTAAACCTTAGGTATACCAAATTAGTGGAGGTACCCAGTAAAAGCTAATTTACAGGGAAAACAATGAGAACAATGTTTACTATGTAAAGTGGATATGGGATTGGAATGACAGGATCTACATGAAGAGAGACAAATCAGATTCTGAATACTTACCATGGCCAATTGTCGGCCAATATTGCCCATTGTTACACCACCAGAGAAAAAGACACATGGAAGCCATGACCTTACAAAAAGAAAATCAGGCTCTGTATACCTACAATAAAAGGTGCTCAGTGTTACTGTAGAAACTGTTCCAAAACCAGCAACAGTCACACAGTCAATGCATTTTGACATTAACAACTCGAGAAAAATGACATATAAGGATATTTTTTCTTTTTTAAACATATCAGTTCAGAAACTTATGGATATTTTACAGCATATAGAAGAATATTTAATCGTGATTGTTACTGCTACCATTTCATTATAAAGTAGTAAATTTTAAGCAAGTTAAATTGTAGACATTGCTATTCTGTGGTTTACCACCAAGCCATTGGTTGGGATTTATTTGGCAAAATTTTGGGCAAATTTAAGCATTTTTTTTTTTTTTTAAATAGTTTATATATACAGATTTTTTGCTCGAGTTGTTAGGTGCAAGTGAAAATAATGCATTTCTAAACATTCAAATACTTGTGTGCTGTGCAGTTAAAATAGTTAAAGATTAATCTCTTTAGAATAAAATTTCAATTCTTTAAATATATTATGCATCATCTGAAAAGAATTTAACAGTAAAATGATAACGATGAAATATATGTCATTAATAAATATATAAAAATAAGGTTTTCAATTAATAAGTAGTAAGACCTTTCAAATGTTTTACTTCCTTTCTTGTACACTAATCAATCTCAAAATATTTAAATCCAATTTTTACAATGGCTCCTTTTGGAACATAGAAAACAGTAAAATAATTTAAAGAGAAAAACATTTAGAAATGTGCAGTTTTATTTTCTTAAAGATGAAAATACTAACAAAATTTTAAATATAGATGCAAATGTCAAATAACATTAAAATACTTACTTGTAGACACCATTATACACAAGTAATTGTGTAACAAATGTTGCAAGAACTGCAATTCCAACACCCAATCCAAACCCACTTCGTGAACGGTCAAACAACCACCAGAGGCCTATGGACATTGCTGCCAGTGTCAGAGACAACTGCATGTTATTTGCAAAATCAATTTTCTAAGGGCTTGTCAAGGATCATCATTACATAAGTAGATGTAAAGTTGAAGAATGCAGTTAATATGACAGTAAAAAGAAAAGAAAATAATACAACAGTGCTGAGTTTCAAAAAGAAAGCCGAGTTCAAAGTTTAAACTTCTGTTTTGAATCCAGTTTAGACCTACTATATTAACAATATTGTAAAAAAAAGTTAACTGTGCTATCATGCTCAATGACTGTTAGCCAAACTGAGTCTGACAATATTGAAATACATGGATTTAAATAATGATAAAATATGAAACTTATTCTAGATGTGTTTGCTAAGATTACTAATGATAAAAAAAATTAAAAAATGAAATTGACAAAATACAATTTAGCTAAAAGTGTTTAAGTACTGTGATTTCTCTTTAATTCTGAGAATTTACTTCAAGAAATTTAAAATTTTAGTGACACTGATAAGTTCCTTAAAAAAATAAAACAGAGACAAAATTTTTACATTGCCAAGAAAAGGATACTGCACTTGCATGATTGATGCCAACAAAAACTGCCACACATCTCATAACACTAGACCATTCCCGTCTATGAGTGTGAGGTTCTCCAAGTTTATTATCAAGACATGGATACAGCAAGCCAATGATAGCTGTCAAAGAGTAATTAGAAATCAAATTATAAAATTAGCAAATGCAGAAACAGAACAAGTCTCAGATTATAAAATTAATTCTGCATTTTTAGAAATATACAAAAAAAAAAAAAAAAAAAAAAAAAAAAAAAAAGTTATTTTTCACATTTCAGTGTTTATCATAAGTTCTAAATTGTAAATTACCCAGTAAAAATTAAACACTTCCACCCAGCTTTTCTGTATAAGTGTTTCAGTTAAAATTTACAAAACTTGTTTGCTGATATTTACACATGCATAATTTCAATTTCACTATGAAATTTGAAGAAACAAATCCAATTTACAAGATAATGGGTAAATATTTCAAGTCCACTGCTACTTATTTATAGGTTAAAAAGCACAAAATAAAAATTACCTGCTGCTGTACCACAAGTTGGGGGAAGCCACCATGTGGATGAAAACATATTTGTGAAGACTTCTTGTGGAAGAGATGTAAATTGACGCTGAACTTGAAGCAGGTTCAGAACAAATGCAAAGAATACTCCAGTAAAAAATAAAAAGCTACCACGAAGAAAATACCTGGCAATGGCCATGGCAGCAACTGAAAATATAAAAAAAATAAAAATAAAAATGACAAACTTCAAATTTAAGTAAAATCAAAATTAATGGATTTAAATTCTAATGAAAATAAAATGTTAAACAGTTAAATGAATGCAGTAAGTTTTAAATTGTATTATTTTTTGTTATTGTTGAAAAAGCTCAAATTCTGCAAAATAAAAAAATCTAAATACAGACAGAATTCAAATAGCAAAAAAATTGTAATAATATTCAAAATTTAATTAAAATAAGTTAAGTACCATATATTGTAAAAAAAAAAAAAAAAAAAAAAAAAAAAGCAAGAGAGAAGACATGCTAAAAAGGCAAGGATAAGGCTGCAAAAAAATATTTTTAAAATAATTGTGTATATCTATCTCTAGTCACTTAGTGGAAGCCCATCACAAGGTTTTTTTAATTTTTTTCAACCAGTCACTGTTGGTTTCAATTCGAAATTGTACATTTATTTTTCAATGGAAACTGTTCAGGTGAAAAATAACTAAATAATAGCAATAATTAATAATAGCTTTCAAAACAAATGTTTTGCTTAATAAAAAAAAAAAAAAAAAAAAAAAAAAAAAAGAAAAGAGACATCAAAGATCTAAAGGATCTGATCAGTTTATCACGCTAAAAGATGATCATAATGAATGAAAGCTTTCGTCAAAATCACACGAAGCAACCAAAATGAAATTGAAATGCATGCCTGCTCCAGGTGGTCAGCAATCTTAAAAAAGGCAAGTCATAGAGAATGTATTAATTAAAAAGAAAATTAAAATGAAATTCCATATGAAATTATCCAATATAAAATCATTTGGTACAGTGTGCGATTAGTTAAAAAAAAAAATACCAATTTGTGTGCAATGTGTTAGAGGATCGGTAACTAAAAGGGCTACTAATATTGCTGCTGCAGCCATTATGATTAATGAATCATTACATTGTATTGCTGCTAAAAAGAGCGCGAGATATCTAGAGAAAGGAACACATGTAAAAAGCAGCATTAGTGCAACCATAGCAAAGAAAAAAAAGTTTATTTGAAATTATTAGTAAAAAACAATCTAATTTCCAGTCGAGTAAATAGTTTTGTTTGCTTTGGTTAAATTACTTAAATTCCATAAAAAATGACATTTTTTAAATGTCATTTTTTAGTATGGAATTAACCAAAGCAAACAAAACTATTCTTTGTCTTTATTAGTCAAGACATTCGAAATAAAAGAACTACACACCTGTGAAATTAACTGCAGCCTACTCGATGCACGATATTTCACCTGCCAGAAATAATAATTTAAACAATACAATAACGAACGTGTTTGTAAGGGACCGACTAAAACTCAAAGCAAGAAAATGCGTATTTTCTATGTGTGTATGTCGTGTAAAAAAAATTCTATATGCGAGAAGTAAGCTACGAACTATAAAAAATGCCTTAATGAAGGAAAATAACAATTTCACTCTAAAAATGCATGTAATGATTATGATTTAAAATGAGCTTGTTAATTTCTCTCTCCTTAATGACAAAAATGCAAATTATTGCGCAATCTATGAAAGAACGAATGCCCAGAATGAGAATGGATTTCCTTTTTTCTATATTTGGTATTTAAACATTTTTCAAAGTAAACTAAAAAAAAAAAAAAAAAAAAAAAAAAAAAAATGCAGTATCACTTGCTTTATTTATTCATTCATGTTTTCCTTTTTTACTCCATCTTCTCAGCATTGAGTGCCCCACCTACTTCACCACATATCTCTTCTCTACTGCTACACTCTGGGGTCGAAGTCAAGGAAGCCAAGTTTCCTCGCTTGCACGAGACTTCACGAGCTAGTGTTTATTTATTTAATAACGAATATGATACTAGAGAATTTGACTGCCTACAGCTCAGCCTAACATTTTTGTTACAAATAGATATAAAAAAAAAAAAAAAATGCGTTATAAATGACTGACTGGTTAGCAGAGTCAATTTCTAGGACAGATTGAGACTACACTAAATGAATACAATGTAAAACACCAGAAGATACCTGCTCGCTCAGCAGATGTTATCCATTGTATTCAACAACGAGCACCCATTAGGGATTTAAATTTGGCTGGTGCTTTATGCACAAAAAAAAACTAACATACTCATTATCTTAGTGTTAAAAAAAAAGAAAAAAAAATCTACACAAGACACCATAATGAATTTTTAAAAAAGTCTAATTAAAAGAAGCGTTATAGACTGAAATAGGGAAATAATGTCACGTCAACTCACCAGAGTATCTTTCTTCAAATGGCATTTTGTTTCTGATTTTAAAATGAAAAAAAAAATCCTGGTATTTAATAATCCACACTTGTTTTGAGTTAAACTTGGCTGTAAAATCCACCTTCCATATAAAAAGGAACAAAAAAAAAAAAAAAAAAAAAATACAGAAGAGTTCCAACTTAGTAACAAATGAAGACGACTATATAGTCGGACTATCCCTTCTAAATTGCGAGTATTTCCAATCAAATTAAAAGAATAAAGATTTATGGCATATTTGGTAAACTGTAAAAAGTGTTATTTCCGATATGAACAAAGAATAAAAGGCACTTCTCTGAAGGAAAATATTGTTTCTTCACAGGTGTCAATTTTGAGTTTGAGGTCCCAACTAGGTTAGGAGTCTTCTTAAGTACTGGTCCAAATCCTCATATCAGGTGAGGTTCAAGACTCAAGCAAGAGAAATCAGGTGATGTACCGGACATTAGAAGTTAATCAGCTTATGCAAATATGGGCCGAGTGAAGAAAATCAATTATGTGTAAACAACAACATCACACCACCAAAAATCTCACCTAAGTCAGGCGATCACCAGATTATCATTAAACTCACCAAAATAATCTCTTTTTGACATACTAATAAAACTAAAAGTAATGAGTTTTTTTTAAATCTACACTTGAAAAATGTGTTTACTTTAGTTTAACTAAAAATTTATAAATAAATTAATGCTACAGATATGAAATAAGTTAATCTTATTCTTATTAATTATTTATTATTTATTAATAATTAAAAAAAGTTTCCTTTAAATATTTTTTATTTATAAATTTAAAGACAAAAAATTACAATACCCAAATTTTTAACAGAAAAACTAAAAACATAACTTGTAAAAAATCTTAGGTCACCGAGTTTTTTGCAACTTCTTACATAAAAATAACCAGAAATTAATACTTTACATTACAAAATTCATGATGTATTTGAAACAAAAAAAAAAAAAAAAATTTACTAGGTATTAAAAATAAATAATTAATTTAAACATCTATTGCTTGATTTCAAAAAGAATTGTCTCAACATGAGAAAAAAAATTCAAACAAGCCACTTAAAAAAATAAAAAAAAATAAAATGTTCATGTTAAATCTTTGCTTTGTGAATAGTTACTCTTAGTTATTTTTATTTTAAGTTTCCTAAATTTGTTCAACTGTTTTTCTGAGCCTTGAGGTGAAAACCTTTTTTTAATTTTTTTTATTTTGATACATTTTTTTGGGATGTGTATCTTTCCTTATCATTTCAGTTGATACAACATATAGCTGAAATAGGCTAAAACTAAAAGCTAGGCCTAAGTGTATATAACAAAAAATAGGAAACATATCTTTGTTGAACACTTACAAACTTATCATTCTGTCGGATTCCGATCAATATTCGATTTGATCCCAACTCATAACAAAATACAAAGTTTGTATTACAAATTATAAAGTTGAAGTCACTAGTAAAAAAAAAAAAAAAAAAAAAAAATGCAATAATTTTCAAACGTATATATATATTTTTACTCATAAGTTAAGGTATCATTATTCTATTAATTCATATTTTTTCACTTGTTAATTCCCTAAAAGCTTCCCACCACAAACTGTTGTATCTGTGCAGAAAAAAAAAATTATTTAGGGAAAAATAAATCTCACAGAAAGAATACAATCAATAATTTGCTGACAAATTTAAAAGAATGGATAAATAAAATAGCCCGAAATTGTTTTACTTTTTACAAAGTAAAAATCTACCGTCCATTTGAAGTCACAAAAGTTGAAAAGTATTATTCAGAATTTAGTACTATATTAGCATTCCGTTTTTGTGGATTGCTTATTGTGCGAATGAATGTAAATTGAAAACTAAAATAATTTGTTGTTTCAATGAATCCACATTTGTTAGAGATCTCAAAAAAAGCTGCTAAAGAAAATATCAGGAAAGCATCCAAAAATTCATTTTAAGTCTTGAAAAACATTCTAATTTCAGCAACTATTTTGAATTTTTAGTTCTGTTCCGTTTCGGTTACACGAAATAGAGCCAATTTTTTTTTTTTAATGTTTATTGCAATTTTTCGAGATTGACAATAGCAGACAATTTTTAAAGGCTAACGCTAACCTCAGTGCTCTAGACAATATTTTCTAGGGAAATACTTTTTTAAATATATTGAAATCATTGTCTGTTAATCATTCATTACACAAACGAAACAATTATTAAATTTAGTAAATGTTCAAAGTTTTAGAGTTCTATACAAATTAAGCAACAACAGGTGCAAATAAGTAAAAAAATGCACCGATGACCAATACTCAGTGTTAAAACAGCTGTTGTCAATGCTTAACCAGCAAAGAAATTAGATGACAGTTGGAGAACAACCTTGAACCACTTAGATGCAGCTCTACAGACTACGAGTTTTTTAGTCAGTCGATAGTTTGTCATGGGCTTTGTGCGCAAAAGACTTTTTAATCCTTGATTTCATTTCAGAAAAAAAAACTAATGAATAGCAGTTAAATGGCAACTAGATAAATTACTAGATGGCTTTAAAAATATCGATTTTTACAGCAATAATGCAAAAACAGTGGTACTGGGATCATAGCATTAATAATTACCATTTAGTTTTTTGCGTAGAAAGTCATTAAAATTGAAAAATACGGCTTTACTTTTTTTATTTTTTCTTGGTAATTTGGTAAGCTAATTGATTTTATTTAAGGTAGATTAGAAATAATTTACAAAAAGTAAATTTTTTAAATAATTAGCACAATTAAATTTAAATACCTGTGAAAATGACAGAACAATCAGTGGATGAAATTATGCGCTCCGTGAAAAAAGTCTCTCCTACACACATACACGAACAAACCATCAACCACCTATCTGTTAGTGTTAATTTTTACACGATAGCAGTACCGGGAAAATAAATGAGGTAATGAGGAAGAGAGATAGTGACTAAGAAGGCTAGAGAAATAAATAAATAAATAAAAAGAAAATTGGTGAAAAGAAGATGGAGACAAAAGAAAGACAAGCGTTATTTTTAGTTTTATTACTAAATTACTCTGACTACTTTTTTACCTGTTTAGATCTTTTAAAGTGGTCGTAGTTTTATTTAATATATTTTTATGTTGGAGCCTGACGCACAGCTTATGCAGGACGTTAAATATATAAAAATAAAAACAAAATTTTCAGATTTGTACCGTTTCTAAGCGGCACATGGTAAAGGGAAGTAACTTCCGTGAAAAAAATGGAAAGAAAAAAAAAATCAGGTGATTGACCTAAATGTTTTACTTCCTGAGCATTTTTGTGTAAATGTGTGTAGTAGTACATGTTGTTGATCAATTAAATGTTGCGGTATTTAATTAAACTATTAAACAGAAAACTTATTTCCATCTAAAAAAACAAAAAAATTACATTGGTCTAACTAAATACAAACCTTAATTGCATTATCATTTGTCTAAAATTAAAAAAGAAAAAATTGATTAGGAAATCCCCAATTAAATAACATTTATTTAATTCGTACATTTTTTTTTTATTAAGAAAATTTCTAAAATTAGTCATCCGATCATCTTAGATTCTAAGACAAAACAAGATGGTTTCGGCGATAACATTTGATATACCCTATTTAAAAAAAAAAAAAAAAAAAAAAAAAAAAAAATCAAGTGAAATATGAAATGTTTTTTTTAAATTAAATATAAAATATCTGTGTTAAACTTAGCTGAAATTAAAAAAAATAATCCAAGATATAGATAGACCGAGTGAACTTAATTTTTTTGATAGTTACGTGAAGAGATCGATAAACAAAGTGCTATATCCTGTGAAAACAGGTTCATTGTTTAATTTGCAACTGGAAAACACTAAAATCAATCAAGCTGATGCATTATTTTTATTTTATTATTTTTTTTTTTTTGTTACGAATAATGGAAGGTACTAAGTAATGTGCTTACGTTACGATGCAACAATGATCACGCCATAAATTTAAAAGCTCTTTAAAGCGGAAGAGGATGGCTAAGCTAAAAATCGATAAACAAAAATAATAATGTGACTGTTTTAAAAGTAAAACAAGTATCGTTTTTTTTTTTTTTGTTTATAGTTGTTGAGTCGTAATTTTTGTCGCCGTTTAAATCATGTTTAGTTCAATGGATCGATCATTCAATAAATACGTGTTATGATGCACAGTAGCAGTTAAATTCTCTGGTACTTAAAACATTTCAGAAAAAATAATGTCACAGATGACTATCAACTCTTAAAACAGGAAGAAATAACAGAAAATTAAAAAAAAAATGAAGTATTTCTTTGTTATTAATTGTTTAAGTTATTTTTTAAATTACTAGTTTTAGTTAGTTTGATGAAGAAACAATTTCATTAAAAAAAATGTACATAAAAAATATGCATTATCGACCAACCGAAACAAGCTTAAACTGCACAAAAAAACCTTTAAAAATAAATAAAATCTGTCTAGTGTTTACAACCGAAATGAAAGATGCCAAATAATTTCGTTTTTATAAACTATCATTCATTTTTCTATCTATTCTTACCCTAGAATGGAATTAATGTTTTAAAATTTCTAACAATCGGTTACTTTGCGTGTACCACCGAGAAGAAGAATCCCTACACACGAGACATCTGTCCAAAAAATAGTCACTAACAGACCTCCGACGATTTTTACCGTTTACGGTTTATCTTATACCTTTCAATAGCATTTCCAATTATTTCTATAATGATTAATTCAAGCTTAGAAAATACGAAATAAATAAAAAGGGAAACTAAAAAGAGTGAACTTCAAGGAATTGATCCAAAGATTACGCACGCATTCAAAAGATTACTTGGAAACACAGTATTGCATTTTGAAGAATAATTATCTTTAGACATAAAGAAAAATTTTGATTACTTTTAAAAAATTAAACTAAAACGATGTTTGTTGTTACAACAGTGATAATTGAATAAAGGATGACGGAAGAAAATTGAAAAAAAAAAAAAAAAAAAAAAAAAAAAAAAAGAATATATGGTTCTTTGGATCAATGGATGCTTGGTGCGATTAATTAATGTGAAAACAAAAATAATACAGATTAAATTAACGTTTTTAAAGACGATGGAATTGTCCAGGATAAATCGGGCGTTTAATCTTAATTCATTAAATGAACCAGGTTAAAATTTTAGCTTATTTTTTTTCAAGTTGAAAATATCGAACAATTACTGTAGTGTACAAGTAGCGAAGACATTCTCTCGCTACTCTTGTAATTCACTTTTACAGTTACTGAAGATATTAAAAGAAAACGAAAGAACACTTTAATTCCATAATTTAAATTGTTTTAAATGAACTACTGATTTCAGTTTATTGTAAATGTTACAATAAATTTATATTTTCTGTTAGAACAAAAGAAAGAACGGTGATAGAAATCACGGACAACAAAGATAAATAAAAATGGATAGAAAACAAGCTCAGACTACTTCGACTTAAGGTTTAAGGTGAAAAAAGTTTTAAAAAAGAATTTGATAACGATCGACTACTGCAACAAAAAGAGACCAAAAAGCTTCATTTACCTGTGTTTATATGAGGAATGGTAGATATACGTGAATAATCACCTCAGGGCAGTAAGAAATATACTGTCCTTTATGACTATGAGCATCAAAGCCGGGTATAATTTAAAATACAAAACCAGCGTCACTCAAGTACGCCAAATAGATGGTAGGAGTGTATTCACGTTGCCGAAGGAAACCTAAAGCTTTGAACTGAGGGAGAGTTTTTCAATGAGTAGGAGTACATGAACAAATAGAGAAGGTGCATCAAAGCACATCACCAGATCTCATCGCACGACACAAGGCACAATTCTCAGCCGACATGCTTCAACCAATGAGAACAGTCGACCCGGTTCACGCGTTATAGGCCCCGCCTACTTTTTGACGCGTGCTTTGCCTTGGGTCAGGTCAGGTCGGGTCAAATGGTCAACATGTGTATGTGTATAATATGTGTTTTCGATTTCAACATGAAATTTTACAATCATTTTTGTGTGATTCTCTGTTTTTATTTAATTTTTTATTCAAAAATTCTGTAACAAGATTAAAAAAAAAAAATTTTCAACATGATTTCAATTTTCAACAAACGTCGAGCCTAAATGTTTGTTAAGTTGTTTGCTCATTTGGTAGTAAAGAAACTGCTAAAAATATTTGTAAATTAGGTGTTGATTTCAACAAGTATTTCCAAGTTGGCTTTAATTAAATTTTAAACAATTAAAACTAGGAATGAGGAATCATGTTTAAGTTCCCAATATTTTTAATTCAATTGGTGCGACTACAGTTTTTCATTTCAATCATTGTATTCCAACAATTACTTTTCAAAATTTAACGTATTGCTAAGGATTTTATTTTCTCTTTTATATACCGAACTAAACAAGTAAAAACGAAAACAAACAAAAAAATAAGACAAGAAAAAATAAATGTCTGAAATTCAACTCAAGTAAAATTCATTCATCATCACAAAAGCTCCTCAGCTGAGCCTCTATATTCGACGCATAGATGGGCGGATCTCTGATTTTGCGCGCGTAAAGAGTGAGATTTGTGTTACTCTTCGGAAATTAAAGTGATAGTCATATGTAATTCTTCACAGAAATACTGATTGATAATAAATACGTACTACAATGTAGATATTTATACGCACGCCCACTTGAACGAAATGTATCACAAGTTTAAAATGGGTATCGTACATGTACATGGGACTTAGTAAGAACTAAAATTACTCAAGCCCCCCTCGGCATTTTTCCTTTTTGGGACGCCTCTGGCGCCAGTGATCAATCTTCTTTTTTAGCCGTTTCTCGAATGAAATGCGTTGCCTGGAGGGACGGCCCCCAAAGACTCAAGTGCGTTATTCTACATTTTAACCCCGATGGGGTTCTAGTGTATATACTATATAGCAGGGTAGTAGAGAGGATTTTTTAAAACATAATTGATTGCTCATCAAAACTTTATGTCAGACAATTTTGAATTTACATATCTGGAAATAAATCACTCTACCAACAAAGAGAATATCATTTTCTATATTTTTCCTCTTCAAAATTCTCTAAGGAAGTCACTTAGCACCTTAAAAAACTCATTGAATCTTTTAGCAGCACTCTATGAACATCATTCACTTTTCCTAACATAAAAACTTTGGTGCAAGCAAAGCCATATCACTACGTGAAGATTGAACTTACGCTCAATGGCTTGTGAGAACACTCCGCTTTTATTGCGAATATCTGCTTGCATTGAAACAGTTGCATGTTTGTTTCATGTTTATTTCCAGTGTTGGTTGTATGTTTGTTTTTTTATTGAGGCCTGCTGTACAGACAAGATTCAAATGCAGACGTTAACAAAATCGTGCCTTTTAATTAGTCAATTAGTCAATTGAATATACCCACAAAAAAGCTAAATTTGAAATACCGACATTATGCGGGGTACCTGTAGTGTCATAGTACATCTCATTAACGTGATGTGTAAGCAAAGCTATTTTCACACACGTAGTGTGTTTGATACTCACTGAGCACTCAATTATTATGGCCTTGTGCTAGCAACGTTTTTCTCAGTCGGTGCGCCCGAGCGTACTAATGCAAAAGTACGCTCCAAGTTAACAGAAAAGTAATTTATAAATTATTTTTATATTTAAAAAGCTAAACATTAAATACCGGACACATGGATTGCATGTAAAGTTTTTGTGATTTGATGATGCTAAAAGTTCCTTAATTTTTAAGGTGGAGTGGATAATTCTTTTCTACTTTGCCAAAACTAAAGTATAACAAAATACCATATTCTTAAGAAATCCCTAAAATAAAACTGTACCGCTTAAAAATACAATAATTGTAATGATTGCAATGAACGTCTTAAAATTTAAAAATAATAAAATGCTTGTTTCAGGAGACTTTTTTCCCCATATGATTAATTTTTCTTTATTAAAATTTAAAGTGCACCCCAGACATTTTTTAGTTATGCAGTGCTCAAAAGGTTGAGAAACACTAGTGACTATGATGACTGCTGAGTGTTGATGCATGTTCCATTGTTTTACTTTGTATGCAAAATAAAAAAAAAACGAATAGCCATTTAGTGAATATCGAATGTCTACTTTGAACTTGCTTCTTCACAAAACTACTTCCTTCAATTCAAATTAGTACTCTTTCACTTTCGTTATTAGTTTCTATTGTTATACTATTTGGTTCCGATTTTATTTCTTCAAGTTTCAGCGTTATGTAAAGTGTCGTTAGGTACATTCAACTTCCTTCACGAAACCTGCCATACAAATTAAAAAGGAAGAGTCCGGACACAAAGTACCAAACAGCCAATCCAATACCGTACCGGCCACGACGACCTGATGACCTGACCTCGACTCGGCGTCTAAAATGGACCAACCCCACTTCGAGCTCCATAAAGCAGTGGAGTGACTTACGATGATAATATTCAAACACTCAACACTCAACACTACAGTGTTCACACATCAAACTACCCTCCTCAAAAATATATCCACATAAAAAGTTAAAAACTGATATATCTGCAATATTATTTTTTTAACAAAGTAAGCTTATTTGCATTAGTGTTGAACTGTTGATTTTTTTCTTTTAACTTTTTTTTATAAGGCAAATAAAAATAAAACTCAAAAACTGTTTAAAGATTTTGTAAAATCTTGATAGGAAGAATCTTTTTCTAATATGCTTTCTTGGAATAAAAGGCAAAATATCGCTGTCTTAAACTCATCTACATAATAATGTTAGATCATGACCAAAAAGAGTACATTAAGTTTTAAAAAATAAGAACCCCTCTACAACATTATTAATACGAAATCTTCAAAAGCAGAAAAGGTTAAAAAAAAATTCCCCCGCCATATGATGTCATTTCCGGTTAGTTAAAGACAACAGGAACTACAACTGTAGAAAGTAACAACATGGCAGCTTCCGGTGGTGGAAGTGTATTTTCGCCCCGTTTTCGATCTGGTTCCAAATTGCCTGTGCAATATGATGCTGATGGAAAAGAAGTTGAGGTAATAATTGAGATTGTTTACCCAAATACAAATTGAAATGTGTTGATGAAGCAAATAGTCCATATATTCAACTTGAATACATGAAGATGGTAACTCACACACAAGTTTCGATTTGTGTGTTGCACATTGCAGACGCTTTATTTTCATTATCATGTTATTTATTGGATATTTTATTTGTTTCTAATTGATATTCAAACGAAATTTAAGTTTTTGAGTTGTCAGTCAATATCATCAAAACAAAAGTAAACGTTCAATGAATTTATGACAACTGACATAAAAAACACCCCCTTACTTTTTTTTGATTTTCTTTCTTTTTCAGTTTAGTTTTAAACTCTTTCGGGTTTTCAAAATCATGGTGAATTTTAAAAAATTTATTTTAGGAAAGCAAAGGTGTGAAAAAAAATAAATAAAAGATTTGCTTAATTTTTATTTTGAAATAAATTTTTTTTTTTTTTGATGGGGGCGTGCCCGACTAGTATTTTTATTTTTCTTCACTTAAAATACGGTACCCCAATATATTCTTTCTTTCTTTCTTTATTGTTGTTAAAGTTGATATACGCAGGGGAAGGATATGTTCTTTTATGTTGCAATGGATACTCAGCTGATTTACGTTGTTTACTTTCTGTTTGTAAATGTAATCTGAAGGAAAATCACTCCAATAGTACAAATTTGATTAAAAATAAAAGTGAGTGCCCGGTGCTTTAAGGAAACAACTTTTTTTTTTTTTTTTTTTTTTTTTTTTTTTAAGAATTGGTTATGAACTGCAATTTCTTGGTATGATTTTTTTAAATACTAAGAATATTGTTTATGGTTCTTGTTAGTGATTTAAAATTTTCGTGTCAAAGCTCAGTTCATTTTAGTGCCGGTTTGTGCATAGTCCTTTTTAGACTAAAAAACTGACCGGCGAAAAATGCTTTAGTTAGTAAGCTTAAGCTTGAAAATACATCAGTGCTATAAAATAAACTCATGTAGCGACTAGAGATAGAGCTAATAATCTCTAAATGTATAACAGTTTCAGGTAACACTAACTTTACGTATTTCAGTAACGCTCTGAAACGTTCTTACGGACAATTTATCATTGGTTTAACGGTAACCACTGGAAAAATATTAGTTACTCACTAGAGACGCTTCCTTATTGCGAAAACACCTTTTGTTGAGCTTGAGCATAAAAGGTATATTGATTCCATATGCCAATAAGTTCATAGATCAAGCAATAGCAGTTACCTCTCACAACACCTACTTTTACAAAACAACAACAAAAAAAACTATTTAATTAAATTATGAAAGCTAAAGCACAAAAAAAACTGATTACGTTTGTTTAAAAATATTGATTAACTTTCTATAACCAATATATATATGGTAGGTATTTTCTATGAATAAAATTATTTCTTTATGAAACTTATTTTTTTTATATTGTAATATTAAAAAATGTTTTGTAAAATGAAGTCATATTTTTATTTTTATCCATTGCATTTCCTTTCTATTTGGCATTTAGTATTTATTTTTTAAATATTTCATGTTGTGAAATATTTAACAGTACCATATCAAATCATTTTAATTATTTTAAAAAAATTATTAAACAAAAAGTGCTGCTAAAAATAAAAGGAAAAAAATGGGAAAATTTATAAAGGATTAAATAATAAATTGATAATGTTTATTGATTGTTTTCACTCAGTTTGGTAGCTGAAAGAAAGCAATGTCATAAAATATTCTAGTCCTCTCCAAACTTTACAAGTAATTATTTTTAACCTTGTATAACCAATAGAGATCTAATTCAGAATTGTGAAAGTATTTCCTATTTGATGTACTGTATAAAATATAACAGCTGTAAAAAGAAAATTCTTTTAAAAATATTTTTGATTGCAAAAATGGTATTTACCTTAACATTTTTCAAACACCTCTTTATTTAGTAAAAAAAAATCTCTTGTCAGTTACTGAAATAATTTCAAAATTATACTGAAAAATTACATGTAAATTTTTCAAAAATAAATACTCATTTTAGATTTTTTTTTTTTTTTTTCTCCTATCAGGCCTGGAAGAAAATAATTATTAAACACCAACTCTCAGCAAAAATTATTTTTAGTTTTATTGATTTATTTTTTTTTAAGGTTTTGGGACAAATTTTCAAGATGTGATATTGCAAAAAAACTTTACTGAAATAATATCTTCAAAGTCTTTATTTTTCATCACCTCTAAATTTTAAGTATTCACAATGTATCAAAACGTGGGGAGGATAACTGACTCTTTCCCCAATATTTCTACAAAGTTCTCTGATAAAATGACCTTTTCAACATACAGTGTAACTGGGATATAAGAGAAACCCGGATATAAAAGAGATTTTATCTGGTCCCAAATTAGAGCCATACTTATCTAAACAAAATAGACCAAACCCTGATATAAGAGACACCCGGATATAAGAGACTTCTTCTCCAGTCCCGACAACTCTCTTATATCTGGGTTACACTGTACATTTTATTCATTAATGGATTAGTGCTGAAAATTTAATTTAAATTGTATAAGCAACTGATTTTTGGTACATTTTTAAACAATTTTTTGTGGAAAACAATATTTATTTTATTTGTACCTAGTACTGTAGAAGATAGACATGAAAAACAATGATAGTGTTTCATTTCAGGAACATTTAAAATATGGCAAGAGTGTGTTAAGGTTGGGGGGAAACACCTAACTGATTGCTCTCCCAAGAACTACAGGGTAACAGGCAGAGAAGTGAAAGAGACAGGAAGAAACAAAGACAATATTGTCTCAGAAACCACAGAACAGCAAATGGCACACAACTTTAGGAATGAAATACTCAAGGGAATGACTTCAGAAGTCACCGAGTCTCGCAAATTGCCCACTGCAGGTTTTCACATCATTTGTATTGACAGAAGACAGTTGACAGAAATGCAAATGTGGACAAGTTGCTGAGATGCTCACTTCGGGACATGCCAAAGTGTTCTGCTGCTAACGAGGGGGCAGGGCTTTGAATTTGGATGTAACTGGTTTTGACAGACATATCTGCATGCAATTCATGGCCTCTTTTGCATCTATACTGGTGCATGTTCACCACACTCCCCCCACAATCTCCTGATCACAGATATGAAAGCTTGTAGGGGATTTCTTCTGCCGAGTGCTTCTCCAAGGTGAGCTGGTTTGTGTCTTTCAACCTCACCCCTATGTGATTCTTCCTTCATGGGCTCATCTGGCTTATTCATTCTCACAAGGATTTCCTCCTTACTTTTGGACATATCATTTTCACTACTTGTTGAAGATTGTGAACTCCAGAAAAGACAAAAGTCCCTGACATGGTGTGACATTCCATTCACCAAGACTAATTGCAGGCTAACAAGTTCAGTAATTTGTCACTTTCTGAAAGTTGTTGTACACAGATTATGTGGAGCCTTTAACCACACAGGGTCACCCAAATTGTGCACTTCCTGGCCCACCACAGACATCACTGAAGTCACTGAATCAATCCCTTTAAGCCAAAGCTTATAACTTTATTTGTGGGCACTGTCAGTGGTGAAGTGTCATCTTTGGGGGTTACATTGTATCACTGCCAGTAGGTCGTAGGTAGCCTCTTCGACAGTAGATTTCATTCTGGCCATAATCCTCTTGAAACTTGCTCTATTATTTTGTTTTCTGCTGAAATATGCATGCACTGGAATTGCAAATGCATGCTTCATCCTTTGGCAAAAACCAGGAACTCCTTGCTGTGGAATGTGGTGTCATTGTCTGTGAGTAGCACATGAGGTGGTCCCCTCTCACAGAACACAACTTCAGCTGACGTAAGATAATGACTGCCACTGTAGTCTGTGATGTTCATGCCAAGTACTATTTATTCCCAGACTGCCCTTTTACCAATGGACTGGCACAGGAACTATTGCTGTGCTCTCCACATAGGGCCCAATCATAGACTTTGACACAAAAGGACAAACTCTCTTCATAAAATGTGTAGTATGCTGCACTCCTGATTGCCCATTGTATTGATGTACTTCCATTATCTGACTGGGACACATTGTATTCAGGGAAGCAGCACACTTACTGCACAGGTTCAGTGCCGTTTTTGGCTATATCAAGCCACAGGCAACTTGTATTCTTGGATCTGTTCCATCATTGTGCTAAACCTTTGGCACACCAGCATCTTGTTTACTACTTTGGTACGCACCCTAGCTTTACCTTTGAGAGTGTCAGGCAGCCAGTAATACACATACAAGAAATCAGTTTTTATGTGCAAAAAACTTTGCCTGCCACTAAAGAGTCATATTTAGGCCTTTGAGTGCAGCATCCAGCTCAGCCAAATTGATTTGTTGGGCATTGTTTGTTGGTAAAAGTCAGCAGGCATCCTCCATCTTTTTCCAGCACCACTTTTGTCACTAGGGAGCATGCATCAACCCATATGCTGATTTCAGGTCCGTAACGCAGTAAACAGAGTGGAGTGGCAGAGCAATGTCCTTCATGCCACACAGATCACAGACCAGTTCAGCCTTTTCAAACCATTTAATGATAGATCCCGATCTGAATCATCAAATTTGGGTATTAGCCTCAGGTTGAATTTGCCATCCACCATGAATGCTGAAATAGTTTGTTGTAAAATACAGCAAGGGTGTGTTGGGGTTGGGGAAAACACCTAACTGCTTGCCCAAGAATTACAGGGTAACAGGCAGAGATGAGAAAGAGACAGAAGGAAACAAAAACAATGCTGTCTCTTATAGCACAGTGAGCAGCACACAACATTAGGAACAAAATGCCTAAGGGAAGAACTTCACAAGTCACTGAACCTTGCCAATTGCCCACAGCTAGTTTTCCTGTCACTTTTATTGACAGGAGACAGTTGACAGAAACCTGGATCTGGACAAGTTACAGATAGGCTCATATCTGGACATACCAAGCCTTCTGCTAATGGGAAAAACCCGTTAGGGGACGTGTTTTAACAGACATGTCTGCATGTGATTCATAACCTCTTTTGTGTCTGTACTAATGTGCATTCATTACAGTATTACTGATTTTATGTCTCCTCATCATAGTTGTTTTTTTATTGTCACATATCGGATATTGTGTCTGTCATATTTTATTCGGTAATGTTCTTGGAATTTCAAACAATTATTTATTCAATTCATGAGGAAAGACTATGCTGTTTCTACAGTCCATATTAAGGAGATGTCTAATATTAGTTAATTTTTAACCCATGAAAATTTCACAGTTTTCCTATTTTAATATTCTGATGAATCTTAATTCTTAAGTTAATAATTGAGTAAGCTCATGACGAATTCTACGACAAAATATATATAGAAATTCCCCTGTCACATTGTTAAATATTTGAGCTTAACAACGTTAACAAAATATTGCAATATAAATGCTGGTTGTTATATTAAGAAGTGGGTACAAATGAAAAAAAATTAAAATTGAAACAGCTGTAAAACACTTCTATCTTCCCTTCTTTCTTTTATTCATTCATTTATTTTCTCACTGAAACCATGTAATGTCTTTTTCCCCTCTTTCCGCACAAATAAAATTTAATAGTTAATTATTTATTAGGTATTGGCAAGGTGTAATGGTCATGTAAACTAACAAATGGTGGGACAAACACAATTACAATAGGATATAGGATTTTTTTTTTTTAATTCTTTTTTTTTTTTTGTATTCATATCAAGCTGTTAAGAAAATTCCTGAACATGAGAGCTTAGAACAGGGTTTGACAAACATTTTTGCCTCTGTAGCAAATCATGAGCCAGAAAAATGTCATAAACAAATTTTGAAATATTGAAATTATCCATTTAAATGCATAAAGTTATCCTTAAATCAATAAATAAAAAATTAGAGAATCATTTGTACTTGAGCAAAGATGTCAATTTGTAATCAATGAACTCAAGTTGCAATTTTATTAAATTCAGGCATCTGTTTGAATTTTAAAGATAAACTTTAAAACAAAAAGCATATAATGGTGGTAAATTATGTGTAATAAAAATAAAAATATTATGTGAGGCCAAGAAGGTGCAGTGAGATGCTCTCCTGGAGTCAAGCATAAGCCATTAAGCCATGCTTATGGCGGACAGTGAAGTTTCTCTATGGTGGTTAAATGAGAACAGTTTAGTTTTGGAAGCATTAAAATTTACAAGCCGTTTCCTGCTTCGGTTAATCAATGATTGAAGGTCCTTTTCAAAAGCAGTGGCCAGGTTAACTTTATCAGCTCTGACGGATTTATTATTGAGACAGGAGTAAATGGTAGTATCATCTGCATAAATGCCTACTTGGAAACTGATGACATCAGGAAGATCATTGATGAAAATCAGAAACAGTGTAGGGCCCAGGATAGAGCATTGGGGACACCCACATTTGTGTGAAAAGATCTGGAAGCAAGCCCATTCAGAACAACCTTCATTTCAGCATTTGCTAGCAACGATTGGATTAAATAAAACAATCGTCCTGTAATATCATAGCTCTGAAGCTTATGTAGAAGACTAGCATGCCAAACCCTGTCAAATGCCTTTGAGATATCTAGAGCCACAGCTCAAGTTTCACTGCTATTATCAAGAGTTTGATGTATATATTCAGTGATGGCCGTAAACACAACAGCAATAGACTGGACAAAATGAAATCCATATTGTTTGTCAGAGAGTAGGTTGTGATATGTAAGATGCTTAACCACTTCAGCCTTTATTAAAGCCTCAAATACTTTTCCAAAAAGCAGTAGGAGACTAATAGGGTGGTAGTTAGAGGGGTCGGAATATTCTCCAGAGTTCTTAAAAACAGGAACTTCCAACAAGCTGGAAAGCAAGAAGTAGTGTTGAGTTGGAAGAGAATTTCTGAGCAAAACATTCAACCTTATCTGCTGTAGATGTCAGGACTTCAAATTGATTGAATTGAGTATTTGATGTTGTTCAGCACGCTCTTGCAGAGCTACTAATAATCTCTAGAACTGAACTTGCGAAATGCCATAATGTAAGTTTCATTCTATCAGCCAACAGTAACTTTACTTCGTTGAGGACATGCTTGCACTCATTACAAGCAGAGATGTCTATTGTAATCAGACATCATTCTGGTATAGCCAGAAGAAGTGATTCCTGTGGGTTATAGGGGTCGATCATACAGGTGAGAACCAAGGGGATGAATGCAGTTTAACTTGGTATTTTCTTGCTGGATTGAAAGCATTGATATTGTCTTTCAACCGGGAGGAGCCCTCAGACACACATTTTTGAACAGGATGATTAAAAACTTAATTCCAAGGGACGTCATGAAGGAAATCGCAGAATGAGTCCCAATCTGCTCATTGATAACAGAAAAATATTCTGTTGGTAGGAGGTTCTTGGCTGGTGGGGGAGCAGAAAAAGAGGTTTACAGACACTACTGCATGATCATAGTTGCCAAGAGGGTAGAGCTGTGTAGTACGACAAGAGTCGGGGATAGAGGTAAAAAAGAGAAGTGTGTGTCCATCAGGTTCACTGAGGAAACACATGGGGAAGTCAACCACTTGCATGAGAAAATGAGTGATTGAGAAATACAAGGGTTTGTATGTCAGTGAGGTCAGTGATTGTTTAATCCACCTGGTAGGATGGGCCTTAAAGTCAATGAACACAAATGTTTGCAAATGACTTTAGAAATATAGCCTTGTCTATATGAGAAATACTATCTAACATGCAAAATTCTTTAGAGGAAAGGGAATGGTAAAGAAAGAAGAGGTAGCTGACTGAGTTAAGTAGAGAGAGACGGAGACATATATAAGAATGGTCTGTAGATTCAAAAGAGTTCCCTAGTCAGCAGATGTTTGTGGACATAAACTTCTAGGCCATGCATGTGGACTTTAGTGTCCTTTTTAAGGAGAGGAAAGTAACCAGGAATTGAGAAATCAGAAGAGGGGATTGAAGAGTTAAGATTAGTTTCACAGAAGGCTAGGATGTTCAGAGACTTTTCAAATCATTCATTCCACATTGCAGAAGTTGGTACGAATACCACAAATGTTGGAGAAAGAAGGTTTAAGTGTTTTTTGTTGAGCTAGTTTACATTTATATCTTTGGTTTTTATAGTCATTATGTTATGTGTTATTTTGGTAAGGAAAGGCTTAGGGTAGTAGTAGCAGTCAGTCATGTAACATGTGCAGGAAAGGAACTGATACAGTCTGCAGCATAGTCACCTCAGGGTTGCCCTTCAGAGGTGCTTGCAGGGACACCCTTTCATGCACAACATGCCACTGCTTGAACCCTGATATTAGGCAACTGTTGATCAGAGCAGCCTCTCAAGACGTTATGCAAGAGTTTGGATTTATAAGTACTAGTTGGGAACAGCAACCAAAAAACTGCCAACCTGGTAACCTCAGTATTAAGAGATAATGCCATCATCCATGCATATCACAAAAAATTCATGACAGCACCACTATTAAAGCCTAAGGAAAGGAACCAAGACCTCCTTCCTAAACAGGAAACAAGGGATGAGCCCCTACTACTGCTCAAAAGAAGGGGGGAGGAGTATGGATCAACTGAGAGGAAAGCCAATCTACTTTTATTAAATGCATAGAAAAATGAATAGCTTTCAAACTTCATATACAACATTTTTACTCACATCAAAATTTTAAAAAAAAATCACTGTTCTCAAAAGCAGTTGAAGATGTGTTTGCCATATGAATGATTTCAGGGTGAGCATTACTCCAAACTAATCCCTGTGCCCAACATTTGATGAAGTAACTTGTGGCTGTTCATGACTAGTTTGCCAATTATGTAACAATTTGAAGACATGGTTCAAATCTTGAAGTGGTTAACTGTTGGATTTGAATCAGGACAAATTTCCCCAGGCCATAAAAAATGATTCACAGCTGACTAATTCATAAATGGTGCAACAGTTTGACTGCACTTACTCACTATCCTGAAGCACTTGGCTGCAATTGATAAAATGTGTAAATCAGGAATTGTTTGCTGCATTCACTAACAAACAATATCTGAATTACCATTTGGACATATGTATATCTTTGATTTCTCTTAAATTCATGGAAACATACTTCTTGAAGGTCACATGATATGCAAAGCTGGATAGATAATCATGCTATTACTGTTGCCATATCAAAACCAGAGTTGCATCAGGAAATAGTTAATCATTGTTGCTGAAATATACAAAGCACCATTTACTGAAAACTGTAAAAAGTCGCAATGTGTGGTTGATGTATTCACAAAATAACAATTACACAATATCCACCTGTTGCATGAAAATGTGGGATCACATGTTGCATGGATGGCCAATGACAAACTCTTGTGATAGAAATGTTTTGTTTGTATAACTTTTTGATTACCACTTTTCCTGCTCTCTGTAGATCAAGGTTTATTCAATAATAATATCAAAACAGTATTGCAAAGAAGTTTATGATTTGTCTACATATTGGAAGAAAATAACAATAGTGATAATGTTGAATTATTATTATTTTTTTTGTAAAATAAAATGATTTTAATTGAACAGTTATTCAAAAACATACTTACCAACCTCTGCAGATCTACGTGCATGTTAATTTTGCATAAGTTCTATTAATGGAAACTAATGCAAACAGTTCTTGAATTACTTTTTCTGTTTTGGGGGATAAATTTTAAATTAAAAAAAGCAATAATAATAACAAAATTGCAATATGAGCTCTGGTAAAAATGGTTACTGAGACATTAAGTTTATAAGTCCCCAAAATTCAGGACACGTGAATAAAAGCATTGGTTGGATCCAATGACTTGACCCAAAGAGTTGTGAGTTCAATACCTGGCTACTGCAGTGGTGAACAAAAACTTGGAGAGTTGAGTTAAAGGAAGATAAGTGAGACATCTTGTAGATGCATGGCACGTGGAACTAGAACAATCTATTCTGGTGGATGAAATAAAGGGTTCAGTTCAAAATTCCAGTCACCTGAGTGAAATGTGAATATGGCAACAAAGATGAGGGCAACAGTCCAAATAATGTAAATAATTACAATACCTCATCTCCGAAATATAGACAGATAAAAGAACCGTCAGTTTTAATCAAACTTGTTTGGATAAATAATTGCTGCCTAAATATGTATTTTATCACATTAAATATTATTTTCAGAGGATACTCGTATTTGAGTAGATACTCTGTTTATTTAATAAACAGTATTTATTTATTTATTTATTTTCATCTACTGGCCTGAATGTTTGAGGCATCTTACTAAAGAAAAATATGCACTTTCCAGCCTGAATCTTGAACTTGCATTCCTTTGGGCAGAGAAAGCTACTGTTAAGCCTGGCATGCCTTACCCAACTTGGTCAGGTGAGGCCAAATTTATTACATTCAGATATGAAAAACTATGAGAGATTCTATGATGGGAAAAGTTTCACTTGAAGCCACTAAATTTTGATTAAATTTTATTATGGAATACCATCCTTAGAGAAAAGAAAAACCTGAAAATGGTAACTTCATTTGAGCCATAGTTCAAGAATTATACTTTGTTGAAATTTGCTTGAATTTTTGAGTTATGTATCCGTAGCATGGTTTACCAAATTCGGTACTTTGTAACTTTGCATCCTGAGAAGATATCTGGCTGAAAGTTTGTGTTCTTATAGACTGATACATTAGATGGGAATAGAATAAAGTCCTCCTTAGATTTTTGATCTTGTATCAAGTGGTTATATCTGTAGAATTTGAGACCTTAAGAGATCAAAAAAAGATATTAGCCAAATCTTAAAATGTAACAGTAATTCTACAGTAATATAAAATCATTTGCCCACACATAAGAAATGGATATTGTAACATAAACTTGTGCTGGTAACTTATCATTGCTAACTGGTAAAATTATTTTTTTACTGAAAAGGGCATAGATGTTAAAGTGAGTTTAGTATGGTTGCGTTTCTGATACCTTTTAAGCTTAAATTATAATTTCTAGTTTTGTGGCAAATAAAGTAAATCTTTTAAACAACAAAGATAACAGAAATAATGTATTTCCTACTTTAATGTTATCATCTATTAAAAATGTCCTAGCCTAAGTGATAGATTTCTTATGTTTACTGTTTCAGACTTAGGATTCTAATGTACACATTAAGAATAAATAAAAAAACATGAAATGATTTCTATAATTACGAACATTTTAGTTTTGAAATTTCACTGAAGAAAGAAAAATGTTGAAAAGGATTAATAAGCAGAATTTATTCATTGTCTATGCTTTTTTAAATATCTCTTCGTCAAACCAAATATTGGCATTTTTTTTAGTTATTTCTCTTGATATTAAAAATAAACCCATCTGCAAATACAAGGCTATAATTTTGTATGTCAGCTTCCCAAAAATATCCACAATAAATGTTAATATTGTTGTATTTAGAACTCCACATCATCATCTTAACTAAATATATTGAAATAATTTTTATTTATATATAAAAGACTTATCCAAAATTCATACCTATGATATTTAACTGAGTTTATTTAATGTAAATTAAAATTTTATTTCATGGTTCCCATGTATATTAAAAGCAAATTATCTAGAAGAATAAAAACAACTTCCAAATTTTAATTAACCATCTGTAGAATAATTATTTTATGAGATTTGTACAAAAAAGTGTATTTTGAATTAGTGATCTATTGTCAGTCAGTCAGTTAAGTGCCATATGTGATACACACTTGGGCGATCATGTATCTTTTCAATACATGACTGACGACGAAGATTTTTTCCCACAGTAGGTTGCTATTTCTTTCTGCAGCGGGCTGGTTACCAACCAAGGATAAAGAGCCCCGTCTGTCCTGTTATTCAACCCATAGCTGGGAGGAGAAGAGATAGATTCATGCTTTTCTTATAGGTAATTGTGCGTAAGTGAATCTAACTCAACTGGAATTTGAAGTTGGCTCTCCAAGTTCTCACTCCAAGCCGATATCCCTTACACCACAATGCATATCCGTCATTACCAGTCATATTTAAAAAAAAAAAAAAAAAAAAAAAATCAGTCATCGAAAAAAAAACCCACTCAACAACAGATTTAAGTAGAATTGTTAGATTTATTTTCTACCATAAGAAATAAATAAATAATAAATATAGTTCTTTCTTTGATATGAAACTTTCTTGATACATAACTGAAAAACTAATCTTAAAAGATTTGGTGGTGAAATAGGTTTGGAAGTTGTGATAAGAAACTGTTTTCAACCATTATCTACAAATAGATATTATTTCAAACCTTTAACCTTTAATTTCTGAATAATAGTAATAATAATTAATTCCTAATTGTTTTAATACCATTATTACAATATGATTGGACTCATATTCATATCTTTTTTTTTTTTTTAGAAATTAATTTTTAATATTCTTTCTTTCCAACATTGCTAAAAAAATATGAATATCTTGAAAACCACCCAAGATTTGAGAATATATTTTAATACAAAATTTTAATGTCATATATTGATAACATCCATCTTTTCATATTTCCTCAATAACTATAAAATAAAAGATGGTGTTAAAAAGTTCATAGCTTGACCCACTTTCCTAAATCTGACCAAATGACCAGATATCAGATTTTTCTAAGGGTTTTTTTTTTTTTTTTTTTTAGCTGGGCTGAGAGCCTTTCAGCACCTCACCCCCTCCATAAGTCTTATCATTAGATAGAAAACGTGCAATTGACCAGTTAGCTTATTTAGGAAGTCACGCCACTTCTCACTGGTCTGAATCAGCTGTTTTGTCTAACCCCACTAACTCTTGGGTGTTTCTTTACCTCATATTTCCTCTAGGATAATCTTGTATTCAAAACAGCTTACAATTTAATATAGCTGATTGACTGTCAATCCTTTTTCTCAAGTGTATGCTCAGGCCATCAAGTGGATATCACTCCACTTTTATGTATCTGGTGATCTCATTAATATTCATGAGGCCTCGTATTTTATTTTGAAAGCACATCTTCTGGTCTTTTCAGACCATTGATTTTTCTTAGAAATCATGATTGATTGAAATTTTAGTCTAGGGAACTTACATCTGGATATAAGTAATATTTTTGTTTCTACAAAAGTATATCTTAAAATTTATACATTCATGCAAGCAAACAACCAATAAATACAGTTGTTTTTTTTCTATTTTTCGTGTTTCTACTGTGATGTTTTATTAACACTAAATTAATTTTCATATATTAATCTACTAAAATGAAATTTTTTTTTATACAGTACTTTTTAAAATATTGTCCCAAGAGGAACGTGTTCATATATAATGATGTATGTATATTAGCATTAACTTGAAACTATTGTAAATTTAAAAACAGAAGTTTGCTTTAATTGAAAAAAATGAAAAAACTTGAATAATTTTTAAGCTAAGAATGTTTGGAGGAATTTTGTCCATATTTTTTTCATATTTATATGAATTGATATAGTAGCAGCAATATAATTGTACACACAGGAATTCTTTCAAGGATATTTTTCTTCTCAACTTTTAAAAGGTATTTTTTATGTACATACTGATAACCAAATCTGTATTTATACAAATGTAATGGTATATTCTTTCTTGTAAAAATTTTCTTTTGACACATTATTTCTTTTAAATTTCTAGAAAAGAGGTTATATTTGTGTTTCTCTCTGCCTTAAATGTTGAAGTTAAAATATGAAAATGAAAAGCCCAAAAATAAATCCCCAAAACATTTACATTACCACCTTGACCAATCAGAATGTTGGATCAACATTTTGTTGTTTTAGCCATTAAATATTACCAGTCTGCTAACCAGGTAAACAGGCTATTGTGCTGGTTCCAGTGTCAGCATAGGTTTTGAATTCAGTTGTTTTTCTCTTGACTGGTTGCTAACCAAGGCTAGAGTTCAGTCTGCACTGTCATTTAACCCATAGCTCCTGGGGATGAATTTGTGCTTTTCTCAAGAGTGTGTGAAAGTGAATGCAATTTGTCAGGAATTTGAGCTCAACATACTGATCCTACCTTCTAAGCCAATAATATGTGTGTGTGTGTATATATATATATATATATATATATATATATATATATATAGATAGATAGATATGTTTTGTGGTACAAAACTTTATGACTGCCATAAAAAGACAAAAATTATTTTTATTACCACTCATGATGATAATAGATAAAAAGTAAAACTGAAAAACGAGCTAGGTAACTGGTTTCGAACCTTGCTCAACAGAGCTAAATCAAGGTTAATAAATTAAACAGAATTATCACTAAAAAATGGACAATATGTATTGGAGAAAAAAAAATATATTGCTTAGATGGAAATTAGTTGAAGGCCCAATATGAACTTCTGTATACACAGAGAGGACTTATAAAATATAAATGGCCTCCAACACTTTCAAGTGGGACTTGCTGAGAATGGTAAATGAGTCCACACTGAAACTAGTAGCACAATTATGGATATTTATTAGGTGTTCTGTGATGGAAGACCCATACATATTGGTCAGAATGTCTGAAGGAGTGTACTTCAGGTTGCGGATTTTCGTTGGAACATGTTGCTTTATTCTGACATCCAGCGTTTGAGTTGTTCTCCCTTTGTAGCGCATACCACAACTACATTTAAAGGAATAGATTAAAGAACTATTATGATGTGGAGGGAGAACATCCTTACGCATGGACAGGCTTGGCAGAGAAAACCACACGAGTGTTAATGGCAAAGTAACAATGCCGAACTGCTACAGAAACCTGCTTAGCATATCTATCACTGATATTATCCAGCCAAGGAAGGTGCAGATACACAGGAAATCATTTTACTATAGCAGGTTTAACTTTATTGAATTCAGCAATTTTATTCTTAATTATTGCTTGAACAATGCCCAATGGATAGACATTGTTACAGAGAGTAGTAGTAATCCAACTTAATTTTAGAACAGATCATCAGAGCCCTATGGGTAAGAGTTTTAATTAAATTAATTTTACGTTTCATGGGACAAAAAGAATCCCAATGGGTATATAAACCAGTAAATGTCAGTTTACGGTAAACAGAAGTAACAAAACCTGATGAAGATCTGTTATCCAAAACATCCAGAAAGGGAAGAGACGAATCAACTTCCTTTTCCTGTGTAAATTTTAAAGCTGGCTGCATATTATTAAGGGACACAAGAAATTGGTCCGCTTCAATCTCATTACCGAAGAGACAAAAGGTGTCATCATCATAACAGAAATAAACGTCAAGTTTATTAGGTTTCAATAACATACTCTCTTCCTGGAACTCAACAAAGATATTTGCTAAAATTGGTCCCAAGAGAGAACCCATTGAAACACCAACTTGCCTGTGCATGATTCCGTCAAAACTAAATTCGACTGACATTGTGGCAAATTTCATCAATTCAACAAAAACGCCTTCCTGAATAACAGGAGGGGACAACTGACTATGATACAGGGCAGTAGCACATCGATAGTCTCAGCAAGTGGAATGCAGGTAAATAGACTGGAAATATCATCGGAACACATAAATTTATCCATCAACAAATAATGCTGCATAAAATAAGAGAATTCAAACAAATCTTTAATACAAGCAGTTATATTGTTCCAAAACTGGCTGTAATATTAATATTTCTGTTAGAAAGCCATTTAGCCACGCTATGTTGGGAAGACCCTATCATAGATAGAATAGGTCTCAATGGTGTCCCAACTTTATGGGTTTTGGGTAAGCCATAAGGATGGGGACAAATGGAGCCTGAGGGTCTAATTAAATTGGAAATGTCAGTGGGAAATTTCCAACTTTTTACCCACTTAACTAGACATTTTTGGAACTTGACCTCAATAGATAATGTGGAATCAAATTTATCTATTGGGCCTAACTGGACAAATTTAGAGGAGTCCCCAAGAATGGTCATCATCTTGTTAACATAATCTTGATAATCAAGAATAACAACACTAGTACCTTTGTCAGGTTTCATAATCACCAAAGATTTATTATTACGAAGTGCTTTTATTACCCAAAATTGTTCCTTGTTCCACTTTGATTCATTATGTGAAACAGGAGTACCTGTGTCACAATGTGCTATATTGTTCAGCTTTGTCTTAAGGTCACTGATCTTACTAACAGATTCAGGTTGAAGCTTAGCTAGCTGAGCAAACAAAACCTCAAACTCTGAATAAACTTCTTGCTTAATGTGCGAGGGGGGAACACAAAAATCCAATCCGTGTGAGAGAATCGATAATTCAAGCACAGACAACTGGTATGAAGAAAGATTTAAAACATTCTGACCAATACCAGGATTAGCAGAACACCCAAATCTTTTATAAATTAAATGTTGCAACTTATTCTGATATTTAGTCACAAGTCTGGAACAACTGCGCTCATGAATAAGTGTTGCATAACGGACAAAACAAATCCTATCAAAATAAGAAAGTAAGCGTATTGTAATACTCCATAGTTGATAATATTTCTTGTACAATTTGGCAAGACTATAAGAATGCTTAGATATGAAGTTGGTAATAAACACTTCCTCGATTTTCTGTCCTGGATGTAAATTATCCCTTTTTATTCTAAAAGGGGGACAGACTTTGTTAGACAAGCACAAATGAAGAAAGGACTTGTTAGCTGAGGCAGTTTGATTTTACTTTTAACAAAGAATTCAATCTATTGATTAAACACTTTCAATTGGTAATTCGAGTGGGACTTGCTAAGAATGGGAAATGAGTTCACACTGAAACTAGTAGCACAATTATGGCTATTTATTAGGTGTTCTGCAATGCAAGACCCATACGTATTAGTCAAAATGTCTGAAGGAGCATACTTGGAGCTGGTCAGAATATACATATGTTTGCTAAGATAATTCACAAAAAGGATACAGGCTTGTATAACGGCAATGGGCTCTTAGTTCTAAGAAGCTTGCAAGAGTTAAAAAAAAAAAGCAGATAAAACTAGAAAAGAAATTATAACAAAAACAACTAAGACCTTAAAATTACTAAACTTTATTTTAAATACCAAACATTAGAACTGAAGAAAGTATATAAAAAATTAAGTAAATTAAAATAAAATAACTAAAAAAAAAAATAAAAAAAAAAACACACTCAAGGTCAGGACCATAAGTAATTTGAAACCTAAACCATAAACAAACAAACAAAAACTAGTTCAACCACTCCTCCAATTCCCATAAGCCTCCAGTGGCCTATATGTATAGTGCCTAGACAAAGAGGAGTAACACATGGTTTGATGCTTAAAGCAAGAAAAAGTCAGAATCAGCACTGCATAGTGACTATATCCAACCCATTTATATGTACAAGTGATATTGAGCAATTCCACCATAAATATAACAACTTTTAAAGTATGTGTGTGTGTGTGTGTGTATATATATATATATATATATATATATATATATATATATATATATATATATAAATAAAAAGTGAACATTGAAGTCAACTCTCATAGGCAACAGGCTGTTTCATGCTAGGCGCAATCGTCAGGCTGCAAATGTTGGATTTTTCCTCGACTATTTATATATATATATGGGTCAGTGGTGCATTGTGGGTAATCTATTCTGGCAGTTATTTTTTTGAGGGAGTGGCTTGTTTGTTTATTTATTTATTTGTTTGGGTTAATTTATTTGTTTTTCATTTTCAATTTGTATTATTTATTCTTTTTGGTTTTTGATGTTTATTAATGTAGTAAAAAAAATGGGAAGGAGGATTTGCTTTGGTCGCTTATTAGTCTTGGTATGGGAAAATAATTACAGCTATTTATTTGTTCAATGTTTAGATTGCTTGCCATAGTCTATTCTGTTATTTTGGCAGGAGGGACAGTTTTTAATTTATTTATTTATTTGGATTTATTATTTTTACTTGTTTTTGCTTATTTATGCTTATTTTTATTAGTTCTAATGGTTATTTTAGTGGGGGCAGGTGATTCCTAATGATTTTTTTCAGCTTTTCATACATACAAATTAGTATACTTTAATTAAACGTATGTAATTTATTATATTTCAGTTCTTATAACAAAAAATAAAGTTACTCTTTTTAAACATGACTTGAATCTGTAATCACACCTTACTTGGACATAAGATCTTAACATTTAAGCACTTAAAACCAATGGGGTAAATCTGTTTGTTGTCGAAACTCTTAATTCTATCATAAAAGTTCTCTCACTCTGCTTCCAGTACACAAATGCAACGTATTGACACTGCTGTTGCACTAAAAATTATTTATATTTTTTTTGTTGATTTTTAGGGTTGTCTTGTGATCTCAGCGTATAATTGGTGTATTAGTTATAAGAGCAATGTGAAATTGAGATTAGGTACATGTATCATTCAAATGTATTACCATGATATTTCAATTATGAAAACAGTGAAAAAGTTTTTGGTATTGAGCTTCAGCTATAGACAATATACAAGTATATAGCATTCATTTTTTCGTAGCTAAGACTGTATAATTTACACACAAATAAAGTATGCTAATAACTTTAGGTCAAATAATAATGAAAGCTATTTTCACAATTACAAGATATCACTTCCCTATTATAAAGATGCCATCATATATAAATAATAACCAGTTACACTACTTCAAATATTCAGCTTAATAGCATTTAAAGTCCCATAATTGACAAAAAACACAACTCTAAATGTTCTTGATATGAATGGTTAATTTCTGATGACAGATGTAGAATAGTTGTTGCTTAATCCAGTTTATTGATGTTATGCATAACTGACATGATTTATTGGAATATTCCTCAAGGTTACAAGAAAAGTGGATTTGTTCAATAATTTATCTTTCTTTTGCAGCTGGTTATCTATTTCTCTTCTATTCATGTTTTTTTTTCTATATTTTCAAATGGGCTTCTCTATTAACTCATTTGTCTGTCTTACTTCCTCTTATCTACAGTCAAAGACTCATCAACCATAAGGTCAATGACTTAGGCAGTTGTCATTTAAATATATTACCTGTTTGCTGGTTGGTGTTTTTGTACATTGGCCTTACTAGTTGACCAACTGAAAGACTTTCACTGTTCAAACAATATTTAATTGGTGGCCTAAAACTATGGCAGTAGACCATGGGTAACAGGTGTCAGCTGTGTGAAGGTTTATGATAGGCAAGATAGTAAATACCAAAAGAGAGACTGATGTTTACAAATGTAGGCTTATGTCGGTTATCTTGTAGATAATTTGAATTATTTAAAAAAAAAATCAGTTGATATTATAAATTAGTGAATATCAAAACTGACTTCACTGTTAAAACTTTTGTAATCATTGTACAAAAAAATTAAAGCATTTTTTTGTGAAAGTATCAAATTTTTAAGGCTTTTAGTATATTTTACTAAGTTGTAAAAAAAAAATTTTCAGTTTTTGAGTAATCATTTTAGTCATTTTGGATATAGATTGAGTGATTAATTTTTTTTTTTTTTTTTGACTTACCAACCCTTTGTACATTATTTAAAGTTGAAACATATTTCAGATTGTAGGAGGTTGCTTACAGTACTCCATGTTCCCAAGAACTCCCTCATCTAAGAATTGACTAGGTTTGATGCTGTTTAATTATGGTGATCAAATGAGAACTGCTGTTTTCAACATGATTTAACCATAAGCTTTTGATGTGGAAGAATGAAAAACTTACCAAGTTTTCATTTAGGAGACCATATTCAAAGTGTATAAAACATTAGAAATTTAGCTCTTGAATATTTTGTATTGTTACTTTTAAACAGGAATCCATTTTTAATCACTTTGTGAGATTAGATCAGTAGACTGTCACCAATAATTTTTGTTTGAGTAAATGTTTTTTGTGATCATTTCAATATTCACTATTTAAAAGATTATTCATGTTCAAAATTTGTAATGGATTTTTTAAAAATCTATAAACTACAAAGTCTTATGTTTATTTAGTAAAAGTTTTGGACATAACATTTGACAATTTTAATATTCTGGGAACTTTCAGGGAAATAAGTTTGAATACAAGTTTCTACTGATGTTTTTGGAACCACTTAATAAAATTCTTAAGCTACCACCCTACATGCAAACTGCTAGTGGCCCACTGGCAGGCCGCTAATGGCAACACCAGCGGTCCTCTTGTGGCAGCTGATGGTGTACTACTGATGGGCCTATAGTGGTCCACCAGTGGTAACATTGCCAAGATGAACATGCCAGCAGCCCAACGGTGAGCCACCAGCAGCAAATGCTAGTAGCATGCCACCCAGTGATAAATTGATGGCTTGCATGTAGAGACATTAATGCCTGCTTGAATAAAGGTGTTTAATAACCAGTAAATTATTTCATTTAAAGCAAGCATGCAGAGGACAAGATGAAGATAAGCTACAAATTTTAAAAAGTGACATGTTAATTTACATTGTTTGATGCTTAACAGATAAAGTAGTGAAAATGTTAATTAACATATTTTGGCACTGAATGTGTTTACTGTCTATAATGAAACAAAAAAAAAAAAATAATAATGAATACAACAATGGTAACAGAACAAATGTCCTATACAAATGCCAAGTTTTACTGATTCCACTTTTGTTCATTCTTTTGTCCTATTCTCTTAGCTTTCTAATTTTGGTTGCCATTGATTTAAAGCTTTTTTTTTTTCTTTTTCAAGCATGTATCGAATATTTATGATGATATTTGAAATTACTTTTAATCCTTCACTGAAACAAGAAAAGTAATAATCTGAATAAATATAACACTTTTTAGTAGCTTTATAAAATTAAAAAAGAAATTTTGAATTGACTTTTAAGTCTTTGAAATTTGCAAAGAATTATATTTAGCAAGTTGATTACATGATAAAAAAAAAGAAGTTTAGATATAAAAACCACTGTACAATTTTAAACATTTAAATCAAATTGTCTAAGTTGTTTTTTTTATATCCTTTTCATATACTACTGAAATATACATAACAACAATTCCAAACAATAGGAAATTTTTCTCTCACACATTCATTTGATGTATTTATTCAGAAGGCAAACTACCACATAAATATGTAAAGGAAATCCTGAAATCATATGACTAATTTTAAAATAATCAGTAGATGGAGAAAGTTTAGATGTATAAGTATTGAAGATGCAGAAGTATACATACACATTCCTTTTACTGAGAAAATAATAGATAAAAAGTGTATCAAATATTTTATGGAATTTGTCAGAAAAAAATTGATATTTGTTCTTAAATGTCTTTTTCTTAATAATAATAAGAAAATGAGATGTCTGAAATGGCACCATATTAACACTACTCATAATAACAATGGAAACAAGATTGCAAAGAAAATGCTATTACAAATTAGCTGTGAAAATAGGTAAACAACTTGTTTAGAATTATTTAAGAATTATAGAAACAATTTTTTATAAGTTTCTTAAAGTATATTTCTCAATACTTAATAAAAAATATATTTTGCATGTTTAAAATTTGTTTTAGTTGCTTTTCTTGATAAATATATTTGTGCAGTAAATTGAAAATACATTGTCAGATATAAATTACTCTTTATGACAAATTTAAAGAATTGGAGAAATAGGTTTGATTTATAATTCATTAAACATAATCTGCATTATAAATGCCAATATAATAAGACAATAAGTGGATATTTCTATATTCATCCAGAGAATTCTATAATTATGGGTATCTGAAAATATTGTTTTTAGAAAGTTGTTGATAATAAAATAGTTTTGAGCTTTTTACTGAATGTAGAAACTAAAGCAGCTACTGTTTAAGTGTACAACTGGTATTTTTGTTGTTGTTGCATTAATATATATGTTGGGTTGCCATTCAAAGAAAAATTTAAGAGTAAGAAAAGGGCATTTAGGCACTTGAACTGACAAAGTACATGACAGGAAATCATTTCTTTTTTAACTTAAATATTTCCTTATGTGTATTTATATTTTCACTTAGGCAAAAACTGAAATATTTTACTTAAAAAATATAGTAGTACAAATATTCAAATAGCTGATGATTGCTACTAAGCTTATCTTAATCTAAAACAAGGATGAATTGTAGAAGACAGGGAGGTAAGAAAATCAAGTTGTTCCAATTTTCAAAGATGAGAGGGGGGTTTGCTTATAAAATCAACATTTAAAATCTTGGCTTTTACCTGGGCTTGACCACTGTCATCAGTAGAAAATACACAATTATTTTAATCATGAGGTATGTAGATTTTGACTTGTTTATGATAGCAACAAAACTAATATATAAATAAATGAACCTAGTAAACAGTTTGTTTTTAATTTATTACACATGGGTTGCAATGCAAAATGTATTTCTTGCTATGGGCCACAGTAAAAAACAGTTTGAAAAACACTGCTCTAAGGAACTCTACCCCTTGGTACCTTAACTGCATGAATTTAAGTGTGCTACTAGATTGCTAACTAGGTCTCATTATTTTACTGTTGAAATAGTTAGATGTAACTGTTTTATTCTAATAATTTCTTTTCTCTCACTTCTCGGCTGTGGAACTCTTCTGGTTTCTTGCTTCTCTGCCACTTACATTCTTCAAAAATTTAAATGCAATGTTAATTGCCATCTTCTGTCTTCCCAAATCCTGTTCTTTCATTGTCCCTTTCTCCTCACTAAAGTCTTCTCATTCACTTTCATTCCCAGTAATCACTTGCATCTTAGTGGCATTATCATCTTGCTTAAAGGTGAAATGGTTATACAAAAAATTAATGTATATAGTATTAAAGCCTGGTATTAGAGAAAGAGAATGACAAAAAAATGATATTTAAGAATTGAGTGTGTGTATGTGTGTACACACACACACACACACACACCTATATATATATATATATATATATATATATATATAAACTAATTTTTTACTAGTTTTTTGTTTGTCTTATATTTGTTAATCTTTTTATCCTATTATTTTTTCTACATTCTATAACATTTCAGCAGGCAGTAAGCATCATAAATAAAAATGAACATGATCCTTTATGTTTGACACATGCTACTTAATATAAAAAAGGAACAAAATATAAAAGGAAAACTATTCAAGAACTAACAATAGTAAGTTTCATCTAAGAAATTTAAACAACTTAATATAATTGTTTTTTGTATTCAATTACATCAGTTGACATAGTTTTATACTTAAATTGTTATAAACTATTTGTATTTAAATTGTTCTAATAATAGAAAACTATGAGTCAATGATAAATAAATTAGATTTAAATTCATGTATTATATAATTTTAACTAAGACTTAAAATTAGTAGTTTTGCAGTTTCAAAAAAATTAGTATCAGTTAGATTATGTTCTAATGAATATAAAATATTTTCAATAAATTTAGAATAACAAATATATTTTATTTGTTAATTTTGTTATTTATTACTTGTGGCACTATTTGAAGCTACAAAAAATCAAATCTGTATAAAATTTAAAGCCTTAAGCTTTCTGATTTAAGAAGATAGTTTTAAGTTATTGGAAGGACATTTTGAATCTATTGAAATTTCTTTTTCAATTAAAGTAATTAATTTTTAAAGGTGAGTTGAAAAGATGAACTGTTGATAAGTTTTATTAAGAAAAGGGTGTATTTAAGCTAAATAAAATTTTAAATCATTCTTATTATCAAGCAAGTATTCTTTTTAAGAATTAGCATTTGTTTATTCACATTTAGCTAGTCCAGATCTTTTAGATTTTATGTTTATTTGAATTAAATAAATTCAGAAAATATTTAAAGTAAGAAAACTTTAATTATTAATCTAAGAGGTTTAATGTGTTCCCTAAAGCTTTTGCATTATTTGAAAATTGTGTTTCATTGTTATTATAATTTTAATTTTGAAAATATTAGATAAAAATTTGTAGTTTTGTATTCTGCTGTTTAAATGTTTAGGTATTTTCTTTGTGATTATACCAAAATATTATAGTTAAACAGTAGAATTCTATTTTAGTATAACCTTTCAATGAGTTGCTGCAAGTTATTGATCTTTTAGCATATCATGAAAAAGTTTTGTTTTTTTTATTAATTAGAACCTATGTATTTGGAAGCATATATTAAATTCCTGACTGATGTCTTACACTTCTACCAACCTTAAATGACTCAGATGCATACATTATGACAAATAAAAGAACAAATTACTCCTATTTTTATTTCTTTGTTAATAATTATAAACTTACTCAATGTTTTTTTTTCTGGGTACAAAAGAAACCTTGAAGTTTGTGTGTTAGGTGTATCCTCTTACTAGTAAATAAATAAGTGTGGTTATTTTGGTTGGTCTCAGGTGATTGGCTAACTGTATTGAGAACATCAGACCAACATCAGCTGATGTGGTTGAATGTTGAATAAACCCATTCATACAGAAACAAGGAATTAAGCCTACTTACCTACCCACCCACTAACTACCCTTCTCTTTTTTTTTTTTCTCTGAATAGAAATCACTTCCCACTGGTCAACAAGTTATTTTTGTTTGACTACAATTTGTACATCAGGTTACCATTGTCAAGTACTGGTTGGTATAGCTTAAGTATTATAATATAGGCTGGAAGGTCTATCTTTATTCTCTATGATTCTTGATCAATAATAAATGTTGTCCCATTTGTTTAGAATGAAGATAACTATTTTTAAGTAATTAACATTAGTACAATATATGATATCCAAATTATATAAACCAAATATGAGTATAAAGATATATAAATATAAATATTATATCCAAATTATAAAAACTATCACTTTGAGTTATATTACTAATTATTAACATGTGTAAGGCAAAATAATTAAATAAAATATGAATTTAAAAAAAGGAATTTTTGAATGTTTTCCTTTCTTGTTTGGATTGGACTGTAAATCTTTTGATTGGAACTTTCTTTTGTATTTTCACTTCTTTTATATTAAAATTCATACTACCATATTTGGTAGTATATAACCCTTTTTACCATTTCTCTTTAATATTACAGTATTATACTCAGGTTAGTTACAAGAACTGGTAGTGTACAGATTCTAAGTAAACATTAACCTACAGGTAACTTCACCAAACAGATATTCATATATAAGACCTATATTGAGTGTTTTTTTGTTTTTTTGTTTTTTTTTTTTGTATCTCGACAAATACAGTATTTTGTATTAAAAGAATGCCTGGCATGGAAAAGTATTTTTTTTTTTTTTTTTTTTTTTTTTTTTTTTGCTATTTTTCAAATCTTGGAGAACTTCTGTTGGAATTTATGGGATGAGGAGTTATTATTTACATTCAGATTATTGTTCTCATCTTTGTTGTTGTTACAACATTTGGTCATTGTGCACTCTGGCTTTCATCAGATATGTATCAATCCAAGTAACCTACAGGGAATTCTGAACTACCCCCATAGATCAAATAAAGAGTTCAGTTTGGAATTTGACATAGGTTACCTAGGTTGATATACATTTGATGGAGGATACAGGGCACAACAGACAAAACATTGTGATAACAACAAAGATGAGGATAATAGTCTGTAAATATTGGAGTGCTTTAATTAACAAGTTTCACTTATATAGCACTATGATAATTGAACTGTTTGTAGTGTCCTTTTCATTTCTCTGACTTGTAAGCTTCCAATTGAAACATTCTTGTTTATACCATTGTATTTGTTAAATTCTTTCTGCATCTTCATCCTATCAGTTGGGAAGGTTGCTTCAAAGTTCAAGTATTTTAGAACATTGTGATGGAATGATCTAGGCAAAGATAATTTTTAAAATATTTATAATATTTACAAACATTATTCCTAATAAAAATGAAATCGACCAATTTATAATCAACTTCATCTTCTCTTTGCATAAGCATGAAATGCAAGGTTGACTCAGTTTGTTTACCATAACAATAATATTTTTTCATTAATTATTTTTTCTCGATCTTGGTAAAAAAAAAACAGTATATATTAGGAATGTGCTTACTGATGTGTTAAAGGAATTTGATATTTGTGTCTGGGTTTAAAGAAAAACAAATTGAACTTGTGTTTCTGATAAGTGGTTTATTTTTTATTATATTTGTAAAAGTTTATAAAATTAAAATCCTTTTCTGAATCTTGATAAAAATCAAGGCTGGCTCATATTCAAGATCACTTTTTATGCAAATAGTAAAATTTGAGTTTGTAGCAATTTAAGAAGGAATTTTGAAACATCAATTTGTAGTAATTCAGATATCAAATTTCACAAATCTATAATTTAATCATGACTAAAAAGTATTAATTATTATGAACTTGATGAGTACAATCTAAAGCTGGACTACATTGTCATTTAAAAAAGTCTATTCATTTCAAATAAAAAAAAAACAATCTTATATTTAATATTGAAACTATTCATAGATATTGATTTGCACAAGGTCACAATGTGAGGCTCCTGGTGAGGATCACTACACTGTAATATTGGTCCACTAGACTAACTCACTAATCATTACTTCAGTGTGAAATAGCTTTGAGGCCATTGATAGCTAAAAATTTTATGCTGATACTAAGTTTAACCTTCAGTCCTGCAACAAAACAGTGTTAAAAGGACATTTTTTTCCCTTGACACCGCTATTATTTTGTACTATTTTTACTCCCTTGGCAATGTTTATTGTTTTAAAATACAATGATGATTAGAATTTTAATAAAATACAATAACATACAAAAGTGAATTTATACATTTTCTTTGTTCTTTGAGAATTTATAACAAAAATATTGAACACTATTAATTTATGACATTTTTTTATTTACAAGAATAATTTTATATTTACAACATTTGAAAAATGCAAACCAACAAATACAATTTTTATCATTTACCAATTTATAAAGAAATAAATATGAAATTTTTTTTATTCATAAATTTATAAAAGTTTACTAAATCAAACAGATGTGATCCAACTATAATGAAATCTTTATTATTTAAAATTTTATAAAGTTCAAATCATTTTGCAATTTGCTGATATTTTGCCAACCATTTCAAAGAAAACAGTTTGTTGAAAATTGTATAGATTTTTATACTTTTTAAAAATTTCTTTTTCAAATTTATTTCTTTATAAAATGATAAATAATATATCTTAATAAAACAGTAAATAATAAATATTGTATTGTACATGGTTCGAATATTTTTATAATCTTTTAAATAAACATTGCTGAGGAAGTCTTGTTAGTTTAAAGTAATATCAGTGTCAACAGAAAAACTGCGCTTTTGACATAACCATTTTTTTTGTAGGCACAAAGGTTAAAATTTTTTAAGGACTTAGCAGAAATGAATACAGTACCTAAACTAAGAAGTATTTCTAAGAAGAATTTATCAAGATGCCTTGAAGCCAAATACAATAATAAAAAATTAATTCTATCATAATGTATCCTCCAAATAAAGCCTAAATAAATGACAATGATAATTAACATTTCTATTATGATATGTGCATATATAAAATGTAAACAATTGAAATTGATTTAGTAAATATTCGATGGCAGTATTCTCAAGAATTTTCTTTCTGTGTAAATCCCATCAAACATCCAAATAGTCACAACCACTTCCAAAACCATTATGGATATTATCAGAACTAAAAACGCCGATAACAATAATTCAGAAACAGGCATACAGAAAATAAATTGCCAAAACTGTTCCTCACAATACATTGAATAAACATGCAGAAATTTTAAAAAAATGTATCTATGAACACATGGTGCCTCATAAATAACAATTTAAAAAATGCACTAGTTATACACAGAAATAAATTCAACCACAATTTTAAAGATCTAAAAGCTGCCATACTCATCAGAAGAAAGTAATTTTCTCAGAAGCAAAATCCTTGAAAGTGCCACTATTGAATATTATCAAAATATCAATCTACACCCCGGGTTTTTTCCCAATTTCACCTTTCCTGAAATAATTACTACTTTTCCAAGCCAATGTACACAACAACAAATATGTTGAAAAATCAAAAGAAAATGGTTAAATCCATCACTTCAGCCTTTGTAGATGTACAGCACATACATCTATCTCATACCATAAAAATCTAATCACAATCCACACAATATTCATAAAAAATTATTGAATATTAGTTGCTCAATTTACTTTTCACCAGACTTTGAATTATGACACTTTGTGCCCTCGACTTTGCTTTGACTAACCTCTCAACCACCTGATGAATATTCATGAAAGTTCTCAAATTTACAAGCTTTGATAAACCAATGACATCCTCACCTGTGTATATAAACATGTGCAGCATAATAAATCCTATATATCATTGGCTAAGTATAGTTTTTTTTCTTTTTATTCATTTTGTCTCGTCTACAGATACATTTAATCTGAATTCGTGAATATATATATATATATATATATATATATTCACAATTTGGAAAGTAAGATGGATAAACTCAATAGACACAAAATGTCTATACTCTTAATAAATGTTTGAAGGAACAATTGCTGCTTAATTATACTAAATATACAGATAACTAACTAGATATTATCATTATATTAAATATTATTCAGTGGTTGATGCATTACTCTGAAGAAACATAAAAACAATAAACATGAGGATTCTAGTTTGAAAAAAAATTGATTCATTCAAATTTGCTTGAAATAGTTTCCCAAACAATCACCATTATCAGAAAGTAAATAGTATCTAAAATTAGGATCCGTTATATATTCCCATAAGCACAAAGACCTTTTGATAAAGTTTTAAAAACAAATATTTTTTTTCATTTTATTGTTTATTTGTGGCAATATATGAAATGGTAAAAAATCATAAATTATATAAAATTTAAAAGTTTTAAATTTCTGCTATAAGAAAATATAGTTTCCTATTGCACTTAAGTATTTCAAAATTATCGTTTTTACTCTATTACAGTCAATAAGAATACAATCTTGATAATTCTTTACAACATTTAATGAATTTATATTCATTATTAAACTTACTGTTGAAGCTGAGTTCTGCTCTAGCTAATTTTTTTTTTTTAATCTGAAAGTCATTTCAAAGATTTTGGGTTCTGTTCTCTTACTGTTCAGTATTTATAAATTTGACTTGAATTAGTTAAATCTTAATTATCTATCATATAAGATACCCCTTCCCATTTTAGCCAGGAATATTAAAAAAACAATAGGTGGAGGTGATCCATGCATTGACAATGACATGTCTGATCTGCTAAACTATTATCACTCTAATTTTAAGTTTTGCTTAACAAAGAAAAAAAACAGCCCCAAAAGATAAACATTTCTATAGCATCGATACAGTATTATAGGCCTTTTTCAAATTGTGATTTGTCACTAGTTAGTTTTGATCTAATGAGTTTGTTTGAATTAAATCTTCATCTTTGTTTTTATCAGTTTCCTGATAAATTCATCTACATGATTATTTTCATTACAAATAAACTGCATTATAATTATAACATTTCCATCTAAAGAATCTTTTATTTCCTAATTGACACAATTTTTATTATTTGGTCATCACTCATTATGACCATACAGTGACTGTTTGAGAGTTGTAAAAGTAACTGATATTAAGATGAAAGAAATGTTACTTAAAGAATTACTAATTATTCACAATGCTTCATTTAGAAAATTAAAAAAAATATAGCTATTAATACTATTAGTATGTGTAAATAAAAAAACAAATATTAATGAATCAGGCATTCGGGGGAAATAAGAAATTGGCTATTAGATGTGAATGACTGTAGCTGGTGATCACTGTGGCCTAATCAGTAAAGCAACCATCACATTTAGACAGTTTTTTTTTGTTTTTTTTTTTAAAGAAATGTTGGTTTGAATATTGCAAGTTTATTCTTTACTTCTGATCTGTGTTACTTACAAATGACTGTAAAATGTTGGCATGAGGTTTTTGATAAAAAGTAAACCTAAATTTAGTTGAAACAATAATAACTAGTATTACATGTGAAAATTTCATGATTTTGCTATTTGAATTTTCTGATGAATCATGATTCTTAAGCTAATGATTGAATAAAATCCTTGCAAATGATAAAATTCCTGTGGAAATTCCTCTGTTACATTGTTAAATAATTGAGCTTAACAACTTTAACGAAATATTATAATAACAATAAGTATGAATGTAAGTCCTTAGTTAAAGGTAAAAGAGTGCAAATTAAGATTGAAAATTGACAAGCTTTTCCATTTCACTGAAGCAGATGTTAAGCACATGAAAGCATTATTGCATCCTATATCTTCTCTCTCTCTTTTTCTTTTTCTCACTGAAACCAAGCAGCATCTCTGATATGTCTTTTCCATCTTTTCTTACACTCAAAATGGAATAATCTATTATTTATAAAGTATTGGCAAGACATAAATACATGCTAAGAAACAATCAGAATTATAACCTGATAATAATCACTACATTTCTAGGTTATTAATTTGGAATATTTTGGATTCACAATTTGTATTAACTTCTGTCTTTTATCACTTGTGCTCAGTGAATTAGCAGATAATTTTCCAATATGTTGTACAGTTTTTAAAAATAATATATTAGAAACATTCTAAAGTGAAATGTATATTTTTTTCTTAACTATTCAAGAAAATTATTATCAAGTGTAAGGTTCATTTAGTGTTTAATTGTAATGAAATAAAGAACAAAATCAGTATTCTGATGTTTGGCTATTAAAATACTGATATTTGAAAAGAACTTTTCAGTATTCTTTTATATTAATAGCACAATAATTTATTTCAGAAAATGAATATAAAATCTTACCAAAATAGAATATCATAATCAAGAAGTAACAGCAGTTTGTGTGACATGGTCTTTTAATGTCTCTATTTGCTTTCATTTATATATATATCACATTTGGTTATTTTCCACGGCCCTTTTATTATTTTTTTATTTTTTGTTGAAATTTTACGAAAGGTGAATGAAGATTAGGATAAATATAACATCTAACCTTTAATATTTTGAAAATAATTAAATTATATCTTCTCCACAGTGTTATAGCAGTGCTGGGAGCTTGAGTACCCTGACCCATTTTTTGCTGGAACTGAAAAGTAAACAGAATATTAAATTTGTCTTGGCCTTTGTCTAAAATCATTACTGCTATTAATTTTCAAAATAAATTGGAAAATGTAATTATCCATGTTTTTTTCATCTCTTTTTAGCTTCTAAAACTTTTATATAAGTGTTATATGTGTAAAAAAAGTCTATAGGTCTCATTCTAGAAAAAAGTACAAACAAAAAAGAAAAAAAATTGGGTATTTAAAATCAAGATAAAAAAAAATGCTCACAGTAGGATATTATAGCCACCCCCACTCCGCAAATGTTTATTTTATGAGAGCATCAAATAAAAAAAAATATCCAATCAAGAATCTTCAAAACTTAGATTTGATTTAGCCCCCTCTACTTTTTTATGTCCTACTCGTGTGTGTATGTATGTATGTGTGTGTGTATATATATATATATATATATATATATATATATATATATATATATATATATATATATATATATATGAGAGAAAGAAAGTTTTTTTTTTTTTTTTTTTTTTTAATATACATTTACATATTGAAAAAGTTTTATATTTCTTTTCTCATAAAGATTGCATTTTTACAAAGAAGTTTAATGTATGAGCAATAAGTTGTTTTGTCACAACTGAGTGTGGGTTGGTTAGCTGCCAGTTAGGTGTCCTGGTTTTTACCCTCACCAGCTGTCTCACTATTGTATCTCATAGCATCAATAGCACTGGGATGGATGGCAAGAATTATTGTACCAGTCAAAGCATATCACCTGATGAGGTTTAAATTAGATGTTGCCTGAAATGTAGAAAATACTAATAATGTCAAGAAACATACAATATTTTATAATATATATATATATATATAATGGGTACATGGATGTGTGGTTAGAATGTTTGCTTTCTGACCATGAGACCCAGGTTTGAATCTCACCAGAGTCAATTTGAAGGAACAAGCAGAATTAAAAGGTTTGAAAAGTGCCTGAAAACCATACCATGTGTTGACCCAAGCCATATGAGTAGATGGAACTCTTGGAGGCCATTGATGGTTGTGCTTGCATGAAGTCACAAGTCACTGAGGGTTTGAACATGCTGGCCTTATTCAGACTGCTGATCAAGCTAGATAATGCATTCTATCCCTGTAACTGAGGTCTGCTCAGCATAGTTGCAGTATAAACCACAGGTGGGCTCTGTGGGTGTTGAACAAACAAAAATGTGCCTGAGCGGGCGTCTGCAATGGGGATTATCTAGCCACCCTAGTAGACAGACATCCTCGGATACGAGTGGCTAGCCATCATGTATGTATGTAATATATATAAAAAATATACACAATACCCTACATTAATTGCACATCTCTGAGTCTCATGCTGTCTGCAATCCTCAAGTGTCAATTTTACACCTGAGGATTGCAGACAGCATGAAACTCTGAGTTTTACAGTCAATGTAGGTATTATGTATAATAAATGTATATTAAATAGCTGTGTTACTTAACATTGAGCACTGTTTTTTCTTACACCGTGTGTGTGTGTGTGTGTGTGTGTGTGTGTGTGTATGTATATATATATATATATATATATATATATATATATATATATATAAACACTTGCTCATACATTTACCTATATTTATTTATTTGATTGTATGTAATATATATTTGAGAAACTTGTAATATCAGAAAATTTCAAAAAATCAATACTTTTCCACATTTCTTTGCGTTTATTTGGATTAGAAGTATCTTTTGACTGTAAAAGTTCTGTCAGTAAGTCCAAAATTTCAAAGTTTTCCCATTTTTTATTAATATCTGTGAATTAGATTGATACCTTGAAATTTTACATGAATTTAAATTTGATTTTTACATAAAATTCATGACTATTAAAAAATTTTAAAATGAGTGATATGTTTCCTTAAATTCTTGGAAATTAGAAAGTTTACAATGTTTGACCAAAAAGGATTCCTCCAAAATTCTGTGGTTTGATTAATTGATCAGATTCATAGAAGTGGTTTAAGCTGACAATTTTTTGACACTCCCTTGTAATGCTCTTTATATGAAGTTAAAATAAACTTAGGTTTTGTTTTTTTTTGTTTAGTGGTATATCTACTCCTTATGGGTGATTTAATGCAGAAATTTCATTTTCTTAGGAACATTGGTAATCTCATTTTCAAAAATGTATTGCTGGCATTATTTTTATTTATTTATTTATTTATTTATTTTTTACAAAAATGTATTGCTGGTAATTTTTTTGCCATGAAAATTTATTGCTGCTGGTTTTACTATAAAAATGTATTTTTATACTTTTATAGTGTTTTGACCCCAGTTTGGGAGTTAATTATTTGCCCATAGTTGGGACCCTAACAGGTGCTACTATTCCGGGTCAGAGTGAACCTGGGAACAATAGCAATTAAGAGGTACTTCCATACTCCTCAAAACCTCCTGATCAGAGGTCTTGCTGTTGGTTAAGTTAATCATCAAACCCAGTTTTTGTTTTTTAATTAGCTTTTAATTTGGCAACTTTTTTTTTCTTTTAGAAGAAGAAACTTAAATCTTATTCAATCATGAAAACATTCTTTCTATAATTCCTTTATTTAATAAATTCTTAATATAAAAATTAAGGGGAAGTGTTTTTAAAAATCTCTAAAGAATTGTTCTATGTATCTGCCTTTAAATTCGAAGAAAAATTTGGATATTTGTTTTAGATGAAAAATTTTGAATATTAATTTCACTTCTAAAGATGTAGGCAAAACAGAAACATTAAAATCCATTTTCTTCTTGATATCCTCAATGAAATGAAAATTCACTAAGGATTAATAGTACAAGCTCCAGGGCAGGGGAGAGGGTATTCAACCCATACATCTGGAGGGGCAATTTGTTACCTATACCAGAGCATGCATACATACATGAAGTTTCAGAAAAGAAATGTTGGACCTTTCAGAATTACTTATGAGTGTGTATTTTGCAGACCAGAAGACGCATACCCCCAAATCCACTAAAATGGGCTTAAAACTGCCAACATCCAATCAACCGAACTGAATTGGGCATACATTGTTCTGGAATGTGTTAAAGTGCAATGTTCATGACATCATAAAGATATATTAAAGTGCAAATGACATTTTTACAGACCAGATTTAAGCAAAATTGTTGTCATTTCTGCTGTCCTCTTTGATTTTATATGCATGATTCATTTGATTTTATAAGTTTTTTGTTGTCATGTGTCTAATTTGACTTGCATTTTATTTTTTGAATAAAGTTTCAAAAAACAATGCTCTATATGCATGAGATGATACCCATGTGATGGTTAAATGCTCTGGTCTTGAGACTAAGGAGGATGAAAGAATGAAATAGTTTCATTACCATCATTTGTGTTACAGAGACTTATCCAGGCTAATCACAAAATGGATGACCTTAAATGAAATCAAAACAAGCCAACAAGAAGATGACTAGCAGAAATCAAGGGACCAGGAAACCAGAGATGAATGCTTCAACATGTTATTGAGTTTGTGAAGGATCATGTTGTTAAGAAGTGAGATTGAGCCAACATTCATCCCTGTATTCAGAGATGTTAGTAGAAAGAGGTGTCCAGGATCATGTTCTACAAATGTTTCTTCTTGCACAAAGATCAAACTTCAAGATTACTTCTTTAGTGATGAGGTAGCTTTCTTCCAAAACAAACTAAGATTGCCAATGTTTATTTACATTAATAAAATTGCCAGTAGAATATTCTGAATTGTGCAACTTCATGTTTCTCACAAGAGAACAAAAAGTGTGCAAAATAGATAAATAAGAATGCTAACAAAAAATGAATAACTCTGCTGTTTTGTTTATAGTGTTAGAAGAACAGATATTTTTCACAGTAAATATGTTGACATACTAGGTGATTTGACCAATTAAATTATTGATGTAAAAAAGACAAAAACTGATGAAAGCAATAACAGCAGTGCCTGTTTCCTTCAGAATATACAAGTAATCTCCAAATAGATAACAAGATATTCATATAAATATTTGTATCAAGTAACAGCAATTTTTACCATGGTTTTTATTGACTAGTTTTTATTGAACACATTATTCTAATCCTTTATCTAAATCTCTTTTTGATCTTTGGATTAATTTACCCACTTTCTCCACTCCACACATACAAGCTTACTATCATTGTTACTTTCACTTTCAGAATTACTTATTTATTTTTGATCAAATATTCAAAGATTCATACTGTGGGTTTCCATTATATGATTAAATATGTAGAGATAAGCAAGTATAATATATATATATATATATATATATATATATATAGTAAAGGTAATAAATCTGTTGGTATATAATCCAAGTGGATCCTAATAATATAAAATATTAAAACTGATCCACACAAAGAGCTCAATATATTTATTATTACAGAGCAGAAATAAAATCCAATATGAAGTAATTTTGGATTTTATTTTGTATTTTTATATATATATATATATATATATATATATATATATAATATGTGTGTGTGTGTGTGTTAAGGACAAAAGTTTGTAGAATTTTTTTCACTGAATTTCAAAGACAATACTTAGATATTTGTATATAGATTTAGCCAACCACATATGCAATTTTGGTTCCCTAACTGTCATTATCTTTGAAGCAGCTTCTGAGAATTGTCATTTTTCTCCATGATGAATAGGTCTAAGTGCTTTCTACAGACTTCCCAAGAATTAAAGTTCTGTTAAGAGAATTTTGTTGGGATTGAAGTAAATGGTAATCAGAAGATGTAATGTCAGGTGAGTACAGAAGATGAAGCAGGATATCCCATTCAGTCTGTACCAATTTCTACCAGGACTGCAAAGAGACATGATTTACAACACTTATATGAGATACGTGGAGTTTTTTCTGTGATGTCTTGTGTTGTGCAACCTGGATTGTTTTAAATTGCTGTTTTGATTTGATCATCATCAACAACAACTGTGGTTTTGCCAGAATGTTCTTGGTTTTCTAGATTAAAATTTCTCATGAACAGTACTCTCAGTTATGACACTGTCTCCATAAATAGAACATATCTTTTTTGCTGTTTGTACAGTGTTTTTCCTTTTCAGAAATAGCATCAAATGACAAAAATGCATCCCATTTTCATCTATTTTTACTTTTAACATAAAAGCATTTAAAAATTCACAATCCAGATAGGAATATTGTAATAAGGTGCATTTAAATGTCACCTCTCAGAATATGTATATATGTCATAAAATTCAGTCACATGTGAAATGAAATCATATTTTCAAATGTCATCTATTGAAAAATGCTCTAAACTTTTGTTCCACACACACACACACACATATCTAAAAGTAAATTTTAATGAAGGGTACAAAGAAATTCTTGATAAAACAATGTTTTATTTCATTTGTAAAAATTATAACCTAAACTAAAGCCTTAATCAATTAAGGATCTTGAATGCCTTAAGATAAGCTTTTACTTTCTTAGGAGATCTAAGTTTTTAAATCCATTTCTTTTCAGAGACTCATAACCATGAATCATTTCTTAATCTGCTTTTGTCTCTATTCATTTTATCTACTGCTTCTTTTACTTATTTACATTTATTGTTAGAAATAAGCTATACTATTTAATCGAGTCTGTTTTTAGTATGATTTGAATTAATATTAACAAAATTAAATGTGATAATATTGAGGATGATTTGAATTAACAAAATTAATGACATGTTATTATCAGTCAAATAACCTATATTTAATCTTTTTATTTTTTTAGTTACTTTCATCTTCAGTATGTGTGCATATATATAATACACACACACACACACATTCTGCTTGTTTGTATACAAAGCCATTAGGCTTTTCTATTTAGGATTAGATTGTGATATCTTTGCCCACTCCTGACCCCATGCTTTTTTTTTTTTTTACCAAGAAATCTATATAATGATATTAGTCTGGAAGGCATTATGAGAAGTGAGTGTGAAGGAGTGGAGAAAAAGGTGTAAAGAAAAAAAAAAAAATACTAAGATGTAAGAGAGCTAGAAAAAAATGAAAGGAATAAACATATATCCCTTGTTTCCTGTTTTGGATTGGGTTTCCGGTTCCTTCTAAAGTCTGATTCAGCTCTGTACTCCTAACATTTGCACCTGAACTCTGAAATTTTATTCACTATTTCATTTTTTTTCTTTCCGTCAGTAGGAGTAAATAGGTTTGCCTATTATCCAGTTCACACTCCTCCCAGATCTTTTGAAAAGGAATAGAGATTTATCGCTTGTTTCTTGTAGGATTGGGTTTCTGGTTCCTTCTAAAGTCTGTTTCAGCACTATGCTCCTAATGCTTCTCCTTTCCTACACTAATATAAGTCCAAATAGTAACCTTCTACCATGAGCGGCTCTTGGGCCTTGTATTAGGTGAACATTAGTAAAAAAAATGAAAACTGAGAAAGAGAGAGACTGGGGACAGATGACTACAAATAAGTTGGGTTTGTTACCTGGATATTGAGTCAGTAAAATATTGAAAATCATAAAAATTATTTTTGAAGCAATATAGCAAAAGGAAGATAGGAGTGTTGCACTAGAAAATGTTTGTCTCTTCCTCATTTCTTTTTTATAAATGAAACTGTATGAGGTTTAGAAAAACATTTAGCAAGGATATAGGGAGAGAATAAGAAGATACAAGCACATGTGAGAGAAGTACAGAGGCATAAGATAATAAATAATCTTAGATGTCAACAATTCATGAAATTTCTATGGGTTTAGATAGTTCATGAATTATTTCCCTTCTTTATGATGTTTTCATGTCAAGTTGGAGATAGGTGATTTGCCAATAACCTCTGATCCAAATACTTACCAGATATCCAGAAATGCCAAAAAAAGGAAAACATGTAATTCAGTATAAGTTCATTTGGAAGTAGGTGACAGATTGAAGTACAAAATGAAACAAACTAAATATTAAGATTTATTTTTAAATTTGCCATTTTCTTTTTACTGCTATAAAAATCAAAAAGTATGTATGTATATATAATTGTGTGTGTGTGTGTGTGTTTAAATTTAAGTCTCATTTTTTTGTTTCATTTTTTATCTTGGGAAATAACAAATGCTGTAAGACACTCAATGCAGACCAAAGTCACTTATAATAGTTCACATGACTAATTTACTTACCAAGTATTTTAAGTAATATAAATATTATTTTTAACATTTGACCTCACACAGCAACTATTCTTAATACAAAAAGAATGTAACTCTTGGATAAGTAATTGGATAAAAATGGAAAAAGTCCTATGTGACAAGTTTCATCCTTCAAAAGGACTTCTTCAGACTAAATGTTTTTACTGATGAAATCATGTATATGCAGGGGGATGAAACAAAATATGAAAAATGTTGATTATAGTTATACATCAAGAGAAATACTTGGATGCAAGGACACTTTAAATGTTTAAATCTCTAGCATCTGATGTGTCTAGAAGCACAATCTATCTGATTTAATTCAGCTTTCTACTACTTTTGTCTTTAACTATTCCATATTGTAATAATAGTAGTTTTTCTAAGACTATATGCTTATTATCCTGGATGTAAATTTACCATAGAAAACTCAAATTAGTGCACTCTATACATTTTCACCTAAATAAATTACTTTCTCCTTTAATTAAAACTGTATTCTTTAAATCAATATTATGGTCAGACTTATCATGAATGACTAATACATTGAATCTGTTGTTTTATAAAAGATTCAAAACTCTTGGTTGGTTTAGTGGCATATCAACCTCTATGGATTATTTAATGCCAAAATCTAAATATTTTGTATGCAATTTAAAAAATTTTTTGAGATAATATTTTAGTGATACAAGTCTTAATAATTGACCCATTTAATGACGTGGGGAGACCCCATCATCAAACAGGTCAGTAAGATTAGGTAGATTCATAACTTTCTCAAGAGTATTTGTATGTAAGTGAATATAATGAACCCAACTAGAATTGGAACTCTGTTCTCCAATTAACAATTCCAAGCTATTATCCATTACACCACCTGCTCATCCAAGCTTAAGCACCTGGTATTCCCAAACAGTTACCCATCTTGGTACTAACCTGGTTCAATGTTGCTTAATTTTGGTGATCATACAGGAACCAATGTTTCAACATGATGTGACTATGAGTAAGATAACTCTTGGATAATAAATTATTTTCTTCTTCAGCTTTCATTTGCTTGGTTGAGTGTTGTAGAACTTATTGTTTGTTTTTTTTTACTTTTACTATAAAGCAATTTCAGTTCAGAATACTCTTAAAAATAAAATATATAAAATTTAACATTAGGTTGGTGCAAAAATAATGTCATTTTCTCACAGTAACATATGTGAGAAAACGACATTATTTTTGCACCAACCTAATACTTAGCCTATAGTACTCATAGTTTAGTTTCATTTGTCTAATTTGATATTCCCATAACAGAATTCAACCTATTCTAGTAACTAAGCTGTATTGGAAAATACAGCAATAATTTTTTATAATGATTTTAAACTCAGAACTAAAAAAACTTCTTATCTATTGAATTTCATAAAATTCTTTGCATGAAACTTCAATTAATATATTTCTCTTTACAGTTCTAATGAAATAAAAAGAACATTACTGTTTTTTGTTTTCTCAAGTGTTCTACTAATTTCATTCTTTTTGTTGTTACCTTGATATTGTGGTCAATCTATACTTCTTGTGTACAATATATATGAAATAGGAAGAGAGATGTCTTCTTTTTCCTTTGGGTAGTATCTTCCAGTACAGTAAAACAGAAGGAAAATGGTAGCAAATATACTGACCAGATTAACTATTTTTTTTTCTATTTTTGTATCAGCCCAGAATGTTGTGATAAAAATGCCATCTCTAAAATTAAGTACATTGGTAAGTGTAGAAATTTAAAGGTTAAATTTGTTGTTAACTGGAACAAGAAGTGGCTTGTTAATTTTAACACCTCTAAAATGAAACTGCACTCTATTAATCATCCTAAAGAGTCTTTTTTACTGTCTATCAGCATGATTGATGCTAACCTCCAGGAGAGCAACTCGCTACACCTTCTTGATACTCCTGTCACGTTTTCTACTGACCTAAAGTGAAATGACTATATTGAATAAATTGTTAAGTATGCTGCAAGGAAAGTCTATTTACTGTCATATTAGACAATGATTTCTCACCACTCTCAATTTTTATTGCACATTTATAAGTTTAATATTCATTTATGTGTTGGGGCAGTAAAAATCTTTGTCTTTACCCATCATTATCTCCACGTTAGGGAAGGACATGCGTATATTGCAAATTGTTGTATTTGTTTAACGTAAAATAAAACCTTTTCTTTTTTATAAGTAAGGTTTTTGGTTATCTTGCTTTGTGACTAGAAATCTCGCACTTATATATGTATCAGATATTGCTGCCACATCTGGTCCAGTGCTTCTGGTATATATCTAGAGATTCTTGGCAAAATCTAAAGAATTGGCAGTTTTATCAGTCTTGTCTTGGCATCTTGGCTTCAGTCACTTTTCCTTTATTGTAATGTAGATTCTCTTTGACTCTTCTATAAATATTTTCACAGTAATTGTTCTGAGAAACTTTGCTCATTGGTACATTGACTTTACAAATTTAAGTGCAGTACTAAATTGGCAGTTAGGTTTCATAATATCACTATTGAAGTTGCTAGTTGTAACCATAAGTTTTATGCAAATTGTTTCTTCTCCTGCACTTCTTGTTTATGGAATTCTCTTCCTGCTTTCCTATCAACTTTAATATTCAAGAATTTAAATCATCATCTACTTGAATCCTCTTCCTATATTAGCTCCCCATGTTTCTTTCGCTCAGTAACACCCTTGTATCCTAGTGGATTTATTGCCTTGCTTAGGGTGAAATGATACAAAAAAGAAAAACTGGCAATAGAATTATAGCAATAATAAAACTACTTCATCTAATAATTCTAGATTTAATTTAATTAAATACAAATTTTAAATTCTAAAATCAATCTCAGAAAACATTCACACACCCACATTCATATTTCCATAATTTGTATTCAAGGCATGTCATAATGACAAACATGCACACAAATGTTATTGACCATTTATAAATAAAATATTAACAAAAACAGCTCAAATATTATAATTTTTCTAAAGCCTGAAAATCTATTTTCCAGTCTTAAAGCTACAAGTTTGATTTGTCAATTAATGTGAAAGTTAAATATTATGGAAAGTAATGTTTAATTTTTGGAGAGAAAGTATAAAAACAGCAGATAAAGCAAAAGTTAAATTTATTTGTCAAAAAAAATGATCATCATTAACAATAATAAAAAACCCTCTGTTGAAAGTAATTCTTTTATTTCTTGTTGAAAGAGTGATATACTCTCTCTGAAATATTCACCATTAACAATGTGATTGTTTAAACTTTCCCTGAAGTGTAAAGCAGAGAAACTTGCCATTTTTTTTTTTTTTTTTTTTTTTTTTTCCCTGTTTGGACAGGCTCACCTTGACAAGCTAGTGACATCTTTGTAAGCAATCAGACCACTTTTCTTACCATCAGGTGATGTCAAGTAGTATGTATTGTACTTGAGTCTTCCTCTTCCTCTCCCACTGCATTTGGCAAACCTGAACATGTTAGCCTGGGTTGATCACCGGGCACTTGTCTTATCATTATTAAAATGTTGGCAAAGATTTAGTATGGCAATTATTATGTATTTATTTATTGTGTACAAACAGATAAAACACATTCAGGCTAAATAGATTAATAGTTGGGTACCTATGTTCTTTTTGTCATATCAGTCTTATTGAATTTTTAAATATCTTGATTAAACACTTGTGAAAATATTTTGTTGTTTTCATTGTTATATTATTTCTGTTTTAGATTTTACAAGTCCTTTTTCATTATAAGGTTATAAATTTATTTAATCTATTTGATAAAAAGTTAATTTTCAAAAAAATTACAATTGGTTAGTGAACTATTAAAGGTGCAAAATTGTAACTGGTTGGAATTGAAAAGAAAAATCAAGATTTTTTCTTCTTATTGGCTGGTATGTGCCATTTGGCCTTAACAAATTTACTCCAGAGATGGTACATGAGTGAGCATATTCAGTTAAATATCTATTTGAGTGAAATGTGACACAAGGCTGTGTTTGAAGTGTGAGTCCTATCCATACATACATAGAACCAAGAACAAAAATTGCTCAAACCCCATCAGTACTTCTCCTTGGGGACACCTCAGGCTACAGGGATTAACCCTAGTTCTGTCCTATAGGTGAGATACTGTCCGATTGTGTCTTTGAATAAAATATTTTATTGTTTTGGATTGTGACAGGTAAATAAATAACCTTAAGCTTTGAATCATAGTTGGGATGTCCTAAGAAAATATTTGTTAATAAAGTCAGCTGTTAATTTCTTTAAATAATCATAGTTATTTGTTACTTAATAATACTTTTAAGACCTTTTTTGTACTACCCTTTAACTTTGTGTATAGAAACACATTGGATCTAAATAACAGTGATTTTTGCAGGTTTTTGAACTCATTAAAATGCAAAAAAATAGTGCAACCATTAAGATAGAAATGATCGTACAAAACGTAATTTATCAGTTAAAATAAAGTTTAATAATCTTATGAAAATGATATGAATTTTAACCTAAGTTCAATTTGTTCATAGCAAACATTAAAATCGTGTTTGCTTTTTTTTATAACTACTATAACTATTAGAAAGACTATTTCTGCAACATTCATGATACATTAGAACAATTTTTGCAGTTAACTTGAATTTTAGTCTATCTTCTTTATTTGCTGGGTCTCTTCAAAACATTGGCAATTATGATTTTCCAAAACTTCCTCTTCTTTGTAGCTCTTAGTGATGTTTTTTTTTTTTTTTTTTTTGCTTTTTTACTATCCTTCCCACTCCTTGTTCCACCATTCATTTACACCAGCTTGTTAAGTAGGTTACTTGCAGTTTCCCCATCCCTCTTGTCATCAATATGTTCTGGAAGTGCCATATTCTCCAAGCCATCTTTCCTTATTATGTGTCCCAAACATTTTAACTGTTTTTGATTCTCTCTAATTGTCAGATATTCTCACTTAACAATATTGTTTAAAATTTGAATCTTTATTTGTAATTAGAAGAAATACATTTTAATCTTTATGCTGTTTTCCTTCAGAATGTTGACAATCATGTCTCTCTACAGCTTCCTGTCTTTTGTTACTCTCCTTTATGACTCCTATTTTATCCTGTTGCAATAACTTGTGAAGTATGTATTCCCCAGTTTCCTTTGTTTCTCCTGTCTTTTGTGTGTCCTGTGAATGCTAAATTCTCCAAGTATTCTTTTCTCATTATCAGCCTCCAAAATTTCTGCTGTCTCTGACTGTTACAAATTTCGTATCATTCCTATTCTCCTTAGAAATTTCTCATTTGTTGCATGTTCTGTTCATGGAATTCTTAACATTTTTATCTATAGAATTACATTGCAGTTGCTTGAAACTTCTTCATCTTTGCTAAAACTGCCAATCTTTCAAGATTAAACCAGAAAGAAAAATAAAAGTAAAAAAGATGAGAATATTTATATAAAATACTTGAATGGATAAATCTACTGAACTTGAAATCTTTGTTCATGAAATAAATACCAGCTTTTAAGTAATTTTATTTCCACTCACATTAAGCGTAAGTTAACAAAAGCTGAACTTTTGTATTACCTACCCTCTCTTTTTTTAAAGGCTATGGCTTTTACTCATGGAAGATTGTAGAATCATATAAAACTCCTTAAGTATTTTTTCTTTAGACATTTAATTGCTTGTAATCTTCCCTTTTCAGTGTTGGTTAAGATTGAACTTTGATACTTTTAATTTTTCAAGTAGTGTTTATTATGTTTTTGATTTGAATAATATTTAATTCCCATACTTTAAAAATATTTTTTTGCTTATAATTGTTTGATTTTTGGTACTGTAAAACATTTTTATTTTGTTTCGATTTAATTTTTTTCTTTAATTACAGAATGAGCATTTTTAAGTGACTTATTTATTAGACATTATCTACAGAAATAATTTTTGTCTTTCATTCACTGTAAAAGTTGTCTAAGTCTTCATTTTTTTCCACCCTCATTTGATCAAACTTTCTTGCTATTTCAGATTGAGACACGTGAAGATGAGGAACAAAACGTTAAACTGGAAGAGACTATTGAGCTGTTGCGATCTGCAGGATACTTTAGGGCCCGTATCAAGGGTCTCTCTCCATTTGACAAGGTAGCCATATTGATTCGTAATGTTTTATTCAATGGAATTAAATATTTTTTTCTATTTTTAAAGAACTAACTTTGCTTGAATATCTATTAAAAAGTATTTCGACATCTTGGATCATAGTCATTGGATAAAGTGTGTTACTTGTTCTTTCCTTTGAGAATATTAAAAAAATAGGTTAAATATATACAAATCTCACAGTTTTTCTTAAAAAATGAATGTTGATAATCCATTTTGGATTAATTACAATTAGTCCAAATGATGAATCTATCAGTAATTTTAAGCTTTGTTATTAAAGAGACATCTTTTTATAAGTTTGCAAACATTGTAAATGTTAGCACATTATCAGAAATAAATATCAAATATCACAATTATTGATCAAATGCATCTGCTAGTGATCCATTGGAGTTGGTGGTGGTAGTAATAAAACTCAACACAACTCACTATTCTGTAATTGAGAGTCCTTGCTTTATTTGAATATAAAAAAGAGAGAAAGTTTAAACAAAGGATAAGGTACCCCCCCCACTACCACCAGATTGTCCACTTCTGGCAGCATAGGATTCAGTCCTCCTCTATGCCTTGTGACAAAATGCTGGGTGCTCAAAAGGCAGATACAAATGATCCTGCATACAAAAGCTATGCACCAGACTCCCTATAAAATCTTTATTGGTCACATTTATATATACATTCTTTGGCCAAATCCACATTAGAACCGGATATATACTCAGTTAGTCATGTGATTCCATAACATCTACTGAGTCACTTGATTATCAACATGCTGTGTTTTCATTTAATTCATATTACTGAATATTAGACACATATCCAATCAAATTCAATTGCTGAATGTATAGGGTGTGTCATAAATGCCTCTCATATAATAGTAAGACATAAGTGGCCATGGTGTCTTCATCCAGCTAATGTCTTACCATTAATCTCCTTCAAAGTAGTCCCCTTCTGAATTCTTATACTTTATCCAGCATCATCTCCATTGATGGAAGCATTGTTAAAACTCCTTTTTGGGGATAGCAAGCAGCTATCCCATCACATTCTTTTGGATTTCCTTACCATTTTAAAATTTTGTTCCTTTCAAGTGGAATTAAGTTGCAAGGAGCAAAGATCTAAGGAATATAGTGTTATCCAACCTGGTGAATGTTTTTCTTGAACAAAAACTGCTGCACAAGCTATTCTGAATGGACAGGTGTGTTGTCATGGTGGAGTTACCACTCACTGGACACATTCAATTCTGTCCTTTTCTAACAGCATCCCACAATTTTTGCAACATATCACAGTAATACTCTTTGTTCACTGTCTAATCAGGTGAAACATACTGATGATGAATGATGCTCTTGTAGTTGAAGAAAACTGTCAACCATGTCTTCACATTACTTTGACTCATTTGGGCTTTCTTTGGTCTCAGAGAGGTTGAGGTATTCCACTGCAAAGACTGAGGCTTGGTTTCGTGGACATAGCCATAGACCCATGATTCATCACCTGTTATAACAGTTTCCAAAAAAGACTTCATCTTCCTCAAGGAGGTCCTGCACAGCTGAAACTTGGTCAACTGAAAGCAGTTTTGACAAAAAATTGACAGGTGTCTCATACTCAAATCTTCAGTTAGAATGGACTCAACTGAACCATAACTAGTGTTCCCATCCTCTGACAACTCATACATGGAGATTAGTGGTCTTTTCAAACAGCTGCACACTCATCTGTGATGTTTTCATCAATTCTACTAGTGTGGGTCATCCAGAATGTGTGTCACTGGTGACATTTTGTTTGCCATCTCGGAAACATTGAACCACTCATACACTAATATCTGGCTCGTACATTCCTTTCTATACTCTTTCTGCATCTTTGCATAGGTGTCTGTGCAGGTATCACCAAGCTTTTGGCAAATTTTGATGTAGATTCTCTGCTCAATTTATTTTGCCATGGTCACTGATGGAATCTCTGGTGTGATGAGATGACCACACTCTACACACTTTCCTTTCAAGCACTGCTATAAACAATGGAAGCAAGGCCATTATAACTGAGTGTGTATGTGTGACAGAGTTCAAGGTGAATCTGTTCCAAATGGCTTCACTCTGGGTACTTTATCTCCACTACCATAGCAACAGTCCGGATGCTTTTTGATCAAACTTTGTATATGGCATGCTAAATATATCTATCTAAATTTAAAAAAGGGACCTGATTTGAGCATCCAGACATGCAATGTATCCACTAGTCTAGGATTTTGCTTCTTGAACAACATGCTAAAATTAACTTGTAAATATTATGTTAGATAGAATGCACAGATACTATACTGATCCTAGGTTTATATATGTTTATAAATAAAATGTTAAAATCATCTTAAATTGTTTTCCTCACAAATATCTTTTTTCAGGTTTGCTAATTTGATTTTTATGAATAGAACCAGCCTAGAAAAGTTATTTTTTTGTCATTTTTAACTGTGACGCAACACTTCCGTTGCTGTGGACATACTTATATGTCTTTATGAAATTTACATTGTGTGTGTGTGTGTGTGTATATATATATATATATATATATATATATATATATATATATATATAATATATATTTTATTTTTTTCAAGATGTATGTCTTCATGAAAGATTTATGAGGAATGTCCATGTCTGTTTTCAAGACACTTTAAAATGCCATTCCCTGGCATTTGTTAGAAACTAAATACAATATGATCTATTTTGTGACATATTTTTATTGTGTGTTGTAGGTGCCATTTAGCTTAGTATTACATAATATTCATGAGAAATTGCTGGCAGTGTCTTTATGGTTGTTTATTTACAATAAATGATAGTTTCATATTTTTACAAATGGGCCAGTACAGCCAGGCAACAATGCTATTGTAGAGCAGCAGTGAAAGTGTTAAACAATATCAAAGTGAATATTTATCACTTATGTAATCACTTGTATCTTCTGCTGTGTAAATATATATTTTTAGTTCTTTCACCCCAAACAAAGCAAGAAAGCCACTAAGGATGCAAGGGGTGACTGTGTGTTAGAGAATATGAGAAAAAAATTACTATTAAAGAGAGAGGACAATAAAAGAACAAGAATTAAGAAAACAGAAGATAATGTTTGACATTGCATTTAAAATTTTGAAGATCAAAGTTGATTGGGAAGCAAGAAACCAGAAGAAAGTTCCACAAGTAAGGAATGCAATAGAAGAAACTGTTAAAATAGAACTTACAGTTACATCTAGCTACTTAAAGTGTACAATGATGAAACCTTGTCACCAATTTAGTACTGCGCTTAAATTCATAAAGTCTAAGTATCATAGAGGAAAGTTCATCAGAACAATTACCACGGAAGTATTTATAGAAAAAGCACAGGGAAACTGTTACATTGGTAAGAAAGGGATTGAAGACAAAATGCCAGGTCAGGACCTATAACACTGCATATTCTTCTTTTAGATTTCATTAAGAATCTCAAAATATATAGCAGGAGCACCAGACCAGATGTGGCAGCAATATTCAAAACACAAGACAAATGGTACACTTATAAATATCTAAGATAGATTCTAGTAAGAAAAATTGTCTAGCACAACATATAAGTTTTAGATATATAACAAGTGGTATCAGATCTATTTTTGTTTTTTTTTTATTATTAGGACCATGAATAAGTTCTTGCTGTTTTCCAACAGATGGTGTTCCCAGAACTCTGTGTGTGTAGTTTCAGATAGTAATGCATCTATAAGGAAGCTTGAAATTCAGTGTATGTCATTTCACCGAAGTATAAACAACTTTGTTTTTCATAGCATTAAACATGTCAGATTTCATGCCAAAGAAAGTGTATTTTGAGGAATTTTACTGCATTACTTTATTCAAAAGAAATCTGCAGCTGAAGCACACAGAATTCTTGTTGAGACTTATGGCGACTGTGCTCTGTTGGAAACAACATGCAGAGATTAGATGCTTCAAAAATAATGATTTTGATGTTGAAGATAAAGAATGCTCTGGTGCACTAAAAAAGTTTGAAGACAAAGAATTGGAGGCATTACTTCATGAAAACTCATGTCAGGTGCAAGCTGAACTTGCAGATTCATTAGGAGTTGATCACACGACAATTTTGAAACATTTGAAAGCATTAGAAATGATTCAAAAGCAAGGACATTATGAGTATGAAGTTGAAGGTGAGATATGTTGAATGACGTCTTGTCATGTGTGAACAGCTGCTTCAACATCAGAAAAGGAAAGGTTTTTTGCATCATATTGTGACCATAGATGAAAAGTGGATACACTACAATAACCCTAATTTAGAAGATCATGAGGTAAGCCCAGCCATGCATCAACAACATCAGAAGCAAAGCCAAATACAAATATCCATGGTTCAAAGCTTCTGCTCTGCATTTGGTGGGATCAGCTGGGTGTAGTTTATTAGGAGCTGCTCAAACTGACTGAAACTGTCACAGGAGATCGCTGTCAATTACAATTGATGCATTTGAGCTGAGCATTGACAAAAAAATGGCTGCTATATGAGCAGAGACACAACAAAGTGATTTGCAACATGACAATGCTAGGCTATATGTTGCAAAATGGGTAAAAACCTACTTGGAAATGCTTAAATGGGAAGTTCTACCCCACCCGCCATATTCACCAGACATTGACCTGTCTGATCGATGGCACATGACATGGTTGAGCAGCACTTTCATTCTTTTGAAGGTGCCAAAAAACAGGTTGTCTCATGGCTAGCCTCAAAAATGTATCATTTTTCCAACATGAAATTCAAATGCTGCCAGAAAGATGGGAAAAGGTAGTGGTTAGCGATAGACCATACTATCAGTGACATGTTTCTTACTAAATTTTGTAAATAAAACATTACTTTTCATGAAAAATCAGCAAGAACTTATTGTCAGGGCACCATCAATATTTGATGTACTGTCTTTTTATCATATGCATCAGAGAAATTTTATTTATTTATCTCCACGGCTTTTTAACATATACCTTTTATATTATAGTTCTATTCAGAATCTATCTAATCATTTTGAATATTTCAAGAACCAGTTGTATGGTAATCAATGAGAGAAGACTACACTATGCATATTTGAAAAAACACTTTTTGGTTTCTCAATCAGCAGTAAGAAACTATTATGTGAGCTTGTGTGTTGCGTGACCATTGCATTCACAAACTTGTGCAAAGGTTTTTGGCAAAACACATCACCCAGATCTGCCTGTTCTCTAAAGTCTAATTTTGGTTCCCTGCAACTTGGTTTTTTTCCAAAGTTAAAATTGCCATTAAAATACTGCAGGTAAGATGTAGCAGCTGATGGTAATCCCAAAAGAAGACTGCAGGCTGTCTTGAAAAGTTATAGGGACACAGGGATAAGAGGACTATGGTAACATTGTCCTAGGTAGGTTAATTTTTTCTCCAATATTAAATGGCTGAATCTTGTACCAACATTTTACTCCTTGGGTGGAAAATTTTTCTTAACATTTTCAGATCATTATATTTTTCATATAAGTGAACAAGAGAAAATGCTCTAAACTATGCTAAATAGTTCAAAATTATATTTATGATCCAGTTATTTTTCTATGAATTCAAATTATCCAGAATTGTCATAAAAATCACAGTTAAGACATATGAAAATTTGAAACTTCTATTTAGAATCAGTTTTGTGTTATCCTTTTTCTTTATGACTGTGTGAAAATAAACCCCACCAACCCAGTATATATGTATTGATGTAACTTAAGACCATTATTCCTATATTTTTAACTGTAACCATTTGATTTTTTTTTTTTTAAATTATGTGTTGATCAGTGTTCTCATTACCCCATCACATTTGTCATAATCTACAGACATGTCTCTTACCCTTATTTGTATTACTTGCAATCACACCTGTTATTTTGGACAGAATATTACTCTAAATACCAAGAAACATGGCTCAGTTATTTTTAGATGCATACAATTTCATGCATTTTTTGTAAGCTATAACTTACTTGCATTTTATTCTTTGTCATTCTACAGTGAATACCTTTAGTGTTTTTTTTCTTTAGTCATATGTTGATGTCTTTTTCTGCTTCTTGGCTCTTGCAACACCTGTGTTGCTACTTCAACTTTGAGATAAGGTGAAACACATTATTTCTTGGGTACTGAAGGACAAAATGGTTTCTCTGAAAGAGAAGTTTTATTTTTGCAAAATAATACAAGTACAGATGCTAAAATATTGATGGAAAAAAAAGTTGTGAGGAATTACAGGTTTATAAAACATGAGATTTGCGAATTTGTTTTAGGTGTTGAATTGGTAAGACAACTTTTCATAAGTTTTCTTGTAAAATGTCATAATTATTATCAGAATTTATTTCAGAATTTTCAGTGTTCAAGAAAATGAAAAAAAATTATTTTTTCAAGCATCAAATTAGGCCTTATTCTAAATCAATGTCCTTTGAAAATGACTTAATTACTTTTGATTTATAACATCATTTTTTTTTTAAAGATTTTTAAAAATAAATTCAAGCTGCACTTTTTGTTTATCTGACATTTTAAAAGTAATGATATTTTTTGAAGCCAATAACAAAAGAGTTTTAGATATTTCCTTTAAGTTTTAATTGGGGAAACTATAGTGCTCAAGCAAGACCATGTATCACCTCCTTTTGGAGTTTACAGAAGGACAATGATACTGAAAACAAATATATCCTTATTTTTATCAGTAAAAAGCTTATGACCATAATAGACTTTCCTGCATTGTGAAATGTTTGAATTTAAACTTGTTAGAGTAGCAAAATATACTATACTATTATTTGGTTAAAATAAGATTCTAAAATTTATTTGTTCATTTTATTTAAGTCACACTCTACCATGAAAAGATGATTGTTTTCATGTGAGGCTTTAATTTTCATAATATAGTTGTTGTTTAATCTTGTTCTTTTTGCAATTAATTTTAATAAGAATGTAAAGAAAAACCAAAAAAAAAACCTTTTCATTTCAACCGTTACGGTTCACTAGTAATTCTTTTAATTTGAATATAGAAATATTAAAATTTCTGAATGAAAGAAATAATTTCTATTATTTCAGGAAACACATGTATAAATTTTATGAAATATAATCCCATGGTCTATTTGTGACCTTTTAGTTTTGTATAAACATATACACAATTGGAAAATAAATATTTGTTGAATTAAGCCAAATTTGTTACAAGGCTATAATGATAATATTAGTCATTTCCCTACAAGGAAACATTTGACATTCATTGATCAAACAGCCAGTACTGCTTTTGGTTGAAATTTATCAAATCTTTCTCTTAAATCAATTTTCAGGAAAATAGGATTTTCAAGTCCAGTAACTGTTATTGCTCTTTTCAGTATTGATGGGGGTTTCCTTCTTAACCTTTTTACCTGAAGTCGTGGGGAATATTAAAAAAAAAAGTTTGCTACCATGTATAACACAAAATTTAAATAAATATATTTTGTAAATTAGCAATATTTATCAAATATGAATAAATGTAGTATATTTGAATCAATAAATATTAAATTGTTGATTGTAATTAGAAAAGAAACTGAAAATAAACTTGTAATATCAAAATGATCCATTTTTGTTGAATTTCCTATTTTGTTCTTACAACTGCAGGATACATACAGTGATTATCTTGCATCCGATAGAATTTAAGGAAAAAATACCTCATTTCCCTACATACATTTTTTTTTTTTTTTTTTTTTTTTTTTTTTAAGTCTCTCTCTCACTAAGCTTTCATGTTTCCATTTTTAATTTTAGACCCACTGATTCAAGTCTTTGGGACTTTGCAATTGTTGATTTATTAAGTGATATCACCTAATAGCTTTTTCAAACTGACTTAGCTCTTCAGTGAAAGGATGTATGACTCTAGGTTTCATATCCATAGAGTTCATTTTATGAAACCATAAAATGTTTAATAATAAAAATATAAAAATAAAACTAGGAAGTGACTCCCTCCTTACATAAGCCATTATAAAAGATGTCAATTACAACATATTAAGCAATATATGGACACGACAGTGATGATAGTCTGTCATTGTTTACATAGAAGATTTCTAAGCAACGATAAACACGTGCATATAAGACGCTAGAAGCGAAAATTGCACCACATCTCATGACATCACACATGACCGCACGAGAGTGAATTGGAGAAGTATGAAGCATGGAAAGCCGTTGGTATAAACCAATGGCTTCTGTTACCAATTATAGACATTTAAGAATATTTATTGGACTTATCATTTTTAAATATCTTCCTTAAATTTTAAAAGGAGAAGCTACAGTGCTCAAGTAAGACTATGTATCACCCCCTTTTGCATTGAAAGAAGGACAATGATATTGAAAACAAATCTGTCCCTCACTTTTAATTTTTTTTATCAACCACAAGCTTATTAGTTGGTTTCAATCTATATGGGAACAACTGCAAAAACACCCCCCTCCCTAAATTTATAGACAAAATATTCAGATGCATGCTGGGATTTCTCCCTAGCTACTATAGGCTACTTCTTGGTCTCATCCACCATAGTTCTATTCTTTCTTGGCTTGAAGTCAGAACTTGTTGATTGCTTGTCTGTATCTCATGTGTTAAAATCATTCTTAGTTCGTGAACATTTTGCCTTATTACTATTGCTTTATCTTGCTTGCTTAATATTAATTTTGCCTTGTCCTTTTCTTTCTTTTGTCATTGTTTATTGCAAAGTTTGTCAATTTTATGTGTTGAGCATTTCTGCCAATTAAACTTAACCATAGCTAATTACTCTACATTATGAAGTTGATAGACTTTCTTATATTGTGAAGTGTTTTAAATTAAATAATTTGTGAAGCCAGTGACCTCTTAAAAAATATAAACAATGTCTTAAATCATTATTTATTTTTTATAAATCATTCCACTGCTCATGTCTAGGGATATCATCTAGTTCTTATTTATAAGACATGAATAGGAAGACATGAGGAAGGCTGGAAGGCACAACAGCCGAAATGTTGTGATAACAACAATAAAGATGAGGACAATAGTCAGAATATAAATAGTGTAAATAATGGTAACTCCTCATCCCAGAAAGAAAAGCCTTAAATCTAAAAGAAAGAAAGGTTATGTCAGGTGAAAATATATACACTTGAGAATGTGAAGTATATTTCAGAACAAGAGCAATCAATAAGATAGTTGAGAAATAGCTAGTAAAAATAACAGTCTCTTATACAGGTCTGTGTATTATTAGAACAAACTTATGATTTTTATCACTAGACAAAATTAGTTTGGCTCATCTTATATTGTGCATATTTTTAAATACCAGGTCACTTCATGTTGTAATTGATCATGGCTCTCCACAAATTCCTTTTCTTTATTATCTGTGAATCACTTTGACTTCTTGGGAAAAATAGCATTTTCCTATTGCCTTCTCCATAATTTTGAATTCAATGTAATGCTTATTTTCTTAGAAATTCCATTCTAAACTATTATTAACCCATTGATAGATAAGAAATGGATTCATGCCTTTCAGAAGGACATTAATACAAAAGTAAACATAACAGACAAGGCTAGAATTTGAACTAAGCTTACACATTGCACATTAAATATCTCAAGTTCTACAGAAATTTTATAATTTACATATCATATTCCATTTTTAAGGTGATGTCAAGCAGTATAGTAACATGACTACATGAATAGCAATTTATGTTAAAATTGTTTCAAACAAGATATCTTTCAGCATATAATATGATACTATTTTGCAAATTTACAAATTATTGTATTAAAGATATCTGCTAAGGATTAAGTGATTATTGGAAAATCTACTCTGAAGTAGCTTATTAGATTTAAACTGATGAATTTGTAATACATTCAGATTCATAGCTACATAACCACTCTCTATATTTTTAATTAGTTGGAGAACTGTCCATGGTGTACTTAAATAAAACAAAAACAAACAAACTATAAAGTGGGTCAAAAGGTGAGGTTCTAAATGGAAGGCAAATATTTCCTGAGTTGGAACAACTGTCATTTGTTGACATGTAGTTATTTTGATGTATTTGAAATGAACTCTTCAATTCAAAGGTCAGGAAAACTTTTGATTTATAACTTGGTGAATGCTGAACTGATGACATCATGGTGAATGACTTAAATAATAAATAGCAACAAATTGTTTAAGTAAAATTTTCTTCTGAAAATTCAGTTATAGGCAATCTAATAAAATCAAAATTTTCAGAAATGGTTATATATTTCCCCCCCATAATTGTATGTGTTTATGTGTAATTTCCAAGATGTTTGTGCTGATTTCAAACTTTAATTAATTTGGTCATGCCTAACTTTTCTGAATACTTTTCCTACTCTTATTAAAAAAAATGGTTTTGAACATAGAATAATATTCTAATTTAGTTTTATGATAATTCTTATTTTATTTTACATTTGTAAGTATTGTTAGGTACATATGTTTATATTTGACATCCTTATGGGGTCACAATCACTGAATGTTAGTGTCAAATTGTCATATGTTGGTAGTGAGTAGTCACTTCACAACTGAAATCGACCTAAGAAACAGCAATTTTTTAAAGATTTTTTTGTAGCTGTGCATAATACGCACCACTATTTTTGTTTATTATTTTTAGAAAAAAATGTGTATTCTTCATGGGGAATTATGATAATTTTGACAAAAAGAATACCTGCAAGATATAATTGGTAAGCTTATGAAAGATAAAACCTAAATATAATTACTTCTCTTGACTCTTCTTCAGGAGAATCTTGGCCTAATTTTACCCCTTGAACAGAATTTCTACTCTGTGATGTGCACATAATTCAGTCCATGGTTTATACTACCATCTCGAAACTAGATCCCCACAAGTTTTGCAGATTTGACAGTATCCCTACAATTGTTGAAATAACATTAGCAATGAAGATTTGCAATGTAAATATATAGTATTTCTTTGAATCTGTGTTTAAGACTTAATTAAAGCCGATGCATTGATAAAACCTGACCTTTATATTCATCAATGAAAAGCAATACTCACAAGGCATTGAAGGCAAGAGAAACATTGGAAACATTAAGCAATCTACTTGATGAATTTGGATAACTGGATGGCAGAACAAGGAACACAAAGAAGGGTTGTAAAGAGGCAAGAATTCTTTAAACAAAAATAGGAAGCTATCGAGAGCCATGATTGCCAACATCATAAAAGGACATGGCATGTAAATGGAAAAAAAAACTTTGTTTTCAATCTGTTATAAATACATGGATGCTGTCTTGTAAAATATGGAATATTCATGTGTTGTGAGTAAATATTGAAATCTCCCTTGATCTCTCCTTGATCTATTCATGTGTTGTGAGTAAATATTGAAATCTCCCTTGATCAAAGGCTCTATTTTTACTCTTACTTTAATATATTATTAAAGTACATAGAAGCTGTCCTTTTTGAAATTACTGTTATCTGTATTGCTTATCATTTCCATTCACCTAACATGCTACATTAGGAGATAAGGGATTTAAGCTGATCCATAGTGAGCCACTCAAAATTTCATTTAAATTTAGTTACCTAAATTCCATGAATTGAGTCATCCCATGGAAACAAATTTTATTTATTTAAAATTTCTGAAATTAGTTGTTGGATTTTTATTCACTAATTTCAGTTCAGTCTCTAGTTTTTTGCTTTAATTTAGAATACATCTTTGACAGAAAACTAAAGCAAAATTTTTATAGAAATTTTAATATTTAAAATGAACTAGCCACACTTGAAGTAAGGCTGGAAGAACATTGAAAAATCATAATTAGATGAGGAAATCAGGAATGGTTGAATATGTATGGATGAAAAAGAAAAGGTGTTGTCATCAATTCCTGTGGAATGAAGCAAAAATACTTGAGTCAGATGTCTGATATAATCTGCTTATAAGCTAGACTATAAAGACTTCCTTAGTAGCCCTAAGATAGAAATGAACAGTATAGAAAGCATTATTAACTAAAAAGAAGTGTCAGTAAGGTTTGAACAGCAGCAACAGCTACAGTAAAAAGGGAAGCCTCAGTGAGTGTAGTTGTGTGTGACAAGTAGCATCAGCAAGAATGTTAGGTTTAAGGCTTCAAGTTCTCCACTTAGAATTGTCAGTAGCCTAGTGGATTAAAACCTTGGTGGGGGAATTTGGTGACAGTAATTGTGTGTTCAATCCCTGGGCTGGGTGGTGCAATAACTGAAGTGTACTAAAATAAGAACAAGATGAAATATCTCTGGACAATCTACTCTTATAGATTAAATAAAACGTTCATTTTGAAATTTCCTGAAAGTTACTTGGCTCAACAATCACCTGATGAAGGCTGGAACAGCTAAGATGTGGATGTGTAAATAATGAAAACTCCTCATCCCAGAAATTCAGACAGAAATTATTCTTCAGAAATCTTTTTAAAATTAGTCAACTTGTTTTTTGATAACTGTGAGTAAATCTAGTCCTCTTCATTTAAATTGAAAAAACTGTAAATAAATCTGTAATATCTTTAAATATCTTTAAATATTTGTCCACTTTTGTTCCCTTTACTAATTAATAACAAATTTTTCAAATTTTTTCTGAATATTTTTACAATAATTTGTATCCATTTGTTGAGATGCTCCATCATTAAAATATTAACAGTAACTACATTAATTTCAGCTTTATTTTTTTAATTTTTTTTAAAGGTTGTTGGTGGAATGACTTGGTGTATAACAACATGCAATTTTGATGTTGATGTAGATTTGCTCTTTACAGAAAATTCCAGTATTGGCCAGAAAATGTAAGTATAGAAGTTTTTATCTTTATAAACAAATACATATGTGGGAACAGTGTATAAAACATGATATCCATTAGTAACACTCTCTGACCAGAGACTGAAAATTTATACTTCCTATATGTCATTAAACTGCATAAAGACACTTATCTATTAATCAATCCTTGTTTGGTTGAGCAGTCCAAAACTACATTATTTTCAATCTCATAAAAACAATAAAAAAAAAACAAACATGATATAATTTATGTGCTTCCTCAGTTTAATACAGGGGAGGAATTACCAAATTCTACTTACAGTAGGTAATTCATTTCATCCCAACTCAAGATCCAGAGCTTTGATTATACTGCTGCGGGTTTCCAAGTGACTGAGGTAGGGAGCAGTCAACTAGCTCTCACTCCTTCTTTCCAAGCATCTCTGTCAAGTGAGCTAACATGAGCAAGGCCACACATTCCTCCCAATGAAGTCCTTCGACGTCTTCCTAGGTCTACCTCGACCTCTGTGATCAGAATCCAAGACAGTCCCGATGCAAGATGAAACTCATTGGACATGACCAAACCATCTAAGACAATGGGTGTGCAGCACTGATGCTATTTCCTTGATATCAAGCCATGCTAACAACTTGGATGAGGGGTTTTCATACTGAGGCTTCGTGACACATATCCAGCAAATTATTTAGTGGTCATTGCTGTGAAGCTGCCATAAGACTGACATACTTGGTACCCAAATTTCACTACCATGGAGCAGTGCAGATCATACACACTCAAAGAAAAATTTGGCATGAATTCTCAATGATACATGTTTGGATGTGAGAATGGGTAGGAGCTTTATCTATCTATATATATATATATATATATATATATATATATATATATATATATATATATATTAAAAAGAAGATAGAAACCACAAACGTTTTTGGCTGTAATGTGGATTTTTTTTAAAATATGCTTTATTTTCCATAATTTTGCTACATGTGCTTCCAGTCTTGCGACCTTCATCAGGCAAATCGTGGAGATTTTCACATATTATTTAAAATAATTAATTTTTTCTTATGTTTTTTGATGTTAAATATTCTCAGTATGAGACAAATGTCTTCCTGAATTGGCACTGAAAATGTTCTCCATACATACACACTGTCTTATGAGGAATTAGTAAACACATTTGTACACATACACATATATACACACTTCCTATGGTGTGTATTATTTGCGTGTGTGCCTGTTGTTTTTGCCAATATGTGTGTATGCGTATGTATATGCACATTTCCTCTCACATACCATCCTGTTACAAGGAATCAGTATATCTACACACACACACACAACATGAAAATAGGTCTTTATTTGCATTGTCAGATAATTCAAAATGATATTTTTCTCTCTAAACCTGCATAGTAATCACACAATACTAGTAAGTTAAAAATGTAAGTTAAAAATGTAAGTTAAAAACTAATTCAGTGATTTTGAAAATTACGTATAATTTGAATATTTTTTGGTGGACACTTTGGAATTTAGGTGAAAATATTGTGGCTAACTTGATTTGCTTAACTGAATAATTATAAAAATTATTTTTTTAGATGTTTTTAGATATTTAATTTGTTTAACTGATGAGATGGTGCATGGAATAAAAAAATGGTTTTCATTATATAGAACATTATATATTTAGCCTCTACCCCCAACATGTATAACTTGGGGAAATTAATCCCAAAATTTAATGGTCTGTCAAAGATTAAATCACACATGGATTATGTATCAATAAATATATAGCTTAATAATGAAAATAATTCAACATAATCTCCTTCCTTCTCAATGCATTTACTCAGTGCTTCTCTATTAGTCCCATAGTTTGAAAATTATAAACTGAAAATTTCAGAGTAAAATTCAGCTAATTACTGCCAGGCTCTGAACTTATTGATCTATCATCATTTTATCTACCCACACACATTGCCTATTTTTACTTTGTATGTTTTTTAAATATATATTGTGCAAAGTTCTTTCATTTTTCTTTCCATTTAGATGTTGGTTGGATGTTATCCATTTTAGTTTCTTTAAAATAATAGTGGAATTCTCAATATTTGATTTACTTTAGATATTGTATTTGAGGTGTGTGTGTATGTGTATGTATATATATATATATATACACACGCACACACACCACACTGTGTATCCATGAATATAGGTCTTCTGTACTGGTCTGCCAAAAAGCATTTTAAAATTATTCAATTATTTACTTACTATTTTATGGTTGCTTATATATTTTTTAATAATAAAAAATTTAAATGAGTCAATTTAGTTATAATAGTCTGTATTTATTAGGTTGGTGCAAAAATAATGGCGTTTTTTGACGTTAAAAAATACGTCAAAAAACGCCATTATTTTTCCACCAACCTAATAGCTGGTAGTATTCTTTTATTTCTAAAAAAACATTTTGGTTGGGTATTTGTATTTCTTTAGAAAAGCAATTTAATATATTAACCTCTACTAAAGATTCTGAAGGAAATATAGAGAAAGCACATTATATGGCATGAAACTTTTCAATATAAACATATTTTAAGTGTAGTTTGAAAACAGTCATAAATTGATGATTTTTAGTAGAATTTTATGTCTTTTTCTAGAGCCTTGACCGAGAAGATTGTTTCTGTTCTTCCCCGAATGAAGTGCCCACATCGCATTGAACCCCATCAAATCCAGGGTTTGGATTTTATCCATATATTCCCTGTGGTTCAAGTAAGATATAACTTCTGCATTTCATATATTTTTTTTTTTTTTTTTTTTTTTTTTTTTTTTTTTTTTACTCTCCCCAATATTAATCTGTGAGCTTGTCTGAAGTGTTAATTCTAAAAATCATTGTTAAAAACCCTTTGAATTACGATCTTGAAATCAGAAATTTAAATTATACAACAAATGATAAAATGTTTTTATTAAACTTTCATGGTAATATTTATAAAATATATGTGAACTACTTTCTTTGCTATTTCAGTGGTTGGTAAAAAAGGCTCTTGAAACCCGTGAAGAAATGGGAGATTCTATCCGCGCATATTCAATCTACCAGTTTAATAAGAAGTTTGAGATGCCTGAGGTAAATACAAATATATTTAATTTATTTTCAATGAGGATCTAACTTCATAACTTAGCAATTTAATGAAATTACTTTTATTATAATAGCTTTGTTGATAGCAAGTTCTTGGTAACAACCTATTCTAGTACTTATATTAGAACAACTCACATGATCTCTGTATACATCACCAAGCAATACTTACAAATGCAAAAATATATACTTATTAATAATATAACAACAAAAAAAAAGAATGGCAAAATGATGACAACAAATAGATGTATGCAAAATTTTTCATTGAAAAAAATGATTTTAAACTGTATTCAGTAGCTAGTTTTCAAAAAAGATATGCATACACCTAACATTGTTCAATGATGATAGTTAATATTGTTTGATGTGTGCATACCTGATCTGATGTAGTGTATCATTTACATCTGGTCATAAATCAAATTTATTTTGTCTATAGGAAGATGAGAAAAAAAGACAGGTTTAAACCTGAATATGGACAATCCTTTATTTTCAATTTATACATTTGGATAAAAAAATTTATCATTAGAATGATACTCTGTGATCTGTTGTGAGACTTTTCATGTAAAGAGTGTATAAAATTTTTAATGGTATTTAGTCAATATATTTTGATCCCCTCCCAGTAATTTTACATGTCTATATACACACAGAAGTGCCGTTTAATAAAATAAGAACATGCGTTCCTTTATATGAGGCTTCATTCTGGAAAAAGAAAATTTATAGAAGCAACATTAGGACAGAGATATGCCTGAAAATATTTCTTTCTTTCATTTCCCTGTCCTTCAGTTACCATGACAATAAGTTTGTATTTATGAACTGTTTTACCTATTACCTCAAATCATTCTCTTAAACTGGTTGGTGTCTATTAAATTTGACACCCTCCAAATTCAGTTTTTGTTGTTAAATGGTGTAATCAGTATAAAATAACTTCATTCAAGATACTATTTTGATTGTATTACCTGGTCCATCTACATGCCTTTTTTTTCTAAGACAAATAGTCAAAATTGATATATTTTTGTTTATTAAAGATGGAACAAAATATGCAACATTTTTGGTATATGATTCTTTTTCATTTTATGAAAGGTAAAAATGTGACAAATGTAAAAAAAAAATGATTTGTGTAATTTGTGAAGTAAGTAAGTAATTAAATAATGTGCTATTATTGGATAAATCATTTGATAGAGATCAAATCACGACACAACTTGAGAATAATCAATATTATATGACAAGAGATATCCAAATATTGAAATAAAGCATTGAAAATCACTTGCACTATATTATGTTAATAACTTTAATGCTTGGCTTCTACCTAACTTTAAATACAATAAAAGATATCACTAACCATCTCAAAGGATAATCTTTATCCTAAAACATGATGCTATATATATGATGGAATTTGAAGGGAGTCTTCTACAATAATCTGCTTGATTTAAACAAGAACTGCTGCCAACAAGACAAACTTATATAGATTATTCACAATGAAGAGAAAGATAATACTAAACAGTCTGTTTATTTGGTAATCAGCCAAAAATGATTACCATTTGTCTGGGAAGTTTTCATTCACCACCATAGTCAGTAAATATTATACCTTTTTGATTATCATTTATTCTGGTCTTTACAGAATTCTGTTATGGGAAATAAATTTCAATTGCCTTGGCTTATGGCTACATTACGTGGAAACACCAGTTCCTGTACGATCACTGAAGTTAAGCAATATCAATCCTGGTCAGTACCTAGATGGATGACCATTTGGGAATACCAGGTGCTCTAAGTCTGGATTTGCAGGTGATATAATAGACAATGGCTTGGAATTGTTAATTGTAGAGCTGAGTTTGAATTCCTATTGGGTTCATTATATTCACTTATGTGCAAATACTCTTGGAAAAGGTATGAATTTGCTTCTTCTCCTCCAGCTATGGGTTAATTAATAAAACTTGTATCACAAAACCATTAATATTTCCCCCCATAAAATTCTTACAATCTAAAAATATTTTCTGGCATTATCAACCTTGAAAAGGGTTGATAAGCTATAGAAAATTGAATGAATGAATAAATCAATCAATTCCCTGGGAGACTGCAAAAAAGCAGCTAGAGTAGTTGCTTGCCAAGAAAGATAAAAATTTATAGGGGGATAGAATTATGAAGTTACCTGAAAGATGCCAGATGATAATGAAACAAAGCAGTAATAATGTTGTTCAATAAAGTTAATGAAAATAAACTTAAGTTTTTTACATTTGATGGAAATATTATTTGGATTGGAACTATTCTTTTATATTATATCCAAGGAAAAGTTTGTGAAAGTCTGCAACTTGTTGTTAGTTCCTCTGTATACTTCAAATTCTTACTCTGTCCTCTGTCTACAACTCTTAAATTCTTTATATTCAATTACGATTATAATGAATATCATTCTCTTTATTGTATTGAAAACAATAATTTGACATTTTTTATAATTGCTCATATAAAATTAGGTACCTCCACAAAAATGCTAAAAAATCAGCATACCATAATGAAAACATGCTTCAAACATAATGAAAACATAATTTTATCATCAAAATTGTTATGTTATTATTAAGAAGGATCAAAGTATTGGTTAATTAAATTTTTTACTCCTTTTTTAGAACATTCGAAGTTTTGATTAAAAAGCTTCTTTTTCTTGCATCAGCAGTTGTACTAACTTTTAGGATAGCTAATTTTCACCTCTTTTTGCAGTGACACACACATTAATTTGGAAATTCTTGCAAAAATCAAATAATTATCAGATTTTAATGAAATTTTCAGGAGTTATTCACAAATGAATTAAATTATTTTTTAAATTTTTTTATTAGGAAATTTTGGTAAAAATTTTTTTTTCACATGTGTTTCAGCCCCTTACTTAATTTTATGACAACTTGAGATATCTGTGATGATTTCTAGTGACTCTATTAGTTAAAAGCAGAATTCTTTGAAGAATTTAAATCATCAAATTTTTTTGCAAAATTGGACCCAGTCTTACCCAAAATCTGTTCTGAATCAAAAAATAAAAAACGCAATAAAACTAAGACATTGTTTAATTAGAGAATCTTTTAGTTTCTTTTATGAATAATATATATTAAAGACAATATTGTCTGAAGAAGAGATTTTTTTTAATTTTTACAAGATTTGTTTTCAGTTTTTTACAATTTTAAATTGAATAATTTATAAAGTTTTTAAATCTTTTAAAATTCATTTTCAATGAGATAATTCTTAGGAAATATTGTTATTAAGTAAAACTATATTTACTAATCATATAGTGTAAGTAAAGCTTATTACAATCTGACAACCCCAAATATTTTTTAAATTTTTTATTTTTTTTAATTTTATTTTGATTTGTTTTTTGTATGTGTAATTACAAGCAGAATTTCTGAGGAAAGAATGTACAAATCAATAATTCTATCATTAAAGTCACATGTTTTAACAGTTATCTCCCCCTTATGGCAAAAAAAAAATCGTCTGCTATACCTTATTGAACTATGAATACATTTGGCTGTCAATCAAATGTAAATAAACACATCAGAAAAACAAGACCCAATGGTTAAGAAATATTTGTAAGTAATATTTGTTTCAAGTCAGATTAATTTAACTTTAAATTTGCTAATTTTCCTCAAATAACGTTTCAGAAATATACATTTTATTTTTGCAAGATTGTCAAAAGTGGCCATTTTGATTGATTTTAATAAAAGAAAAAAATCGATTCTGATCAATATAATTTCTGTTTGAAATACACCACAGAGTATTTTGCTGACTAGAAATAGTAAATTTTAAATCCTTTAGCTGTCAATTAAAGTTAAAATAAAAGCTTCAAGAAAGCTTTTTCATTTTTAAAAATTCATTTTAAACTTTACATATATTGAATTAGTGGAGGTTTACTATAGAAAAAAATGGAATAAATTGGGCTATAAAAATCTCAACTAGTGGATGTGTTTTTGGACTGTGAAAACTTTGCATGAGAATGCAAAGTGTTTTGATATGCACAAGCATTTCATGAAAAGTTATATTTTTGTTTGCATTATTAAATGTTTTCACATCTCTAATTTATTAACAATCAAGCAGATGTCATTTACCTTCAGCAAGTAAACATCAAATTTTTATTTATATTCTTTAACCACAATGTTGTCATTAAAATTAAAAGATAAAAATTTTTATACAGTGCTTATAAATGATTCTGTGTAATATATCTCTTCTTTTTTAGGATGAAACTTTTAAATCTATCAGAGAATCAGCAATGAAAACTCTTGGAGAAGTAAAGGTAATTTACTTGTTAAATTCATGTAAATGATTTAATTTTTTAAAATATGTGTTGGAATGAGTAAGTATACACAAACACAAACACGTGCCAAAAGTCATGGGATATCAGTATGTAAAGGTATTGGGTATCATCACCTTAACTTGATATCATGGAAATGCCCAGACATATCAGTTGTGCTCTGACATCTGGTGAGTCAGTGTGAAATGGCTGTTCATGGCAAAGCAACATAAATTGTCAGTTAGAATGAGGCATGATAGTGAGTGTCAGGCAGGACATTCCATTTCTGAAATTATGGGAACATTTGACATCCCCCTAATCTACAGTGTCACATGTGTATTGGAAATACCTGATAGAAGAGATTACTACCCATCATGAACAGTGCAGCAGCCAATAATAGTTCTTTAATGGTCATTACCTGAAGCATCTGGCTAGAATTATCTGTGGTAATAGACAAGCAACACTGGCTTAAATCACATCCATATTCAAGAGCCCCAAAAATTCCAGAATCAACAATAAAATTTAATTGAAATAATATGAAAGAAAACAGAAAATTCCTCAAGTTCTTTCACTCCTGAAGTGATGGTAAATGCAATAACTGAATTTACATAGAATTCGGATGATGGAATTAACTTTCCTGCTTATTTTAGAAGGTACAAACAAATTTTCAGAGAAAAATGCAGTGACTGGGATGACAATAAAAAAACAAGACTTTTATTGAGAAAGTACTAGTAGAACATGAAAAATACTGTAATTTTGTACTACCAAAAAAAAACCAGAGAAATTTGCTTTGAAGAAACAGTAAATATTCTTACTGAAATTTTTAGTGTGAAAAGTTCATTATTCAATACTCATTGGAAGTGTATGAAACAGACAAAAAAGAAAGCTGAAGATTTTGTCACATGCTGAAATCATTAACAAGTGGTGTGAAAGATTCAAATTAAATGAACAGACTTTGGATATTTTTCAAGGGTTAATTTTCATTCAAGGATTAACAGCAAAAAAAGACATAAACATGTGCTAGAATTCAAACAAAACTTGGACAGAATCAAAAACAAACACTACAAGAAATATCAGACAAATGTCGGAGAATCCTAAATCTGAAAAGCAATACAGAAGAAATTGAAAAAAAGAATGCACATAAATACAAGCTAAAGAAAAATATGGAAAAAGAAAAATTAATCCATGTTTCAGATGTGGAAGGTTATATCTCGGAAACAACTATCTCTTTAAGAAGTCAAGGTGCTACAAGTGTGGAAAAGTAGAACATAAAATTTTACACTGTAAAACTAAAGCAAGGAAAAGTTTTCACAGAAAGAGAGGGTGAATACTAAGAAATAAAATATTTACTAGTGGAAAAAAAAATTCAAAAGGTGGGAGATGTTGTGGAATAAATAAGACACCCCAGTAGCAAAAATGAACTAGGCAAAACACCTTAAATAAAGAACTGAAAGTGAGTCAGGGAAAGTTAGTTGGAGTCAGTTGGGAAGAATTTTAATGACAATGTGGCGAGTAATCTAAGTAAAACATAATATTATAACCGCTAGGAGTGAGTTATAACACTGCTACATTGCACTACTTTGCAACCATTCATAGATTCCATGAACCACATGATAAGTTATTCCAGCAGAATAATGCACCATGTCATCAGGCCTAAGTTGCCCAAAGTTAGTTTGAGGAGCATTCTGGTGACTTTTGACAAATGGTATGGCTACTATAATGGTCAATTCACATGGCCCAGTGTTGGTTGAGTGATCCAAAAAGTGACTTGACCCAAAGAGTTGTGAATTCAATTCCTGGCTTCAGCAGGAGATTTAACTAAAACAAATTAACTAAAACTGGGGTATCCAAAGGCATGGTATATGGAATTAGAACAATCTACTCCTGTGGACTAAATAAAGGGTTTGCTTTGAAATTCCAACAGATATCAAAAGGCCAGTGTGTACAACAGCCAAAAAGTGAATATGACAGTAAAGATGAGGACAACAGTCTGAACAATGTAAATAGAATACCTCATCTCAGAAAATATAGATAGACCTGTTTTTTGGGTTTTTTTTTTTTAACTAAGGGAGGTAAATTCATTTTTAATATTTATACAATTATATTTATTTATATATATCTACAATATATATAAATGTCTACATGCACACACACTTTATTTTTTATATATGTCAGTATTTTCTGGAAAAGTTGACTTTAAGGTATTTTTAAACTTTACTTTTTAGAATGTTTATCACCCTCAACGACGCTATCGACGCCGTGATGCAGATAAATTAAAAGATGAAGAAACAAGAGTGATATCTACTCTTCTTGAATTTGGCTGGTAAGTTTCCTTTGAATTGAAAAAAAAGATATTTTCAGCTGTAAGTTATCCTAATATGAATGAACAAGAATTAAAAATACTATTTCTTTTTATAAAGAATACTGAAATTATGCTGATTTTTTTTTCTTTTCTGAAACTATTTGTCTAACTTATTTAACATGTTGCAAAAAATATTAAATTGTTGAATATATAAAGATTTTTAGTTTCTAGAAATTTATAGACTAAAAATTGTAAGATTTCGCCAAGCATATTATTACCTCCTTATCATATGTAATACTTAATATTTGGTGTTTTTTTTTCCAAGTTGAAAGAGGCCCTTTTATATCTTTACTAAAAAAAAAATTTCAAATTTTCCAAGTATGTGCCACTTCTCAGTTCACTTTACTGCTGTTATACATCAAACATTTATAACATTATTGTCATAAAAAAAAATCATTGTAATTTACATTATTTATATAGACTATTGTCCTCATCTTTATTGTTATCACATTTTGGCCATTGTGTCCTCTGGTTTTCATGAAGACCATTAAGGTCAATTAATATAGATCTTGGTCTGTATATTTATATGATAAAAATCACTATAAAAATATTTTTAATGCAATATGAGATATTTAACCATCAACTCATTTAATTCAAATCTTGAATAACTTCCAATTCTATAGAACTATACTTTTATATGCTTGCAAGTCATGAGTATAAAGTATTTAATAATTTGTTTTATTTTAGGAATTATGGAGTTAGTCCTAAAGTTGATGAGGTAAGATGCCATTGATATTGTCTAGTTTGTTGCAACTTTGGACAATGTTATTATTTTATTTTATTTATTTTTTTTTTTTACTGTTTCTCGATCAAGTATGGAGTAATGGTTAGTGAGGCTAGTCTGATTGACCATTTCCACCTAGCTGTGTCCCATATCAAATTTGATATTAAAAAAAAAACAACAAGGATTGTCATGTTATAAAACCAAACTACCTAAACTATTTTTCAATTTTACACAAGATGATCTACAAAGACAGTGATTTTTTTGTTCTTATTTTACAAACTTGTTATGTAAAATAGTTTTCTACCATTTTACACGCAAAAAAACGATTTAAAAAAAATGCCAAGAAAATGGGTTATGCTAAAATTTCTGCATAAAAATATTATGCTTCAAAATAGAATTCTGGTTTAAATCAGGAATAATAAATATTGACTACAAACAATATACAGGTCATCATCAACTTACGACCTATGTGACTTTCAACTGTTTGACTTCACAACTGTGAATTGGTGTCTCTGGCCATGACTTTTCTGTATCTGGCAGCATGAGTGTTTCCCAGCTCCCAGCAGCACTAGCATTCCATTGCTAATATGATGTTTTTTTATTTATATGTATTTTGGTATGTTATCCAACTAAAATGTTTTCCATTTTCTACACCTGTAATTTGTTTTTTTGTATGTTTAGCAAATATTAAACCAACTGTATTCTACAGTAGCACCTAAGATGAATTGACATTATAGAGGGGATGGAGGAATAGCCAGTGCCAAATATGTGCACCTGCATCATTCTTTATAGTTTAATAATATAACTTTATTTCCCAAAATAAAGCATGAATAATCTTATATAGCAATTTTTAATGGTAACTTATAAAAACATAACTATTAGTGTACATCTTGATAAATTTCTTATCTTGATCTTTTATTGGTAATAATCTATAAAATCTGTTTTCAAACACTTTTTTAATCGATGTTACTATATAGTTTTGTGTCTTTTTATATAAAAAGTTTGACTGTTTAAAGATTATACATCAGCTAAATCTAAGTTTGATCATGATTAAATATTAATTAAAATGTATCAAAGCCGATATCTTTAACATTGATAAAAAAAGTTAACTGATTTATTTAATATTTAATGTTCTTTTTGCAGGCTGAAATTGATAAGAAGCCACTAAGTTCTAATGAAGTTGACAGTTCTGCCACAGAAGAAGAGCAACGTCTAGAAGAAGAAGTAAGGGATTGTTTTCTATATTGAAAGTAATAGCTGTACAAATTTCTTTCCTAATATGTGACAATGTCTAAATTTTAGCAGTTACCTACTTATGTAAAAGAAAACTTGGAAAGATACTTGAATACACTAGTAGATTACTTTATACATGATGTAATGTACATATCTAGTTAGCATATATTCTCTTGGTATCAGTTTAAATCAACACCTTTTTCATATATATTTAAGCTATAATTATAAACTATGATTTTGGAAAGTGAAAATTTTATTGAAATATGTTGGAAAAGTTTTCATCTGAAAAAAAAAAAAAATGAAATTTAAAGAAAATGGTCAAAATATATTAGGGGGTGAAGCTGTCAGTTTAAATTGACACCAGAATATAGGTCAGGGATGGTGAAACACTAACCCACAGATCATGAACTGACCCACCACCAACTTTTCAACCATATCAGAAACTCCACAATAACACATTCATGAATTTGGAAACAAGACTCACCTCCAATTTGTACGACATGCCAAGAACTATACACAATGAAACATATACTAACAAACTGTAGGGACGTCAGCCAAACCCGTTTAAAATACTATGAAACAACCAACATGAACTCTTTCATGACATTAATCCATATTATATCCTACAATATATAAAAGAAATGAAATTTTATTCCAAAATATAATTTCAACAAAACTACAACATAAAACACACACATCACTGCATCTAGTAGTTATGTCCACACAAACATGTATATGCACAAAAGCTGAGTATCATCTACCATGTAGTCAATTGTGAAAGCAGAATAACATTATATTTTTACTACTTCAAAGCTCCCCAATTAAATTAAATTTCAGCATTAAATGACCCATAAGGAATTGATATGCTGATGAACAAACAAATCAATCAACTATTTAAAAGAATTCATATCCGTATGTCTCTTGGAGTCACTTACATCCTTTCTTGCTTTGTAACTGATGATTTTGTTTCTTTATTCATAGCTTTTTTTTTAATTTCAGAGGAAAATGGACATGTTGATGAAGGAAATGTCTGCAATGTCTACCAGCGAGGTGAGAAGATAGATTTTTTTTTTTTACAAAATTATATTACATCCATTAATATTTCTTACATTGTTTTTTATAATGTACTGTAAGTTCTTTATTCATGTAAGTAATTATTTAACCCTCAAGGAAACATTATTACATTGTAAAAGTTGAATAAATATAACTTCAAAATGATCTTCAGTGACACTAAACTGTTGCAATGGATTATGCCTAGTACAATTATACACAGTTATTTTTAAATATTGTCATCAAATGTATAAACCTATATATGGAGTTTTCTTTTGTTTTCAGTTTCCTTTATAATTTGACTACTCATCAAAATGTATTTTTCTTTGTCAACTCACTTTTGGCTTTTCTATTATCTGTAGAATTATAAATATCTATAATTGACTGTATATTTATCTTCAAATTCACAATGTTTAATTCAGATAAGTACTGTGTGCGATGGATAAATTGTCGTCTAAATTACATAAAAATGAAAATAATATTGACATCTCATTTTAACAGATATATTTACCAAAATTACACAAAAATATCTTGAAATACTAAAGAGTAAATTTATTCAATAAAGTCACCATTGGCTTCAGCCACAGCCTGCAGCTGACTTTGGAATCTCCTGCAGCTTTTCTGGACGGTCGCCTTGTTTAAGTTGGTGAATGCTGCCATAATCCTTGCCTTCTATTCATCTTTAGTGTTACAAGGATTTTTGTTTGTCTCTTGCTTAGCTGTGCCCCACACATAATAATAAAGAGGGTTGCAGTTTGGGGAGTTAGGTGGCCAGATGTAAGGAGTGATGGGGTCACAGAAATTGTCTGACATCCATGACTGGGTTCTCCTGCTTGTGTGGCAAGGTGCAGATTCCTGTTGTCAGGCATAGGGTCTTTCAGTAGCCACTCAGGACCGCACTACCTCCTCAAGGCACTTGGTGTTGGCCACCATGTTGATTCTGCAGCCCTGTGAGAAGATGAATAGAGGCATAACATAACCATCACTAGTGATCACTCCAAACACCTTTGTAATCACTATTAGATTCATCCAACTCTTTCCAAATCCTCTGCACTGTCCTCAGATCGACACCCAAACACTCTGAAATGTTTGTATTGGAGCTTCTGGCACAAATGCCAAGCAGTACAGCATGCGATATCCAATTTTTTGACTAAATTGCATTATGATGCTCTTTTTCTCACAAATCGTTCCGAACTAACCCTACTGTACTAGGTAGTCAAGAAAAACAAACAATGCATATGAACAAAATTAAAATATAAAATGGCGATAATTTACCCATTGCAGCCTATAGATATACTCTATTATTTGCTAACCAACACCCACATAATCTTGCTGAAGAATAAAGATTTGTCTCTCAAAATATTTTGGTAATGTACTTTAGAATTAGCAAGCTATAATCTGGAATAGCCAGTTTTTAATATTCTGTAATATTTTATGGAAGCACATATAAGTGTTTATATTAGCCTTCATTTTAAATTAACTAAACTCTAGTAAGCAATTCTTCCAATCAGTAAGTTCTAAAAATATCTAATTAGAATAATTTTCTTTCTATGAATTATTCTTTATTCTGGAACGAAATATTCAGATTTGGTTTCAGAGATGTGCGAATAATTTCAATGATTTTATTTAATTTAAAATACTTGTTGAATTGCAATTTTTTTGAACCCATTGACTTTTCTATTTCAGGGACTTAAAACCTATGCATCAGTGAAACCTGGGGTTTGCAATTTTTAACTAATCATTTTTAAATACTGTGTTTGGTGTTCTCTTTTCATGTTTCCAGAATTTATTTTTCAATTAACTCTAGTTTCATTATATTCTTTTCTAATTCATCAAGTTGATAATACTGATATTTTATTAACATACATTTTCTCATCTCTTTACATAACAAGCTGCCTTTATTATATAGTTTTCAGCTGACTTCTTATAGAAAAATTGCAAATATTAGATCATTATTTCACTTGAAATGAATAACTGTTTTACAGCAACTTACTTAAAATGTAGATTTGAAAATTTCGCCCCATATAAAGTTGATTATTACAAATATGAACAGTAAAAAAACAAAAACAAGCTAATGAAGGACTACTTGAAATATCAGAAAATCTTGATTTACATGGGAAAGATAATTGAGTAGCCCATAACCTTTAGTCAGAACAAATAGTTTTCATGTAGACAGAGAACAAGATTAGTGAATAAACAAAAATAGAAAGAAGATTACAAGGATGTGTTTTCTCACCAGATTTATTTAAGATGTACAGTGAGATGATCTTAAGAGAACTAGAAGACCTAGCAAAATTTTTGGCAGTTATAGTCTTAACATATGAAACACAATGACATTGTGTTGATGACAGACTCCAAAAGAAAACTGAAAGAACTGTTTGACAGTTATAATAAGGGAAAGCAAGAAAGAATCACTAAGCATTAATTGCAAAAAGTTGAAATGCATGGTTGTCAGTAAAAGAGGCAGCCCCATTTGTGAACTACATATTGGGGATGTCAGAATTGAGCAGGTGCAGAAAGTTAACTTTTTTAGTATTACAAGCAAGAGAAAGTGTGCCACATAAATTTAAAGGTACATAAGAACAGCAAAAGAGCTTTTCAGAAAATAAAAGTATTAAGACATAAAAAAGGTATGTCCATAAAAACAAAGAAAAATGCTGAACTGCTGTGTAATATCTAATCTTTTATATATTTGAGAGTGTTAAAAATTCTCCTCATAGATGTTGAAAAGACTTTAATTAATATTTCACTGATGAATGTTGAGAATACTATGGACAGAACATGTGAACAATGAGGAAGTTTTAAGGAAGATAGGAACTACAAAAAACTGTTGAATTTTCTGGGTTACATAACAAGGAAAGAACATTTGTACACAAAGGACATATTGAAAGGGAAAGAATCAAAATGGAAACAAGTAACCTATTTAACAAGTTTGAGTGAATGGATGGTAGAACAATGACAAAGAAAGATGGTAAAGGAGCAAGAGTTACTTAGAGCAACAAAAGACTGGAAGCTGTGGAAAGCCATGATAGCCCACATCCTGAAAGGCTATGGCATTATAAAAGAAGAATGTTTAAAGGGCTACTAAACAGTAATTAAATAATTTAATGATCATTTTGAAATTGTCAATTTCATTGTAGCCTTTAAGGTTATATATATTATTTGAACCCCAAGAGTTGTGGTATCTTTAGACCAACTACACTCACTTTCCTGATGTTCTAACCTGGATAAAGTCTACTTCAAAAGATTAAACAGTATTATAGGTACCAAATTTTAAAATCTTCTTAAACAAATCACCTCCTTATTCTCATGATAGGATGAAGTGAAAATGATAACAGTATTAATTTACTAACCTGGTCTATTCAACACACTAATTAAAAAAAAAAAAATTCTTTTGCCTAACATAAGTTTGTCTATAATTCTTCTTCCTAATTCTGTTATCATTTTACTTTTCTATCAAACTAAATCTTTCCTATGATATTATTGTATGGAAAAAATCTAAACAAATATCTTTTTCTGCTGAAACATTGAGAACAGCCAAGATGAGGATGCTAATCAAAAGAAATTAGTGTATAAAATTTTTTTTTTCAAATCATATTGCAAAGAATTTTAATTATTAAACATAGATTATGAAGAATTCAAGTTAGAAAATTAAACCCAGTAGAATACATGTTCTATATATATAATAATGTAATTCAACTTAGAACTTCAAGCTTTCAAAGAAGTTTACATTTTGACAAATCTTCGGTATCTGCCAATACTATCTTTTATTATTATTATTATTATTCACGCAGCAATCTCTTCACATCATAATTCTCTTCACGGGACTTATTGTTAGTTCCATCTGGCAATTTATCAACTCTGCTTGCTTTTTGCTATTGTTTGCCTCTGTTGTCTTTTCTTGCTGATCTTTTTCACATTCAAACAAGTCTGGTTATCACAACTTGCATGTGCAGTTGATAGTTTTATGCATGAGATGTTGCTATGCTAATGTTTCCATTCTTTTTCGGTGATTATTTTTCTTTGTCCTGTTTTCTGTGACATTGGAGCTTCAAACTGATCAGCAGGCTGCATTATGATAGCCACATAACTTTCATTTATATAATCAAGACTTTTTTTCTTGTATTATTTGGTTTAATTTACTAATTGCTGTAATTGATATCTCCCCTACCCGATACTGTATACACTAGCATTGGTATGCAAAATTACATTGGAATTTTGAAACAATTTCTATAGGATATAAGTATAATCTGATATACAAATTTGGGCCTTTCAATGAGAAATGTTTAGTTAAATGCAAGTCTGCTAATATAATCTTAGAATAATAATAAAGTAGCCAAAATTATAATTGGTAAGGGCAAAATAATAATCTTTAAAATTACCTTGAGATTTTGAAAGTTCCCTCATATATGTCTATAATCTGATATATAAATTTGGAAATTTCAAGTTCAATGATAAATTTTTAGTTAACCCATTAAGGCTCAGTGTCCCATTTTTTTGGAGCTGGTAAGCATTGATGGATTATAGGATTTATAAGCCAATATCTAAAACCATAATTTTTATAAATCTATAATGCCAGATTTTTGTTGGAAACTTTTACTTAATATCTGATTTTTATTTTTATAATTAATACCAGTTTTTATGGAGAGCATTAATGAGTTAAATGCAATTGTAGTAAATATAATCTAAGTATAATAATAATGATAAATAATAATTATAATAATAAAATAGCCAAGAATTATAAAAGGTCCTTCCTTAAGTGCCATGTATGATGCATGCTTGAGCAATATGTCTTTGTTTGATTCATGATTGACTTGGCAGAAGAATTCCTACAGTGAGCTGAAATTTTCTGCAGTATACTGGTTGCCAACCAAGGCTATAGGATCCAGTCTGTCCTGCTATTTAGTCCATAGCTAGTGGGAGAAAGATTGCATAAGTGAATGTAAACTTGTGTCTCAGATTTCTCATTCCAAGCTGTTATCCATTACACCATCCACACATTCAAGTGCTTACAGCACCTGCTATTTCCAAGTGGTCATACATCTAGGTATTGACAAGACTCAACATGGTGTAACTTGTAAATGGTAAAGGCTAAATAATATTCTTTAAAATAATCACATGTCCTGGCTATGACGATAAACTACGTCCAACAGCAAGGCCTCAGATAACGTTTTCGGAACAATAATGTTGCCAGCTATACGTTTTTGAAACAATAATGTTGCCAGCTATACATTTAATAGTACTGTATATTTAATATATATATAGGTATATATATATATATATATATATATATATATATAAAACTTAATTTGGCATTAAATGACCTACAGTGGTTGATATGCCATAAAACCCAACCAACCAACCTTAAAATAATCACAAAGTAATTTGTATTGTATTAATTTTATGATGCCTAATATACAGGGTAAGCTTAAAGCCTTTCTTAAATTTCAAACTCATAAAAAGACTCATAAAAACCTATTTTGTACAAACATGTTTATTGCAAGTTCTACCTTAATACAAAAAGTTTTAATAATCGGCCTATGTAATGCTGGATGCATGGGTTGTAAGGCAGAGACAGTGAGATAGTTGAGTTGAGTTCACATTCTAACTTTACTTGTTGAATTCAATTTTGCAGAAATTCCCTTGGAAAAAGCAGGAATCTATCTTTTCTCCCTCTAGCTATGGATAAAATAGCAGGATAGTTTGGACTCTCGTATTGGGTGGTAACCAATCTAAGAGAAAGACTATTATAAATTTAAAACTAAGGCCACAGAAAATTACTATCTTTCCAAAGTAGACATTGCAAGTCACAAATAATAAAGAAAAATTGAAATTGTGGAATGCTATGATTGTCTATGTCCTAAAGAGATATGGCATTTAAAAAAAATGAAATAAAATTCCTGTTTCTATTTTGCATAGTTTTTTTTAAGAAATGATTGTGTATAATTGGAGAAGGACTATAAAGTGCCCTTAATTTGGATTCATAAAGTTAGTTGAATTCTCTTCATATGGATTTTAGGATTACTGGCAGATAGTAGCAATATCTAAATGGCTTTGATTTATTCTCTCTTTATTGGTTGACTAACACAAAGGGTAAAAGATTCAATTTAAATTGAAAATAGGTGCTCACTTCTTTAGAGTACTGACATTTTTTTTTTTCTACCAATCATTTTTTTAGAAATAACTAATATTGTCAGTGTATCTGACAGATGGCTGGTTTAGTTTTTTTTTTTTTTTTTTTTTTTTTGTTATATAAGATTATGAAAAAGAAAGATCCAAAGAGCTAGCCATGCCACCATCCACTGTCTGTGTTTAAATGTTACTATTTAGATCATAAAACAAAATTTGTCTACTCCACTTTTTTTATTGTAATGGTTCAGAAGCAATTAATGGTTGTAAACATTATGAGGGACACTTGTGAATAAGCTTTCTTTATTTAATGTGGCTAATTATTAGGCTCTATTAGTATTTAATATTTATTTTATTGTAATCAAGTACACTTAAATTACAAACAAGATGAAATAACTATAAAATAATATTATCCATAGATTCAAAAAAGCCCACAGCTAGAACAAATATTTATTATAAAAGGAAAAAACTCATAGTAGTCACTAATAAAATATTATTAAAATCAAATGCTCTTTATAAAATCGGTGTTGTTTACTTGTCCAATTGGAGATTGCATTGCTAAAAATAACAAAAACATAAGCTATAAAACCACAACTCTTTCTAGTAGACTTACTGTCATAATTCTGCCTAAAGTGCTATATAACAACACATGGTACAGAAACACAAAAATTACAATAAAAAGACAAGTTTTTATCAACGACAATAATACTCAACAAAAGAAACTAATAAATATCTATCTATCTATCTCTATATATATATAACCAAATGGGCAAATATAATTCCAGCACTTGAAAATTGCTTTGGCATGAAACTTGGCATTGTGCAATTTATGTAAGATATTATATATATATTTCTTTATACGCACACACACTCCTGTTCAAAATGTTAAGACCAGATATAAAAGGGGTTAAAAAAAATACAAAATACTGTTACTTTAATCAAAATATATTTACAAAACATTTACATTTAATTAGAAAATGTAGTTTATCAACAAACAAGTGAACATTTTAAGCTTTTAATTGATTAATTTAAACAAACATTGAAAAAGTATTTTTTGGTTGACCATAAAGATAAGACCATGTATGAAAAAAGATTACTGGACAAAAATTTTAGAACTAGTCAGTGTGCTCATAGTTTCAGGTGGGTAGACATCTACTTAGCTCATTTCCAGTATTAAATTTTCAGGTTTTAAGAAATATTTTAACAAAGTTCAAACAGGGCAGAATTGTTGAACTTCAAAGATGTGGTCTTTCACAATGAGCCATTGCAAATGAAATTGGCCATAGCAGAACTGTCATTGCTAACTTCATTAAAAATCTGGATGTGTATGTTTCTAAAAATAAATCTGACCATCTCTAGACAAATGCATTAAGTGAGAAGTTAAGAGAGATTCAAGCCTAACATCAAATCAGATAAAAGTGAATAAAGGATGCTGAATGCAGTTCTTGAACAATTCAACGGCATTTAAATAAGAAAGGGTTTAAAAATATGAAATGGCTGCAGAGGCCTCACCGTCTTCATTGCCATAAAACCTCCCATTTACAATTTGCTTCTGATTATCAAACTTGGGATGTGGATAAGTGGAAGAGAGTATTATTCAGATGAGAAAAAAAATTCAATCTTGATGGCCCAGATGGTTTTCAGCATTACTGGCATACAAAAAATGTCCCAAAAGAAATTTTCTCAACACAATGCAGTGTAGGTGGATCAATTATGGTCTGGGAGTTCATTTTCATACAATTGAACTCGAGTTACAGTATGTAAAATGTTGTCAAACAGCAGCTAGTTACATTGACATGTTAAGAAAGGCATTGCTAATTACTGAAGGCCCTCATCTATGTGGAGAAAACTGGATTTTCCAGCAGAACAATGCTGCAATCCACAATGCTTGAAGTCAAAGGATTTTTTTATGGAAAGCAACATTCAGTTTTTGAGCATTTTGACAAAGGATGTTTATAAACATTGATCACAATTTGAAACTGTGGATGCTCTTTGTGCTGCAGTTTATGCATCCTGGGTAACGATCCCCAGCACCTTTATGCAGAAATTAATAATGTGTATGCCAAAGCAAATTTTCAAAGTAATTCGCAAAAACAGAGGATATACTAAATATTGTCGACATGACTTATTTGTTCTGTATTTTCTATTTTTATTTACATGATCTTATCTTTATGACCAATCAAAAAAATACTTTTTCAATTAAAATCTTAAAATTTTCAGTTGTTTGTTAATAAACTACATTTTCTAATTAAATGTAAATGTTTTGCAAATATATTTTGATTAAAGTAACAGTATTTTATATTTTTTTTAACTCTTTTGTACCTGGTCTTAAGATTTTGACCAGGAGTGTATATTCAGATGACACGCTGAATAACAGATGTCTATATTTGTGCGCAGGCACCACCACCCCACCTAAATTTAACCTGACTTTGTAAATAACATATATTTGATACATGAGTTGTCTAGGGAAATTAAAACCCAACTACGCCTAATCAAAATAAACTGAATTATCCTTAACAACTCAAAGTATTTAGATTGTCTTATAAATTAAGTTAATTTCTTATAAAGTTATTCCTAGCATTGCTTGACAACGGAATGAAACTCTGGATTTTAAGTTTAATTTTTGTAATTAAATTTACAATTTTAGTTTCAGTTTTGAAACTGAAATTTCTGTGTCGTGATGGAATCATATTTTTAAAAAAAGAAAATAATTATAATATTATGCGCTATTGTTTGTATCAAGCATTGTTTTTTAAAAAATAAAAAATAATTGCTAAGAACACCAGATTATAAATCTTACTGTTCTTTCTTATTTTAATATATTTATGTTATATATATATATATATATATATATATATATATATATATATATATATATAATATTATAAATTTTAGAAGCTGTCCATATTAATGGTATTCATGGCTTAATATTTTGTTTTATGGTTAAACTTTTTATGCTCGTTTTAGTATGAAATGATCGACAAATATCTTAACATTGACTATTTTTCTTCTTTTTTTTTTAATCATTTGTATGAAAATGAAGACAGTGCAGCCTTACCGCCCTTTGTTTCCAGAAATGAAATTTGATTCTTTCAAAACATTTAGCATTTGTTCAATAAATAAAAAAATTAGGAAAAAGAAAAAATATTTTGATTAAAACACAAGAATTTTTATATTATGTTTGAAGCTTAAAAAAAAATAAAACAATTATTCACATTGATAATTACATCAAGAAGTCATTACATAATTTAGCGATTATGTCCACATAGGTCATATATAATAAGCATCAGTTATGATACGGTTTTAAACTCAAAACTTATTTATGACTAACTGATTCTACTTAAAAATGTGAGGAATTTAGTTATTTGCAAGATGTGTTTTGAATTTATTGACACTTTTTTCTAAACCAAACATTTTAAATAAGTTTTGGAAGGATTAGATTTATTTATTTTTTTATGAAAAAAGAAGAAAAAAATTAAGATTTGAAGTAAAAGTCCAAGAAAAATAAAATTGATGGTATATTTGAATTTTATCTTCCTTGAATTTATTGTTCAGGTCTGGATCTTTCTGTTTTATAATAATGTATGCATTCATTCTTACAGTGGATATTATTTTACAAGCTGCAACAGGGCTCAAAAGTGCATAGTACTGATAATGGTTAAAAATGAAAATCAATTTCTTAAAGTGTATTTTTTTTACTGAAACTGCAACATTCAATTATTTAATTTGTTTTCATTTTATTAAGTTTACATACATTTTTGGCATCATGAAAATTATATTGTCACATCTTTTTGTATTTATTTTTTGCATGATTGTGTCTTCTGATTGTTTTCTTTGCTTTCTACTGATATATAGTTTTCATTTTTCCTCTTGTCACTTTGATCATACTACACTTGGCTAAAGTGAAGTGCAAGGGAATATATCTCCCCCTTTGGCTTCTTCTTTTTCCAAGGGCTCTAGTCACTGATCATAAATTTGTGTTTGCATGTAGGGCAAGATAAGTGCCAGTGTGGTTGGATCCATGGTCAGTATGCAATCTGATGAAATACAGAGAGTAGCTTCTGAGTACGCTGACAAAGTAAGTTTTGTATCGTACATATTTTCTATATATCTCTTTCAAACAGCATAAATAAATATTTAAGATCAACATAGAATTTTTGTTTTAACCATGTCACTATAATTATCATTCAATTCTAATAAGATTTTATATTTCATATTTAGAGAATATTTTAGCTAAAAGAAAATACCTATATTCTCTGAAAGTTATTTTATTAAATTGTTTTAATAATATTTAGAAAACACATTGAAATATTTTGTTTGTAAAATATATGAAATTTGTAGTGTATTCTAAATATTCGTTATTTTTTTCAATAAAAATCTTCACATTTACCAAAAGAATCTGAATGAGGATTAAAATTGTTTTTATGGGCATTTACACAAGAACAATGCTATATAAAATGTTGATTCTTATTGGTAAAACTAACGCTTTAAAAGATTGTCTCCCTTGTTAATTTGTCACTCACATTGAGCATGTCACTCGAAATTATACTTTGTAACTTTGGTAATGATTCTGATTGCATTTTCATTCTTCATCAAATATTTCACATATATGTTTTATTAAAATTTAAAATATTTAAAAATCATAAGACACTTTTTGAAATATCAGTAGAATGTATATTTTAATTTTTCTTTTTGACATGCATACCTGTCTGGTTTACTTTTAACCACAAAGTGCACATTTGAGTTGATGAAAGCCCAAATTTTTGTTTTGTATGTGTAGATTTGCAGTATTATTTGTTAAATTTAACAAATGTGTACAGTAGAATGAAAAACAAATTATTTTTCTTGATCAATCTCCTCTTTTCAATTTGAAAATATATACATATACTTTTTGTTTCCTGATTAAAATTGTTTTCATAAATCTGTTGTCAACAGGTTTACTATTCTTGCAAGTTTTTATTTTTAAAATGTTATGCTTATACAATTCCCAAAATAACTAATTTGAGAAAAATAATTGATTTATACGCTTTTTTTGCTGTTGAGACAGTTTGTCTTCTATTTTGTATTAGTTAAATGTTGTTGCTTTTAATAATTTTTCAGAGCATGTTAATTCTTTATTTGACTTGTGATTGAATTATGTTTTTATGATACCATTTCAGAGAAAATAACTATTAAAAAAGCAATTGGTTATTCTTTAGATCATTATATCATTAGATTGTATAAAAACATCTGACATATATTTTGATAAAAATTAAATTTAAACATTTTATAAATACAATAAAAATAGGATTTTTTAAATTAGTTTGCAGCATCTCTTATCACTTAAAATTCTTCAACTTAATTTGAATTTCTCTTTGTAATTATTGTATATATTTTCTGTGTCTACAAGGTTAAAACAGTTTAATAGATCTCAATGAATATTTAAATATAATTTTGTGATTCTTGACTTTTTAATTTTTTTTTTGTACATAAATTCTGTATACTTAACAGATTAGATTTGTGTAATCTGTTTCATTAAGTTTGTAGCCTAACAAAAAGAAAATACATTTATTTTATACAACAAATGTTTTTCAGCATAATCTGTTGATACACTTAATTTGGTCATAAATATTAAGTATACAGATTGAACATTATACAGTGAAAATTTCAAATCGTGATCCAGCTGATAACTACATGCCAGGCTAAAAAACTTATTGACATATGATCATATTGTAAAAAAAAAAGTATTAAATGATACACAGTTGTATTGCTACATATAGGTTTATAATCTTTATTGGATGATTTCATTTAATAATTTTTTTTTTTTTTTTTTTGACGTTAAATATCCTGCAAAAAAATCATATGTCAAAAGGATGTTTTTTGTCTTGACATCACTATTACTGTTTACTCCTCAGCAATTTTGTTATTTTAAAAAGCTATTTTTAAAATTTGAATAAAACAAAAATGTATGAAATTCGATTTATATATTATCTTCTTTTTTTTTTTTTTTTTTACAACAAAAATATTAATTACTATCCCTGTAAATAAACAAACTAATAAATAGTGTTTATCATTTTTGTTGTCAATTCTTGAAAAAAAGTATAAATCTAGATACTGACAAACTATTTTAGTGAATTTGTGGCAAGAGCAAATGAAAGAAATGCCCAGAAAATTCATTTTTTTAAAATTTTAAATTTATAATTACAGTTACTCATCATTGTGTTTATTTTCTTCACTTATTTAGACATTTTTATAAATTTATGAATACAAAAAATTTGTTTTCATAGTTATTTTTTTTTATAATATGGTAAATTAGAAAAAGTTTTTGTGATGCATTTCATCTGTTAGGACTTCATTGAACATTGGGTTTGTTGACATTGTTGTGACTATACATGTGCATGAATAAGAGACACTGGTAGTTTCAAAATTTTTAAAAGAATTTCTTGTTTTTTTTCTTTTTTTTTTTAATTTTAAAACTAACAGCATCTCTTATTCATGCACATGTGTAGTCACAACAATGTCAACAAACCCAGAATAACACAAAAACTTTTTTCTAATTTGACATACATATTTTCTTTCAAAACTTCTTCATATATAAAAAAAATTATATGGTTATCCCATAATATGGTAAATAATAAATATTGCATTGTATTTGATTCACATATTTTTATAAAAGTGTAAATAAACAATCTAATAAAATAGCATTTAATTCTTTTACTGCTAATATATTAGCCAATTCAATATTCATATTACAGAGATTTCAATTAGTAATTGTTCCATTAAAAAATTGAGATAATTAGCAATCAACTATGTATTTTATCTCATATAAAACTAAATGCATTTTGTTATTACCTTTTTTGTTTATTACTGCTGTCTTATTTCTAGCAATCTGAATTAGAACATCTAGAAAAGGGAGAGTTAGTTGGTGGTGTGCAGCATCATAAGAGAGTGACCACAGCATTGAGTAAACAAATTCAACAACAGAAAATTAAGCTGGAAGAGGTAAGAATTTCAATTTTAATATAAAACTTGTAATTAAACATGTGATAACATTAATATATTTAGTACATTTATCATATATAGTTTATGATCATTTCCAAGTACATAAGGCAACTGAATATTTACATTCATTAGCATTATTGATTAAGTTGATATAGAATGCTGGTTTGGTAAGATCATTGCTATATATTCACAAATCTGTAATATCTAAGAGAAATAAGTTGAAGTAGGTCAACACCAATCTGGCAATTAATAATCTGGCATCAATTTCTATGAGAGCAATTTCACATTTCTAGTGTCACTGTATTATGTACCTGCCACAACAGTTGGTACCAGCTTCTGTATCATCTGTTTTTGATCATTTTCAAACACTGTTAAGGCATTTCTACTTGTCTTTCATGCATTTTTATTATAACCTGCTGACGTTACCCTCAGTAATGGCTCCAATGAATACAGAAAGTTCTTCTCATGATGTAAAGCACAAGTGCCTCACATTGTCCATAATGGGTAGAACTTCTGAAAATAAATTGCTAGCAGCCTGTCTGTGTGAAGCTTGTGTGATTTATACAGTATTGGCTCCTCTACAGTTTATGATGTAAAGAAATGTTATTTTAAATGTAGGATTAAGTGGCAAAGTATATTCTAACACAGTGGTTCCTAAATGGTGCAGCAGAAGAGAATAGCAGAAAGACTATCCAAGATTTAGAAACAGTTTTAAAAATTTATAAGCCAAAAATAAATATGATTTCAAAATTTAAAATATTATTATGGATTACTTGTAATTGCATGCATGAGTCCCAGTATAAATAGTTATAAATAATTATTGACCGATTTTATCATTGTGATATTTTTGCATTATATCAAGTATTAAGAATATAGTAACTAGGGTCTGCAAATTGGAGGAGAGTGTTATCAATGATAATGTTCTGACTCTGAATCCGCAGTTATCTCCCTTTAACCCTCTCTCTTTTTTTTTTTATTTTTGAATGTACTTTTTATCACATAAAATTTGGTGAGGCACAAACAAATTTTTATTCCAAAAATATGGCCTAGAGGAAAAAAAAAAAGTTTGGTAACCACTGTTCTAACATAACCATAAGTAATCCAGCAAAAATCACTTATCTAGCATTCTACAGGTCCTAATGATGCCAGATTAGTAATGGTCAATGTATACAATATTTTTTCATGGTTACAATCTTGCTGTTGAATTTATAGATATGATTTAGTGGTAAAGCATAAAATTGAATGTTTTTAAATCTGAGATTTCAAATCTGATAATCAGCACAGAATTCATTTCAGTGGAGGAAAATCCCAAACATTGAATCCAAGAAAAACAAAGTACATTATATTTAAATGCTATAAAAAACGGTCATAAGTTTATACTTGTTTTTGTTTTTATGACTGGATCACTATCCTATCTTATTGTAATTTTATAATCTTGTTATAAAGTAATGACACCATTAAAGTTATCAGTTTCTTTAGCCATTATAGCACTTTTTCCCAATTGTCAAAATCACACAATTGACAATGGTAAAAACAATTTTTGGAGACTGAATGAAATTTAATGTAATATCAAAAATATTAAATATTTAAAAATTTTGTTTGATAAAAATAATTTTTCCCAATCTAAAACTGTCAATAAAATAATGAAAAATATTATTTATTACAGATTCAAGTCAAATACTCGGATTTGCATAAAACTTATCTTCAAACTCAGGAAAACTTAAAAGCGGTAAGATTTTGTAAAATTATAATTTTCTAAAAGTTTTGTTATTGTTGAAAGTGAGTTTATATTCTATTAAAGTATAAACATAAATGACTAAATGTGATTGCATATTTCCAGTAAAGATCATATAAACATATACACAAAATTGAGTGAGGAACTGTACTGTATGATTTTATACTAAGGTCTGAGGATTGTATTAAAGTATTGAACTTAAGCGTTCTTTCACTATAAATGTAGTGTGATGATGAGTTTCTACATGTCACTGCACAAGTTGTGATGACATCCAAGGTCGGCTGTATGTGTATACATATGGCTCACTATGATCACAGTTTGTTTCAATATTAGGACCATGATCAAATTCAACAAATAATGACAAATTCTTTTCAAGACACTGGTTGGGAAGTAGCCAGCAATACGATTTATCACTTAATCAGCAATATCTTCCTTCAGATTTGAGAAGGCAAACTCCTGTTATCTCACTAACTTCCAGCCATGGAAAAAGGATCCTTACACTCACTGCCTTCCCATCTCACTGACTGCTGACAGTCTCTTCACTGACCACTCATTATATGGATACTGGCTGGAAGGCCCACATCCATATCCATTTACTTGTGTTCCACCAATTGAAAAAGGGGACCACCCATTCAGCTTTTGGGTGGTCAGTTTTTCAAAGGACTCTACTTTTATGATTATTGAAAATCACTACCAAAATTTTATGTTTGCTAATTCAAAGATGGTTGGATACAGGATTCCTGAAAGATCCTCGTCATTAAATTGACACAAAGATGGGCTGGAGACAAGATTCCTAAGAAACCCTGGTCACTAAATTGAGTTAAAAGGAAAAAGAATCTATTTATCTCTTAAGGATGTGTGAGAAATTGTATTTGCTTTTTATGTTTGGAAGAATAATTTCTCTTTCTTGGTAATTTTGGCATAAACCACTGTTTATTAATGTTTAGGTTTAATTTTTATCATTCTGCATTTTTTTCTATTGCTTTTTTTTCTTGGATTTTGTTTTATTGGGTGTTATTTTTTCTTTTTGGTAATTTTCTCTATGGTAACCTGACAAAATCTGTGGTTTTACCAATACTTTGTGTGTAATATATATATAGTGTATGTGGGCACTGAGTTCAAGCAGCAATGGTCTGTTTCATGCAATCTTCAGGCTATATGTGTTGTGTTTTTACTATATATGCTAGTCAGTGGTGGTTTATGGGTAGTAAGGGCTATTGTATTATCCTGACAATTATGGAGTGGGTGGTAATGGTTATATTTCTAATTATTCTAGAAGCTATTGAGTAGAAATAAATCAAAGAACAGTTATTTGCAGCTATTTTATAATGTTTAACTTTTTACTCACTATTTAATACTGATTACTTATTTGTTGTTATTTGTTCAAATATATTAATAAACTGCTCTTTTATACTCAAAAACTTAAAATTGTCACTATAATTCTAATATTTCTCAACTTAAGAAATCAAGAGTTGAAAGCTTTAAACACACAAGCAAATAAGCAGCTTTAAGCACAAGTGCAGCTGTTAAGAAGTCTGTCTCAATATTTACAGAAAGAAATGGATGAACTTTGAAAACAAACAAGAAAGAAATAATGGAAGAAGGTCATTGAAAGAAGAATTATAGGTTCACATTTAAACTAATTACCTTGAATGCTGAAATAGCTAAAAATAAGCCTATGGCAAAAACTGTCTAATCAAAGGTTAGTCATTTTTAAGCATCAGGTTGCAGTATTGGAATGAATCATAACAACAACCTGGGTTTTCAACAAATCAAATTGCTTCTAGTCATCAAATGAGTTTCATATATCTGCTGCTATTTCATAACACTTGAAACTAAAATATTGATGAAGTTTTGAGATGTGGAATGAATTAACAAGTAAAATGAATATCACTGCTAAAAAAGTAGATTATAGAATGATTAGAAAATTTTTATATGTTGTTCAAGTTCTTAATATGCTGCAAGAAAGTTAATATTCCACAGGTATTCCTATTGGCAGTGTTGGCATGTTACTTAATCCACTAGTCTATAATAAAGTGCTCATGGCCATTGATGAAACTGAACCCAGAATCATCATAGCTAGTTTCTAGCATCCCTATAACAACCATCATCTCCTGCTGTTTACAAACAAATTCTAGTGATGAAGAAAAGGTGACGCATTTCTATCAATGCCTCTCTTCTTTTGTCACACTAAATCCTAAACCATAATTTCCTGATTATTGGTGGGAATATGAATGCTCAAGTTTGTGTCAATGATGTACATATCATTTGCATATCATGTGTTCTCAAACAGAAATGAGATATATCTCAAAATCTTTATACAGGAAAATAATCTTGTATGCCTAACCACCAAATTTCAGAGCTTGAAATAGTGCCAATAGCACAAAAACCCAAATGGATCACATCCTGATAAATAAGAAGTGGAAGAACAATGCAATGAATTATTAGGCCTTCAGCATTTTTGATCATTGGCCTTCATTGGCCTTCAGCATCTACAGATCATTGGATTTTCTCTTCCACCATCCGACTTAGGCTTAGAGCCAATAAAACAAAGCAGTCTGCTTTCCCACTGTATGACTGGCCACTTCAAAGACCAGTACACTATTGCTGTCAGAAATAAATTTGAAACACTACAAGCAGATGGTGAGGAACCATCTCCTAATACAACCTATAATAATTTTATCAATTCTTATGAAAAAGCTGCAGCAGATGTCATACCCTTAATACCTAAACATCAACAACACATTCCTTTGGAATCAAATAGAATTAAATCAAAAAGAGCTGATGTGAAAGAAAAAGCCAACATAAGAAATTCAAATCCATCCCTTAAATCTATCCAAGACTTCAATGAAGCACTTGCTAAACTCAAGAACTGTTATGAAGATCAATAAGGTTGAATACATCCAGGAAAAAATTTGACTCTTCTACTCCTGCTTGGAAAATTGTCAACAAGATTGGTGGCAGAAACTCAACAAACAAAACCAAGTTAAAGGCCAATAGTCAGGCTGAAAGATTAAATAAATGGCAAGATCACTTAAAAATCTCTTGTGGGGAAATGTACCTGACATTTTAGATATAAGGTCAAGCAACTCATTGAATATCCTCTTAACATTAAGCCTGGAATCTTAACAGATGCAGAACATAAAAGCTTAAAAAAAACACCAAAAATAAGAAAGCAGTGGGACTTGATAACATTCCTCTGGAGGTCTGGAAAACTTGGGATTTCAGTCATATTCTACTCTGTAATGATACATATAAGGGAGAAGACATAGAAAGATGAACAGAAGGCTGTATACTTCCTTTTCCTTAAGAAAGGAGATCTCAAATTGGCAAAAAACTATAAGGGAATCACACTCCCCTCCATTGCAGCAAAAATTTGCAACTCTATGCTTCTCAATAGAATACAGCCGGAAGTAGAAAAGGTGCTTCAAAAAAATCAAAATGGCTTTTTGAGAAAATAGATCAACCATTGAACAAATTCTGACTATTAGATAAATTATTGAGTGTCAGGGCAAAGAATCTACAGGCCATCTTACTTTTCTGTTAGTTTCTGTAAAGACTTTTATTCTGTACATAGTGGAAAAATGGAGAAGATCCTAGACAGTAACTACCATAATGATGCTATACAAAAATACCAAATCTTTGGTTAGATCCCCAGATGGTGACACTAATTTCTTTGGCATCACAACCAGAGTCCTCCACAGTGACACTCTTGCACCTTTTCTCTTTGTCATCACCCTTAACTGTGTATTGAGAACTTTCCTCAACTGACATCATCATCAGGGTTTTACTTTATCACCAAGACTCTCAAATTGATATCCTGCAAAATGTTGGCAGATATTGACTATGTGGATGACCTAGCTATCATTGCAGACACCATTACCAATGCCATAGTACTCTTACATCATCTAGAAAATGCTGCCAATGATGTTGGACTCTGTCAATGCCTCTAAAACTGATTCCTAGACTTTAACCAGCAGGGCTCAATACAAACTGTCTCAGGTGAACCAGTAAAATATGTCAAATCTTTTACATACCTAGGAAGTGAGATAAATTCTATTGAAAGGTATGTGAAAATCTGCATGGCTAAAGCCTGGGCCACCTTGAATAAAATTTGGAAATCTGATCTACCAAACAAATTCAAGTAGAGATTCTTTTGAGCCACTGTAGAGGCCGTGTTAATGTATGGTTCCACTCTCTGTATATTAACTAAAACCCTACAGTCTAAGGTCAATAGAAACTACACTTGGATGCTGAGAGATATACTTATCATTTTCTGGAGATAATATCCAACTAAATCACAGTTCTATGTATGCATCCCTGATATTTCTACAATCTTACACAAATGCAGAATGTGCTGGTGAGCAAAATAAGAACTTGCAAGTGATCTACTGTTCTGGACACCTAAACCTGTAGCAAGACGAATTGGTCACCCAGCAACCACTTACATTGATCAGCTATGTTATGACACAGAATGCCTCCTTAATGACCTTGATGCAGGACTGTGATGGTTGGTGTGATAGATTCATGAATGTCTGAGCTAACTTGACTGAATAAAAAAAAATTATTTGGTGTCTTTGTTTTCTATGATTGTATCTATTGCTGAGTGTCCTGAATTGTTACATTTCAAATTGTTTTCTTTTACCAAGTCAATTTATTTGTAAAGTTAAATATTTGTATCTAGTGGAATAAATAAGTTTCAGTTGTTTCATGTGACCCAATTCAAGATCTTTCTCTAATTTTCACTTGTTAACATTTCATAAACATTTAGCCTTGAGTGGCTAACATAAGACAGAACAGCAGTGATACTAACAATATTTTTTGATGAATGATCTTTTTTTTATATTCTGGAAGTTGTTCTTGTAAGAATCACTGTGACTGTCTCAAAAAATTCTTAAACATGCTTGAAATGATTTCAACTAAACTGAATTTAAAAAATAATAGTCTGAAAGTGACAGGCTTGGAAAATAATTCAAGAACACTTCTTAAAGGCTAAACTGAAGAACAACTTGATGTACTCATAAGTGCGGGTGTTGAAATATAAACGTGATCCTATATTACTGGTAGTGATTTTATTAATACATATAAAATTGAATTTGAAGTGCTACTCACTTTGATATATATAAATAAAATGAAACCATATTTTATCTCCAAGTGTTTGCTGTACAGTTATCTACATAAGTGCTACTGCTGACAGTGTTAATGTTTTCTTTGTTTCATTATCATTTCTAAAATATTTCCTTGTATTTACCAGGTTATAAAATAGACTGAAATGCTTGCATTCATAAACAATTTTGCAATATATTAAATAATAAAGTGTGTATCTTAAATGTTATCATCTCATACCCATAGATATATATCCCTATCGATAAATCTTAATATGTTAACATTTTGAATAAGATACTTATACTACTGCTTCTTTTTATCATTAAAGAAAAATCTCCTTTTATTATTAATATTGGTAGACACTATGCCTTCTAATTTCCGTATGATTTTGACATGATTTATCATTATTATACATTGAATTGGCGTCATTATAATCTTGGTTTTTACAGTCATATCTTTGGCCACTTCTACTCTTCTTCAGAAGCTTGTCATATTTGGTAAGATTCTTGGAATGTCAAACCAGACCACAGAATTGAATTGTTCTTATTCTGCTGTTCAGAGGATAATCTCATATCAGTTTTCTGTGCTAATTCATTCTTGTGGTGTTGCTTCTGTTTGGTCTACTGAACCAGAGTACATAGAATATACATTTATAAAAGAACAATTTTGGTTTTGTATCTATGAATTCTTCAAGGAATTTTTTGATAATTTGAAAATGGAGTGGAATAATTAATAGTCTGAAGGTAACGGGTTTGGAGAATAATTCAAGAACACATCTAAGATTCCACAAACTTCCTTGGTACTGTGAATTTTTATATGAATTTATAATGAAAAGATATATATGAAACCATTCTCTTTTTTAGGTAATTGAAAGAAGTGAGAAAATAGACACTGAAATGGAGAAACTCAATGAATTAGAATCATCTGAAAATCAAGGGTTTGTAAAAATTATTATTTTATGTTATATTTGTTAAATTTAAATTGAGAAACACACACGCATATATATATATGTTGTGGACTATCTCTCTTGTCGTGGACAATAAATGAGGATTTAATAAAATAAAGAGGTGCTTAACTTCTATGGATGTTTTGCAAACTTTTAGACAGATAGAACATGTGGTTGGCCATTTCACTCGAGTGGTTGAGGATCAATTTTTGCATGTTTCCACAAGTGGAGAGCAAGGCCTGCTTTACTGTATGTGCCAAAGCCACAGTGGCAGGTAAGGATATCATTGAGAGGAGCAGCATGTTGCCAACTTGCTTTGATATTTGCACACAGTTGATCCCGATGTTCAAGTCAGCCTTGTTCAAACTTGTATAGATGAGAAGCAGGACAGGCACCAGTTCCTTTGCTTTGATGTTTGTTTTCCTGAGGGATGCTGCATCATTTCAGATTGTCTTTGAGTTTATCTTTGAAATTCAAGAGTGGCTTTCCAACTGACCTGCTTGCTAGAAGCAGGCCAAAGAAGAGTTATTTTGGAAGTCTGCTATTGCTCATACAAGAAAGATGTCCTGCCCACATGAGTTGGATTTTCATTATGAAGCCTTCAATACTTGTCATGTTGAATTTAGTCAGAATTTCACTGTTTCTAATATGATAATTCAGTTTTCTGTTGCAGATGGTACGTAGGGTAATGCATGTGGAAGACATCAAGTTCATTGATGTGTAGTTGATACAGAATCCAAGATTCTGTACCATAGAGTAGGAATGTCAGTACAACTAATTTGTACACGTCAATTTTCACCTTTAACAAAACATCATCAGAATTCCAAAACCTGTGGTAAAGATTACCGAAGACAGAACTAGCCTTTCCAATCCTGCTCTCAATTTCTTTGTTCATTTTTAGCAACATTGGATACAATGGAATGAAAGAGGATACAAAATGTGAAAGAGGAAAATGATTTTCAAGACTTTTCCCTCAACATAAAGTGGGAACAACAGCTGGGTGGTTGTTACAGATAAGTTGATGGGCAATTTCTGTTTTTTTTTTATTCTGATGGTCAGACCAAAAGCTTTAGATGAACAAGAGAATTTGTTAATGATCTGTTGCATATCCACAATGGTGTGGGCTACAAGTGTGCAATCATCTGCCATGAGCAGGTCATGAACAGTTTGCACAATCATCTAAGTTCTTGCTTTGAAATGTTGTTGGTTGAACAACTCACCAATTGTCCTAAACACAAGTCTCACACCTTCTTTAATATTCTCAAATACGGTTTCCGGCATGACAGAAAAATACGAAACAAATAAGAGAGGTGCAAGAACACAACCTTGTATCATTCCATTAGCAACAATGAATAGGTTGGACACTTCTTCCTTGAACCTAACTGAGGCCATCATCCCCTGATGGCCTTGCTAACACCATGCTTTTTGATTACACTACTCCATACTGATGTATCAAAACCTACAAGTGCATTGAGATTACCCAGAAGTTTGTCATGGATGGAAGTACTTTTCAACTGGTTGCATAATTCAGATTAGAAATTCTCCTTAATTTCATCACTAGACTTCATGGTTGGTGCATAGCAACTAAAGATAGTTGCATATTTATTTCTGTCAATGCAAATATACTCATTGATGCCAACAGGTTGAGATTTAAGATTTTTCACCAGGTCATTTTGAATAGCAAATCCTACTTCTAGCTCTCTCTTAGTGGTCTCAGGCCTACCAATCCAGAAAAAGGTGTATCCACCATTAACCTCTTGTAGCTAACCAAAATCAGTCTTATTTAGTGCCAATGTTTTTTGTTTTTAGGACACGGGCAAACAAAGCAGTCTTATGTTCAAAGTTTTTCTTACTATCCTGACCAATTTCGAGACCCAATGAAAAGATCTTTAACATTTAACTTTTTTGTTGTTCTGGTGCAGTTTTTTGTGTCTAATGACAGGCATAAAAATGAGTAAGCAATTTTTAGTTCACATTTTCTTGATCCATCCTCTGTTGGAAAAAAGCAGTACCATCTTAAAAAGGGCTGCTTTGTTATGAAAGGAGGTCTTGTGAGGAGGTTCGTTAGTAATTGTATCTTGTGATACAATTACTACCAGTTGCTGTGCAAAATAGCCATCTACCCTTCTTCCCCCATGTGCAATTTTCAAGCTGGGAACCTCCAGTGATATCCTTCACCTGTTCCTGCCACTATCCCTTCAATGCCACAGTATTTCAAGGGCACAATAACTTGTTTATAGTAGTCATTGCTTATGCAGCCCAATACACTCTCTCTCCATCAAAACCGCATCACCCACATGATTTGCCACATGTCTGGTGATGAAGTTATCACAAGTTTCAAATCGGAATTTTCCTTTTCCTAGGGAGATGCCCAAACAAGGACTAAGTGGTCTCTTTTCTCCCAGTGGTTTAACAGTGCACCTGGGTACTAACCCAGGTATATCTATGTGCCTGTGACACACACACACACACACATATATATGGAAGAGGTTATAGTTGTTCTAACGAGAGAAAAGTATATATATTAAGAATAAGAAAGAAACTGCAAATGTTTTTGGTTATAATGCGTATTTTTTAAACATATATATTATACTTTATTTTCCATATTTTTGCTACACATTTCTAGTCTCACCACCTTCATCAGGCAAAGTCTAGATATTTCCACATATTATTCAAAGGAAATAATTTTCCTTATGTTTTTTGATGTTTAACCATTGTCTTTATATATAAACCAAATAATGGTATCTTAGCCTTACTAAGTCATTGAAAGTTTATTCAGTAATGTCCCAGTCAAAGAAACTATAGACATAGTCCTACAGAACGTATACAATCATACCTCATTCACGCCTCCTAAATTAGACCAACTATTAGTGGATAATAACGAAATACTCTACAGCATCAAATGCAAAGACACTAGAAGCTATTATTATGCAAAATAAACAGGCTACATTAAATATATCATTCACCATAGGAGATGGTATCTTAAAGTGCATATGATATATTTAATATGTGCATATGTTAATATAAGAAGAAAAAATTAAATAAATAAATATAATAAAAAACAATAAATTGCATTCTTTTTGTGTGGTCTCTTTCCCAATAAATGTTACATATGATGTCACTGTAGACTATTTCAAACTTCCAACTTTCAAAAGAATACCAAGATGTAGACAAAGGAATTGTAACTACCAGACAGACACCATTGGTTCTTGAAAGTATCTGCAATGCTTGAACAAAACAATAACAAAATATGAAATTCAAATGGTTTGTTCCAAATGTAGAGCACAATACTCAACAACTTATTTGAAAACTGGAAAAATATTAGGTTGGTGCCAAAATAATGACGTAATAATGTCGTTTTTTGACGTATTTTTTAACGTCAAAAAACGACATTATTGCGTCATTATTTTTGCACCAACCTAATACAATAGAAAATTAAACAGACAGACCTTGTCAGTTCTTTTCAATCAAAATTGTTTGCTTGTTTGTGTGTGTGTGTGTATATATATATATATATATATATATATATATACATACACACCAATATTAAATTTATCCTTTTATCTCTATTGCAGAATACTGGAAAGTCTACGTAATCTTGTAGCTATGAATGAAAACTTGAAAAAGCAAGAACAGGAATTTAAAGCACATTGCAAGGTGATTAATTTTTTTCAAATCTATTGAGAGGAGTCATTAATATATCTATTCAGACAGAGGAGTTAAAAGGTTTTCTTTTTCTCACCTGACAAGGACTGAAAGATGGATCAACTGAAACATTGTATTAACAACAGAAAATATGCAAAGAAGAGAGATGAATTTCTGAACAATGTCAAATACATCACTTAAAATTTTGACACTTGACTCTAATTGTATCTATTAAAAATTATAAGAAAAAATGATGTTCTTATTTGAAATATTCTAATTTTTTCTAAGGTGAAGATCATCATTCTCAGAAGTCTCTTGTAAAAACATACTCATGTTTTTAATAAACATTTCATAATGTGAAATATAAAATGTTCTGTAATATTTTCAAGCAATTGAAAAGTGAATATTGGTAAAATGCACTCATCAAAACAGTGGGAAAAGAACATGAAGAATACAGAGTCATCTGTATTTATTAAAAGGTGATTTATCTGAGAATACTTTTAATTAATCATATGGTGTGTCAAGAACTCTTTACTACATCTCCAAGCTTTTTGTAAAGGTTTGTATTTGAGGCAAGTTGAAGTTATCAAATTATATAATTTATTGTTGAGAATTGAGGTTTAACTTTAGAATAGTGCACTTTCTAGTTTAATGCCTTAATCAATGAACTACTGGTCAGCAATTAAACAAATTTTCTAAACTCTAGAAATATAAACTAAAATTAAGAATCTGTTTTAAAAATTGTTATGTAATCAAATAGAGAAGTTAATATGCCTTTATACAATAGTAATCATCATTGGAATTCTGAGACTGAAAATCTGTTACAAAAAAAAAAAATGACCTATCTCATTACAAGAAAATCAATTGGTATCTTAAGATTAAGTTTTTCTACATAAATGAGCAATAATGAATTTAATTTTAACTTTTTTCTCAGCAAAAAAATATTGCTAATGTTGTTTCTTATTTTCTTCTTATTTGATTACAGGAAGAAATGGTTCGGCTGAAACAGAATATTCGTAAGTTGAAAACAGAAACAGATGAAGAAGATAATGATGAGATGGTGAGTACATTGTGTTTGTTTTGCTCTTAACACTTAAGGACAGAAAGTAATTTTGTTCCTTAGCTGGTTTGCTTGGTGAAAATGAAAAAGAATATCACATTAGTTGATTTACCCAAATTCACGTTCTCCAAATAAATATCCTTGATATTTGCAAGTGATAAAACTTCAGCAAAGATCACCTTGACAAGAGCTATGCTATGCAGAATGTAATAATTGTAATATAATTGCAACTGTTTTTCCCCAAAAAAGTTTTTAATGTTCTCAGCCACATATCTACAATGCAATGTATATCTATCTTATTTACAGTCAAACTTTATGACAGTGTTTTCGCTGTTGTACCCTCTGGTCTTTTTCAGGTGTCTGCTGATTTAGGTAACCTTCAAGAATTTAATTTATTCTATGGGAGGTAGATTCTCATTCTGCTATACATTTCTTTTTCTTTCTTTTATATCTTGTTTTTTTTCTTTTTGTACTGCTTAGTTATCATTAGTCCTGCTTCCACTGAATCTGAAACTATATGGACCAGGGAATGAACTCGCTATGCTACTAAATTCACAAACTATTGCTATAATCCTCTAAGCTACCCATCCTGAAGGTATAATCTTGGTAGTATAATAATTGAGAGTTCAATCCTTAGCTAGTACAGACTCTAGCTCAGTGGTAATAGGATTTACAATAGCTTAAAAAAGAACAAAAAAAAACAGGTGAAATATCTCTAGACATAGCAGAACAAAAATAAACTGCACCAGTAAATTAAAGGGAAGAGTTTGAAATTCCCTAATTGTTACCTGGATTGACAAACATCTGAAGCAGACTGGAGGGTACGACAATCAAAAGATATGATAATAACTAAGATGAAAACATTAGTCCAGTTGTAAATAACTCCTCATCCCAGAAATTCAGACAGAAAGTGTATCTATCTATTTATCTTTCATGCAGATATACACACCTAGTATGTTACCTACAACCACATCACAACTCCAAAGACTAAACAACTAATAATCCATAACCAAAAACTAATGTACTTTTAAAGCAAACAACAAACTTTAGAACTGAAGAAATACATACTACCAGAAAATAAATATAAAAGTAAAATAAAAAAAATAATAATATAAACAAATTCAAGACCAAAAATAAGCTAAAAACATTAGGGAAATTAGTTTTTCTCCTTCTCATAAGACCCCAGTGGCCTATATACTGAGAGTGTTTACACAAAGGAGTAACACACAGTCTAATAATTGCTAATTAAGACAGGAAACTGCCAGTCACCCTGTAGTGTTGATTTTTATGTTTTATATATATATATATCAAGACAAAAGGAAAACTTATTCCTATTGTCCTGTTACAGATATATTTTTAATTATATCTGAATTTTTACACACACACACACACACACACACATATATATATTTATTTGTAATATTTTTCACAAAGCATTCACACTGATCCAAGATAGAAGTACTGACTATACATAATGATGTATTTTTATGAGTATTATGTTAGTCAATAAATAATCTAAGTTCTGTACAAATAAATGTTGTATTTGTAACTAAAATGTTGTTACATTGATTTATCCTTTAAGCATGTATGCCTGCATAATATTGTATCAATTATTCCTAATTGATAGCTAGTATTAAATAATAATATAACAATTGTTAACTCTCTAAAATGTTCATTGTTTCTAGCTGTAAACACATAAAGTTAATACATAAGAATAATGGAAGGTTCATCCAGATTGTATATTTGTTATGCTAAACAGATGAGAATTATTTAAAAATATTTACTCTTTAATGAAATACATATTTTATTTAATATTTAATAACTGTTTTGTATGTAATAACATTTATTCCATTTGAAGAATTTTTTTTAATGTATTTGTCCTTTCATAAGCATACTGCTATAAAATAACAGCTTTTCTACCAGCAAAATATTTATTAGGTGATGAGTCTAGGGACAGGTTTAATGTGGGGTAGAAGCTTCATTATCACTAAGCTAAAGTACTTCATCCACCCTACCTGATGATAACACCAGAATTTGTTGATTTTTTCCTCACATATGTGGTAATACTATGTGAAAATCCAGCTTCTTCATATATAATGAATGGTACTTAACTTCTGTATTTCAGGAACGTGTTACTTTGATTGAGCGCCAATATGATGCAGACAAGGAGAAGCTGAAGAAGATCAAATTGGTGCTGGTGAGATATTTTGCACTGAATTGAGCTCATGCCAAATATAATCATAAATTTTGTTTTGTTCTTGGTTAGGCTCCTTTAACATGATATTATCGTAAAAGCATTTTCTTTTTAGATATATTAAGAATGAAGACTTTTTTTTATTTTTATGAAAAATGTTTAATATTTTTGTCCATGACCTGTCACAGGATATAAGTCCCAAAAAAATGAAGTGGAAAGTAGGAATGGCCTTTACTAAACAAGACATTAACAATCAATGTTATAAGACTACTTGTAGTTAAAATAGATTTCTGTGGTGTTCAAGATGGAAGCAAAATTAATTAATTTATATTTTTGTAGGCTCAAGTCAACCGAGAAATAGCCCTGTTGCAACGCAAAATTGATGAAGTTCCTTCCCGTGCTGAACTTAGCCAATATCAAAAACGTTTCATAGAATTGTACAATCAAGGTAAGAAAGAATAAATGCACCTTTGATTTGAGCTTGATTCTGTTTTTGATATTAACCTCTTGTTTGTGAATTTGCGAATTGTTAACACAAATTTTATGGATTGGATGTAACTTGGTTTATAATTGATATGGTTAAATCATGTATTTTTCTTATTACATCAGTTAAAAATGTTATACTTCATTATTTAATGGTTATAGATTTTTTCATTAAATTAGAAACAAAGTTTAAAAGCCTTTTATTTTTATTTTTTTTTTTTGCCACATTTGATGATCAGAAATAATTCATACACGATGGGATTCTGAAGAGTTCTCAATTAATAGCAATAATTTTATTCTCTTTGTTTTAGTTGCTGCCAAGCACAAAGAAACTAAACAATTCTACACTTTATACAATACACTGGATGATACAAAGCTTTACCTTAACAAAGAAGTGAGTATGTTCGGGGTTTATAATGACTCTTATGATGTCATGAACTCATCAATGTGTATACACATATTTGTATATTTTACTCGGGCATATTTAAGCATGGCCAGTTGTATGTTGTGTGCTCAAGAGTAAGAAATCCTAAGAATTTATTCTTTGCTGTTAAAAAGAGAAAAGGAAATAAAAAAATTTTTCTTAAAAGGTATTGTTTGCCATGAAATCCTATAAAATTAAAGAAATTATTTAACTGTGAAGTTGGGTTTTTGTCAAAGTATTTTTCCAAACAAATCAGCTTATTCCAATTTCATCAAGTGGTTTGTAAAATTGAACAATACAGAGTTTGTAAAGCTTGACAAAATGTTAGCGATAACTTTAACAATACTAAATACTATCAGGATTTCAACACACATCAGCATGTTACAAAAAATTCTAGTAAAAATATTCTGATTTTCAAGTTACTAATTATATCTTCTCTAGGAGAAACTGCTTCTTCTACCCCAGTGGCTAGCACTAACTACTATTTTTTTAAAAATAAAACTTGCATGATTTTAATTTTGTACTTTTTTAATTCAGTTATTATTGTCTGATGATTTGATTAGATGATGTGCCATGATTGTGAAATACTCCTACTACTTCACATTATATTATTAGGTTGGTGCAAAAATAATGTCGTTTTATCACATATGTTACTATTTTGCACCAACCTAATATTACAATTACACTGATAAAGACTGAGATGCTCTGAGAGTTTTTACATAATTTTCTTCTTTACACTGTTTTACATACACATCTCTTCAAACAATACTTCTATTCATATACCTGCTCATTATGTATTTAATGTTTGTTTGAACTAAGAATTCAAAGAAAAAAATGTATCTTTTGATGAGGATTAAATTTATCACTTTACTGTGAATGTCTTTACTGCCTTTTAGCAATGTCATCAAGACAAGGATTTCAACAAAGCTTTTCACACTACAGTCTTCAATGACTGATTAATATTATAAAGTAATGACTTTCTCCTTTGCCTATTGTTCTTCATGCATTATAATCTTTTATCATTATAATCTTTTTTTTATTTTTATGTATACATTGATATTCATATGCTTTATCATAGTCTGATGAAATAAACAATTCACTATAGTACTTTTCAATGAACACCAGGTTTTGTAATAATTAATTGGTCTTGTATCTCCCTAACATAATTTTTTTTTCTTTTTACTTTCATAGGTGAATCTACTAAACTCTATCCATGACAACTTCAGCACGTAAGTTATTATTCCAACACTTAATTTGAGTGAGGGGGTGTTACATTTCTATGTTCTAAGAATTTTTAGTATCTTTTCAAATTTTGTATCTCAAATGTTGCATTTTTATTAATATCTCTTATGTTGTCTTCTCAAATTTAGTGAGCCATGAATGGAAGATGACATGCAGTATTTGAACATTCTCATACCTCTTTCAAATGTGTTGAGAACATTAACATGACCGCTTGCAGTCTAATACAAGAAATTAAAAAAGAACACCATCACACTAGGTGCTAGCCACAGTGACTAACTTCTTAAAAGTGGCCAAGTCCTTTGTATTCATGATGAAGAACAAACTGGTCATCTAATGGGATCATTTCATCTATGTTCATGAAAAAGAAGTATTCTGCCAGATATCTTAAGGATAACAGAATTTGGTACAACAGACTCAGGACATCATCAACCACAAACCCAGTAAATTGATGAGGGTTATCACTGAACATCTTAAGGTGGCAGAATTTCCTATTGGATGTGTGGTGTCCAAGAATATCAGGTACAAGTCCTGTGTGCTGAAAGGACAGTTTGTCCAATAAAACAATGGAGTGATCTGATTAAAGTTCTTTTTGAACAAGTTTTATCAGAAGATAAAACATGAGGAATGACAGGTGTCTCTGTGTGGGAGTATCCAAAGTGATACACACCAAGTTCAGGCAATCTGTAATGGTCATCAGGGCCATGACCTTTGTGATCATTACCATGATTTACATTGAGGTACTGCACATGGGGTAAAACCCTGGATTATGAGAATAGTTCAGGGGAAGTCATATGTTCAGTCCAGCAGGATTTTGCTCCCTCTCACATGGCCTAGGAGAAGCATGCTAAGAATTTCTACAGTAATGTTGCACACTAAAATGTGGCCTCCTAGCTTGTCTGATTTGAATGCCCTTAGCTCCTATGTCCAAAGACTTGTCAAGAGACAGGCCAACCAATGGCCTCATAATATCAAGGACTACCATTGGAAATGTAATTTTCAATATGAACAAGAACCACCAGTTACTTCTGAAACTATATTAAAGCTATTCTTGAGCTGGGGACAATTTTATTGAATAACATTTTTCTGTTTTTCTAAGTGAAATATGCATACACTTTTTTCTATTGAATATTTTTGTTTTTCTTTATAATTTATTCTCAACTACCTGGAGCACACACATACACACAATATTATGCATGGAATTTCCCTGTGAATTGTTGCATTTAACATTCATATGATTGTTCTGTTGAGAAAACAGAAGTTATGCAATTCTTGCAAAAATTGTAAGCTATTCATAAAGATATGGATGGTGGTTTTTCTAATTTTGGCTTAGATGTGGCACAAGGCTAAAAGTATGAGGCACCCAGTGAGGATCCAACTCATTACTCAATTGTAATTGATCTAGTGAGAGAAGCTTGCTAACCACTACACCATGTCAAAGTACCCAATGAAGATGTGGATGAGAACATAGTGTAATAGTTATTGATGTGGAAAACAGATTGTCATGCAGAGTTCAAATTCCAACCAAGGTTGTTGCATTCACTTTCATACAAATATCCTTAGGAAAAGGTATGAATCCATTTTTCCCATCTAAGGATTAAATAGTAAGGCAGACTAGGCTCTCTAGCTCTAGTTAGCAACCAATTTAGGGGAAGGATAACCCTGATTCCAAAACCAATGAGTCATGAGGCTGGCACACCTGCTCCATAAAAAAAACATATAGAAACCACAACACCAATACTAATATGGTGAGGTTTTGTGACCCTATATTCCACAAGAAGTGATAAGAACTCCTTATTCATCCTAAAAAACATAACCAGTGGTTGAATGAAAGAACAAATAACTTTTTATCATAATCTCCACTTCATAAGGATGCAAGAAAATAAATAATATAAATAAATGATACTGGCCAAAATTAAAATCATTAGAAGAATTACATTTTTAAAATTGTTTCACTAAAATGCAATAAAATGTATTCATGGTAACTATTGGGAATAAAGATATTATAATGTATGGAATTATTGCCAAAAACTTGTTACCCTTTTTGTTTTTCTTGTAATAATTGCGGATTTTTTATACAGTAACAACTGAACATTGATAAGATTGAAGAAAATCAACACAAAATGGCCAAATTGATTCATATATATCGGAGATTGATCAGTTATAGGATATGATAAAATATGGTTCTAGAATAAAATTACATCAAAGTTGAAAATTGTTTTAAAGAAAAGATTAATACTTACTAGACACAGCTGAATACATATTGATTATTTCCTGGAAGAAACCAATTAGGTGAGTTTGTCTTAAGAATTGGGACTTCAATTCTATAAATATTAAAGGCTAATTCTAAAATTTTGATTTTTACAGAGCAATGGGTTCAAGTAACACTAAAGAACAATTCTTGCGTCAAATGGAGCAAATTGTTGAAGGCGTGAAACAAAATCGATTAAAGGTAACATAATTAATTTTTAATCTGATTCACTTGAAATGGTCTGTTAAGATTCTGATTTATTTTATTTTTTTGCTAGTAAAATCTCTAACCTTTTTATGTTATAATCCATAATTTGGTATTTAAAATATTTTATCTGTTCACTAAATGTTACATTCACCTGAAAAAGGCTAAAAAATTGATCAGCTTAAATACTGCCAAAAATAAGTAAAATACAATTTTTTTTTTTTTTTTTTTTTTTTTTTTTGATAATAACTCCTCTAAAATTTCAAATCAAAATAGTCATCATTTTTAAAGTTGTTTCAACAAAGATTTAATGAAGGTACACAAATTCTTCTTGATATTTGTTTATTTACACATTTACCTATAAATAAATTGTACTTGTTTGGTAAAATAGAAATTCAAAATCCATAACCTTCCACAAGCTGAATGTTTTAAAATCAAATCACTGCAGAAATATAACTGGATAGCTACATCAAACTTACTATATGTAAGTACAGGAGCAGCTGAACAAATCCAAATGATTTCTGACTATAACAACTTCATTGTAACTTTCAATACAATTGCTCTTCACAACCTTTTTAGTAAAGTTGGTTCTTCGTTGGAGAAGGATTTGAAAAAAAATAATTGTATTTATAGCATCCAATGCAAATGTGGAAAATGAGTCACCAGTTGTTCCCATAAACTTGAGTAACATAGAAAAATATTGTAATGTGGCATATCATTTTTGGAAAGAGAAGAGCTGACATTATCCTCTTTCAAAATAATGTCCAAATAGGGAACATCACTGGAGTGTAAGAAAATTAAATCCTGTTAGATGTTTAAGTCAAGCAAGTGTGAATTTCATTGCAGTGTAATTTTCATCCTTTGGCAGAGAGGGAATTTGGTACCATTTCTGGGTACAATATGGAATCATCTATGTTGCATAATTGCTTAAAATATCAGCATCATTGTCACTCACAACTTTTCAAAAAGTAGAACTCTGGAGGGGAAAAAACCTCATTAGGCCCTAATGGGGTATAGTGCCTGTCTACTTGAATATTGTCTTTAGAAGGAGGACCAATCTACAAAAAAAATTCAAAACAAACATCAGATTGTGTTAGATTTCAAATGAGTATTAGATAGGATATTATTTAGTAGCAAACAGTTCACTGGATTTGCCAGGTAAGCAGTAGAATACTGGAAACCCAAGAATGCTACTCTTGTGGGGTTTTGTTTCTCTCTACAAGATGTCTTATTTTCTTCTCAGAAAGGCGTGAAACTGATATAGTTCAATTGTGATAAGAGGCAGGTTTTAGAGAAAAAGCTAATACCTGGATCATCTATAGTCACACACAGGGAATTGAAATTAAACAAAGTGGTTTTTCATTCTACTTCCATAAAGAATAAGTAAACTTTTCTCAAAGACTCTCCAAAGAACAGACTTTGTTTTTCTCTTTTTTGCATGGTATTATATTTTGTTTTTATCCAAATGTATATCAAGACACATGTATAAATTTGAGTTTATCATAAGTCTATGTTGTTTTGTTTGTCCTTGAAACGTACCATTTGTTTTTATCTTTTGGTCCATGTGCAAATAAACACATGCCAAATTATTTGTTGGTATTTGGCCCTCATCTTGTGACTTTTCCTGACTGTTTTTCACATACAAGAAATATATCTAGGTAATATTATAAAGAAGGATGCCTACACAATGGAATCCCACTGAACTGGTTGATATATTAGCCATTATTATTTTCAGTTTATTTTTTTTTTATTAAGAAATAGAAAAAGAGAACTAGTTCACTTTTCTCTTTGAACATTGTAGAAAAGAATGACTGAAATGTTGTACTATTGTTGCGGACCCGGAGTGAATGTGTCTAATGAAGTGCCGGCATACGAAAAAGGTGGCCTTGTGCCAGACACTACACTCGACTACCGGATCCACAAGCAAAGTAAAAAGGAGAGGAGAGAAAGAGGAATATTATGTAAATACTCAGCGCGTGTTTTTTCTCATACTAAATTTCACAATCTCCTGGATATAAAAAGGAAAAAGGGTCTTATTAAATGTGCATAAGAAGGAAGAAAATTGGTAGGCACAAAGAATGACTGAAGCAAGACTTGCAAATAAACACAGAATTAAAATTTATTAAATTATTTAACAAGTAGGTAGTCTCGTGCGTGGAGACAGAGGTAAAATTGTTGTAACTTGCAAAAAGAACTATGAGGCAGTCAAAAATAGTTCATCTGATTTTCGCGCCAATAAAAGGAAACAAGATGGCTATGGCAGGAAAAGTTCCTCTATAGGAAAGTTCTGGAAGGATGTCTGCCCTAGTAATTATGAACAGGAATACAATATTGCAAGGAATAAAAAAAATACTCACTGTGGAATTTTTGTTCATGTGAGTGTATGTGAATATTTTTAAGGTAACTGGTTCAAAAGGAAGAAATAAAGAGTCCGTAGTCAGTTTAACAATTTTGGTCGAAGAGAATTCTGAGTTGTCCGCATCAAGACGAGGAATTAGTCTTGGAAAGGTGAGAGATGACCGTATTGAAGATTCTGGTAGTGAATAAAAAATAGTTCGAAAGTTCTTTGCATGAAGACGAAGAGGATAGTCTTGGAAAGGTGTGAGACGACCGTATTGAAGATTCTGGTAGTGAGTAGAGGAATGCTCGTAAGGTGTTCACATCAAGATGAAAGGTTAGTCTTGGGAAGGCGTTAGATATCCCAGCTCGTTTATGGCTAAGAGCATGGGATAATTGAGTTGTTTCAACCTCGAGGAGAAAACCGCAACTGAAAAGAAATCCAAAACGCCGGTCGCTCGTGACGTCAAGCTCATCGCGCAGGAAAAAAAAACAAATTTTAAACATCAGTAGCAGCCAATCAAGAGGGAGTCGGCAACACTATCAGCAGCAGCTGGCTCACCAACGGTTACTACTATAACTAGCTGCACGAGAAGGGTAGGGATGCAATCTGCGCATGCGCACGTCTAAATATTAACTGTGGAAAATGTTAGGCGTTCCACACTATTAACAAAATCAACAAAATGAGTTCAGTAGCCTGAATAACTCATTAGTTATTCTTTTGTTAAACATTCTGTTGTGATTCCTAATTCCTTTGAATATTAAACAGTTATTATTTCATTGAAATGTTTATTATGTTACAAATAATACATTATGTAATTTTCTTATTGAACCTGAAATTTATTCTTAAAATTTTTCATATTTACTCATTAAATAAAATAATTATTTTTATTGATAAAGCACAATTTTTCTTAAAGCAGAGTAATAAACTTGTGTAATATATACACTGACACAGAGAATTATGGTGTGTATTCAAAAGGACATGTCAGTTTTACATGAAGTTGAATGAATGCACAAGACTTAATATAGTCACATGACTTTAAATATATGCTTGTATTTCATGGTTTTGAGCAAGGAAATGTATATAAAGCAACCATTTAGCTGCAGTATGGAGGAGATTGTCCTCATGTCTTGCCACCTTTGCCTTTCACTGAGGTTGAAGGTGGTCAGATGAAATGAGTTCTTCATTCAACAGAAGAAGCTATGTCCCTTTTTCTCATTCTCTTTCTATTCTACTTTTGAATAAAAAGTGAAAACTCAGCTGCAAGCCAGAAGACAGTTGTATTTTAACATCCCTACCACTAAGATGATGATGATTTGCCACTCAACAAACTGTTTTAATATATTACAGTTTTAATTATCAGATAGTAGATTTACTCTTTGTTGGTTTTGAGTATCTAGGTGGTCTTTTTAATATATTTATTCTATTATCTCAATAATTCTTATAGTGAAATTCTCTTCTCATTCTTATACTGATTTATTCTTGTAAAGAGTCATCTGTACTTATGTTCCAGTGCACTTGAGATTGCTTTCATTCAAATTCTGCTACTGTTCTTTTAGGTAGAGAAGAAGAAACAAGAGGAAAAAATGAAGCGAGATCAATATAATGATGAATATTTGGCTCTGGTTGAGAATCAACGTCTCTATTTTAAGACTATCAAGGATTTCCAGGAAGTAAGTACCAATATTCTCCCAGATCTTCTTCAAAAATTGTTACCGCCATGAGAGTAATATCATTTTATAGGATGAAAGGTGCCAAATATTACATTATTTTGAGTCATCCTAAGAGTTGGGCTTTATTATATAAATGATTTCCTATGCAATATTTGAATATTTTTAAATATTTTTTTTTTACTCTCAAACCTCCCACTGCTCTTGATTTTACAATTTATTTTTGTCATTTTCAGGAATGTCGTAAAAATGAAATCTTGATGTCTAAATTGAGATGACATGGAGCATAAAATATCTTGCTGCTGGTGCTGCTGCTGCTACTTAAAATGGTTTCTAGAAGAATGTGATAATGATCAAAAGGAGAAATACACATTGCCGTGACCATCTCGTATATGAGATGGAAATTCCATTAAAAGATGAGAGATTCACCTGACTTCATGTAGGTATTATAAAAGAAAGCATAAGACCCTTTTAAACTGATAAATTCTAAACAGACCAAATTTCTATTAGCTGATTATCCCATCAATATCCACACTTAGACCAAAGTGTGTGGCTCTCCTCCTATAAGAATTATTTTTCCTTTGTTGACTAAGGGGTAATGACAAAATATGTATATCATGTTAATTTCTAAAATTTGTAATCCTCAATGTATGTGATATGAAAATGTTAATGTCACAAAACAAATTTAGATATATATCTATGATTAAATATAGAGCAAGTAGAAAAATGTCTATAAATATAACATGTTTTGCTTATCAGAAATTTTTGAAGCAAAAAAGAATATCAAAACATGCTAAATTTATAAAGCTTTTCCTATTTGTTCTTTATCTAATTATTCACTTGGATGTAATCAATAACTGTTAATGCATATATATTTATGAATGTTAAGATGTCTAGTTCTAGATACATCTTTAGGTCAGAATTAAGTTTATGTCACCCCAGCCCGTTGTCATCTTTTTCATATGTAGTCTTTGTAGCCCTTTGGATAATAATGACAGTGCAACATGATTATTTATCACTGTACTGTTTCTATCCTTAAAGAAGATTGGAGAGATCTTTAGCCAAAAACTATAAAAGAAGGACTTCCACATTATTCACATTCCATAAGAATACAGTATTGGCTTTCATGCCTATTTTTGTGCCTATTTGATTTTCTTAGGTTGAAAATTAAAAGAATAAATGATCAGAAATAAACATTGAAATGTTGTTGCTGAATAATCAAGGAAATAAAAAGATTGTTAGAACTGACATTTTTTTTTATTCAGCTCTTTTGTTTTTCTTTTGCTTGTGTCATTCACTTTAATTATTATTTCTTTTATTTTTCTTTATCTGGTCATAAGTTTTAATGATTCACTCTTCAAACTTTGCTGATACTATTCTGTTTTATCATTTATATATATATATATATATATATATATATATATATATATAATTATTTATTTAAAAATATGATTCCAACTCGCTACATAAGAGGTCTCATGTTTCAAAACAAGAGCTGAAAACTTCAAATACAACCTAACGGCACACCGCGAGATTGATATCCAGGACATCGGACTGTATAGAGATGACGGGCTCATGGTGGTGAGGAGTTCCACTAGCTTTAAGATAGAGAAGATCCGTAAAATTATGTTTAGTGAATTTAAAAAACTTAACTTAAAGATAACAGTCTCTTCTAAATTGAAAAAGGTAAACTTCCTCGACGTAACCCTAGACTTACCGAGCAACACGTACCAACCTTATAGAAAACCAAATGCTAACCCCTTATATATACACCCGAAGTCAAACCACCCTCCATCCACAATTAAACATATACCCTCATCAATAGAAAATAGAATTAGCAGTAACTCCGCTAACAAAGTAATATTCCACCAACATAATGACTTCTACAACACTGCCCTAAAAAGTAGTGGTTATAAAAATTCTTACATTAAATATAGGGACAATTGCAATAACCGAAAGAAAAAAAACAGGAAAAGAAACATCATTTGGTATACACCTCCGTTCAACCAAATGGTTAGTATCAAACTAGGACAGAAGTTCTTAGCTCTAATCGATAAACACTTTCCCACCAAAAGTAGGCTTAATAATATATTCAATAAGAACACACTAAAATTGAGTTATTGCTGCACTGAAAATCTAGAAGGTATAATAAGAAGACACAATAATAATATCCTGAACAAACCCCCTTACCTGAATAGTTTTAATAACTCTACACTTAAATCAGATAATGATAGGGAAAAACTATGCGATTGTAGAAACCCAGTAGACTGCCCATTAGAAAATAAGTGCTGCATCAAATCTGTGGTATACCAATGCACTATATCATCCACGGAGAACCCTAACAATAATATGATATACATTGGGTCCACGAAAAATGCCTTTAAAACCAGATGGAGGCAGCATAAATGCTCCTTCAACAACATAAACTTTAGACATCAGACCTCTCTATCTAAATATTTTTGGCACCTGAAAGAAAAAAAATAGAACACCTAAAGTAAAATGGAAAATCATTAACAGGACTAGAACTTGCAAAACTTGGGATGACCCATGCCTTTTGTGCCTCCATGAGAAACTACACATTATTAAGCTTCTAAACAATAAAAACCTATTAAACAACCGGCAAGAATTAACGACACAACCGAACTTACGCTCTGAATAACTAGCTAAAAACACGCATACAATAAAATAAATTTTAAAATCCATAGCCCATATACATAGTTTTAATAACCTACAAAAATTGATAACCCTTTATGAAGTCGTCAAATAACAAACGTTACAGCCTTTTCATATACACAAATCCCTTTCACAAAGAGATATAATAAAGGAATAAAATAAAAATAAATAAATAAATCTCCGTAGACGCTCAAGCCAGACTATGCGAAAACTTCCTCCGTCGTAAATTTAGCCAACCCCACCTTACCGTGACCCGGCATCTATGAAAGTAACTCTATACTGATACAAATTATTAACACCCCACCCCTGCCGATTCTAAACAGTCCGCCCTTGATGTTACCATGGAAATTTTTGATTTCAATTCTGACCATACTATTAAAACTCGTAAATTTCAGAAATAAGTTCATTCCCAAAAAATTTCGCTTGAAGATGGAACAGAGCCTACTTTAACTCAAGTTAATTCAAATATTATTTTGAAGTTTTCGGCTCTTGTTTTGAAACATGAGACCTCTTATGTAGCGAGTTGGAATCATATTTTTAAATAAATAATTATATTTATGCTCTACTTTCGTATCGAGCACTATTTTTTAAAAATAATTACAAAAATACTAAGGAACTTTGGATCTTTTACCAAACCAGTTTCTTTCCTATTTTCTACAATATTTTCACACACATATATATATATATATATATATATATATATATATATATATATATATAAAAGTGGGTAACAAAAATACTTTTATAAACTTTGGGGTGAGTTCTTCACGCCAAAACAAGGACAAAAGCCCATATAAATCTATGTCTGTAAATCCTTCATTTTTGAGCTATTAAGTTTAAAGTTTATAGGAGATAGCACTGTATTACCATGTAGACTAGGTTACATTTGTCATCCATGTATATTTGTGATTAGTTCGCCTTCAATATTTAACATGTGTAGTAGTGAGACAACTGAGAAGTGTTCCATTTAACAATGGCAGGATATTCATATCATGAGCAGGCAGATATGATTTTTGCATACATCCTTGTGAATGGTAATAGACACAAGGCTACGTATCAGATTGCATTTTCACACTGAAGGCAGCTGAGTTATCCAACCTTTGCTAATGTTTATCATTGCATCGTGAGACAGGATCCATGGCACCACAGACTATGGACCGAGAAAGACTGAGATCCACTCAAACACCTGACCATGAAGAACACATTCTATTGGCTGTCAGAGATGATCCAGGTATCAGCACACATCAAGTGGCTCTAGCATGTTGTACATCACATAATACCACATGGAGCAGCTCCTGTATCCGTATCTTCAAGAGCAGCTCCTGTATCCATATTTTCAAGAGCAGCTCCTGTATCCATATCTTCAAGAGCAGCTCCTGTATCCATATCATTTGCAATGCGTGCAGGGTCTTTCACTCTATGATCAATCACCACAGGAGAACTTTTGCCAATGATTTATTGCACAAACTGCCAATCTGTTATTTGCCTCTTCAGCCTTGTTTATGGATAAGTGAACATTTGGAAAAGATGGAATAACAAATTTACACAACCAACATTAGTGGGTAGTTGGAATCCCTATGGTACAATACAGGTTAGACACCAACATCAGTTTATGATTAATGTGTGGGCCGGAATTGTCCATATGTACTGTAGTTCCATATGTTCTCCCAGCACATCTAAACAGGAGCTGTATACAGGGACTTTATTTTGAAAAAAACTTCCAGACCTGCTAGAGGATGCACCCCTGCTAATATGAAGATGTATGTACTTCATGCATGATCAGGCTCCAGCACATTTTAGTCACATTGTTCATGATGCACTTGCTAACATCTACCATGAAAGAAGAAGAGGGTATGGAAGGGATCAGTTCTATGGCCTGCGTATTCCTCTGACCTCAATCCTTTGGATTTTTATCTGTGGTTCCTCCTAAAAAATTGGTTTATGCAGCAGACATTATTAATGCAGAGACACTTCATTAATGTGTCATGGGGGCTTGTGAAACCATTTGGCACTGTGTGGGAGCATTTGAAAGTGTCTGCCAGTCAATGATCTGATGTGTGCATGCGTGTGTAGAAGGAAGTGAAGGACATTTTATAACATTTGTTATAGCTGCTGTGTTGAGGTAAAATGATGGCATTTTGGACATATGTTTATATGGATATTTTACCTTGTTTTGGTGTTAGGAATCTGTCCCAAAAGTTTGTAAAAGTATTTTTGGATTGTGTCTTGGATTGTACATTTAACAGCGTCTACCGTAAACTTTAAACTTAATAACTCAAAAACGAAATTTTCTTCCTTGTTTTGGCGTGAGGAACCCACCCTCTAAGTTTGTAAAGTATTTTGGGGATTTAAGCCTAAAATACTCAGATTATGAAGTATATATGCACACACTATTGTTCACTCAATACAAGGCCAAGAGCCACTCAAGATAGAGGATTACTGAATGAGATTGTTATAAGGGAGAAGGAAGATTTCCTACAAGGTTGTGCAAACTCTGTCAAGGCTGGAAAGTGATAATTCGGATATATATATATATATATAAAGGGAGAGATTATAGTTGTTCCCACAAGGGAAAAGTGTGTGTGTGTGTATATATATTTATATATATATATATATATATATATATATATATATATATATATATATGCATATACATACACACAGGGAGACTGAAAGGTTATCAGCCAAAACAAGGAGCCCTTCAGATAATTATATATAATTAAAATTTACTATATTTATATTGAAGATAGAGCATTTATAGATTTAGACAGTGTTGCTGGATTACAAGGAAAATAGTTAAATATATAACAGGACAAAATATAGTCATTTTTGTCGAATTAAGTACTTACCCCGATTATGTGAAGCAAAATATAGCCAATTTAAAAACATGGTTTTTCTACTTAAGTATATAGTTTGTATAGTAGAGAACATTAACAATTTTCATATTTTTAATCAGCTGAAAACAATGTTAAGACAAAATCTTAAAATATTTCATTTTTTTTTTTTTTTTTTGTCGTCATCATCATCAGCATCCGTCCGTCTCGAGAGATGATGGAGTAGCGCAGTGCGCTATGGGCCTGGGTGGGATATATGGAGAACTAGGGCTGCCTGGATGTCTAGTTCCCCCTCTCGGCCTTGCTAGCAGAGTCCAAAGGAGAGGATAAACCAATGCAGTTTGGTACCAACGCGGCTGCAGGAGTTGCCGGAATGTAGCACAAAGTGCCATTCATCCACCTTCGGGGCTCCACTCTGGGTTTGAATTCAGAGTTGTCCTTTTCCTAGACCAGTTTCCATCCAAGGCTATATAACCCAGCCTTTCCTGCTATTTACCCATAGCTGGAGGAAGAAGAAGAGGATTCACACCTTTCCCAAGAGTATTAGCACATAAGTGAATGTAATGGATTCGACTGGAATTCGACCTCAGCTCTCTGATTCCTTAATCCAAGCCGCTATCCGTTACTCCACCGTCCCTCCTTTTTTCTTGTATAGATTTAATAATATACCAAACTATGTTGATGTCAGACTCAGAAAGAAAAGTAAAAGAAATCCTGGACAAATTAGTAAAGGAAAGCAAGTGAAAGGACTAACTTTTCACTGTAAGAAGACAATGCATGATTGTCAGCAAAAAATAATCTAATATGTAAGCTTTGAATTGACGACACCAGAATCAAGCAGGTACATTAATTTAACTAATCTGGTTAGTGTAGTTACAGATAACAGAAAGTTTGACACAGAAATACAAAGGAGAAGAGGAATAATAAAAATTCTTTTCAGAAACTAAGCAAAATATTAAGAGATAAGAAAAATATATGTTCTTAGAAACAAAGGGCATAGATGCTATGTAATATCTAATCTCCAATAAAGGCTGGACAATCTCCTCACAGATAAAGAAGAAATTTGAAAGGCTGGAGATATAATTCTACTAATCAATGTTGAGAATACCATAGATGAAACAAGTGAACAAGGAAGTTTTAAAAAAGTAGGAAATATAAATAAACTGCTACTTATAATCAGGAAGATGCAGATGAAATTTCTAAACCACATAATGAGGAAAGAGGGCTTGGTGAATTTAACTCACAGTACATATTAGAGAGAAGCAGGAGGAAATAGTGAGTAACTTACTTAATAAGATGGCAGAGCAAAAACTAAAATATAGTTAAAAGGTCAAAAGTTGCCAAGATCAACAAAAGACATGAAGTTGTGGAGAGTCATGATTGCTCATGTACTGAAAGGATATGAAACATAATAGAACAAAACACAATGGACTAATGTAATCTTTAATGCTATACCTATATTCTAAAATGCTACTCAACAGATATGCAGCAGATTTTGTTGAACTAAGGCTGACTTTGGTTTATTCACATTTGTTCAATTAAAAAGATTGGTGGCCAAAATAAGTGGTGATTATGACACATCGAAGTTATTACCTGAGAAAATATTAGAATTTCTATGAGATTATTATTTTTTAAATGAATAAAACAAATGACAACTGTTTTCAAAAATGCTGGAAAAATCAAAATTTATTCTTTTTAGGATTTTGAAAGTACTAAATTAAAATTCCATTAATAAACATTTGGAATAGAAAGGAATACCTGAAGTGTGTTATTAATCTTATTTACATGGCTCTCTTAAAATGTAATAAAAATTTAAAGAATGTTAAATATTGTTTGCATTGTTTTAAATGAGTTTAATGAATCAATATCATTTGAAAAAAAATAAATACAAGAAACTCATAGAAATAATTACAAACATTAAAAAGCAAGAAAACATAAGTTATTTCAAAACTAATTCTACCCCAATTTTTTATTGGTTTGTCACTTACCAATTTACTTCCAGAACTTCACTTAGTTTTGTCATACTAGAACATATAAAATTAACAAACAAATGACATTGGTTTTTATTTCAGATGAACTTAAATTATAGTTTTTAAGATTTGGCTCAAATAAATGGATATCCTGATTCTGTTGTAAATATAACAAAAAGGAGCCTTATTTAATCAGGTTGGTCTACATGTGGAAAATAAGGAAAACATTTGCAGGGAATTATTTTTATAGACTAGCATTTCTTGAACTTTCAAGGTGCAACATTTGTTAGAATCCAAAAAAAAAAGTTTTGTTTTTTAATCATTTCTCTCCAAGCAAGTTGGAAATGCTACTAGTACACAGGGGGTTACAGGGAGTGAAAGTGAGAGAAAATACTGAGTATAGAAAGGACTGAGGAAAGGACAAAAGATAAACAGGATTCAAGAAGATAGGTAGTGGTGATTGACGTTGCATTTAAATTTTTGAAGATTATAGTTATCAGGAAAGCAAGTAAATGGAAGGGACTTCCACAGGTGGGAAGTGCAAGAAAAGGAACTGTTGGAGCAGAACTAGTGTTTGCATTTAGCTACTTCAACAGTAAACAGATGGGACCTAGATGCCAATCTAGTGGCACTCTTAAATTCATGTAATCAGCAGTTTTCATTAAAATATTTGTAGAAAAGACAGAGGTAAGCCATGCCACATCAGTGAGAAAGTAATTGAAGCTGAGATGCCATGTCAGGAAAAATTACATTACAGATCCTTCTTTGGATTTTGTCAAGAACCTTGAGGTGAATAGCAGGAGCACCAGACCAGATATGGCAGCAGTATTCAATGCACATTCAACCCAACTTTCCTTACACTAGATGCAGCTCTTGATTTGATATAATCACTCCACTTCAAGTCAGTTGAAAACATGAGGCCAAGAAGGTGTAGTGTGTTGCTCTCCCAGAGTATAGCATCAGTCATGATGATGGCAGACAGAAAAGGTTCTCTATGGTGGTTAAATGAAAGCAATGAATTTATTTTTTATCATTTTAGAAGGAGAGTCCTGTTAATAATATTGATACAGTATAAAATCGATCCCTGACTTTTTACAGAGTTATTTGGTTCAGCTGTTCTGCTTATGAAAACAAACTTTTTATTTACTTTTTTAAATATCTTTTAAATAACGAAGAAGCATATATTTAACTTTTCAATTAAAGAACAAAAATTTACATAAGTTAATAAAAGCATATCTGTTTATTCTTCATTTAAGATAAGTAATGTTTGAGTAAGCGCTTCCAAAAAATCTCCCCTTCTAAATCAATAAAAAAAAACAATATTTTTCAATTTTGACAAATGTTGTGGGTTGAGAAACATCCAATGAATACTAATCTACTAAAGTTATTCCCTGAAAAATTTTTCTCTATTTTTCATGAGTGGACCAGTTTATTTAAGTAGTCCCAAAAATGTTACATTGATATTCAAACATTATTTTTTAGTAGATACCAGTATTTGAAATAGACATCCTGTTTCTATTTTAAACAGTGCGTTTTAAATCCATTGGCCTGCCTGCAGGTTGTACATTTGAGAAATCTTAAAGAAAATGTGCTTAAAAGATTTCTTGAGTCATACACACTGTTTAAATTAAAATCGGGGTATATATTTCAAACACAAGTATCCACTGAAAATAATGTTATATAGTGTGTGTGTGTATCTGTGCATAAAATTGAAAGCAATGCTCAGGAGAGAAGTCAGAAGTTAATATCCTTAAATTCCAGTGGGAGAAGTGTAATTAAGTACCATTCAACTTGAAATAATAATAGAATAATCCCTCTATTACTTACATCCTTTGTTAGATCTGTCTGATTTGCAAGGTAAGTAATGAAGTATAAGTAAAAATGCACACATGTATTTTGACGTATATAAAGGTAGGAACTAATTATGGTTATTGTATAGACTTCTGGAATGTGTGTATTAAATAAAATTATGACAGCAAATTAATATTCTATTTGTTAACTGATCTTGTTGAGTGAATCAAGTGAATACTAGAAAAAGTGTAACGCATATTAACAGAAAAATGTTTAAAATGCATGTTGCATATGGAGAGAATGATCCAAAAAAACATAAAATTTTGGCAACTGATATTACTGAAATGTAATACTGTCAGATTTATTTTTATTTTTTTAACATTGCAGAAAGATAAGTTTGGTTTTTTGCCAAAGCTATGAAGCTCTTAGCTTCATAACAGACTTGTATTATTCATGAGTCTTTAAGTTGCAATGCAATAAATGACAGTATTATATATTTATGTTGCATAAAAAATGTATATGACACCATATTCAGAATTATTATTGTTTCAGTGTTTTGCATACATGTACCTTGTTTTGAAGAACCTGATAATTGCAAGACGAATTTCATCAGTGATTGATTTTGCTTTTAGGCTATATCTTTCTCCCCAGTGTTAAAACATGAAAATATAATGCCAATGCTAATTTTAAGGGGTCTTTCAGTTTTTTTCATCTCAATAAAAAGTTTGTATAATAAAGTGTAAAAATTTGTATGCAGTTTTTTTAAGTCTATTTTTTTTTCCTTTTATGGAGAAGAGACTTGAAGCAACAGAAATGTGGTTCTATGGGAGGATGGTCAGGATATCATTGACTCATCTATGAAAAAGTTTTAGAAAAAAATTGAAACAAAAAGGACACTTATAATTAACATCAGACAGAAAGAATTGAAATTTCTAAGGCACATAAGGGTTTGGAAAATTTGATACTCACAGGGCAGAACAAAAAGACAAAATTTATTAAGAGCTGCAAAAAGATAGAAAATTGTTAAGAGCCATGATCACCAATGCTCTGAAGGGATACAGTACATAGAAGAAATATAATTTGCTTTTTTCATTATGATGTTAGACAAAGGTTAGCATCCATAAGGAAAATATTTTAGATTTTACAAGTAATTAAATGTACTTATTTCTCGTATTAGAGCCAATGTAATCCAGAAATCAGTCTGTATGTCTAATCATTTTCTTATTAGCGATTTATTTTCAGTAATTAAGATGTCATTTATTACAAGATTTCTGGCATCCAACTTTCTCAGATTTTTTTAATGACACAAAATGGTTATCAACTCTATGTAAAAGGATGGAATACCTAATTCACTGTGTTTATCATTCTGTGTGTGCATGTGAGAGCTATATATATATATATATATATAACAATCAAAAAGTATCAGGAATGTTGCTATGGTAATGGAGTTAAAGTATGCAGAGTGAAGCTGCTTGGCACAGATTGACCTTGAACTTTGTCATGCATAAGCACTGTTATGTTCTTTGCCACTTCCATTGTTTATAGCAGTGCTTGGAAGGAGAGTGTGTAGAGTGTGGTTGTCTTACCACACCACAGAAGTTCCATCAGTGACCAAGGCTTATGCAGCAATTTTGGCTAAGTACAACCTTTCCCCAGGTCCAATACCCACCATATTCCCTAGATCTTGCCCCTTGCAACAATTTTCTCTTAAAAAAATCAAATCTTACTTGAAAGGTACAAGATTTCAAGACATTGAGGAAATCCAAGAGAATGCGATGAGGCAGCAGCTTGCTATCCCAAAACAAGAGTTCAAGGAACACTTCCATCAATGGAAGCATAGCTGGATAAAAAGTGTGTGGCTTCAGAAGGGGATTACTTCAAAGAAGGTTAAATACTGAATTGATGTAGTCTTTTTATACCACTACACCTAATACTTTTTGATAACATAAACACATGTATTCTCAACTATAAAACTAAAAAAGGAGATTTATACTACATATGTCAGATTCAAGTTCCACTGCACATCATTTAAAAGAACATTCTTGTTCATATTCACAATTTAAAGAAATATTAATTGACAAGACAAGTATACTCCACCATGAAAATAAAAAATCTTTAAATTCTTGAGGCCCTCTATATAAAAAATAAAACCAACACTAAATAGGGTTGGTTATGAGTATAGCAACAATGTTTTAAAATGTCTATAATAGCAATATTTTTAAAATACTTAAATTGTAATTATAAAAAAAATTACAGTTACATAAATTAAAGTTACTTCCCTTAGATAAACTTAAACACCATAATAGCTTTAACAGTTAATTTTTAAATTAATTATAATGGAGCACGATCCACGATTTTTACAATTATAACAGAGTACATTTCATGCACATTTACAAAAAAAAATTCACAACTACCAATCAAATTATTTTTTGTCTTAGTAATTCATCCCTTAAGATGATCTTGGATGAGACTGAAATTACTTTGGAAAATAAAAGAAATGAAAAAAACTATGGTGCCTTCCTTAATGAATTTAATATTAACATTAAGAATTTGATCAGAGAATTTGAGGATTAAAATAAAAATAGACATATGTCCAGATTATTCAATGAAACATGCTTGAATGAAAATATGCTGCCTATCTATACATATAATTTGCTTTTTCTGTTTAACTATGCAGTTATTCTATCTTCTCAAACTCGGAATAGCATTAGTTCTGTAATTTGTCTTAAAGATAAATATACTATGGTAAAGGAAGCTAAAAATGAATATTGTCTATATACAGTAAACAGTCATTTACATCTGAAGTAAATTCTGCTAGCAAAAAAATTACTAGAAGCTTAAGTTACTAAGCAGTGAGGACAGATATGAAAAATGCAAGTTGAAATAAGAGTACAATTTGAGTAGAACTGTCCATGCTCGGCAAAGAATTAATGAGATTTTTTTTTTTATATAAAGGAAGATGTTTACTAAATTTAGCTCAGTTTGTGTTATACTCAGTGTGGCTCAGACTCATGAGCAATAGCTGGCAAAAATTACTCAAAGACACTATTCTCTGGTACCAGTTGAAAATATGTGACTACTTTAACAACTAAGCAAATGTGACAGTTTTTCTTATTTTAATCTTTGTAAGATTTATACTTTAAAAAGAAACAACCTAAAATCAACAAAATTTAATGCAATTTAGGAACAAACATATTAAATGAATTTCACAATTAAAGTGAAAAAAAAATGGACAAGCCACAATACTGGAAAACCATCAAAAACACAATAATGACACATTGCTCAATCAATCCACAATAAGTTCTTTGATAATTTCCCATGAAAGCGAAAGGACGCGGAAGACATTGGACAATTTTATGTTCATTTTCTTCTTGGAAATCAGAAACATGGTCTGAATGGTAAATAAAGAAAATGTAAATAAAGAAAATATTTTTTTTTTTTAAAAAGAAAAAAAAAGAAAACTTTTATTGATCTTTAACCAAACCTATCTATTATGTATGCATGTACATACACACATACATCTTCGGATCAGGACTATATTAAACACTCTTCCCCCTAGTGATTTATTAAGCATAGCTTAGATGTGGCACAAGGCCGAGAATATGGAGCGCCCAGTAAGGATCAAACTCACTACTCAGTCATAATTGATCTAGTAAGACAAGCCTGCTAACAATTGCACCACAGCAAGGTGTATATTTTCCCTTATGAATATAATAAATTTTAGACTTATACACACTCTCTTTTTGCACTATATAAGACACACTGGTGTATGGAATATACCCAAAATTAAGAATGACATTTTTGCAGGAAAATAAAGTTGAAAATTTTCTGGAGCCTGTCCTGGATGTCACTGGAGAAGACTGGTAGATCTTAAATCTAACTACAGTTTTAATTTTCACTGTGTATTGGATGGGTCAGATTTTTAAAAAAATATGGCTTATATATATGTTGCTTATTTGTGCAAGAAAAACAGCTGTAACAAACTCAAACATGTATAAAGAAGAGTGTGAAAAGGCGATTAATACAATCATATGTCACTGTTACAGGTTTGTAAACCAATTTCAAAAAACGCTGTTAACTTCTTTCATGTTGACTTGCATGTTTATGCTTGCACACATCAAGACATGTTGCACAGTTTGTAGCTTGCTGCAAATGCAGCTTCTGTTGTGTTCAAGACATATCTCATGCAAGATAGCCTTGTATCTTCCATTTCCTAAATGGAGATAATTCAACTTGACCCAGTGGACTGGGAGATATATCAGGGATGAACAATTTTAGTTGGCTGTTAGTGTTTGTCCATCTTGATTGTCACATGTTTACCAATTTTTCTGAAGGAGTACCAGCAGCTTGTTCAGCAAGAGGCCAATAATGACAAGAGAGTGGGTTATGTGATCTGAGCCTCATCAGGGTGGGATTCCTCATTGTGCTTAGGTGATGTGGGATGTGGTTTTATGGGTCTTATTGAATGAATATATTGTTAGTGTGTCTCTTAAATCAGGGGGAAAGATTCCATACACACACAGGAAGGAGTTAGACTTGACTGAACCACGAATCAGTTGCAGACAGACATTTATGTTGGAATCAATTTTTCTGATGTGTGAACTGTGGGACGATATGGAGGGCACACTACTCTGAAAATCTAAAGTAGAAGTCTAGAGGATGTGGAAGTCTGACCCTCAATGGTTTCCTGCAAGAAGGTTGCAACATGTACTCACTTTCAGACCAACAGCCTTGGTGTGCTGCTTAAAAGTAATTAAATGTGTGGGCTTCATTGTGCTAATTTCACTTTACTCTGTTCTTTCTTTTTTTCTTAAACAACATTTATATCTCTTACTATTCGCTCTTTGATTATCAAATCCATGTACTCACTGTTCTGAATAACTAACATATTTCTCTTTTGTGTGTGTATGTATATATATATATATATGTATATATATATATATATATATATATATAGAGAGAGAGAGAGAGAGAGTTGCACACACATATTTATTCTTTAGGTAAATATTGGGGGCTGCAGATTCATAGTGCTCTTAAACAAAACCCCATAATTATTCCAGGTTTTATTCTGTTACAGTAGTCAGAATAGAAATTAATAAGGTCATTCTTGTTGGTTGCTTTCTGTAAACCATCAACTGAAGGTCATTATTTGTTCTCTGTAGCATGATATCTAGGAATGGTAAAGGGTTGTTTGACTCAGATTCAAAGATAAAATCTCTTGTGGTTTCACATTAGTTTTGATCATTCTCAACAAAATATGTTGTGAATATATTAATAGAGAATTATCTATGTATCTAAAATAATGAGAATTTTGAAGCAGGTATATATAAAATAAACTCACAAATGTTCCTTACTATATGGTGCATGGCTGAGTGGTTAAAATGTTCACATTTTGACCTTGAGATTTGTGTTTGAATCTCACCAAAGTTGATTTATCAGAGAGGTGACTTCTTGATGTTATCAGTTTGGGGAAGCAATCTCTATATGCAGCACTGTGACAAAATGCCTGAAAACTATACTATGGATTAACCCAAACCTTGTGAGTGAAATTGGGTAGAGGAAACTGTCCAGAGGCCATCAATGATTGTACTAGCACAAAGTCACAAGTTATCATGACCGAGGGTTTGAGCATACTGGCCTAGTTCAAAAAATATTGATCATGCCAAATGATGTGCATTTTAACAGAAACTGTAACTACAGTCCACTCAGCATAGTTGCAGTATAAATCAGGATGTCTGTTTTCTGTAGAGTCATGGTTAGCAAATTATTCTTTTATCATTAATGAGTGATTCTCAAACTGTACTTTTCATTGAATTTTCATATCAATACATCTGATATTTTTCATCCAGTCTTATGTTATTAACAATCCAATTAATCAAAATAGTATCACTGACTTTGTTTATATTGAATAGTTTTTACTTTTTCACAGCTTTTATTTTTGTTACCTACTTCAACACTCAGTTTTTATTATATCTATAACATTTTGTCCCTTTCATTCTCTACTTTTCTCATCCTCTCCTAACCAGTTCTATTATCTTTCTATTCAATTTTCCATTCATTTTCTTTCAACAAAACTTTTCCTTCTTTTTCCATTCTTTTTCTTTCAACAATATTTTCTTTATTTCTTCAGCTGTCTTTGCTAGCCTCAAAACATCTTGTTAATTTATTTTTCCTCCCCATCTTTTCTCTTTCTCTCTTTATATGATGTAAACAATGCTCTCCTCCTCTTCAACTGGATAATTTTGCTTTACTTTCTTCTTTCTGCCTTTGTTATTCTTACACAAAACTTGTATTTCTTAATATTCACTCTTTGGTTATCAAATCAATGTATTCACTGTTCTGAATGACTAACACATTTTTTTTCAATTGTACAATCTTTTTTGTCTTGTCAGATCATGAGAAAGTTACCATTCGTGTTCGCATTGTCATGGCATAATTCTACAATGATTTCTCCATGGTTAAATCTCAATGTCACATGTCAGTAATAACGAGTTTTGTAGGACTACTAACTGTAATTCAACTCTAACACAATGCAATAACTTAAGACAAGAAAGCAAAGAAAGTAATCACATATTTCTACTATTATTCATCATTTGCATCACTTAAAATTATTCCAAATTTGTCACTTTAAGGAAATGCAGGTTAATAGCACATTCCCATGCCTGGTTCACAGGGTTTTTTATAGTTGGTTAAAATTGATGAATGGCTTATTTCTCAATATATTTTATTTTGAAATAATTGTATAGTTTTATTTCTACTACAGACAAACTAACCTGGAAATATTCCCTATTGAGAAAAAAACCCAAGCTCAGTTTTTCAAGTAAAAGTTCTCTGAAGTCTTTTGTTTATTTGTCAAAGCAAATGGAAAAGTTGGTTATAAATAAAATAGACTTAAACAAGTTCAAAATACCAGGACAGCAAATCTGTTTAAAATTTGTAAAAGACTAGAAATGCTGTGTTGATAATATATCAACAGCAAATCATAGAAAGAGGTGTTTACTTTTAAAAGAACCAATCTAAGCCAATCAAAATTGAATGGAAAATTCTATCCATCATGTAATAATCTGATTGGTTGAATGTTAACATTCATCATTATCAGGTTGGTCTGTATTTTGTATATAAAGAACTGTTGAGTAGTGCAAAAATGGAGGATTTGATTCTAGTCAGTATAGTTATTTGGTGACTATATACTTTGTTTTGCTTTCATTTTGGATGATTTTATAAGAAGTCAGATTAGTGCATAGTTGGAAAATGATCCTGGAATAATATACATTTTGAACTTTATTTCAATCCTTCATGGCCTTCCAATCCTTAGCTATGATTAATTAATAATGAATATGTCATATTTGTTTATGATTGATTTCATCACGATACTTCTGTTAAGCTTGGAGAGTAACTATACATTCTTATTGCTCAAAGTAGAGTCCAATAGTGTTGTAAAAACTTTGGTGAATTCCAATAAGATATCTTTAATCATTTCTAAGATACAATGGTTCAGAGTTTAAACTAACAATTGGACAATTTTGCTGTTACAACTGGTGTACATATATATATATATATATATATATATATATAAAATATATTTATATATATATATATATATATACATATATATATATATAATATGCACTATATATACATATATATACATATATATACAAATATATATATAATATGCACCATATATACATATATATACACTATATATATAATATGCACCATATATACATATATATACACTATATATATAATATGCACCATATATACATATATATACACTATATATATATAATATGCACTATATATATACATACATATATACACTATATATATAATATACACTATTACATACACATATATACTATATATACCATATATACCATATACACTATATATATATTTATATAATAAAAAGGCTTAAACACTAATATTCCATGGTTATAATTTATTACATTGGAATCGTAATTACGATCCAATTCATCAAACCTACAAATTCAAAAAGAAATCAGAAAATATAACTCTGGGAATAAAAAATAAAATTTAATGAGAGTGTATGTATGAGAGTGGGGGACAAATGTGAGAGGTAAATGAAAGCTCTAGAGAGGGGTAACAGACGAGAGAACAGGAAGGCCTAAAAGTGAAGGTAGGGATTAAAATTTAAGTTTTAAAGAGAGGAGTTAAAAGACGGTTTAAATGAGTGAGATACAGATAAATATGAATTATTTTCCAATGCATAATTCATTACTGAATTGCTGACCTAAATTAGATTAAAATCCGATACCGGAAATGGATGTATACATTTGTGGTGACACTACGCACAATAAAAGACAATATAATCTAAACTTAAAAATCAGAAGATGAGAGAGAGAGAGAGAGAGAAAAAAAAGAAAAGAAAAAAGGGGGAAGATATGGGAGGGGGGCACCTAAAACCAAAGGACATTTATAAAAGAGTCACAAGAAAATTTGACAAAAGTAATATCAACTACAGGTTACAAATTTAATATAAACATATAAAAAATAATGAATATTTAATCTAGCAAGGACCTACTATTTCTCAGCCCCAAAACACATACGTATATACACACATACACAACAACATATCATTTATATTTACATGTACATACTTACATATATGTGTGTACATATATATATATATATATATATATATATATATATATATATATATATATATATATATATATATATATATATATATATATTCCTACGTATATATACATCTACACACATATACATATGGACATGCACATACGTGCACATAAACATATATACACATGAGGACACATGGCACAGTGGATAAAGGTGTTGGTTAGATCCAGTGACAGGACCCAAAAACTGTGAGTTCAATACCCAGTTAAGGCAGTGAAGAACTTTCAGAACTGATAATTGACATCCATTAAACATGGCATGTGGAACTAGAACAGTCTACCCCAGTGAGCCACCAATAACCTTTAGAATCAAACTTGCAAGATGCAATACATTGTTTCATTCTATCAGCAAATAGTAACTTTGCTTCATTGAGGACATGCTTGCACTCATTACAAGCAGAGACAAAGAGATATCTGTTGTAATCAGACATGTTGCTCTGGTACAGACAGAAGAGGTGATTCCTATGGGCTATAGCAGCTGAGCAAGCAGCTAAGAACCAAGGTGATGAGTAGAATTTAACTTTGTATTTTCTTACTGGGATGAAAGCCTCAATGCTGATTTTTACCCAGTAGGAGATCTCAGATGCACATTTTTGAGCAGTATGATTAAAAACCACATTCCAAGGGATGTCATAAAGGAAATCACAGTATGAGTCCCAGTGTGTGTTGATAACAGAAAGATATTTTGTTAGTAGTAGGTTCTTGGGTGGAGACATGCACACAAACACTCATTGCATGCTATAAATGTGAATATGAATAAAATTTAGATGAAAATTCAAAGGATGGTAAATATATAAAACAATTTGGAAAACTTAAATATTTCACTGATGAATCCATTTTTCTGATGACCATGAATTCTTTAGCAAAATATGTAAAAATAGAAGTTTTCCAAATTGCCATATATGTGAATATTAATTATGTGAATATTATTATGTATTCTATTCTTAAATTGCAAAGATATACTATGGAATTTTCACAGGACTCGCTTGTTTGATTAAATCACATTATTAGAAGGTGAAAATAACTTTGAAAAAGTAATATTCACCTCAATATTTTTTTATATGTATAGCCATGTAATCAATATTCTTTTATATATACTGGGTGCAATGAATACATCGTCATCTTAATTATGCAAAAAAGTAAATAACACTGACATCTCATTTTAACAGATATATTAACCAAAATTACACAAAAATATCTTGGAATACTAAAGAGTATAGATTGTAGCCATAGCATTTTATAAATCACTGAAAATATTGTTTGAAATGAAAAGCGGGTGCATTCCCCCAATCACTTTACACACACATTTGCATTAGCAATTTTAAAAAAATGATTAAGTTTTGTTTTGCACAAACTATTAGAAATTTATGTTTGGGGATTTTGAGAATTCTGATTTTTTTCATCCTTAAAGATGTTATGATTGAATTGTCTACTAGTTTAAACGAAGATGCAGTTTTTTTATTCAAATTTAATAACATATTTGGTATTATAAAGCTAAAATGAAGACATACAAATAAATACACTACAACATTTTGAATTTCATAACAGTTAATTTAAATCAAACAATTTTTGGCTTCAATTCTTAATGTTATTCAATAAAATCACCATTGTCTTCAACCATGACCTCCAGACAACTTTGGAATCTCTTATAACTCTTCTGGATGGTCTTCTTGTTTAAGTTAGTGAATGCTGCCATAATCCTTGCCTTCAGTTCATCTTTGATGTTACAAGGCATATTGTTGGTCTCTCATTCTACTGCACCCCACACATAATCAAGGGAGTTGCAGCCTGAAGTTAGGTGACTAGATGTAAGGGGTGTTGTGGCCACAGAAATTTCTGACAGCCATGACTGTGTTCTCCTGCTTGTGAGGCATGGTAGAAAGTGCTGTTGCCAGACATAAATTTTTTCTGCAGCCATCCTCTTGACCCAGGGCAGCAGTACCTCCTCAAGGCACTTGATGTAGTTGAGTCTGAGGCCATGTGGAAGGTAAATGAAGGCATTATATTGCCATCACTAGTGGTCACTCCAAACACTTTCATAATCAACATTAGACTCATCCAACTCTTTCCAAATTCTCTGCACTGTCCTCAGATTGATACCCAAATACTCTGAAATGTTCATATTGGAGCTTCCAGTGTGAATGCCAAGCAGTACAGCATGTGTTTCCAAATTTCTGGCACAGTAAATGGCATCATGGTGCTCTTTTTCTCACAGATGGTGCCCAACTGACCCTACTATACTATGCAGTTGACAAGATCAAAAACGAACAACATGCATGCGCAAAATTAAAAATATAAAATGTCAAGAATTTACCCATTGCACCCTGTATATAAGAGTGGCCTATTTAAATTATTTTAAAAGAGATTTTTAATACACATTATTATGTCCACACATACACACACATATATATTATATAGTAATTCATCGAGCCAAGAATAATCCTCAACAGAATGCAGAAAGCACTGGATGACCGTTTCATCCTATCTGGGACTCATCAGCAGTTTGCATCCACTACTGAGAATCAAACCTGGACCATTTTGATACAACAGAAACGTCATACCAACTGTACCATGGGCCTTGGTGATGAAGAAGACACAAACTAGACTTGATATAATGCTGTTACTCACTCAGTTCAGCCTAAATCCCCAAAATAATCACTTGTATATCCTTGCTAGACCCAGCTAATGCTCTGTGATGGAGCAGCAAAGGGTCAAAAAGCAATCATGTCACTTGGGGCACTGATCCAAGGTTATCTGAATACTTGGAACTTGTCAACGAACAAGAGAGGAAAACAAAGCGAGATAGAAATTTTTATTCTATCACAAACTTTTTGCAAGGAGAAAGTTCAAGGATTGATCCTGGAAAGGAAGTTCAAATTCAAGGATTGTTCTTGAGAGTCTCTATTAATAAAAATGAAGAAAAACTTTGAACTTTGTTGATGAGTTAAAAACTGAGTGATGGGCATTGTCTAAGCCAGTGTGTCTATTAAGGGAGCACTAATTTTAGCATCTTGCCATGACCTTTTTTTTTACACATGGCCAAAAGCTGAAAAGAGGCTTGCTGCTGCTGACAGGATTTTAAACACAAGTATAGTGAAAAGATTTAATGTCTGCTACAATTGCTTCAGTAGAATATAAAAAAAAACTGTTTTGCTGGTGCTCTTTATTATACAAAATTAGAAAACAAAATAATTGTGCATCAAATTTATCTATTAATATGCTTGTTTGTGCCCCTTGACATTAATATGTTTAATGTTTAGTACATTCATTTAAAAACACATTTACTCTACTATCACCCATGGATTTGATGTAGTATGGTGAAAATAAATAAAGTTCAATGCTAAACTTTTGACAATGATAGAATATACTTACTACAACTAATATATAACCAAGGATAATTTTAGGGGAAGGAGCAACTCAATGCCACTGACTGAACACTGGGACAACTCAGGAATGAAACAATTCAGGGCCGAGACAACTCAGCACTAGAAAAACATAACTTTTTTAAAACTGAGTAAAAGTAATTTATTAAGTATTAAAACCTTAATTAGTGAATATTTTTTTAAATATTTTTAATAAAGTAAATTGTAAAGAAATTTATTTTTAAATAAAGTAAAAATATTCACTAATTAAGGTTTTAATCCTTAATAAATTACTTTTATTTGGTTATAAAAGAATTATGTTTTTCTAGTGATGAGTTGTCCCAGTCCTGAGTTGTCCCAGCACTCAGTCAGTGGTGTTGAGTTGTCCTGCACCTATTTTTCTATAAAATGAAAAGGAAAAATGATGTATAGCAATAAGTTGGAAAGCATTTAATAAAACTTAGACATAATGAAAAGCATCTTGCCAATATACTTAGAACATAAAGTGTATAATAAATTCCAATTATGATATACAGGAGTGAAGCATGGAAATGGATAAAACAGCTAAAAAAAAACCCCCAAAAAACTAGAAACAAAGATCAATTGAAAGAGCAATGTTATAGGAAACTCCAAGAGAAAGAAACAGGTTAACATGGATGAGAGACCAAGGTTTTATAGAAGTGATTAAATAACAAAAAATAAAGTTGATCAGGATACACAGTGAGAAGAAATGATAATAGATAGAAAAGATATTGTTTGATTAATGTGCAATAAATAGCAAACACAAGAAAAAATGAATGGGTAGAAAACAGAGAGATGAAATAGACAAACTTGCCGATAAGACATTGCAGAGAATATCATGGTCATGATTGTCATGGGAAGAATGGGGAAAGGCTTTTATCTGGCAGTGAACTCATAATGGCTAACACTGATAAATTTCAAATTTCTTGTTCCAAAAACATTGTAGAATGTTATAAAGAAAAGGGGAACAATTCAAGCAGAGAAGAATAATAGGCAAGGAATCATTTTTGCTCGTAATACCCTTTTTGGGAAGTTGCCAAAAATATAATGATGATGGTATACAAAAATTGTAAATTACTGAACTATAAATAATTTCTATTTCTAATTTTTTTTTAATCAATTCACCCTAAATAAAGCAATAATGTCACTAAGATGCAAAGGATTACTGGGAGTGAAAGAGAATGAGGAGACTTTAGAAGGAATGAGAAACCCAATCCTAATCAGGAAACAAAAGATAAACCTCTACTCCTGTTCAAAAGACTGGCAAGGGGTATGAACCAGGTGATAGCTGAACCTATCTACTCATACAAAATTATATATCAACTAATAAAAACTGATGGCATTATACAAAGGTTCAAATATCTAAAGTAGCAGTGGATGTTAAAAGTTTTGAAGCAAAAACATTTTGTGTTTTCAAAATATCATGAACACATTATTTCCATACACAAGTTTTAAAGCAATATACATCGATTTTTTATTCCACACAATTTAAGGGAAAACTTTTCATGTTTAGGTAAGGCTTTAACTCATAACTTCCATAAAAGAAAATATGATAACCTCTAAGCTGATACGATATAGCCATACTATACAGATTTATTTAAAATGAGAATTCAATTCTCACCTCAACTGTTGAAATAAAAATTTCTTTATTTTTTCCATGCATCTTCAACCAAATTAGACACAAATAAAGGCAAATTAATAACTTGATAAAACTACTTTGAAAAATTCAGCTAAAAAAGAATATTCAATGTTAAATTGTAACAAATTCTAAAAAGAATTTTTAAAATGTCTTTTGTTTCAAGCACTAAAGTTTAAATTGACCATAAGATGTTATATGCACAAAGCAAGTTAAAAATTAATGTTAATTATGTACAAATAAATAAATTCACACAAGCATTCATCATATGAAATAATAGTTATATATAACATGAAGAAATTCTTGAAAACAAAGATATAATAAAATAAATATATTACAAATCATGTCAAGCAAAAATAATACCATATAACTGTTTATATATCATATATATAATCACTTCACTGGCAAAAATTACAAATTCCATTAGTTTATTTAGTATTCATGAGCTTAAATTTTTTAATGGAGAAAGTGAAAATTTCATGATATAGAACCTTGAAAAAGCTTACAAATGATGTGTGAGTTTTCTTTTTGCTTTATCCTAAATGAAAGCTAATCTAATTTTAGTATTTCCTTATCTAGGCTTGTAAAATAAAAGAAGCTGTGTGCTTCTCAGAAAGCATCTAGTTTTTAACTGAAATAAAAGATGACTGTTTTAGTACAGAGATTAGACTGTGTAGCATGTTGATGTATCTTCAAGTTTCAGTGTGACATATATCTGTGATCCACAAGGTCGGTATTTTGTAAAATATTGAACTACTAATAGTATGAAAGAAACTGTTACAGTGGTCACATATTTTAAAATGTTTAAGAAATTTAATAAAAGAAAAATTTGTTTGAAACTATAATGAGTGCAAACCAAAAATATTGTAGCAGACCAAGGGTTTATGTGTTGCTAAATTAGGAAAACGTGTGTTTATTCCTGCTAGAAGAAGGTCCAACTACAAGAACATTGTGAACTCAGAGATTGAATCCACCATAAAGAAGTGTAAAGAAAACCAACAAGACATATATATAGATACAAACAAGTATATGATTTAAGCAACAAGGTTTACAATGGACATGGACATTAACATTTGTGTGTGTATGTGAACGTAAAGAGTTTGTGTTTTGGTGAATGTTTGTATGTACGTGTATGTGTGTATGTGTTTTATGGCGTTTTCCCACAAGTGGGCAAAAACGCAGATCTCTGCAAGAGATCACATTTTGTAAATGTGTCCGCTGAAATGCAAAGCAAAAAGAGAATGAGGCAACAAATCCCCCAGTATTTATAGTGTAAGGAGAGTGCCCCCTAGTGAACAGTTAGGAAATTAAGGAGGAATTAACTCCGACAGTATGAAAAACATTTATTTCAGTAGAAAGAAGAAAAATTTCCTGTTATTGTTTTGATTAATAGCTTTTTTTTTTAATTGGAGACTTTTTACAGTGAAAAATCTTCTTTCTTGGTTTGTAATGAAAGTGTGATTCTTGTTTTTGTTAATTTCAAGCCATGTTTAATGCAAAGTATGTACAAAAAACAGTTTAAAAATGATTAACCAAATAGAAAAAAAATTGAAAACACTTAATAAAATATCTCAAGTTTGTCAATATGTCCATAGCTTAATGATGAAAAAGAATTTATATAACAAATATTTATTTTTCAATATTCTCCATTGTCAATAAATGTAACTCAATGCTTCTCAATAGACCAGTGGTTCCCAAACAGTGTGGTACACATCATCGGCACAGCAGAAGAGGTGGAATGATTGAAAGACAATCAAAAATTTAGGAACAGTTTCAAAAAATTCATATGCTAAAAATAAATATGATTTCAAAATTTAAAATATTATTATGGATTACTTTTAATTGCATGCATGAGTCCCAGTATAATTAGTTATAAATAATTATTGACTGATTTTATCATTGTGATATTTTTGCATTATATCAAGTATTAAGAATTTAGTAACTAGGGTTTGCAAATTAGAGGAGAGAGTTATCAATAATAATGTTCTGATTTTGAATCCGTGGTTATCTCTCTTTAACCTTCACTCTAGGCCTTCTTTGCTGTGGGGCTGCTTGTGCTTTTCCACTGGGATTTCCATTTGGTGAGGCACAAGCAAATTTTCATTTTGAAAATGCAGTCCAGAGAAAAAAAGTTTGGGAACAACTGTTATAGACTGAAAAATTTGAGTTAAATCCAATAACTTTCTGGAAATTAACTTATTAATCCATTCTTATGTATAAAATTTATTTAAGAAAATGAAGATTAACCTATTCTTACAATACCTTGAGAAATTGTGTTTGGTAAAAGAAAATCCAGCCTCAGTAGTTAAATAGTAAAATTTGTAATTTTTAATCTAAAATTGGTTTTAGCAAGTTTTAATACACAGTCTGTGTGTTGTTCTATGGTTGGAAAAGGGGAATTGTCAATGGTCATGAATTAAAGCTAGCTAACTAATCATATCATTTTCTTGCTATATAATATGTTGGATTTTTTATAACTTTTTACTGTACTGGTTATAACAATGGAGGATTGTTCCAAAATGTTTACAAAACCAGTAGGATGATCCCATAAAATAAATTGGAAAAAATAACTTTCTATTAAATGTATAAATTTAAAAATATGCATGTCAGCATCTAGGGTGAAATGTCAGAACTTTGCCAGTTTTAGAATCAACACCCCCTCCCCCCACTTCCAAAAAGTAGTTGAACCACTTGAACTTGCCAAGAGCATAAATTTTGGACTTGACAGCACCGCCCTTTCTGCTAATCACTTGGCATTAAATTAATGTGAAATTTATCAACTTGTGGTGTAAAACTAACTGAAAAATGATAGCAAGTTAAGAAACTCAATATTGGTAGATATCAGAAGAGATTAAAAAGCTCATGTAGTACTGAGCATCAAAATCCACAAACTCAAATTCATTAATGAATGAATGAATGAATGAATGAATGAAGATAAAATAAAAATCTCAGTTTTCATGTTACATATAAAATAAGTTGTCAATCAAACAGAAAATGTTATTTTTCAGATTTTAGCATTTGTTTGGACTTTTTATCTTCAAAATTTGCCACTGGATAAAAATGTAGTAATATTTTTTAATGTTTATGTTATTTATAGTCCTAGGTATAATGATAAACTACATCTAGCAGCAAGGCCTCTGATTGAGAGATAGGTTTTGAGTATTGTGGAACAACCTCTTAATTGCTATTGTTTCCAGGTCCACCCTCATCCAAGGTAATAGCACTTGTTAATGTCCCAGCTATGGGACAATAATATTGTGACTTTTGTTTGGAGGTTCGCAAAGTACAAAAATACTTTATGGTAAAAATATCAGTAATATATTTATAAAAAAAGACTAGTTGTAATACATTTTTATAACAAAATGACAATACAGCACTAAAGTATAAAAATACATTTTTATAGTAAAATTACCAGCAATACATTTATCATCTCCAAATTACATATCTAAACATTTACATATCTTGTCAATATACGCTTTGTATTGGGTTCCTAGATTGAATGTGTCATGAATCGGATGAGGAGAGTGCCTTCTGGAAGGAAGATGCCTGTAAGAACTTCCCATCCCTGAGAAGTGTGCATTTGTGCGAAGAGGAGGCCTACCGTTTACTCCTAATGTGAATGTTGTCATGCTCTGAAACACCTCTTATGGATATTGGATGGCCTCTCCGACACCCAGGCATTGTCTCGCAGGGTATTATATCAGGTTTTAGTTAGGGGGTCCATTCGTGATGAGCTGATTGATGAGCTCAGTCTTACAAAGCAAGACGCTCGCTCAATATGGCCTTGGGCACCCGGGTTGAAATGTCTCAGTAACAATGAGGCATCACTCACCTGGCTTTGCTCAGCCGGCTTGGAGAAATATCCAAACTGCCGATGCTGTAGTGGGGAGGTTGAGACACTGTCACACCTTCTTTCACTGCAGGGTGGTAGTGCTGTTGTTCAAGTTTGTTGAAGGCCTCATGGTTTTCATGCTGCAGGGAGGCCTCTTCTGTTTGTAGCAATGTGGCACCACTACTGACGAAGGCTGAACTATATGTGTTCTTATGCTTGCTAGGTCTTAGGAGAGTTGTGATTTGGATGATGCGTCAGAAGGGATTCTATGGAGGTGAGAAGTTCACTTCTTCCCAACTGATTTTGTACTTTAAGCATCAGCTTAAAGTCAAGATTAGGATGGAAAGGTAGTGGCTCACTTCATCAGAATTTGGCAAAAGGTGGGTGAATCTTGCGTGTCTGTGTCATGTGAAAGGGGCTGACCTGGAGTGTTACTTTGATGCCTGTTAGTCATCAGGATATTGCTTTTCCTGGGTTGAACTCAGGCAACCCATCCTGAAATTAGGGTGGGTTAAGTTTAGTTTTGAATCTTTAGTTTCTTTTTTCATTTAACTTAGCTAGGGTATGTAATGCTCATTCGTCCCTCTTTTATTTCTGTCCCTATTTGCTTTAAATTTAATTCCCCATTCCCTTCCTTGTTAGATGGTCAATGATGTTAGTTCTCTGGTGGATGTGAGGTGTCTTTTGTTTTGTGTGTGTGTTTGCTACTGAATGTGATGCAAAGTCAGTTTAAAGTGGGTTTATTGGCAATACTGTTGAAAAATTGCTCAAGCCCCCTTGGTACTTTTCCTTTTTGGGGAAGCCTCAGGTATTGGTTAATGACCCCAGCACTCTCCCAAAGAAGAGGTACTGCTTGGGAGGATGGTACTCTGGGACTTGAGCTAATGTTATTTTTAACTTTTTGGACTCCTGTAGGGTAAGTATTTACTCTGTCCCCCCACTAGGACGAGATGTGACACAAGGTCTATTTTTAGGTGGAGACCTGAGCGCATGCACAAAAATTTCCCTCAGCCCCTGCAACCATTGGTTGTGTTGACCTTGGTGCAAGCACTGATCCCTCCCTCTGGTGCAATGGGAGGGCATGGCCTCGGACAGCAGTTCCCCAGGGCTGGGCACCTCTTCAGTATAATTTTCTCAGTTGCCCCTCTGTCCTTTGACAGAGATGCCCCTGAGCCCACTCTGCCCAAAGACAGATACGCAACTGAGAGATGATAAGTAAACATGAACCTACTTAAAAAGAGTAAGGTACACACCAGTAGGGTAATTATTTATTTTGTAAAATACAAAATTGTGACACAAAGCCAAAAGGGGAAGTGAGGAAAGGCTGGTCATTTACTAGCTATCCTATTCCTAGTTAACCATAATCATGACCCATTCATTCATTACAATTACACATTCACCACAAGAACTCATCCATCACCTTTCAATCCTGTACACACGACAATACCACATATTCACAAGGGTCCTACAAAACACCCCATTAATTAAAAATTTGTAATGTTCTTATATATATATATATATATATGTATATGTATAAAAATTTCATGAAACATGAAATACTGGGGAGGGGATAAGAACTCCGACAAGAAACTCAAATATCAACCAAAGACAAAACAAAACCAAAATAATGTTAGTAGGAACCGTCCACCTATCAAAATAGTAAGAGCAGCCTCTGTATTCTATTGATAGATAGAATCAAGAAGCACACTCACTAATGGAATGGGGAGGGAAAAATAAATGACGGAATGGGAAAATCAAAGGCTGACTCAGCCGAGATGAAAAAAGGAGGCAAAAACAAACCAGGGAGATTGGGAATCTTGACATGAATCATAACAGAAGAAAAGCCCGGGAACAGGCCAGGAACAAGACTTATTCACATTAACTAGGAACACAAGATGGTGTCTAACTTAACGGGGGTGGGGGTGTCCACAGGGAGAATGGGGCGACACATTGTCACACGTATGTGAGATCAATGGACACGAGCTGATTGATAGTGATACGAGCCATCAACTTGCCGACATAATCCCAGAGAGGGCGCACCTGAGGACAATGGTAGAAGGCACACGCCAGTAGGGTATGAATATTTACTTGACGCCCCACTGAGTCAGAATGTGACACAAAGTCAATTTTAATGTGGGGAACCCGAGTGGAAACACTTGGGCCAGTGGTCTAACCTGGTCTTAGCTGGTCATAGCTTGTCCTAGCTAGTCTAAGCTAGTTATAGCTTGTCTAAGTCCGAGCCGGTCAAACCTAGACATAGCCGTGATACCAGTAGGGTATGTCTTCACTTTACACTTATCAATATGTTCAAAGATCAAACAATTGTTTGTAATCTTACAACTCTGCTTGTACATTAAAAAAATTATGCCATAAATCAAAAATATATGGCAGCTCAGTAACGTTAATTAAACCTATTTAATCAAGTGATTTCTTTATCTTTGCTGTATTTCTGACATTTTTAAGGACAGCAAAACTTCAATAATTTTTGGTGCCCTTATAAAGGGGCGCGATTTTCTTATATCAAGGGAGATCATTCAGAGTTTTATTTTTTTCATCATCCATACAATAAAAAAATCAAACAGTTGTAAAATATTATAAAAAAATGTTCACTCGAAAATGTCATTAAACTTTACCTTTTTCGATTCTTCGAAAACACCTTTCTTTATTTTATATCAACTTTATCAGCAACGACCAAATTTCTGAAAGTTTTAAAAACTTCTAGTTTTAGAATAGATCTTCTTGGTCGTTGCTGTATTTTTACGATTTTATTTTTATTTTAAAAAATTAAAAAAAAAAAACCGTACTGTAAAAATACGTCAATTTTTCACTAACAAATAGACATCAGAATTTTTTCTGTGGAAAAAAGTAGGTAACAGCAAATCTTCACAAAAATATTTTTAAAGTTTTCTTGAATTTTTTTGTTAAGATTTCGGACCATATTTTCGATGTGTGCACACTCGATATTAATTTTTTTATGATAAACTGTAAAGTTTAATTTTCTTTATGTAAGAATTTAGGGTTTTTTTTACTTTTTTAGGAACATCCAATTCAGTCACTGGTACAGATTTAGCCCCAAGAGCTAAGTAAAAAACAGAAACTGATCCGAAAAATAATTCCAACTTAACCAAATCCAATACAAAATTCATACATTAATGAATAAATGCAGAAAATTTCAAGGAAATGTTAATTTCATGATTTTCTGGTATTTTTTTTTTTAACTGTATCTTCTTTTTTTTTCGTGTTGCAAGTGCGCACTATATTGTGTAGTTTGTTTCTTTTCTTTAACGATAAGTAAAAACATTCTTTTGAATTAGTTAAAATTAGAAAAACAAACAAAACATTTTCATGCGAGAGCTGAAATAAAAATAATTCAGTTGATAGCACAAAAATGAAACAAAAAAACAGCTCTTTTTTTGTAAATGACCGGTTGAAAACTTTATTTCTTTTTTGGGCAGCCAATATTAGACTTAAATTAAATACAACATTATGCTAGAGAGAGAGAATTTTTGTTGTTTCTAAAATAAAATCCATTTTAAAATGGGAAACTTCCGTGAAATAAGGATGTGCTGAAAATATTACTCTCAAAGTTTTCATCACCTCCAGTAAAAGCAAATTAACAGTTAAGTTAAGGCTTTATAAGCAATTTCCAATTGTGCTGCTTTATCAGTGATTTTTTTTGTACTAACAATTTATATTTGTACGATTGTACAAACTCGTGTACGAACTGACTGATTTAAATATATTTCCAAAAAATACCTATTTAAAAAAATCACTGATTTACTATTTTTTGTAAAGAAAGAAAGAAAACAAGATTAGGAGTCGTGACAGTGACACCTCTAATACCAACATGTTGTTTTTACAGTTTATGAAACATTTTAATCGGCTTCACCGCAATTTAATCGCCATCTTCAGTTATAATCTGGTGAGAACTTATATCTTCAGTGTCATTAAAAAGTACTATTTTAAGAAAAATAAAAATACTGCGAATAAAATTGACTGTTAAAATCCCTTGTAATTTCTCTCGCTTTCCGGAAGTAGGGCAATATTTGAAACTGTCTCAGACGACAAATCATTCACGTGACGTGCTGGCCGGAAGTGACCTTTAGTTCGGTCGACATTGGAAAGAAAGCAGAGTTTTCTTGCCACTACTGCAGTAAGTGAAGTAGACCTTTTATCTACCGGCAGTTGAAAACAAATCAATTCCTCATTTTCGGAATTTTCCACTCATTGTTTTCCATTTGTTTCTAGTTAGTAGAAGAAGGTAAGTTTTAAGCATTTTCCATTTAAACTTGTATCCAATTCTCTTCCTTTAAAAAGTACGTACAGTCTTTGTGAAACGTGTGGCAACTTTTATTAACGTTTTTTTAATTTTTTTTTTCTTTTGGCTCAGTGGTAGAGCGAAGACCATGAGACTTTAGTTAGTTTGATTGCATTATCAAGTTAGTGAATCTTGTGATTATTATCTTGTTAACTTGTGGAACAAAAAACATTGTCCCCATTAAAGAGTTCTTTTCTTGTAAATAGAAATAGTTTTTAATTTAATTTTCTATTTAAAACCCCAAGTGTTGAATGTTATTATTTTCTTATTGTTAAATAATGTCCCTATCATTGCTCTCTGAATTTATTTCTCGTAACTTATTTGTGATATTTTATTTTTATTTATTTCTTACATCCACTTCCGTAAACTACCGGTATTACTAGTTCTAGTAATACTTTGTTTAACTTAATCAAAATTGAAACCTCTTGGAAAGTCCGATCCTCATCGTAACATTCATTGTTATGTCATTTTATTTTTAAATGTCTTTAAGTCACGCCTCTTTTGCCCGGATACAGAGGAAGAAGTTATTTATTTAACCTACTTTTTTTTTTTTTTTTTTTTTTTTTTTTTTTTTTAAATATTTAAAACACAAAGCAGCCGCTATTTTAAAGTTGAAAAACGAATTTATTTTTTTTTCATTTAAACCACAGCTCATCTTGCAGGAACCACTCCTCTCCTAGTCCCGGTAAATTTAATGGGCATAATTTTTTATTAACAATATTTTCTATCAAAATTTTTCTAGTAGAAAAGCTATGCATTTTTTAAGTGTTTCGAATTCTACATTCTCGTACAGTTTAATAAAATTATAAATTATTTTTGTTTTCCCTCTCTCCGTTATGTACCAAAAGCTGATCATTTTTTTTTTTTTTTTTTGTAAAAGGCGTTGTCTTTTTAGAGAGTGACAAGGATTCTACTGATTACTTGCAATTCTTAGGGTTCAAAACTGTTGTTTAACTTGTCAATGTTTTTGTTAATTATTCTTGTCTGGGTTCGTTTAGTGTTGTTTGGTCTTGATAACAGGAAATGATTTTTTTTTTTTTAAGTGTGGTTAAGTTTCACGAAATCATGTGTTTTCGCTCACGTGGAGTGGGGAAACAGTTACTTTTTGGTTAAAAATAAAATTCATTCTCTATTTTTATTTTTAATAATTTTCATGAGTGATATTTATATTTAATTTACTAAAACTTGAAAATGAATTAATTTTGATTTTGAACCTTCTAACGAGGCAACTGGTATTTTTTACAATAGACTCGCCAATAAATCATTTTTACACTCATAAAACAATTTTGGAATAGTTTTCATTTTAGAACTGTTAGCTAAGTTTTAAAGACGGGAAAGTAGTAGAAATTTAAAAAAAAAAAAAAATCTATTTCGGAAAAAGTTTTTTTTTTTTTTTAATTCCATCTTTGTTAGTTTTTTACTTTTTTTAACTTGACACTTTTTTTTTAAATTTGAAATTAGTTGTCCCGATCGTTTTACACATAATGTGGTTTTGATCTGAATAATAAAAACTACAAAAATTGATTAAAATCTATCTTCCCACTTTACGCCTACTAGAATATTGTTCCGGTAAAATAAATGTCTTTGTAGTCAGTAAAAAATTGACTTTCTTGTATCAAATTTTTAATGTTGGTCTTATTTTTTGCATTTTTAAGTTTACTTCTTCCATATTTTCTGTTCTGTTGAAGTTCGCCTTTGTTTTATAAAATTTTATTTATAGTATTAACAAAATAATTATAATTGGTATCATTCTCCCCTTTTAGTACTTAACAATGATTATGTGATTCGTTCAATTAGTATTACCCTTTTCTTTTTAGTTCGTCCCGCATAGTCGAACAAATCTGACAATTCCTGTCTTTTGTTTTTGTTTTTTGTTTTTTTGGGTTTTTTTTTTTTTTTTTTTTTTTTTTTTTTTTTTTTTGGGTTTTTTTTTTTTTTTTACGAGATGTAGCATGTCTTAAAAAAAATCTGAAAACAAAACTAATTAAAAATGGTAATTATTTGCTAACCCTTCGTGTGAGTGACAATTCTCTTTTCTTTTTCCTAAAATTACATTTTTTGGTCAGGTTTGTTATCATAAGTCAAAAAAGTGTCTTGTTCTAACGTTTCGGATACTTTTTCGACTGAAATAAAAAATTAATATGAATAAGACTAGACAAAATATTTATGCATAGACACGCTTACTTAACTTATATATAAACAAACTAACTTTTTTAGTTTTTACTATCTGGTACACTTTGAGGTGGTTTCCATTCTAGAGTGGGAGGGAGGAACCATTTATCAACTTATGAACTTGAACTTTTTAATTTTAATCATGTAAGAATTGTAAGAATAGTGTCAAGGAATTCTTTTTCTTTACTAATGTCAATCATGGTTACATTCCCCGTCATTTAAACACGAGAAATAAAACAAAATGTGTTTTCTCGATCACGTATTTTTCTGTTGAAGAAGCACGTTTGTCAAGTAGTACAACTAGAGAGAATTTACTAGTGGGACTAGACTAGAGAGTAGACTCGTAACTAGTCTCACTACATTGTCATTATGTCCCAGAATGTTTTTTACTAAAAAATTTTTAGCCTTATATCTTAAAAATACAGGGTTCTTTTTCTTAATTATATTCCTTGATAATGGGATTGACTATTTTATTTTATGTTGCTAGATGTAAGAAGTTTGTGTGTAGTTTGGTAAAAACCTGACTTGGGGTTTGCATAAATGTAGCAGTTTATAAAAGTGAAATAAGGAAAGAAAATCATTATCAATTTCAGTGAGGCAGTCTTCATTCTTTCAATTTTCTTTATCAGCTATTTAGGACCATTTGTATCAGTTTTTTAATTTTACAGACACTGCACAGAACATTTTTAGTCATTTTACACAACTACATTAATGAATAACTGTAATAAATCATTACCAATTTCATCAGCTGTGTGTCTGTTTACTTACACACACACACACACACACACACACATCAAAATGGTCTGTACCATCCACACCATCAACTACTAATAATCCTCTACAAAAAAGGAAGATAGAATCCTTTGATGAACACAAATTATTGCAAATCTGTGAGGATGTGCAACAATTTTTGTACATCAAACAATAATACAAATTTTGTACATAGCTAATAAATATTTTTTATGCTAGACAACTTCAAATCAAAATAAGCGTGTGTATAAGTGTATGTACGTTTGAAGTTGCCTGTCAGCTGACTTCAGTTTTTTGTCTTTGTTTTATCGAACGTTTTTACATTTCTATTCATTCACGCATGCATTCAGTTTCACTTCCGCATAAATGCACTTGAAAGAATTAATTAGTTTTTAAATGAACTGGTACCAGCTTTGGTCGGTTCCCTAATAAGGACGGAAGTAAATGGAAATTAAATGTCGCTCGACAATTTTTCTGCTCTATTTCACCTCTGAAAATAATCTTTGATGAACAAAGATTTTTTTTTTCATTCACATTATTCTTTGTTAACGATTTCTTTGATTATCTTGTTGTCAGGGATTATTGGAAATAATTTTCTGGTTGGGTGTGGTTAGTGATTTATTGTCCACTTATGAAGTTTGTAATATAGACTTCAGTTACAGTAGCATAGATTTGTTAACTTTTTTAATTCGAAATATTTGCATGGTTTTAAAAATTTAAATAAACTCCTGTGATAAACTATATTTGTCATTTACAATTAGAAAAAATATAGTAATTAATTACTTTGACAGATACACAGTTCTTTTTTTAATTTCTCTCAGTTCAACGTTTGTATCAAGGATTGTTGTTTGTATCTTGTATCCAATGCTTTATTTAAAATCCCAATTTTGCTACTACTTTTAACTTTTTAGTTGACTTTTAAACCGTAAAACTTTCAAATTTTTACATTGATGAGAATTGAGAACTAATAAAAAAAAAAACAAGTTTCTATCAAATTTCGATTAGGTTGCATAATTAAAATTCTAAAAACATTTTTTTTTTTTTTTTTTTTTTTTTTTTGCTAATTAAAAGTTGCACTAAATAATGTTTTTTTATACTTGTTTGAACTTGTATCCATGCGACGGACATTAAAACAATTTACTTCAGTTTGTCAATAAGTCAAATTATTTTTGAGAAGCCCCTCTGTAAGATTTGATTTTTCTACATTTGCTGCATATGCCATATGTTTTTACTTAACTGCAGTTTTTGAAATTCAAAGGAAAATTATTTATGAGAATTAAGGTATTGTTCTTGTAACCTTTCAGAAACCTCCCTCAACCCTGAACATCTCTTGCTATATTTTTGTTTTACATTTTGTGTAAGAAAGTGTTTAGGACCATTGGTGTGGTTGTTAATTAGTATTTTTTTTTTTTTTTTTTTTTTTTTTTAAATACTTGATCATCAATTAACAAAAAATAATTACGCATTAACTTTTTTTTACAGGGATAGTTTTTTCGTGACCTTCTGCCTTAACATTTCAAAATTCAAGAAAAATCTTTTATTTTTAGGAGTTAAAATTAAAAATATAGAAAAATAAAAGCACTTAAACAGAAAATTAATATTGAATTGATTGATTAGTCAGTCGATTTTTTTTTTTTTTTTTTTTTTTTTTTTTTTACTGACCATATATTTTTTCTTTTGGGCTAATTTAAAATTTAATCTAGAGTTTCTTGAGCAGTCCATGATCTCTCTCTAGTTTGTTTTTGTATTTTTGGTAGTATTTGAAATGTGCAAAAAAAAATGTTCTTGTTTGTGAAAATTTTATGTTGATTTATTCGATTTTGAAGAAGGCCCATAATTATACTACTTACAAGCCCCAAAAAACATTTACGATATCTTCCCCGCTTTCATAAAATTGTTTACTTTTTGTTTAACGATTTAAGCCCCTAAATTCCAACTCTAGAATGTCCGTAAAATCAAATTTTCAATCCACTTTTATTTAGTAGTTACTGAATCTTCCTACCTTGTCAAAATTACTGAATTTTTCTAAATTCATAAAATTGGACTTTTTATGCCAAATGTTTGGTGCCTGGAAAATTCGATTAGTTACTGAAATTTCTGTTAATCTCCTAGGCACCATTGCAACAATATCAGAGCCGTACTTTCTGGATGGTGGGATTAGGGGCTAAGTTTACTTATTTTTTTAAATAAAGTAAAATCGATTTTAAAGTTAAGTTCATGTATCTTATTTTCAAATTAATACTTTTTTAAAAAAAATATTGGAAGGAGGCCTAGCTCCCTAAACCTCTCTTCTGCAAGTATGGCTCTGTTATTTTTGTAGAATTTTTTTCCGGACCCCACGATTTTCAGTTATTTAAATATAGGGGAGAATTGCCCTAAAATCAATTTTTAATTGACTTATAGTTACCAAATTTTCCTACCTTGTCAAAAAAATTAAAGAATTTTACGGGCACCGTATTATTTATGAATAGGGGTCTGTCTGGTTATTTATTAAAGAAACTTTAAAACGGAGACTTTTTATTTTTAAGAATGTACCTGTCTTAATTTGTCCTTATCATTAGTTTTGAACACTTAATCTTCTTAATTCATAAATTAGGATGTACTCTTTTTAAAAGAATGCAGTTGTACTGGAAAAAAAAATGTTACATTAAAAAATGAAATTAAAAAAACAAAATTGTCAAGAAAAATACTGATAGCTATCATTGATAATTTAAATTATAAAAAAAAATATCATTTTTTCTTTAAAATTGATTTTTTATGCTGTTGAGCTTTTCTTTGTTTATGAATTGTGATAAACTTTTGTCAGGCCCCCAGTTTTTGTTTGTTCACAGTATACCACCAGAGCAGAAATGGCAATTTTCTGCCAATCAGAATCAATACCCTAAAATCTCTTTTGTATGATACCAATATACAAGTGCTAGAATTGCAACAATTCAGGAATTGGTTAAATATCCAGAAATGTGTGAATTATTTCACAAATTCAACATGGCTATTCCCTCATCAGCATCTGTTTGAGAGACTGTTCAGCTTCGGAGGAGGAACTTTTTGAAAATACTATCACAGCTTGAAAGATGGAAATTTTGAAAAATAACTAATACTAAAGTTAAACTCTAGTTTATGATAAAATTTGTAAAACTAAATTTGCTGTTTGAGGTAATTCTTTTGGAGTTAGGAATGACATATGCCTTATAAGGTAGAGTACATTGGGGGAACTTTGGTATGTTATGGGTAAGAGTATGCTGACAAGCTAAATGTTGGTTCTTATTAAATTTGTGTACTGAAATATCTTATAAACCAGCTTATTAATTGCAAAAATGTCCAATGTTTATGAAAGAAGGTACATTTTAACTATGGAACGTTGAAAAAGAGCTGCTTTTTTTTTTTTTTTTTTTAATGGAGCTGGAGCAGCTCCTTTTTGAAAACTGGGAGCCAGGTCCAATATTGGGTAAGAGAGTGGGAGCAGCTCCAAAAATAGTGAAGTGCATAAAGCCCTGCTAGCTGTACTGGAAACTTATTGAAATAAGTAGCTTTCAGTTTTTGCACTTTCTATTTTAGTAGCTACTCAAAATTAAAATGATTCCTTTTTTCAGGCACATTTTATGATAAATAAATGAGCATCAGTAACAGTTTCAATTTTTCTACTACTTCAATAATTTAAATATATTTAAGTAGTTACCTCTACGAATTGAGTATATGTAAGGTTTAAAATGATTTTTTAAAAATGAAAAGGCTTTCCTGAAACTTTCAGTTTAGATTTAAATTAAATTAAAGCTAAAGGATTAAATTTACTGTAATTGGTAAGTGAAATACTTGTGTGTATTTCAGGTAGAAGTTATATTGATTGAAATAGACTTGGATTTTTTTTTTTTTTTTTTTTTTACCAGAAAATCAATAACATAAGCCTTTTATTTATTTATTTATTTTTTTTTTTTATAGACATTTGTAAACAAAACTTAATTTGAAAAATCTTGCAAAAATAAAATATATTTCTGAAACATTATTTGAGGAAAATTAACAAATTTAAAGTTAATGGGATTTGAAATAAATATTATTTACTTGTAGCATAAAATGTTGTATACAAGCATTTCCTAAGCAAGTGGTCTTGTTTTTCGATGTGTTAATTGATTTTTTGATAGTGGATTGACTGCCAAATGTGTTTATAGTTAACTATGGTGTAGCAGATGATAATTTTCATTAGGATTTTTTTTTTTTTTTTTTTGTTTTTTTTTTCCATAAGGAGTGACAACCCTTAAAGTACAAGATCTTTTAAGAATAGTTTTATCAGTTTGTATGTCCATGCTTCAGAAATTCTGCAACTATATACATATATAAAAACAAATTGAAATAAGCTTTAAAATATCAGTAAATATAGTTTTACTTAATAAAAATATTCCCTAAGAATTATCTCATCAAAATTGAACTTTTAAAAGATTCAAAAACTTTATAAATTCAATTTTAAATTGTAAAAAAAATGAAAACAAATCAAGTTAATTTTTCATCAGACACTATTGTCGTTAATATATATTATTCATAAAAGTAATTAAAAACTTCTCTAATTAAATGTCTTAGTTTTATTGCATTTTTTATTTTTCAATTCAGGACAGATTTTCAGTAAGACCGGGTTCGATTTTCAAAAAATTATTGATTTAAATTCTTCAAAAATTTTGCTTTTAATTAATATTGTCACTAAAAATTCTCTGTGAATTTCTCAAGCTTTCATAAGGGTGAGAAACACATGTAAAATAAAATATTTTTATCAAGATTTTCTAATAAAATTTTTTTAAAAATAATTCATTTGTGAATAAGTCCTAAAAATTTCATCAAAATCCGGCAATTATTTGATTTTTTTTTTTTTTTTTTTTTTTTTTTGTAATAATTTCCAAATTGTCTATCACTGCAAAAAAGAGGCCAAAATTAGCTATGCTAAAAGTTAGTACAACCACTGATGCAAGGAAAAAATTTTTTAATAAGTTTTGAATGTTCTAAAGAGTAAAAAAATTTAAATAATCAAAAAATACTTTGCTTTTTCCTCTTAATAATAACAATTTTGATGATAAAACTGTTTTCATTACATTCAGAACATGTCTTCTTCACTGGCTTTTTAGCAATTTTGTGGAGGTACCTAATTTTTAAGGATTTAAATGAAACCTTTCTGTAGTGTGAGAGTAATTAAGCATTGACCAAATAAGTTGTAATGAATTGAAATGTTTGGTACATTTTAGAAATATTACCCTTGAAATATTTTTCAATTAAATTTTTTTTTATGGTTATTGATATTTGTTCAATTAGGTGTGAGTATTATTAGGTATCAAAAAGGAATAATTCTATAATTCATTATTAAAAGCTTTTATACACGTAACTTTTTGTGAAATTAATTATGTGTATTCATTAACTCCACTAATGCCTTGCTAGTGTATTATTCTTTACTTCTTAGACTGTCTGATGCTGGTAGCCTATTACCTGCCCTCAAACTTGTTTATAGTCAATGCATGGTTATTAATGCCTGTATCTAAAACAATAAATTACTTCTTTTTGCTATTCAGACCTTGCAAAATGAAAATTTTTCATATATTGGATATAGCTGAGTTCATTTTAAGTGCTTTGATGTGGAGTAATAATTATCAAACTAGTCCCTGACCATTACTACTATAGTCAGTCAGGTTCTCACTGGATGCTCTATACTCATAGCTTTGTGCTAAACTAAGCTTAGTAAATATCTGATAGTGTCACAAGCTTGAGTTCATTTTTTAATGCTTTTTTGAATGTGGTTTTGTTTTTGAATTTAGATTATTTTTATTTTGTTTTTTACAAGCAATCTTGGATCTGAGTGAGACTAACAAATCTTTCAAATTAGTTTGGAATGAAAAAGTTTCTTTTTGTTGCTTACCATTCAGCAATTCTCCAATACAGGTTTATATCTTTTTAGTTAAGTTTTGATTCCAGTTACTACTTGTCAGTTATGTTATTTGACATCTTTCAATGTTCAGTTGTAAACAATGTCTGATTTTTATTTTACAAAAAGTATGCATTATTTAAAATCTGATTTATATCATTAATTTATAGCCTAATAAATAATTTATTTTATATAGAGGGGTTTTGCCTATTTCCTAACACTATAGGTTTTGTTAAATATTTTTGGCTTTCATTAACTTTGTGAAATTTAAAAAATGGCAAAAGTACATATCAACCTTCTAAACTTAATGTTTTGTAAAAGTTTTCTAATAAGATATTAAATGAAGTATTAAAAACTACATTTCTTTTTACAATCAAAGTTTATTGGGTTGGAACAAAAGTTTGTATTGTTTTTCAATTGGGGGCACGTGATTTCATTTCATGACATGCTTAAAGGTGACATTGCAATACATCTTTCTATAAATTTTTTTTTTTTTTTTTTTTTTTTTTTTTTGTGGATTGTGAATTTTAAATGTTATAACATTAAAAGTGAAAGTGGAGGAAAAATTTGATGCATTTTTGTCATTTGCTGCTCTCTTGTATCTGGAAAGAAAAAAAAAACACTGTACAAACAAGGATGTGCTGTTATAGAGATGGTGTCATAGCTGACTGTACAGGGTTATTCAAAAAGAATGAACCAATTTCATGACACATTGCTTTAATTCTCAAGCATCATCATGGAATGAGTTGGTGACCATTTGAAAGGAGTTTTAAGTGGCTACCATAGGGGCGCTGTAGTCACATCATATCTCTGGCAATGTTCAGTTGGTTGTTTACCCCCGGAATGGTGAGTCCTCAGCAAAAGGCATTCTGGATTCTTGAGTTTGTGAAAACAAATATGGTAATATGCTTTTTGAAGGCAATTTGACATTAATCCATCCTCTCCTAAGAACATTTGATGATGGTTTAAACAGTCAAGAGAGTGGGTGTCTGTGTAAAGGAAAAAGTCCAGGACAACTGTGACTTTTGGAGGGATAAGTGGTGAGAATCCATGTTGTGTTTGAAGGGAGTCCATGGAAGTTCACAAATTGAGCTAGCCACAAGCTTGTGATTTCTCAATCCACTATCTGGTGTGTGCTAAGATGTCTTCATTTGAAGCCTTACAGACTACCCCTCGTTCAGGCACTTAAAAGACCTTTATCTTTGTGCTTGGCCTGTGAGATCCCCAGACCTCACTGCGTGATATTTTTTTTTTTTTTTTTTCCCCTTGTAGGGATACATAAAAGATCAAATTTATGTTTCACCACTACCCATTAACCTTGATTAACTTAAACATTGAATAACAACAGTGCTCAACTCAATGGATCGTGATATGCTGATATGTGTCTGGGAGGAATTCTTACTGCCTTGATATTGCCCATGCTGCAGGTGGTGGCCACATTGAACATAAGACAGATAGTAAAAGTATAAACGGGTTCATGGTTGGTTTACCTCCCCGAAAGAGAATCCGCCCTTCGGTGTAGCCTCTTTCGGGTTCCTCCCCGTCCGAAGGCAGAGAGGTCAGCCAGACGTCCGACTTCAGACTGAACTCAGACAGACTCACTGCCAACTTGAACTCACAACTCTTTGGGTCAAGTTGGAGCATACATTGACTGAAATGTTGTGAATATGGCAATGAAGATGAGGACAATAGTATGAACAATGTAAATAGTGTAAATATCTTCCTTTTATGACAAGCTAAAACTGTGTTCTCAAATAACTGTGTGTGCATGTACCTATGCATCCAAACCTATTCCACTGATGTGCATTGTTTGCATTCTATTTGGACTCTGGTTCTGATGTTAAATTAACGCTGTTTTACAATTATTGAAATTTTAACTGTTTTTCACATTGTGGATATTGTATGCTTTTTGATACAAAAAGAAAAATATAAACAATACAAAACTAAGCATATTATATTACATATAAACATAACTAATGACTGAAAAAAAGTAGCTAATCTAATTAAAAATTAACACATCAGGCATATTAAAAAAAATGTCAATGTAAAACAGTTAATTTTGCATCAGAAACAAGTTTACTAAACAGAACCTAAACAATGCTATCAAAAATTCTTCAACAAAACATACTAAGGCATAAAGAAAAGAATATATAAACTAGAAGGCTCATCTCTATAAAAATCACAAAAACTTCTAAAATTTTCCACCACTTCTCTCCTTAGAGTAAATAAGAGATGGCATATGCACTCTTTTGCTTATATTCTGTGTTATGTAAACCACTATCATTAATGTAAGAATTTAAGATATAATTATGTAGGTAATCAATATCTATGCAAATAAAAAAATTACTTTTTCTTATCTGTCAAACTAGCTGACAAAAAGAATTTAGGAAAATTTGCTATTGAATAATTCTCATCAACATCAGTGAGTCATAGAAATTCATAGACTGATAAAGTAAATAATGGTTTTGAATATGAACTTTTGTAAAACTTGAATTTTTCTTTAAGCTTTCTGATTTAGTTCTTTTGTTTTTGATTGATTTTTCTCTTTTGGGCAAACTTAAAAATAATTTTACTGGTAATCTTTTATGTTCATTAATATATAGATTTGAGATATACAGAAGGACAAAGATCAGGATTTTGAAGATGGGTTACTTAGTTCAAAAAGGTAAATAGACTTGGAACCTTTATCATCATGAAGGCATTATGAAGATTATAAATCTTACTTTTAAATTTAGATAGATTTTATTTATATAGTCATTTTTTTTCTTGTTCAATAATGTATTTTAATAGTGGAATTTCTTAAAACTGTTTAAGAGTAATATAGAGAAATTGTATTGTTACATGTGCAACAAAAGAAATAAGAGAAGACCAACTAAGTTTTTATAGTAAACTAAAAGGTTTTATTTTAACTTTAGTGATTTGGTCAGTGGTTAAAAAGAAAAAAAACCAAACAAACAAACAAAATGCTTACCAACAAGAAGTGATTTCGCAGTGGAGGCTTGTATTTGTACTAAGTTGGTCCTAAAATAGGTTTGCCGTACAAAACGTTAGGAACTTGATATAATAGGTATAACGCAGAGTAATCTAGTTGTGGTCGCTGATACTTTAAAATTTGACTGTCGTCTGACATCGACTGACTAACTGACCAACTCCCTGACCAACTGCTCGTTACTCTTACTACTCCTACTTATTATAGGTGGGAGAGTCTATTAACTATAGAATAGGTGTGTTCCACCATAACACCCCCCCCCCTCCTAAAACTTTTCTCCATAGGAGTAAAACAGTTTTTTAAATTTTTTACAGGAAATATGAAGAAAAAACAGAAAACTTCATTTTTTTAGCAACATCGTAACGTAATCTCCTACGTTTTGGATCCACTTTTAAATGATCAGTTGCCTTTCTTTTTCTCCTGGATTGGCGTACCTCGGGTAAAATTGTTGCAGGCGTTATTAGATCAAACGTATCGAAAATCACCTCCATCAGCGTTTCTTCAGCAGGACCGCTGTCAACCACATCTGAAAAATATTGTCTGATCTGGTTACTGCACATGAATTTTTAGCCTTTCACCGAGTACATCATATTGCCAATCCGCTTTTCTATTTTTTGGTACCTTCATAGTGTTACCAGAAACAACCTTCCGCTTTGAGCTTAAGGATGGTGTCACAGTTTCTGTAGGTTCTTCTTGTGGTTCTATTTGTTCAGCCTCTAGCTTCCCTTTTGTTGATCTTGTGCTTAACGTTTTCTGTGGTGACTTCAGTTTACTTAAATCATTTAATAATATTGCATGTCCTTGGCTGTGGGTAACTCGCTCCCCAGTTTTTTACGTTGCCAGCTTCATCTTTACTTTCTGGAGCCTTTTTTTCACCTATATCGTTGGTGTTAACCATTGACTATACTCAACTTTTTAAGTACACCGGTTTTCTCTAATCTGTTCAATTCTTTATCTATCTGTTCAATTGAGGTAAACGGCACATTCCTTTTCATTTTTAATACTGCCTAAGCATTTTCTTTTAGCTGGAATTTTGCCTCCATCTTGGTACACGTTCCCAAACCTGGAGAAAAAACAGTAGGAAATGTTTCCTTAAGTTTCTTTACTAATTTTTGGGCTTTGGTGTTTAAACTTTCTACCTTGTAACAGAAGGAATTTATCGGTACTTACTTGGTACAAATTGGATAACAGAATTCCAATTGTGGGATCCACAATTGGAATTCTGTTATCCAATTTGTACCAAGTAAGTTTGTGGTATTTTCTATGACAAATAGTTTAGCTTTTCGTGTTTTTTTATTTAACGTGACATTTGTAACAAATTCTCCAATAAATTGTATTTTTTCTCCCGTCACTGACCTCGCGATTTTCTTTGTCTTCATTAAAGTTGGTTTCCCCCAACTTCTTCCACATATGCAAATTTATGATAGAAAGGTCAGAACCAGTGTCGAGTTGCATTTTTATTTTTTTATTACTTATTTCAATGGTAACAAATTTTCTGGTTATTCCATCGTTCACCTTGTTGGACTTTAATTTTCTTATTTTGTCTTTATTTTTTGACCTGTAGTGCGAGCTTTTATGATCCACTCTTTTACAGTTGAAACATTTTTTTATTCCTATAATTGCAATATCTGTACCAGTGTAGTTCACTGCAAGCAAAACATGGCTTCGGAAGTTTTTGTTTATTTTTCTCTGGTATTTCACTTTTTGCTTGATAATCCGCAATTTTAGAATTCTTTTTGGTAGACTTTCTTCTTTGTAGCATATTTTTCTTACATGCGAAACACCATGTTTGTCCTTTTTGAATCTTTCTTTACGCTAACATATCTTGTGCAGTCTTCTGCCAACTTCTGTACTGTAACACTTGGATCGCTTTCCAATTTTGCCAGTGCTAATTTTCTCAACTCTGCGTCTCTTTCTGATACCAGCCCTTGAACAAACACCAAGCACTTAAAATTGTCTGCGCTTAACTCTGCCAGCTTGAATTCTTCACAGTGCTTGTTCACATTGGCTGTGTACGTTATATAGTTATAATTATAGGTATATAATTTTGTTCATGATCGTCTAAGGTAATATAGAATTTTCATTCATCACTGAAAATGACCTGTTTCTATTTATCAATAGGCCAACTTTGATGGTCTTTACTTCATATTAAATGCTTCTGCTCAAGTTCAAAGTGGCTTCAAAATTATCGTGTATTGTATCCAAGCTGATGGACTCTCTGAAGTGTTATGGATTGAGAGACAGCTACACCACTATCATTTTAAGCTTTGGAAATTTCACCACAATTGGCAAATTAATTGGAAACAAGGATCTTATTCAGCTGATGTTCATCTCTAGTTGTTGGAACTGTGGTTGAACCGTTTTAAACAAGTTCATTTCATCTTGGTGACAGCAGACAGCATCCCACATGGACAGCTTGTTGGGGGGGTCTGTCTACCCAGGTTTTTGTTGCTATCTGGGTGTCAGGATTTCAAACACTTTAACAGCATCTTTTTAAATAAAAAATATAAAAGGTTATTTTCTGGAGGAAAAAGTAGAAGCAGAACATCAGTTGAAAATGACATTTATATATTATTTTCAAGAATCTACAATCACAAAAATGTTCAATTTTCCTTGTGGTGAAGATTTTTATCAAGTAAGTGTTCTTAGTGTAGTGTTAAATGTGTGTATTTACTTATGGTCAGCCTAATGTATTTGTTAGTTCATAGACGAAGGCTTAGTAGGCGGTTGCTGGTTAATTCCTTCTATTGTGTGCAAGGACAAGGCATTAGTTGATGGATGCTGGCTGTCTCTCTTCCATTGGATGTGTGTGTATGTCTACATATGTGTAGATCAAACTGGACTCCAAAATTTTTTTGAGCTTAGAAGCAGTATGCTTATATTTTTATATCTGTAAGGGAGATCCAAAATCTAATTTCACATAAAGGTGTGAAATTTTTTAATACAAGGTTCTCATTAGTTAGAAAATAATTTAACACTGGCTCACACAATTTTTCTAGAATTTGTGGGAGTGGTGAAGGAAGTTATTTTCTAAATTGTTAAAAAAAAATAACATGTGGTAGGTCTACAACTATGACTGCCAATTTGAATGGTTGGCAAAAAAAACAAACAAACCAAACCTGTGAAAGTAAAATGAAGACAAAAAGAATGAAGCTTAAGGGATTATTTTTTTAATATTTAGGAAATGAATTAGTTGTTTGTTTGTTTGTGTGTTTTTTTTTTTTTTTTTCATTGTATTTTATTAATTACGATACACTTGACTAACTTGATTTACATTTAAATGCTTAGAAAGCAAAAATTGTGTTTTCCACTGCTTTCCATGAATATTATTAACTCCATTGAGAATGTTGTATGGTCTCAGGATGGACACTAGAATAAATTTTATGCACAAATAGAACATTATTTTTTATTTGTACTTATTCACTTATTTTAAAACATTTAATCACAGAAATTAATTTAAGAATAGTTTCTGTAGAATATTCAATTAAAATGTAATATATACCCCCAAAGAAAAGCGATACCTAAGGCTTAAAATGCATTTTTAAAAATGAAAAGATCTTTCTTGAAGTTTTTATTTGTTTTAATTTCAAGTTAATAGATTAAATTTAATATTTCCAATAAGCTAAATACCTTTCTGTATTTCAAATTGAATTTAAATTGATTGGTTAATTGTTCATATTGACTAATCTGGCAACACAATGTAATTCTCTTTATTAAAAAAAATCTTTCAAAAATAAGATATATTTTTCTGAAACTTTGAAGATTATCTGATTTAAAGATTAATTAATCTGATTTGAAACAAATATTGCTTTTAATTTCAAATATTGCAGAAGACCCACCAGAGTACCCTTGCTAACACCATGATGTTATGCCTAGCACCTTACCTGGGTTTGTAATATTAATTGAACCCTGGAAATGTGTAGCATGTCATGATTCTTTGTTTCTGATTGATGGTAGGATTTGAGTGTAGCACTGACCCTATGAGAATGTAGACCCAAGTTATCATCAAGGCACTATGCAGGCTAGTAATGGTTCCATAATAGTGTGGAGTCTGTTTATGTGGTATGGATTAAGTAGGATAGTCTGCCTAGCATTGGTTTGAAGAGCATTCTGGAAGTTTCTGATAAATAGTGTGACCACCTTATTTGCCCAGTTGAACATTTATGAAACATTAGTAGAGAGGTCTATTCACGGGCATGATCCAGCACATAAAAATGTTGGAGTTAGGAATAACTATTGAGATGACAGGGTTCAATATCTCTTCAGAGGTCTTAGGATCAATTGTTGAATTGATGCCATGTTGAGTTACTGTTTGAGGGGTTCTTACATGAAACTAGGCACCTATCTATGATTTTTGATATGGTCCTATGATTTGGGTGTATAAAGCCATTGATAAGAGATCAGGCCTAACATTTTATATTTTATATAGGGTGGAGTCGCCAGCTTTATCCTTACTCTATGAGGGAGGGAGCATATCCAGGTTTATAAGCATCTGCAGTGTTGGATACTGACTTTAATTGGCTACTCAAGAAGTTTAAATTTTTGGAATGAGAAACATTTCATTTGAAGTAACTTCATTCAAAACTTAATTTTAATGACAGCTCTCATATTTAAAACAAAAAATCAAAAATGTCATATTTTTTATTATAGCATTGAAGGAAGAAAATAAGTCAAATTTTTAACATATTTATGATAATTTGAATCAACAATCGGCAACCAGGATTTGCTGATACAAAATGTTTGTAAAATTGATATTGATGTAAATTACTTAAATTTTTAATGTGTGGGATTTTTTTTATTCCTTTTGGGATAAAACAAAAGTTAGTATGAAAACTTTTTTCAAGAATATGGTGTGTGTGCATTTTTTAAATTCTTGTTATATTTTAAATTTACCCTCATATTAAAAAGTGTGTGGGATTTTTCCCCAACTTGTATTGGTTCAGAAAATGTAATTGTAAATTTTGATTGAATCTGTTTTGTCCACTTTGCACTAATGCCCTTGAAAGAGGTATGAATACATCAGCTATGGATTAAATAGTAGGCTTTCTTGCCTTTGGTGGTAGGTAGTCTAGAAGAAGAAAAAGATTTTGATCCTGAAAAGGGCTGTTTGGAGATTGCATAGTACATGGCAACATTTTTCCACATGTTTTGAAAGGTATGGCCAGTTCTACACACTTTCACTATAAAAAATCATTTGTGTGGGTTGTGTAGTGATTCACTTCTAAACTGAACTGTTGGATCCTTATTTGAAGAAATCAATGAGTGAGATCTATGTGCTTTTTATTTTTATTTTATTTTACTCCCCTCAATGAAAATATACAAAGTATTTTGATCCAGTTATATTATGTGATCTTGCTTGCCATTTTCCTTAAGTTAATTACAATTGAATAGCTTGAAAACTGTAAGATGAAAATGAATAACAATTAAGATTCAATTAATTCCACAAACAAGGGAATAAATTCAGAATATTGCGAATAGATACCGCAAAATGATTGCGAAAATCAAAAACTATATATATATATATATATATATAAAAAAATCAAACTTTGACAAAAATCAATATTTATCGAAGAACAGTTAAATTAAAAAACACTCAATGCAATTTTCAAAAAACAAAATATAAAATAACTAGCACAATGGTTAGCATTTGTTTTGCACTAGCAGAATGAGTTCAGTCTTCACTAGGCACACCACTACTGTAGCCCTGTGCCAGGCAAATGGAAATGTAAAGAAAAAGTTGTGTGCTTTGCCATGGAATAGTGGTTTTATTTCAAACTTCATTACCACTGTAGAGAGTTCAGTTTCCATTGTGTGACCCACTTTGTTCTTGACTGAGCTTAGTAAATACCAAAAATATATAATTCTTCTAGAATATCATTACATGCTCTCTGCAATTTTATACATAAATATAAGATATCTGAAATTTAATAATTATATAGTGATGAATATAATGAATACATGCGCACACACACACACACACAATTCCATTTCTTTATATACTAATAAAATACATTTATATTGTATACAATTACTGAAGCAGATGCTCAACTGCATGTTATGCCTGTAACTCCTTAATGATTAGGAGTGAGCCTGTCTTCTTGGCAGCACCTCCTCATTATCTTAAAAGGGCCAGTGGGCATGTTCTGACACTGTCTACAATATGCCAATAGAACTGGGCTGTTTCTGACACAATCTGCATGTGTGTGTTGTGACGTGGGTCCTCAATGTTTACTGTTAAATCAGATGTACAATATGAATTTCATAAGAGATGCGTTGTCTTTGTGTTTCCTCTTTCTTTTTTTTTTTTTTTTTTTTTTTTTTTTTTTTTAACTACCTATCTGGACTAAGTTGTGATTTGGCCAAGAGCGAGCAGGAAACAAATTTGGGGTTGCTTGGCAACAAAGAATGATAACCTAAGAAAGGGAGTGAGAAACGGTCACCTACACTCATGGCATACATCACCAAGTGGGATTTTGGTATTGTAACTTTAGTTCCCCAATGACCTCCAATGTTTGTTGTTTGTCAGTACCTGTTAGTGTGTTCCTGTCTGAGTGAAAACCACCTCCCTCCCCCAGAGGTTTCATATCTTTGTGAATTCATAACACATAAAATTGGGTTTGTGTCCAGGATTGCTCATTTGGAATTATGTATATTAGTGTTCTGGCGGTAGAAGACCAAGATGTCTGCAGTTGAATGTTTCTTAAAGTAACTCTTCTCAGAAAAGTTGTTTAGACTTAAACAAGACTATATACTAGAAATTGGTAATAATTTGGTATTAGATGTAAGAAAGTTTATGCACAAATCACAACTACTTAGGGTGATTACAGAACATATGGTAGATAATATCTCTGAAAACTTGTTAAATCAATTGCAGTGTACAAACACAGGAGGTATCCCAAGTTCAATTTCAACTTGAGAAGCTTAAAATTGAATCTGAGAGTGAAAAAGTGAGAAACTAAGCTGAAATAGAAAGAGCTAAAATTGAGGAAGGGAAAGTAGATACTATATACAAAATGTGGTCTTAATGAATCATTTACTTTGTATACATGTGCAAGTATGAACTCGAGTGGTACAAATTCGAAAAGAAATAATTCCCAGTCATCAGGATCTTGGCAAGTAAATAAATGGGGTCAGAAACTCCCAATGTGCCAATATTGTAATAAAGTTGAGTACATTGTGTTGAATCGTTGGACCAAACAAAACATGGAATCCAAGGTATTAAGCCAAAATAAACTCCAGCGGTTAATTTCTCCTAGCTAAGGGGTGCTGTGTAGAATATCTGAAGATGTGAGGGAAGAATACACGCCATTTGTGTCGGGTGGATTTGTTTCAACTATGGGCAATACTCCTCGAAAGATACCCATCAAAATGTTATGAGATCCGGGAGCTACATCAGTCTCTGATGTTGAAGAGTTCTCTGCCACATGGGTCGAATTCGGCTACAGGTGAATTTGTTATACAGGATGTTAGTAGTGAGTTTGTTAGTGTCCCTCTACATCAAACTCATTTGTGGTCAGACTTAGTGTCAGGACCTATTGTTGCTGGTGTTGTTCCTAATCTGCCCATGAAAGGTGTATCTATGTTGTAGGGAATGAGCTAGCTGGTGGGAAGGTAACTGTCCATCCCAAAGTAGTACTAGAACCAGTCACCTCAATAGAAACAAAAAATGGAAGAAAACCCTGGGATATTTCCTTCATGTGCTGTGACCTGGAACACGGGCCAAAGGAAAAGATAATGAAGAGACTCTGCAGGGGCAAAAGACAAGATAATTGACCTGTCCCAAACCTTTGTAAATAACATAGATAACGACATAGATTTTAAGCCTCATTCTGATAGTATTAAAAGAATAGCATTGGTAATGTAGAGCCAGTTATAGATGTTTCACCATCAAGGAGACAATGTGGGATAGAACAGGGGAGAGATCCCGAAATTACTTGACCTTTTCATCATGCCTTGGCAAAAGAACAGTTGGAGAATGTTCCAGCAGGATACTTTGTTGAAAACAATGTATTGATGAAGAAGTGGAGATCTCCATGTATCTCTGCTTCAGAAGATGGACAGTGGTTTCCTACAACATGGCGAACATCAGCTTCCATCAGGAGGAATTGAAAAATATGCCAGAAGGCAATTTATCTTTAGGACATAGATTAGAAGGTGGAAATTGTGGTGGATCTTTTCTGTTCAAATGACAACCTTACAGCACTTCAGAACCTGGAAAAATGTATTTATAGCAACACAAGGCATTCAGCCATCAGTTGATAGCAAGAGGAACTCTAGAAATTTTACATGCTGCTGGCAGGGTTTGCTGACCTAAGGGCCATGGTATGCCTGTCAGGTGATGGTGAACCAACTGTTAGCTCTGATCTGGTAGAACGATTTTCTGATGTGGAGATACACTGTCAAGGGAACAGGAACTCCTTTCCAAATGTTGTTGCCACTTACATTCTTCCACTTGTTATGAAATACCTTGGTGACAATGATAACCAGATTAGGAAAACAGGTTATGCTGCTCTGATTGTACTTCTGCAACAGAAATTAGTTGAAAGACTTAATGTTGAAGACCAGGTGGTACAGGTGTTATTAGACCTTGCTGACCCTGGCAGTCCTGATGAATTCCATCCATGCATTAATGTGCAAAATGACACCCTTACTTGGCCAGGAGATGACAGAATGTCTATTTCTTGCTCATTCAACTCAAATGTATCCTATCAATGATAAAACACCCCTATGAAAAGGAAAAGATTGGCCCTATATTAGTGGATGAATCAAATGAGGATAGAGAAGTTCTTTCTATCAATGCGTGTTATTCCACCATAGACTTTTGAAATGAAAAATAAAAATAGAAGATTATGTTGTATTGCAAGAATATGCTCTTGACATACGCCACATTAAAGGTGTTGATAATGTGTGCACTGACACCTTATCTAGCATAACCTTTGTCTTAAGAAAAATAGTCATTTTTCTTTTTTAATGTGAGGAAGTGTGACCTGGCTCTCAATATTAACTCTTAAATCAGATGTATAATAAACTTAATAAAAGATGCGCTGTATTTGTGTTTCTTTTCCTCTTCCTCCTCCCTTTTTGCTACCTATCTGGACCCTCATGTTTCAGCCAAGAGGGGGCAGGAAAGGAATTTGGGGTTGCTTGACAACAAACAAAATTACCTCCTAAGAAATAGCAGGAAAAGAATTTGGGTTTGCTTGGCAACCAACAGAATGACCTAAGAAAAGGAGTAAGAATTGGTCGCCTACACTCATGTGACATACATCACCAAGTGGGATTTTGGTATTGTAACTTTAGTTTCCCAATGACTTCTGATGACGACAACAGTTCACAAAAAAAATACTCTCATGTGATTGTAAGGGATGAGAAATACACCTACAAGCCTATTCCATTACTTGTTGTGTAGGGAATAAGAAAATGTCATCCTGGAGATTTGGTCTATTTGACTATTTAATGGGTAAAAGATAAAGGAATATTGTACCCAAAGAAATCTTTCATCTTGGATGCAATACAAATAACCAAGGGGAAATGGAACACAAATATTTTTCTGGAATCTTATATTTACATTGTTTGGACTGACATCAATATCAGTTAAGTGTTCTTCTATTAATTGTACATCTGTCACTCCATACTATCCCATATTTTGTAATATAAAATTTATTTGCAAATGTTAATCTTGTGTCTGTTGTTCATTGGTACCTATTTGTGTGTTCCTATTTGAGTGACCCCCACCTCCCCGTTTTTTTTTTTTTTTTTTTTTTTTTTTTTTTTTTGTAACCTAGGGTTCATATCTTTTATGTTACAAGTTTGTGTGTGTCTGTGTTTGGTTGGTTCATTAATTAATTTATTTTTTTATTTGTACAGCTTATCTACCTTTTTGTAAGCTAAGTGAGACCACAAAATATTTTTAGATTGTAAATTTTTTTTTTTTTTTTTTTTTTGATTTACTGATGCCTTACTGATGATTTACTGATGCCTTACTATTTGACCCATAGCTAGGAGTAAAGAGGAATATTCTTACCTTTACCAATTGTATTTGTATGTAAGTGAATATAACAAACTCAACTAGGTTTCCAATTCCGGGCCATTATCCCTCCATTACACTATTTGCACATTGAAGCTTACAGCACCTGCTATTCCCAAGTGACCACTCATCTAGGTACTGACCAGGCGAAACATTGCTTAACTTTGGTGTTATGTGTGTGGGTCCCCATGTTTAAATATTGGCAATGTGCCTCATCTGATCTGCATAGTTGGACAAATATCCTCAGCTGCATTTAATCAATACGTTATAGCTTTCTAGAAATTTGACAATAACATTTTTTTTTTACTATTTCTCCCTCTCCTCTGACCTCAATTATACTAAAGGAGACAATTCCTGACAATTGGGATTGGTTATTGTAGGAAGGATAAAGAATGTGTTTACAAGCTTTTCAAACATTGACACATCATTGCTTAAATGGTGACTGGTTTGTATAATTTTTAACATCCTGTTTTCATAAATGTAGATGAGCACATTATTTTTTGTTAAAATTTTTTATCACTTCATCCCAAGCAAGATGACAATGCCACTACGATACAAGTGGGTAGTGGGAGTGGAAAGAATGAAAAGAGAATAAAAGTATAGGATTCAGGAAGATACAAGATGGAGATTGGTGTTGCATTTAAATTTTTGAAGACTGTAGGTGGCAAGGAAGCAAGAAATTGAGTTCCACAGGCTAGAAGTGTGAGAAAAGAAACTATTGTCTTATTCTAGTTATGGGTAACTGATATAAATAAAAAAGTCACATAGAAAGCAGGAATTAATTTTTTTTTTTTTTCTTTGACTGCTATTGAATAATCTTTTTGTTTTATGAAGGTACTCCCATTTTTTTTTTTTTTTTTTTTTTTTTTTTCCATTCTTTGTCTTGACTATAAGTGTGAAACTTCTTGAGGACTAAAATTTATTGACCCCAGTCTTGTAATTTAATCTTGGGTTGATTTCCCCCTGGCTTGTATACTGAAATAATCAAGAGAAATTTAAGGACCATAGAAATTTGTATATAATTTGACATTGTTGTTTTTGTTTAACAACTAAAATATTAATGCAGAGTGCTGGCAAGATTGATTTACTTTTAATCTATATTAAATTAATTCCAACTTCATGTATTGTGATGAGAAAATTCAATAAAAAATGTTTTAAATTTATGGGAAATGGCAAGAAGCAGTATTTTCCCTTTTTTAAAGGATCACTCTCTCTCACACACACACACACACACACACACACACACATCTATCTATATATATATATATATATATATATATATATATCTCTATCTCTCTCTCTCTATCTCTCTCTCTCTATCTCTCTCTCTCTATCTCTCTCTCTCTATCTCTCTCTCTCTATCTCTCTCTCTCTATCTCTCTCTCTCTATCTCTCTCTATCTATCTCTCTCTATCTATCTATCTCTATCTATCTATCTCTATCTATCTATCTCTATCTATCTATCTCTATCTATCTATCTCTATCTATCTATCTCTATCTATCTATCTCTATCTATCTATCTCTATCTATCTATCTCTATCTATCTATCTCTATCTATCTATCTCTATCTATCTATCTCTATCTATCTATCTCTATCTATCTATCTCTATCTATCTATCTCTATCTATCTATCTCTATCTATCTATCTCTATCTATCTATCTCTATCTATCTATCTCTATCTATCTATCTCTATCTATCTATCTCTATCTATCTATCTCTATCTATCTATCTCTATCTATCTATCTCTATCTATCTCTATCTATCTATCTCTATCTATCTATCTCTATCTATCTATCTCTATCTATCTATCTCTATCTATCTATCTCTATCTATCTATCTCTATCTATCTATCTCTATCTATCTATCTCTATCTATCTATCTCTATCTATCTATCTCTATCTATCTATCTCTATCTATCTATCTCTATCTATCTATCTCTATCTATCTATCTCTATCTATCTATCTCTATCTATCTATCTCTATCTATCTATCTCTATCTATCTATCTCTATCTATCTATCTCTATCTATCTATCTCTATCTATCTATCTCTATCTATCTATCTCTATCTATCTATCTCTATCTATCTATCTCTATCTATCTATCTCTATCTATCTATCTCTATCTATCTATCTCTATCTATCTATCTCTATCTATCTATCTCTATCTATCTATCTCTATCTATCTATCTCTATCTATCTATCTCTATCTATCTATCTCTATCTATCTATCTCTATCTATCTATCTCTATCTATCTATCTCTATCTATCTATCTCTATCTATCTATCTCTATCTATCTATCTCTATCTATCTATCTCTATCTATCTATCTCTATCTATCTATCTCTATCTATCTATCTATCTCTATCTATCTCTATCTATCTATCTATCTCTATCTATCTCTATCTATCTATCTATCTCTATCTATCTCTATCTATCTATCTATCTCTATCTATCTCTATCTATCTATCTATCTCTATCTATCTCTATCTATCTATCTATCTCTATCTATCTCTATCTATCTATCTCTATCTATCTATCTCTATCTATCTCTATCTATCTATCTCTATCTATCTATCTCTATCTATCTCTATCTATCTATCTATCTCTATCTATCTATCTCTATCTATCTCTATCTATCTATCTATCTCTATCTATCTCTATCTATCTATCTATCTCTATCTATCTATCTATCTCTATCTATCTATCTCTCTCTCTATCTCTATCTATCTCTCTCTCTATCTCTATCTATCTCTCTCTCTATCTCTATCTATCTCTCTCTCTATCTCTATCTATCTCTCTCTCTATCTATGTGTCTGTCTGTATCTGTATCTGTATGTATGCATGCATGCATGCGAAATGAAGAGCCTGTAACAGAGACAGAAGTACTGATATTGGTCCCTTAGGCTAAAATGGGGGTTATGTGTTCATTTGAACTATGAAAATGGGGGTGGGGAATAGGTTGGATTATTTTTATAGAGGGGTTTTACAAATTTAATAACAATAGAAAATGTGGATGGATTTTTAAACTTATGAATTAAAACCACTTACTGCATAACTAATTATTAAATAAACTAAAGCATACTTCAGTAAACAAGGTTCAGTAGAATGCCAGCGTATTGTAATTCAATAAACAAAATTATGCCGTGCTGGGTATGACGCTAAATTACATCCAACAGTAAGGCCTTTGATCAGGAGGTTTTGAGGAGTGTGGAACCACCTCTTAATTGCTGGTGTTCCCAGGTCCATCATGACCCAGGGTGGTAACACCTGTTAGGGTCCCAGCTATGTCCGCGTCCTGGGAAAGACGATAAACTACGTCCAACAGCAAGACCTCTGATAAGTTTTTGGAAAAATAATGTTGCCAGCTGCATGTGTTTTTTTTTTTTTTTGTTTTTTTTTTAATGATATTATCAGCTATAGATTTTTGAGGAAAAAAATATTACCAGGAAAAAATAAAGTTGTCGGCATTAAGTGACCCATTGAGGTTGATATGCCGTAAAACAAACAAACAAAAGAATAAGCCACGCCCCACCACTGCTGAGAAACCCTGATTTATATAGTGATTTTAGGTTCCTCTTTAAAAAGAGCATAAGTTAGAATTTCTATACTGTCATTTGAGTAAATTTTGAATGTTTCCTCTCTGGACCTTATTTATTTATTTATACACACACACACACACACACACACACACACACACGATGCTGGGATCTCAGGGAGTTGATCAAATAAAAAGGGAAAGAAGAGGAAAGAGTCTACTAATGGGATGCAAATTGTTAAAATTTGCAGGAAGATGGGTTGAAGAGATAAGAAAATTAAAAATGAAATACATTGGAAAAAAAAAAAACCAAATAAACTCTTAAGGAGCTCCAAGGAGAATTGAACCCAAATTTAACTTGACAGAATTTAGTAAGATTGAGCAAAGCCAAGACTTATCCATTCTTCCCTACTTCCTGCCAATGAGAAAGAGACCATTAATGTCAAATACGAAAATAAAATATCTTGCCATTAAAGCAACCTGTGTGGTCATTGAAATAACATTTAAAGATATGGACAAAAAGCCAGAAAAAAAAACAACAAAGCATCTGGTTTAAATTTACCACCAAAAAGAAAAGTCCATACAAAGATTAGCCTGATGTGTTGATTCATTTTATATCCAACATTAATTCTGATTCTTTTGGATACAAGTGATAAAGAAAAATTAATTACTATTTTGGAGTGACCATGGGCAAAAAGTCAGTGTGGTCTTTTTGACAGAGAAAATGCATAAACAGAGGAAAGATCTCTTTTTGTTTTTATGACTAAAGAGATTGGGAATATATTTCTTTCCTTTTAATTTTTCACCCATGACAATTCTTGAGATTGGCTGGCAGTGGGGCCATCTGGATAGGCTCCAAACAAGTATCTGGCTTTTTGAAATCCTAGCATGATGAAGAAAGATTAATGACTAAAAATCTTTCAGCCTAAACATTCTGACAGCTTGAATTTGAAACCGGACGGGGTGTCTGCCCTTAGAATCGGCTGAGGTTAGATGCTGAGAAAGTGGGAGAAGGAAAAGAGAGAGAGAGATTAGCATCACCTATATGGAGCAATTGTGTGAAATGAGATGTGAAGGGAGTTGGAGTTGAAGGACATCCTGTTTCCTCTGACCACTCTCAAAAGGGGGCTGGACAATCCCAAATTTGGAAAATCACTCAAGTAAGCATATTTTGAGAATATTGAATTTTAGAAAAAGATTGATAAGGGTGGAAGACAACTAAGCCCAGAACCTGGTTAACCCCACTCTTACTGGATGCAGAACTTTACATAAGCTGGAGGTTTGGACAACTTGAAGAGTCTCCACTTTACCGCTACTGGAATCCACATTGTTTGCTGAGACCTCCTGACCAAGACCTTGTACTGGCCCTCAAGACTAGAACTTAAAAATTTAAATTACTACTAGCACAAGCTGCAAACTCCAAAGAGGATCCCAGTGTCATTTGATTATATAATTATAGTGGGAAGGGTTAAAACTGCTATATACAAAAAATCATGTATAAAACAAACTTTTGTTACATTTTTAACCAGAGTTAATTGTTTATTGCAAAGGATTTTTTTGTGTAGCTCTCAGCTGTTGACCCGTCTTCACTTCAGTTTTCTTCATCAGCAATCTTCTCGCCCTCTGAGATCAAAAAACACAATGTGCCAGAGGAGTGAATGGTCATGAACAGGCAAATGCCAGTTAAGTAGTGGAACCGTACACCTCATCCCAATACCAGTGACAAACTGGGTACTGTATTAATGAGTGACTAGTTAGATGGTAACAATAGTGGTCTGAAGGGACTTGAAGACCAACATGAGGGTATGGGCTATATTATTGGTTGTTGACCAAGATCAAATTGTAGGATTAGATACTCAAATTTTCTTTTCAATGTAAATTTTGGTCATTGTAGTTAGAAATGTTTACAAGTGTGATGTTGTAAATTTAAAACCTTTTATACAAAGCAAAAAAAAAGGTAATAATATTCACTGTGTATGTTTGGTATTATAATTTGAGGTTATTATATAGATATCTAAACTTCCAGAATAAAAATCCTAACCAAATTTTGTTAATCATGGGTCCAGTTAACTAAGCTTCTGCTCTTTTCATTCTTGGTCTGTATCTTCTCATTCTCTCCCTTATCCTACCTGGTCTTAATGCCAATTTGCTTTTATCTAAACCGTATACACACATGAATCTTTTGATATGTGGAAAAAGAAATAAATTATTTTTTTACTGCTCTTTTCCTCTATACAGAATTTTTACACTTTTCCATCCTCACCTCCCTTTCAGTGTTTTTTTTTTTTGTTCTCACTCTTAATATCTAGTTAGCAAGCTTGTCTCCATAACTCTCTCCTTTTTATTTATTTAAATATATATATGAAACTAATTTCCACCGAGAGAAAGCTCATTGCAAAGCTAATTTATTTGTTTCTTGTTTAAAAGATTTTGGATTCTGGACAGAAACCTTATGTTAACATCTAAACCAACTTTGATTCAATGGAAAATATGTAAACAATAACTGATTAGTATTAAATAAGAACACTAGGGAACATAGGAAGCAGAACGAAGACAATCTACCAAAATAAATTAAAGGGTTTAGTTCAAATTTCTCTGAGCATTACTTGGATTGACAGACATGAAGAAGATGAGAGGGCACAACAACGGTGAGGACATTAGTCTGAATGTAAAGAACTCCTCATTCCAAAAATTCAGATAGAAATGTACTCGTGATACAAAATATTATAACCATTTTTTTAAGACTTCTTTGGTCTAGTGCAAGATTTTTTTTTTTCTTTTAATTGCAAGTTATTTTGTGGAAGGTTTAGAGTTGATTTGTTTGTCCAACACATATAAATGTTTGTGCCGCTTGGTGGAGAATGTTGGTTTTTACATTGAAAATGAATGCTGAGTGAACATTGCTTTGAAAGGTTTTTCTTTTTTATGAACACACATTGTATCCTTCATATGCAACAGTTTCTAGCTCATAGTATGTTGGAACTCAGAGCAAGTGAGACTCCTCCTCCTTCATAATAAGCAGTCATCCTGATTATTTCTTTGGTTAGTGGAGTGGACCAGTCTGTCCTGCTTTCTGGTGAAAGGGTAGAAAGAACTGACCTCGAAGTCCTCTGGGTTTATATTGAGGTTAGTAAGTGTTTGGGAAGTGCAGTGAGTGTGTAGGATTGACCTTCACTTTGGTACAGGGTCTTTGAATCTTTGTTTTGCTTATTCAAGTATCTGGCTTCAGAAACAGTTAGATTGACCTGCCCTTAAGAATGCTAGTATTAATGTTAGTGAGGTGTTAGATATAAATATGTGATACTTTCCATGGTATTTAAGAATTATTTCATTTATTAAAGTTAGCCTACTACTGAATGCTTAATGTGATTAAGATCTGTGGAGTTTGATATCCAGAGAATAATTGTAAAACTCCTGCTGTTTGGCAGTACATTTTCCTGCTGAAAGATGCCACTGTAATTATAGAAGAATGTTATCATCAAGAGGTGTGCTAGGTCTTTAATGATGTTGAAGTAGATAGTGCATGACGAAGTAACTTCTATGTGAATGATAGAACTTAGAATATTATTCAAACCATCATACTGCCATCATTGGCTAGTTTTACCAAGGTTCATACTGGTGTCATTACTTGATCAAGATAATGATGCATATGTATGTTGCCATCCAACTTAATAAGGAGAAATCTACTCGTTGGACCAGGTGAACATTTCCATTGATACGAGGTTCAGTTTCAATTTTTGTATACCCAGTGGTTAGCCTGCAGCTAAAAAGCCCCGATATGCAACTAAAATCTTTATATTATGTATTTTGATACTTTCCTTCTTTCAATTTGATTCAAGTTATTTTCAATTTGTGTCAGTCACTTTTCTGTTGACTTGTACTTGATTGGAACACTTATGTTCAATGAATCTTAGGCATTCAATGCCTTGTTGGTAAAATGTAATAGACCACTGCAGCTTATCTTACTGGCTGACATGTTCAGATACTGACTGTATTCTCTGCTGAAAATGGCTGAAAAAATACAAACCTTGTTTCTAGGCTTTCTCTATAGATAACTCTGCATCTTATGCAAATTTGTATTTGACTAATCTTTGGTGTATATTAACTCTTGCTTTTGATAGGCTGGTAGTCAAAATTTGGCAGAAAAGTTGGCTTTGCTGCTTATATGCAGTGTGTTGGTTCCTTTGTGACCTGTAACTCTTGGCACCTGCATATATTTTTCTGCTACACAATAGATACTTATCACAAATGTGTAAGCTGTGCTGTTTTGGAAATGTTCTAACCTTGTCTTCTGGCCTCCACAATTTGACTTTTATTAAAGTCGCATATCCCCCCCCTCTCTAGCTGCAGTTTTCAACACCACCTAAAAATGAAGAACTAAAAGCTGGCTGACCTGCTTCTATATTACTTACCCTGACATGAGCAATTATGAGATAGTAGCTGTTATTCTTGTCACACATTGCTGGTCATAATGTAATACTAATCTGTGTATAATTATTTTCTTTGTAATTTTACCAAAAGCTAAAGTCCAGTATTTATATAAAATATAATTCTATTCTATGGTATCATGTGAAGAATTGTTTTTTAATTTTTCTTTTTGACTTTGTCTTTTCTGATTAGATTTGTCAAAATGTGGAAAGCTGCCGCAGGTACAAATGTGAATTTTGAGATAAGTGGAGGGGATGCTGATGATTGGGAAACTGATCCTGATTTTGAAGTAAGTACTCTAAAGCTATAATTTGCATTTTTGTGTCTGTGTGCAGTTTAACATACATAAGGGAATGCTGGAAATCTCATGGCTTGATTCATGTCCCCAATTCAGTATTTCAATGACCAAACATCATAATACAAACTGGTAGGGTTGAAAACTTCTCAGCACAGCTTGTTTGATAATTAATCCTCTTATGAAAGTTACAAATAACCTAATCTGAAATATTTAATGTTTATTTGTTTGTGTTTGTTTTTTTGTTTTTGTTTTTTTTATAGAACCAATTTTTAGTTGCTAGAGGGATGTTTATGTTGACAGTAAGTTTGTTGAAAGATGTCTTAATTTGAATTAAAAGGAAAATACTTGTATTAATATCAATTGCACAGTGTAAACAAAACTTTAGGGTACAAATAAAAATAAAATAAGCATCAAAAGAATAAAGATACATTTAAAAAAATATTACTAATGTTAATATGATAAAAACAGCATGCAAAAATACATTTGGAAATCATATAAAGTTAACCTGTCTTTAAGGACCATCCCTCCAGTTCTTATATTGATACAAATATTTCTTAGATATTGTGGATTTTCCTATTATATAGTTGTTCTGGGGAAGGCATTTTCTGGTCCTAGTTTGAATTTGAAATTACGAGGTTAACGAAATTGGCAGTTGAATCTGAATTTTTAATGTTTCTGTCTTTTTGCAATCAACCTGCACAAGTTAAACACATTTTCAGTGTCACTTCTGTTTAGAGAATAATCATGGATTATACTCTATATGAGATGATAATGGCTTGTATTAGTCAGTCAGTCAGTCAATTATAAGTCCTGCTACTTTTTTGTTTCCCGATTCCCCATACCCCCCACACACACCTGACCAATGACATGACCTTGATTTGTCATTAAAGCTTTGTTAATTATATCAGGTACTTCATTAGTAGGTGACTGGTCTATCTTCTCTTGGTTGTATTGTAGTCATTTGAATCTTTCTACAGTGCAGAAAGATTCTTAAAGAGTAGATAATTGATACTTGTTTTACATAAAATAGTACATTAACTAATAAAAATGACATTGTAAATGGCAAAATTAACATTTAAAAATGTTTTTATCAATTGATATATTTATCCACTTTATGTTTATATATACAAACACACACACGCCTCTCATTTTTTTCAACATATGAGGGTACAGCAACTCTTAGAATCAAACAGTCAAACTACCTGCACATATGATTTGATTATAGTGGAGAGGACTTGTGCAGAACCAACTACACTTTTTTGGAAAAGGTGAATACAGAATTAGTGCACATAATGTACTACAAGGTCTCCAAAGCACCACCCTCTGGTTTTGAATTCAGAGTTGTCCTTGACTGGTTGCTGCCCAAGCTATAGGACCCAGTCAGTCCTGCTATTTAACTGTAGCTTTGGGGGAGGTGGGGTGAGAGATGAAATCATAACTTTCCCAAAAGTATTTGCATATAAATGAAGTAATAAATTCGACTTTCCATTTCCTCAATCCAAGCCACTATCCATTACTTGACCATGCTTCCAGATATATATCTGAAATGTTGAAACACTTATGGCTCCAAGAAGAATTATCTATTTTACATATCCTTCCCAAGTTTTACACACTTATCACATTGTTTGAAAAGTTTTTTTTATTTTTTTTTATTTTTTATTTTTTTTTAAACTGGTTCTCTCTTGCCAATCTGATGTTTGGTTAAATTAAGCTGGACAAGAGCTTTTCAATAGCCCTTTGTATATGATAGATACAATTTGAGATAGCCATGCATCTACATGTAGCCAAATATCTTAATATATTGTCAAGATATCATGCTAGATCCTTGATATGGGTATTTGGTAATTCCTATCTCCTCCCCTAAGTAAAATGTAATGTGTTATTTGCTACTGGTAGCAGTAAGTAATCTGATTTGACCTTCAGTGTAATCGTGCCTTTATTAAGGGTACTAATAAATTTACATTTGTTGACGCCCCCACCCTCAATCCAAACTCCTCACACACCTTCTGTTCTATTGCAAAAGATAAAAGGTGGAGGTAATTCCATATTTTTATTTTAAAATTCAATTTCCTGATACTGGACATGAAACTTTTTTACTCTTCGAGATTGAATGAAGCTGTATATGCACTGACAGTACAAAATACAGAAGAAGAAATTCAAAGTTTTCATGTATGCTAGGCAATGCCAAGGTTCAATGCAAATTGCAGGAAGTTACAGTTGTCTGGGATAACTGAATGCCAAAGTAGGGAAGGAGAAAGATTATGAAATAGTTAGCAAATTTGTACTATGAAATTGTAATGAACACAGAAAAATGGGTCCAGTGATGCATGGTGAACAATTGAGTAACAACCAACATCTGGTTTAAAGAAAACACAATGTATGAGGAAGCCCAGGAGGAGAAACAAAGACCTAGATCAACTACATAATGATAAATAGGAGATTCAGGAATACAGTTTTACACTGTAAGACATATCCAAGTGCTCACCCTAGGAGTGACCACCTTTCAGTGATATGTAAACTTAGAATGAAACTATGGAAATTGAAGAAGGCAAGGCAGCTCTCAAATTGCAATATGACAGATTCCTGAATGACCCAAATGTGAAGTTGAAATATATGGGCAGCATTAAAAGCAAATACAATGAACTAAATGAGAATGGAAATTCAAAGTGGGACACATTTAAGAGAAACTTTAGTAACCTCAATAAACAAGACCATTCCAAAGAAAATGAATCAATGAAAATAGGAATGGATAACAGATGAAATTCTTGATGTAATGAAAAGGAGAAAAAAAACGATGGAAAGGTATGGTGCAGAATATAGGACATTGCACATTGCAGGAGGTTTGCTCCTAGTATAAGTTCTGGATAATATCCCTCTCAAATATATCGAGCTTACCTAGCAGTTCCAACACTTCTTTGTAAAATACTTTATCAAATGCTTTTCCATAATTTATAAAACCTAGGTATACGTCCTTTTTGCATTTACATTGCTCTTTTTTATGTCATTCTGAGCATAAATATTGCATTCCTTGTTCAAGTGCTGAAAATATCGTATGAGTAATGACAAAGATTTAGAGAAAATGGAAACAAAAAGGCTGGAGCGTATAACGGCGGAAATCTTGTGATAAATATGGCAACAAAGATGAGGACAATAGTCCAAATAATGTAAATAGTGTACATAATACCTCATCTCAGAAATAGACAGATACAAAAAGGACACTTGTACTTAAGATCAGAAAGAGATAATTGAAATTTCAAAGGCCCATAATGAAGAAATAGGGCTTGGAAAATTTGGACCTATTGAAGGCCAGATGAACAGAAGAAAACAGCACATGATCTACCTAATTGAGACAGTGTAAATAGTTGGTAAAAATGGAGATTAGGAGAGATAACACAATTATGGGAATCATGATTGTTCACTTCCTGAAGTGACGCTACACCTAGAAGAATTCAAAGTGAACACACATATCATCTGGGATTTGTACTTGGCGAAATGATTCTGTTTTCCTTGGTACTGACAGATCAAATTTTCAACTTTGTGTCTGTAAAAGTTTGGGGGGGATAAGATTGTGTGCACAGATTTTTTTTTATTAACATTTGTACTCTATTGTGTACTTGACATAATAACTTGAAATGTTTTGCAAAATAGATAGCACTTAAATTATTTTCCTTTTAAAGAAGATTTTCTGTTTCTTAAGAATCTGAAAATTTTAAGATTGTCCACTACTTAGCATAACACAGGCTTTGCATTTGAAGATGTGAGATGATGTAATGGTTATCTGCATAGAAAATTGAATTGGTGAACAGTTCAAATTCCAGATGAACTTTTTAATATTAGCTTTATAGTTTATACACTTGGAAAGGCATGAATTCACTTCTCCCTGACACTGTCCGCCTTAATACATATCTTGTTACTGGCCTGCCATGATAATTTGATAGAGAAATGGGGTAGTAAGCTCTTTGGTAAACTACTTCCTCGTGTTTTCTTTAATCCTAAGACATTGTGAATGAAAAAATGTTAACCTTGGCAGACCAATCAAAATTGGTTTGCACAATGCACTTTGAAGATGAGCAAACTCTCCTTGGTTTGCATTTGTTTAAAGGTTTTGCTTTTTAGAGAAATACTTTGTCATGAAGACTTTATAAAATGTATTGTATGCTAAATCCATTTTTGTTCCACAGAATGATGTCAGTGAAAAGGATCAAAGATGGGGCTCAAAAACTGTTGCAGGATCAGGCCACATGGCTTCACTTGAGTAAGTGGCTTATTTCTTTTTTTTTTTTCTTTCTTGTTTGTTTGTTTCAATTGGTGGTTGGAAGTAAATTATTTGTATGACTTTCCAGATGTAATCAGTTTATTTATTTTACTCCTTTACATATACAACTTGTTTTACTTATTCAAAATTACTTAGAATTACAAATATATATATATATATATATATATATATATATATATATATATATAAATATATATTGGCTCATATTATTTTGATCTTCACACTGACCTATCATCAATATTATAATCAAGGTTATACTGTACTAATTATTTTTTTAATTACTTCATCCCAAGCAAGGTGATAATATCAGACACTCTGAGAGAGAGGAAAAAAAAAATTAAGGAGATAGAACAATAAAATAAACAAAAAAAACAAGATATTGCATTAAAATTCTTGTAGATCAAATTTGACTCTAAAGCAAGAATTCAGCAGAAAGTTCTGCAAGTGATAAGTGAGAGAAAAGCTGTTAGCATAGAACTTAGTTACATCTAACAATTTCAACTGTAAAATGATGAGATCTAGCTGCTAATCTAGTACTGCACTTAAATTTGTAAAGAACAGGTACCAAATAGGAAGGCTCATCAGAACAATTATTTATAAGAAAAGGCACAGGGGAGTGACATTATATTAGTTTGTTGTTAAATTCTAGCATCAATGATGAATATTCTTATAGAAGTTAATTTTTATCTTATTAAAATTTTCATTTACAAGTGTTTTTTTTTTTTTAGTTTAAATTGTATTTATTCAGTATTTTCCAAGTAGAATGAAGTAGTTAGCTTTTGGATTTATTTAACCATCTGTGATCCAGCAAATCTACTAATCTAGCATCTCACAGATTCTATTGATACTGGATTAATGAAAGCTAAGATATATTTGTTTCATCCACCATTCTATTTTATTAATCCCTCCCTGCTATAATTATTTGAATAATATTTAATTTTTATTTTAGTTGCAATAAAATGATGTCAGTTTTAAGATACTTTCAAAATGACATATAACATAGTCCTGTAAATACTGTTTGCAAGAGCTTTTTTATAAACGTCTTAAAGCCATATCACGTTGAAACGCTAGTTCTCATCTGATTAATGAAGTTAAGCAATGTTGAGCCTAGTCAATACCTATGTGGGTGACCTCTTGGGAATACCAGGTACTGTAAGCTTGGATGTGTGGGTGGTGTAATGGATAATGGCTTGGAATGAGAATTTCAAGACCTGAGTTTGAATTCCAATCAGGTTCGTTATATTCTCTTATGCACAAATAGCCTTGGGAAAGGTATAAATTCATCTCTTCTCTACCAGCTATGGGTTAAATAGTACAAATAAAAACATTACAATTCCAAAATATAGTTCAGCTTTAACTGGCAAAAGTTTCATGATCTGTTAAAAAACAAATCGGTCAGTCAGTTTATTTTCGTAAGGATTTATTAGCAATTAAAACTAAATTTTTAGAACAATGAACTACTAACTGAGCAATCTGCTGCCACTATGAAACTATTTACAGCTTTCTGAATTGCTTGTTGCACAGACAAACCTGATTACAGTCTTTGTAATGTATAAATTAGTTGAACACCCATTTTTTTATCAGATAAGTATTAGCTTTCTTTTGTCTGGACAAGGCAATTTATTTTAATTTGTAAAGAGGAGAGTATCATTTACATTTTACTTGTTTGATAAAATATATTTAATATCTTTTTCTTTTAACTTTGATTCATCTATCCTTAGATCAGTATAAAGCCTACACCTTAAATTAAAACCTTTTTGTATTAAATGTATTGAATCAAAAGTTTTTTTTAAATTGACCATCTCAGCTTTTGAACTGTTTCTTTCAAAATGTCTTTCAGCTTTAAATAACTCACAAAGGGTTAAGTTGTAAAAAAAACAAACCAAAAAAAAAAAAAAACAAATCCATCAATCTTAATTGACCTGCAGTCTCATTCGATCACCAAACTTAAGCAGTGTTGAGCTTGAACTTAGATGGGAGACTGTTTGGAAACACTGGGTATTGTAAGCAACCTCCTACATCCCAAAATAAGTTTCGGCTTTAAATAACTCACAAAGGGTTGATAAGCTGTAAAAAAGGGAAAAAAAAATTGATCTTCATTTTACACAATTCACTTTATGGATTTAATACAAAAGATTTAAGGCATAAAGATAGTTATAGTTTTGTTCAGTATAGTTACATAGGATTAAGACCATGTGTGTAAGCACATCATTTTTACATAAAACATGCTTTATTATAAAGGTACCTATTAAAATTGGAATATAGACAGGTTTAGATTCTTGTTTACTTTTTCTAACCATGCAGAATCAAAAAGCATTTGTAATGTTTCTTGTTTTCTCTATTAACTCCAAGAAACTAAATCATGCTCTTCATCTTAGTTATCTTTTTTACTGAGCTTTTAGATTAAATACTATTGAATTTTAGTTTATTCCAAGATCTTTTAAAACTTTGAATATTTTAAGCTTTTCAAATCAGTTCTTTGTTTACTTTATAGCCAAATATTTATTGATGTTCCTTAACATAAATATACTATATTTATAAATTTAAAATCTCTTTATTAGCAACAAAAGTGTTGCTGATAGTTATGAGAGTGGTCCAATTATTTTAAAGAAAAATCTTGCAAATAGATATTTCTGATTTATTGAATGTCACATAATTTGAGGTATCATGTCTTGTTAATTTTTATTGGAACTCTCATTTTTATATGGTTTCATTCACCATGATAATTCATGTACTTTCAATGAAAATACTTTTTTTTTTTTTTTTTTTTTTTTTTTTGTAACATGATTATGGAGCAATTTAAGTTTTGATAAAGAAAAAGTAGTGTGTATTATGTAATTGTATAAGGTGTAGTAACATGGTGCTTAATGTAATCTGATTGGTTCAATAAGTTCAAATTGGTAGCTGACTTGAAAAATGGCCTACATTCTGTTAATTGGAGCAAGGAAAGCCTTGTTAATTTTAATGTCTCCAAAATGAAACTGCTTTCTATTAATTGTCCGAGAGAACCCTTTCTGCCTTCCATCAGCATGACTAATGCTAATCTCCAGGAGAGTGACTCATTGTGCCGCCTTAAGCTAATATTTTCCACTGACTTGAAGTGGAAGGATTATATTGAATCAATTGTTAGGTCTGGTGCTCCTGTTATATATTTAGAGATTCTTCATGAAATGCTATTGGTCCTGACCAGGCATTTCTATTTACTTAACCACTGCTGTAATGTAGCTTTTCTGTAAATAATTTCATAGTAATTGTTTTGATCAACTTTCCTCTATGGTACCTAGATTTTATGAATTTAAGCAGAGTACGAGATTGGCGGCAAAGTTTCATCATTTTGCAGTTGAAATGGCTAGATATAACCATAAGTTGTATGCTAACTATTTCTTCTATCACACTTCTTGCTTGCGGAACTCTCTTCTGGCTGCTTGCTTTTTCAGTCAAGTTTGATCATCAAAAATTTAAATGCAATGTGTAGAATTTGGTAATAGCAACAAACAGTGCTCAACTGTAATAGAAGTTGAGTCTGATTGACCAAGTTATCTGCTGGGCAAATTTGTAGGTGGTTTATATAACAGCCTGGGGAAATTCCATCCTGTTACCCGGGCAAACCTATTCTGTAAGTTCTGATTGGCTGATGATTCCAGTGTGGATATTGTGCTCAATAAATACCCAGCATACTGTGACTATTCAAGAGAGGGAAATGTATTGAGCTACAACCCTGTTTATTGTTGTCAGCCAACTGGATGCTAGTTGGAAACCTCCTTGCAAAGGTGAGTCTCACAATCTTGATTGTTCACAATGTCAATTGTTATTTTGTCTTAATTTCTGTTCTTTTATTGTTCTTGCTCCTTAATACTTTTTTCTTATATTCTTTCTCTTGCTATATCCCCCTGCACCTTAGTGGCTTTGTAGCTTTACTTGGGGTGGAATGATTTAAAAAAAAAAAAATAAAAAAAAATTATCAATATGTTGTTAGCTTCTATGAAATCATTAATTTTAAAATTACAATAAGTTTGGTCATTTTTAATAATTCTTATTGTCTTGACATATCTAAATTTTTTTCTACTTTTAACAAAATTATTAGGTTGGTGCAAAAATAATGTCGGCTTTTGACGTTAAAAATACGTCAAAAACCGACATTATTTTTGCACCAACCTAATATATTTTCAAGCTACATTTTTTTTGTAAATGCAATTGAAGTTCCATGTACAACACCAGTGTGTTATGGATCATCCTTTAACTTTTAGTATTGGTTCCTATAAGAACTATTGCAATTATTATTCGTGTGCATATGTCTTCTAATTTTTATTCCAGCATGAAATCTCTACGTGAGAATGTAGCAAAAGACCATACCAATTTAAAGAACAAAGAATTTGAAGAAGGTCCAAAAGCTTCTTATGGTTATGGAGGCAAATTTGGTGTTCAAAAAGACCGTATGGATAAAGTAAGTCTGTGTATTACTCCAAATGTGTATGTGCGTGTGTCTATATAATATCGTGCATTGTTAAGTCAATGTTCCATAAATCATTTGTGGGATGCAACTGAAGTCGATCCAATTCAGACTGGTCTGCTATTATAACAATTAACCATGATAAGTTGGAAACGGGTGAAGAAATAAAATTATCAATCATGAATTTGACAGATCCATCAGAGATCTCCTTAAAAGTAGTTAGCAATTGATACACTGAAAGTTGGCAATCAGAGAGAAAAGGTTGGATGTTTCATGGGTATCCAGCCACCAGCATACACCAGCAAGCTATGCAGTAAGAAGAATCAATTCCTGGTTTGTTGCAGAGAGGGTGATCTTACGAGTTCCAGAGAACCTGTTGAGAAAGTGATAATTTGGATCAAGTGGTTGGACCCATGGGAAATTAAGATGTCAGCAAAGCTCTCCTACTCTCATGCCTGTCTGATGAAAGACAATTGTTAAAAGATCTTAGCAATCTTGAATTTTTCTCCAGAACTTGCATGTAGTCAATGGGAATCTGACCAGAAATTAGACTAAGGTCTATAACAAGGGTCAGCAACCTATGGCCCGCGGGCCTGATTACCAATGACTCTATTTAGCATCAACAAGTTTGAAACCAAATATTGAGACACTCTCAATTAATAAAAATCACCAAGTTTGCCATTAATTCTTTGTCTGTTGGCGATAGCTTAACGCCGATGTTATGTATTTATAAACAAATGATTCCAACAATGTTTTCAATTGAATAAATAATATTTTTTGACTACTACATTCATCTGTTGTTAATATAAATTTTTATGTATATTCAACACTTGTGATTAAATGTGAATATGCAGATCTGTCAACACTTCTCAATTTAACTATATTGTTGACATTTAAATGAAATTTGTCATTTTCCATATAATGTCTACACATCTCAGTGCACTAAAAATATTAGACTATCTTTCATGAGACTTATTTTACCAAGTTGCGTTGCCTACGTTTAATGTCAAATAATGGATACATATTTGTTATGACCTTTGGCTACATTAAAAGATAACAGAAGCGAAAGGAACGATAAAGTGAAAGAGGCCAGGGAGGGACTGACATGCGAGTTAGCAGAAATCTAAAGACAGTTAAACATATGCGCATTATACATACATGCCTCATGAATGTGTGGATGATACCACATGTGTACGTATGTAAGTGTATATGTTTACAACTATTTGTACTCGTATGTATGGGTATATGTGCTTCATTTTCTGTTTGGTGTGTGTGTGTGTGTGTGTGTGTGGTTCGTTTGTGGTTCGTTTGTGGAACAATTTTCAATAACAGTTTCAAACCTACATGTCATAATTTCATCCATTTCATTAATGGCCTTCGTCTGGCCTGCGACCCGTCATTATAACACAATCTGGTCCGTGGGGTCGAATGAGTTGCCAACCCCTGGTCTATAGCCCAACATTTAACATAAATGTTTTGACAAATAAATGAATAAATTAGACAAAGAATTTTACATTGCATATATTAGAATAACTATAACTTTGCTTCTTTATTAACACAGGAAGCTGTTCCAATATTTGCCAAACTTCAGGAGTTGTCATGATTATGGCTAATCATTGTTGTGTGAACGAGTAGATAACTGGACTGGGTTTTGGATGTTGCTCCAGCACTAGGCTGAAAACCTATTCAGATCAAAAATTCATAATGTCATAAAGCCTTTGTGTGTGTTTCACACTTGATGGCTGTATATTTAAAATTTTATAACCTAAAATTAAAATGTTTTTATGTGAATCACTTCATTGTCAATGAGTTATTTTACTTGAATAATTTTATGTTGATTTGAAGTTAGAGGCTTAAGAATTTAGATCTTCACCATGACTATCCATTCATCTAAAACAATATGGCTTACACTCCAGGTACACTGAACAGTTGTATAAATGACTTTTAGTTCAAAATGTATTTTAGGAGAGAAATCTTAAATTCTTAGATGATTTTTTTTTTTTTTTTTTCTTTTCAGTGAAAATTGTAAAATTGATAGTTGGGGGGGAGCTTGTGTAGTAAGCAGTATTCTGTGGATCCTATCTGTATATTCTATTGTTTCTCTAATATAAATATTTATTTTTCTACTCTCCAGGTGGCTGTTGGACATGAACACCAAGAACAACTGTGTGTACATGACAGCCAAAAAGATTTTGCTAAAGGATTTGGTGGCAAATATGGGATTCAGCAAGATCGTCAAGACAAAGTAAGATTTTTATTATCAAATTAGTTATTGACATTTGGTGCTATCATTTGCAATAGCTGATTTTAAATTAAAACCGTTTGAAAGTTGATTATAAAGATTTTTTTTTTTTTTTTTTTTTTTTTTTTTTGTGTGTGATATTTAAAGCTATCAAAAGTATTTATATCTGATGGTGAATATCTTCAACAGGGCTAATCTGTTAATTTTAATTGAAATCTTTTGGAAATTTTACTATTTTATTGAATCCAAAACCATACATAGTAAGAAAAACACATTAAAATTAAATGTATGTTCTTAATCTATCCTATTATTTTTCATGAGATATTTATGAAACTAAATCTCAGCTCCAACAAATAAAGTGTAGTGACATCAAAAAATATAAAATTTAGATAGAATAGAAAATGTGTCTTTGAAAAAATGTTATTTTTTAAAGTTTGCGGGCTAATAATGATCTGTATCTTGAGCTTTTGTGTGGAAAAAAAATGATGAAATATATTAAAACTTATTTGGCTTTTTATTGCTTGGCTTTAAAAGTTTAATCTAGCAACCCTGTCCCTTTTACTTTGTATTTTTGCCATAGATGGCTAGAAAATGTACAAACATGTGAATGACTCCATAGACATTTGGCTAGATTTCATCAAATTTGTGAACTTAATTTAAAAAGAGAAAAAAGTCTTCCAGACCAAGCCCTTCTCTATAGTGCTGTCAAACCTGAATGATGTCTTATATCCAGTGAAACTTCAGATTTTGTGTCTGTTTTGAAAGACATTCAAGGGGTTTCTGATAAAATAGAATGATAAACTGTTGAATCTTTTCCATGCAGATGATCTTTTTAGCATGATCATGAAACTATTAAGATTTATAACGATAAAAAGATAATTACATTTTCAAAACTGAATGAATTTGTAAGAATTTTGTCAAACCCCAACATACATAAAGATGCTGCAAAGATAGTGTGAACTTCTGGCAGATAGGGTGATGCAAAATTATCCAAAAAAAGATCTGCTTGCATTCAGAATTGCAACAATTTTCATCACTATCATTGAGAAACTTCTGGAAAATTCTCCTATTAGATACCCTCTTGTAAGGTCAGTTACATGGCTGAATCCTGGATCCATCTGTGAAAAAAAAACAATTGATACAGAACAGTCTAAAATGATATCTTTCCAACATGATAGACAGAAAACAAGTTAGCAAGTCTGATTGTGATGACATCATCAGTCAGTACAAAGAGTCTGAGGAAGAGGCTGCTGGAAATATTGCTTTGAAGAATTTTGACGCACATAAAGACTGACTGGACACTTTGTTCTTTGTCTAGCAACAAAGAATATCAAAAACTGTGGAAAGTTGTTCGCAGATTGCTGGTAATCTCTCATGGACAATCTTCAGTAGAGAAGTTTTTCAGTCTATAAAGAAAATTTTATTGACAATATAAAATGGCAGTTTCTGGTTGTACAGTGCATTATCATGGACTTATTTAGTTACAGAGGTGCTGGGAATGTTCCCATGACTAAGGCTCTTCTCTGCAGTGCTTCCATAATAGCATAGAACCAATACCTTGAGGCTGAGAAGAAAAAGGCAGGAAGAAGCTGGACAAAAACAAAAATCTATGCTTATGAAAATTGAAGAACTGAAGACCAAAAATCATAAGCTTGAAAGTTGCACACAAGATTTGCTCAAGTCAGTTGACAGCTATGGAAAAAAAAGCTGAGCATACTCAGAACTTATTGCAAAGTTCAATGCCATGTGAAGATCTGCAAGGACAAATCCATAGAGATATCAAAATTGGAAGAGGAGCTAAATGTTGAACTAGGTGAACTGAAAAAATGTTAACATCATTGTTCTGTCATGTACAACAAAAGCCATGAGTAGTAGGGGTAGCTAAAATGTGTATTCATTTTGTGAAAATTTCCATTTGTAGTTGTGTTCATTAAATGTGTAACATAACCAGGTTTGTATTCAGTTGTGTTTTAGTTTTAAACATTTGGATTTCTTCATTGCTTTCAACTGATCCATGATACCTGAATTATTGGAACCAGCTGTAGTTTTTCTTTGAACATCTCATCTATCAAACTATTAAAATAAATCACAGTTTGTGTTTTTGAAATTGAACATTCACTTTGTATGTGTGTGAACATACATCAGTTTCAGTCTTTGAAAAGTCCCGGAATTTTTTTTACACAGATCTGGTGGAACCCTGAACGACTACATCTTTTCCAACTATGGGTTAAATAGTAGTGCAAACGGGGCTTTAGCTTTGATTGGCAACCAGTCTAGGAGACAGACAATTTGAAACCTGAGGTGGGCTGTTTGGAGACAGTCGCACACTGTAAACAATTTCGGTTATCAATTCCTTCAAAAAAAAAAAAAAAGTTCTGCACAAGCCTTCACCAATACAATTAAAGCATGTGTAGGTAGTCATTTAGTTGTTCGGTTCTAAGAACAGAAATGTTAGGCCCTCCTATGTTGTAATCAACAAAATACTTAACATGACACAAATGAGTTTCTACCTTGATATTCAGATTCCCAAGTCATGTGACTTGTGCATTTATAATGGTTGTCAACAAAATATAAATCTCTATGACTTTTGCCTAATTGTCATATTAGATATTTGACCCAGAACAAAATTGGATACACATTCTTAATAATTGTTACAGTTTAGTTTCTAAACTTTTACGCTGTACTATTTTCTTGTCTTTGTAGTTAATGTGAAAAAATGTTTTTCAAGATTTAATTCTCAAATGAAGACTAGCAGATATACAAACTCTGTTGAATGTTTGTAAAATAAAGTTAAACTTTTCTTTAAAAACAAGAAATACATTTTTTTTTTTTTTTTTTTTTTTTTTTTTTTTTTGTAAATTTGACCTTTGTATAAAAATTACTTTATTTGTAGAGAAAAAAAATATAAAGAATCAATTGTTTGTATCTAACTTTTGTTTCATACAAGTCTAATATGATTTGTAAAAACCATTATTCCTTTAATGTAACCAGCAAATTTTATTTTCAGTCTGCTGTCGGTTGGAGTTACAAAGGTGAAACGGAAAAACATGCATCACAAAAAGGTAAAATAATGGAGTTAGAATTTTCATTACTTCATTTCTATATGGAAAATATTTCTTGAATTTTGTCAACAGCTGAACTTTTTTTTATTTTGAATGTAATTTTAGTCTTTAAAAACTAATTTTTTAACATGCATTAATATTTTTTGCCCTTCCTTTCTATTGTGTGATTTGGGATATTTGCCATTTTCTGCTTTTAGTTTTTACTCGTTCAATTTTTTTACTTTTGAATTTTTGATATTTTAAATATGCTTTTAAAATTAGAAAATACAATTTTGGATTGCACTTTTAATTTTTTTTAATGTATGCTGAATGGAAATAAATAACTAACCCTTGATTATTTTTTTTTATTTGCATTTTAAGGTATGTATTTTAACTGTTTCTCATTTTCAGATGCTATACCTGTTTTCTTTAAGTCAAAATATGGAACCACCATGCTTCATAAATTATAACCTAAACAAAATGTTTGACATGGATAAAGTAATAAAGTTAATTTATTCACTTTATTTAGTAAATATGATGTTTGTATGGAAAACTAATTTCTCATTAGTTATTGAATTGATTGGCTAACTGCATGGAAAATGGAAATGTGTTCACTTAATGTCCTTCAGAAAAGCATTAATTATCTCTCTGGATAGATCCTGTCAGGGAATACTCTCTGCTTTTGTTACTGTGTAATGCAGTGTAGACTGTAACATTTTATTTGAAGAGATGGACATTACTAAGTAATCTCCATTGCCTTGATAAATGATTTTGAAGTAATCAGCAAGGGATAAACTTGGATCTTTGTGCTCGCAAAAAAAAAAGGATATTTTCCCTTTGACACGATATTTTAATAAGCTTCACTCCTCAGCAATGTTTGTTTTTTAAAAAGCAATGATTAGAATTTTAATAAAACCTAAATGTATGAAAGTAAACATTTCTTTTCTTGAAAGTTTACAACAAAAATATTAAACACTATTTATTTACAAGAAGAATTTTATATTTACAATATTCTTAAAAGTAAGAGGCAGTAGAGTAATGGATTGCAGTTCGGATTAAGGAAACGGAGTGCTATGTTTGAATTCCAGTTGAGTTCATTACATTCACTTACATGCTAATACCTTTGGGAAAGGCATGAATCCAAATCTTCTTCTCCCAGCTATGGTAAATATTCAGACTAGTGCTATGTTTGAATTCCAGTTGAGTTCATTACATTCACTTACATGCTAATACCTTTGGGAAAGGCATGAATCCAAATCTTCTTCTCCCAGCTATGGTAAATATTCAGACTAGGTTCTATCACCTTTGGTGGCAACTGGTTTAGGATAATGATAACTCTGTATTCAAAACTATGCAACCCAGGTGAAGCACACATGTACATATATATTAAGAAAAGTATTTTTTTGCATTGACTTGATCCCAACATTGGTTGACTCCTTTTTTAAAAACTAATAAATTTGTATTAAAACTAATGCATTGCATTATTTATCACTCATCAATTTATAAAGAAATAAATATAAAAAAAATTTTATTTATAGATTTATAAACATTTAATGAATTATTAAAATGTGAATCGACTATAATGAAATTTTTATTATTTACCATTTTTTAAAGTTTGAATCGATTAGCTATTAGTCAGTTTTGCCAACCATTCCAGTAAACAGTATAAATATATGTAGATAAACAATTTTCCTTTTTTTTTTTTTTTTTTTTTTTTTCTTTTTTTTTCTTTCTTGTCATTTCTCAAGAATAAAGCAAATGTATAAATTCTTATATCTTTAGGTTTCATCAAATTCCTAATCATCACTTTTTTAAAACAAACAAACAAACAAAAAAAAACCTTGTTGAGGGAGTGAAGATAATTAAAATAAATGCCGGGGGGCGGGGGGGAATGTCCTTTTGGCTTTTTTTTTTTTTTTTTTTATGTATGTATGTATGTATGTATGTATGTATAAAGGTCCAAGTTTGCCCAGCATGGTAATATATTTGCTTGATTTTTATGCAACAATTGTAGTCTGTGTCATGGGCATTCCTTGTGCGACTTCACTTCATGAAAAGTGGGTTAAAGAAGACGCTTTTCAATCTTGTATCTTATTGAACAAAAATCTTGCGAAGATTTAAATCTTTGAAAACTTAGATATATCTCCTTTTCCATGTTGAGTTTACTTATCTGTCATTTAGTTTTTTTGACACATTTTAAAAGCACTAAATAACCTATGAGAGCTGATATGCTGCTCAAACAAACCACATTTTAAAACAAAAATGAATTGTATTAACACATGTTTTATTATCTTGTTTATTTACAAGATTATAAAAATGTGAAAACTAAAATGCAACATTTATTATTCACCAGATTATAACTATGAAAATAATTTTTTTTTTTTTTTTTTTTTTTAATTTTTTTTTTTTTATTCCTAAATTTTTAAAAATATCTGAACAAGAAAATTTAAATAAACCCGTAATGAGTTACTGTAATTATAACATGAAAGAATGCATTTTAGTTATCTTTTTCTCTCACTGCATAAATTCGATAAAATATTTTGAGCATTTGGATTTACACTTTTTTCTTAAGAATTGACAACACAAATGTCAAACACTATTAGTTTGTTTGTTTAAAAAAAATAGTTCAATACTTTTAATTCTTGAGAGAAAAAAGACCATGTATAAATCCAATTTCATATATTAGAATTTTATTTGAATTCTAAAAATTGTTTTTTTATTTTATTTTTTTTTTTTTTTTTTTTTAATAACAATAAAAATTGAAGTATACAGTAATAACGGTGTCAAAGGAAAGTTTTTTTTTTTTTTCTTTTTTTTTTTTTTTTTTCATTTTTATGTATGTTAAATTTTGTTGATATATTTTTGAAAAATTCCTTTAAGAATGTAAAAGGTGTAACTAGATAATGACCGTTTCTTTTCATTGAAGTTTTATTGACCACTTCAGCATATGTGATTAAACTTGAAATGTTTGCATCAAAAATAAGGAAATGTATAAAAATTTTACAAGAACAGGCTGAAACTGCATGGATCTGACATTACCTTGTGGCAGAAAAATAAATGAACCTCATCTTCAGCTGTTGCTGGAGTACAGTGAATTAGTTGTCATAAGTTTTCAGCTGTTAAATCCTACCAAATCTCAAGGTTGCCATCTGGTGAAGGCTTTGTTGAAGACATTGCTGCTGTTTTCATAACAGTAATTTTTTTAAATTACTTTGGTTATGGCACAATATGAATTAAAATGTGAGGAGGAAGATGCTGTCCTTTTCATATTTTCATTTCTGTAGTTTTTATTATTATTTTTAGTAAACTACCTTTTTGGTTTCTTATTCTCACTTATCTGCTTTTATCTTGTATCCAATAATTTTATTTCTTTGCTGATCACTTTATGATTCCCTTATGTTGATGACTATATTCACCACCAATGTGCAGGTTCAGAACTAGAAGCTTTCAGTTTCATCAAAACCTGTTTCCTTCATCCATTCTCTATCATTGTTTGGCTTCATAAGGGTGAAACAAAACTTACCAGGAAGTGATTTACACGATTTCTTGACCTTCGTCTGTGTCACATAGGGAATAAGACCTGCAGAATCGAGTTATGAAATTGCATCAAACTACCGCTGATGCTTTTATAACCTTGAGTGGTGCCTCCTGTAGCATGTCCATCATGTGTAGCCTTCTTCACTGGTTCAACCATTGAGATCTGTTTGTAATCATCTGCTTGTTCCACCATTGGGCTCTTTGGGTTTGGTTGAGCTTAGTTTTGGGTCCTCATCTTTGACCTTTCCACCAAAGATGGTCCTACCAGGAGTTTAGAACTCCCAACAGCTTCATTCTCAGAGACATTGGACTATTCAAGCCTCTCCACCATACAAGTCTCACTTGTATGGCTCTGTGAAAAAGACATAGAAAGTTTGAGTTGAATTGGTACTTGATTGATACATAATTCATTTTTTATAATGGGTTTAAAAATTATTAGCTTTTAAAATCAGCATAAACAAAATGGCATAGATATCTATATTAAAAACTAAAATACACTTAGAATATAAGGAAAAAGGTACCTGTTTTGTTCTATGTTTGTAGAATAAGTCCTTTTTCACTTTGTTAGCATTCATTTTTAATGTTAAGATTCAAATTTTGATTAGTTAGTTCTGATTTGATCCAGTAACAGAAAGCCTTTTCACAAAACTATAAATTACTCCATGCTTTATAATGGAAATATTTTAGGATGCCTTGTGTAATATAATCTTCTACACCAAGTAAAAGATTATGAAGCTTTATTAGTCTACTTCAGTTCTTAGTGCTGAAAAACATATTGTAGTGGATGGTTACAAGTGAGAGGGGAGATGGGAGGCACTTATTTTATTACAACACCTTGTTGGACAATATTGATATAAAAAATAATTTCTATTAAACAGTTTTGGCAAATTTTTTTTTTTTTAATTTTTTTATTTATTTAACAATGTTCACCCCAGAGCCACTCAAGGTAGAGCGTTACAGAGTAAGAGGCACATTTTATGGGGATATGTGGGGACGATAACAGCTGACTTGAACAAAATAAGGTTGTAATGATCGAGGAAGCATCCTTTTGGGAGTTAGTTCCACAAAGTAGCAGTTTGTGGGAAGAAACTGTTTGAGTGAAACTTGCATCTCTCCAAGGGAATACAAAAGGAATTAGGATGGTTTGCTACAAAGTGGCATGACAGCTTTAGCCATGAAGGTTAGAACTGGTGGAACTAAGGAATGTAGTTCATTTGAAAACTATTCATGAAAACCACAATAGAGCAGTGAGATTTGCCAATTTTTGTCTGGAAGGGAGGTTATAGAGTGGAAAATAATTCATCTACATGAAAGCGGAGAAGTTTTGGACCCTATTGAAACTGGAAAGTGAAGAGTGGACAGCTTCTGCTCACATATGCCAACAGTATCTCATTTTCAGCCTGATCTGTTTCTTGTAAATTCTTGTAACCAGACACAGTCAATAACATTATCAAAGTGTAAACTCCTTTTAAGAGAATACCTTACACTTCTTCCATTATTCACATGATAAATATTTGTTGAATTTTGCCATTTTTAAGAGAAAAAAATAAAATTGAAGAAAAGATAATCATGTGAAGCAAGTATAATCCATTAATGAGATGTGTGAAAACTCTCTCAAAACTTGTAATTTTTAGACTAAATTTATACTGGATAAAAAATATTGGAGAGTTCGATGTCTGAAAGAATTGGTGAATATACTAGGCTATGAGGACATCATTAGTAGGCCTAGCATAGAAATATAATATGGGAGCCACTGATAAAGAAAGACAAATAACATCAAGTCTTCAGCAGCAGTTGCAAACTAATCAGCAGACAGGTTAGGTTTAAAGCTCCAAGTTCACTACAGCAAATTTTTCTATAGCGAATAAGTGTTGGTTTGTGAATTTGGTGATAGTGGTTGGGGGTTCAGTACTTTGGTTGGGCAGTGTGTACTTGCAATCTGTGCAAACAGATGAGCAATAACTAATCAGTACTAAATAAAAATAAGAATTATATCCCTAAACATGAGCAGTGGAACAAGAACAGTCTGTACATGTATTGGGTTGTCTGGAAAGTTTATGCTGATTTTTAAGGGAAATTTAAAACAAACAACAAAAATTATGCTATTAAATATTTATTCCACTAAGTATGAATCAATTTGTTGCACAACCTTTCTCCATTTTTTTTTTTTTTTTTTTTTTTTTTTTTTTTTTTTTTCCACCTTAGATTCCATCTTCCCAGAATTTTGGTGGTTTCTTGGCAAAGAACTCATAAAGGTGTTTTTAATGTCATCTAAAGAATTAAAATTTTTAACATTGAGCTTATTTTGCATGAACCTGAATAAATGAAAATCAGTGTTTGGTGAATAAGGTGGGTGAATAAGCCAAGCTGCAACAATTTTTACCGGGTCACCAAAGAAACGCGAGGTCTGGCATTATTCTGATGGAAAACAGCACCTTTCCTGTTTATCAATTCTGGGCGTTTTTCTTGAATTGCTGCCTTCATTTCATCTAGTTGTGAGCAGTACTTTTCAGAATCAACTGACTGGTTACTTGGCAGAAGCTCATAGCACAGGATTCTTTTCCAATCCCACCACATGCACAGCATGACTTTCTTAGAATGAAGACCTGCTTTTGAGTTTGCTATAGATGGCTCCTGTCACTTACCTTAGGAACTTTTTCACCGAGAATTTGTTGTAAATGATCCATTTCTCATCACCCGTTACAATTTGCTTCAAAAGGGTGCATTTTCATTGTGTTTATACAGCAAATCACAGATGAAATGCAATCCAAGAGATTCTTTTCACTCAGATCATGTAGTACCCAAATATCACAGTGATTTGAGTACCCAAGTTTCATTAAGTGCACATAGATGGCGAATTTTGATAAGTTTAGTGTTTCTGCCAATTCCCACATTGTGTAATGCAGGTTATTCTCAATGTCTTGTAGTGAGGAGGGGGTCTGCCTGAGCATTTTTCATCTATAAGGATACAATCACCAATTCTAAACTTAACATACCACTTCCATACAGTTCTGTCCACTAAAGCCCCTTCACCGTACACAGCACGTATCTTTCTGCCTTTGCAATAATAAATAAAAAAAGCATCAAGTGTCTAAAATACACCTTTATAATTTTCCATTTTCATAGGGATGCAAAATTGGCACAAATTAAGTAATGTCAAACTTTCTTTCTTGAGATAGTTTCAGGTGTGCCCTAATCTGAAATGTAAGTGTATGATATCTGTTGATAAATTTGATGTGTTCTAATGTGTTGGAACATGAACAACTTAAAATCAGCATGAACTTTCCGGACGATCCAATGGATTAAATAAAGGGTTCCATTGGGAATTCCCTGTCAGTTACCCAGATTGACATACACATGAGGAAGGCCGTAGGGCACAATGAACAAAAAGTTGTGATAACAACAAAGATTAGGACAATCGTCTGAATATATTGTAAATAAATTTATACAGTTGACAAGAATTTTAGTTTTACAATTAAAAATCTAACTCCTCAGAAACTTCTTTTTTTTTTATGTTTATAGAAATCAGGTTCTATTAGGTTGGTGCAAAAATAATGACGTAATGTTGTTTTTTGATGTATTTTTTAACATCAAAAAATGACATTACGTCATTATTTTTGCACCAACCTAATATATAGGAAATTTCTTTATAATTTTTGCAAAAATAGTTTGCTTTCTTACAACTTTCTTAGATGCAAGGAAATCTCTCCAAAAACTGAAATGGAGACATTTATTTATTTTATGATCTTTTATTTTCAGGAAGCAATTCTTCAACTTTGCTTTCCATCTAAGATAAGTGATTTCTGCTGGAAAAAAAAAAAAAATTGTAGACGTCTGATCTTGCTGTCATTTTCATTAGTTCATTAATTCTATGACAATCGCATTGTTGTTTGCAGACTATTCTCAAGGATTCGGTGGAAAATATGGTGTTCAGAAAACTAGCATGGACAAATCTGCTGTAGGCTGGGATCATCAAGAAAACTTAGGGAAACATGAGTCCCAGAAAGGTTAGGGGCAGATGGGTTTCATCCACATATTTTCTAGGCGAGGAAATACCTATTTTCTCCACATCTCTCTCTCTCTCTCTCATTTCTTTTGCATCTATGTCATCTGTAAAATGTGTATATCTTCCACTCTGATCAAGTATGTTTTGTCTCATTTTAAAAATCCTGTGGTCTTTTGCTGTTCATTCTTGTTTGTTGTCAACTTCTGTACTTTTCAGTATAAGTTCACTGACTAATCAATATATTTAAACTTGTCTGAAGGTTTAAACCTTTCTTGCTCAGAATTCTTATCTATTGCATGTATGCATGATTTTTTTTCTTCTTTCTCAATAATCCAAAAATATTTCTTGAATTTTTATAAATAAAAAGTAACCATATAAATTTTCTAATAAAATCTTCAGAATGATAATTATGCTATTAAGAGTCCAGCTTTACATAATACCCAATAAATTATTAAATGTAGAGCTATAAACTTCAAAAGATTTTAGGTGAATGTTTTTTGAAATTGAAACATCAACTGTAATGTGAATACATGATAAAGTCTGATTCTCTACAAGACCTTTTAAATGCATTATTTTATTCAGGTAATACTCTTTGAAAATTCTTATCTTATTGTTGAATATTATTATTGTTCTAGTAGCTGAATAGCAAATAATAAATAAATAAAGAATGAATATAATTGTGACAGAACATTTTGAGGAAAATGGGAGTGCTGAAAAACTTTTGGCCCATTCTGCTTCCTAAAATCTGTTTGACCAAAAATCAAGCTTCTTGGTCAAGATGAGAATTTTTTCAGCACCTCCTTGTAAACAAATATTTACTAAACTCAACTTAGGTTGGTACAAGGGAAAACAGAAGAGTGCCTTATTTCAAATATCAACTGCTTGTGTTATTGAGAAATACCCAATTATTCTAGTCATGTTGTAGTCGAAATAAATCGATTTAAATATTATATTAAACACTAATATCAAGATTAAATAAGATTATATTTTGTAAGTATATTGCATGGACATACAGGATAGTTGGATTATGTAGTGGAAATATCTTGAAATTCATCAGAAAATAACCAAAATTAACAAGTATGCTTGAAGATTTAAGATATAGCCCTGAAATATTGATTTGATTCAATATTTTATTACACTTATTTTAAATCAAGCCAGTGAAATAGAAATAGCAATGAAAAACAAAAACAAAAAAAATATTGATTCCTCTTCCCCCATAAGGGAAAGTAATTGTTTTGAAGTATAGATTCATTAAAAAGAAGAAAAAAAAAAAGGGTGAGGTTGTCTCAAGATTGGCCTGTTGTCATGTCTAAAATAGTGCATGTGATTATATTTAATGGATTGAATGCAAATTTTGTTTTGATCTAAGATTGATATTTTTTATTTTTTTTTTATTTTTTAAAAACCAAACCAAAGGAAACAGTTGACACTTGTATAGTTATTAAGTGTGGCTGACTCTGGCGCAAGGTCAACATAAAGAAGACTAGTGAGGAATGAGCTCATAACACTTTTGTTAACCATGATAGTAATATACTCTTTAAATTTTTAAGCTTATTTTTATCTGCAAAATGTATTTGTTCAATTTTTCATAATTCTAATTATACTCGTACAGTGCAACCTTGGTTCTCGAACGTCTCGTATGTCAAACAAATCTGTTTTCAAACAGAAAATTTGAGATGAAAATACCTTAGTTATCAATCAAAATTTTAGTTCTTGAACAGCGTTACTGAACTGAGTTAACCCGAATGGAATAATTTCTGAGTCGACCACCATGTTTTCTCTTTCCAATTTTATTTTTTCTCTACATTGATTCCTATTGCAAAAATAGTTTCAGTTTGTGAACATTTTGGGTTACGAACGGCCTTCAGGAACAAATTAAATTTGTGAACCGAGGTTCCACCGTATATGGTTTCTGTATCATATCTGTTACATGCATGTATAGATATAACAATTATTATGAGGTAGGTATTATTGCCTTATATATATATATATATATACACACTATCAAAGTATTTACTTATTGGTTCACATACTTGACAGCAGTTATGTCTTCAAACAGTTAAAGAATTCAGTATAAGGCTACTAGTATATAATTGTGTATTACCATCCATTATAATATTTGGGAAAGAAATGATTACAATCAATTTCCTTTATGATAAAAGCCTAAATGTTATGCCTTGACAGTTTACGCTATTGTTCACTCATCTAATTATGGAAAAATTCAACCCAAACTATATACATTGGATTTACATGTCATTATTTATTGAAATCTTGTGGATCATAGCCAAGCACTAATAAACGATTTTTATTTGGTGTTTCTTAGTCTAAATTTATTATCTTTCCTATAATCAAAGCTGAATTAGGAACGAATTTGCACAAGGGGCAACATCTAAGAATGTAATGATAAAAGAAGCACCGTAACATTGCGATTAACATTTTGGTTTGACATTATTCATTATTGATGTTTTTTATCTCCTCCTCCCCCCCCCATTAAAATTCTCATTGCATGATCAGTAGTAAAATGGTATAGATAAGAAATAAAGAATACTTGTAGGTTTAACATAATATTGGAAGTCTCTAAGAAAATATCAGTTGACTTCTTCATCCCTACCTCTGAATTTTTAGAACTTTTTTTTTTCTCATCCTGCCTAAGAAATCTCACACTGCCCACTGATACTTCAGAATTTAACTTTGACATCTATCAACCTTATATTGAATTCTTTAGGTGTTTGAATACATAATTGTCAGTTGTTTATAATCTCAAATTTGCTATATTTATTAGAAGAATACTCAATATTAGATAGCATTTGTAAGTATAGACATAGATCTGATAGTTTAAAGTATTTAACAAATATGTAATTACTGAAGATTACTAAAATAGAAATTCCTATATTGCTGTTTGTGGCCCTCTCAAATTTTTTGATATTGTTTCTCTCTGGTTCTGATGGCATGTTCAAAGTCTATAAGCATGTGATTTCCAAAATTCTAAACTTGTTTGAATTGACATTTTCAACTAACAATTTTTACATTTTTATGCTAATTTTTCAACTTTTTATACTTGATTTTTGACAATGTTGTTACAATGTATCATGAAATATTGTATTTGCCATATGAGTCATTTCTATATGAAATTTTTAGATTTCTTTATATGATTTATCATAGATTTCATTTGTGTAATTTATCATTTAACATACCTGATATATCAAAATAGATATTGTACAGTTTGTCAGTTCTTGCTCATGTTATGACAATCTATCATTAAATCTTGTTTAATTTCATATTGCCTGTCATCTTTTTATTTTCTAAAATTTTGTATATTCTTTCACATACTTATCATATTTGAATAGCCTATTATTTGAAACTGTCTTCTGTTTTATAGAATATCTTAAATTTTTCATTGTTCTTGTATTTTTATTCTTGGCTTTGATAATTTTTCTTGGTTTTGATAATTTCTTCTCAGATGCACTATTCTAATTATCAAACTTTACATTTCATGTTATAACTCATCCTATTCCACAATTTAATATCATTTCATCATTATTTTTCATTCTGTGTTCATTCATTTACAGCGAATTTATTTTTTCCATCTTTATTAAATCTGTCAACTACCCTGTTTGCTGTCATCTACAGATTATGCCCAAGGTTTCGGTGGTAAATTTGGTGTCCAAAAAGATAGACAAGATAACTCTGCAGTTGGATGGGAATATGAGGGCAAAGTGGACAAGCATGAGTCACAGACAGGTAAAATAGTAGTGGTGACTTAAGCCTTATAAAAGTGTTGATTCTCTGTTTGTCAAACACAGTATGTGACTTTGCATGCGCCTATGTATATGCGTATGTCTGTGTTGTGAGTGACTTGCATGTGCTTGTGTTATTTAGTGTACACACAAGCTCATGCACAAGTTGACTGAGTTTGAAATAAAACATTGGAATAATACATTACTCTCCTATTCAGTTTGGGCAACTCATACCCTGAGCTGAGTAGTTAAATCATGAAGTTGAAGATCAAAAGAAATCAGAAAATTATGAGATTTCATTGAACGTTTTGGAAATTATTTGGTAATAAAGAGAATTTTTAAGCTTTTCTATTTTTAAAATTCTGTGGAAATATTTTTAAGTCTGTTATTGAAATAGACATCTGTGTTGCAAGGGTTAATTTTCTTTTCTCTCTGGCAAAAACCCCTGAGTAAGAGAAAGATTATGTGCAGAAATGTATTTAAACCAAATATATTTTCAAATAAATTTATTTTGAATGAACAGTTTAAATTTGATCATCTTGATCAGTAAAGCAGCAGGTACCAAAACAAATAACTGATTATTTTTAGTAAATGCAATATTACAATATCTTAACTGCATAGCCATGATTTCTTTGTTTATTTCCAGCTGCTGCTTTCTTTAAGACCCCCCTTAAAGAATATCATTATCACTTTTTAGGATTATTGAAATTCTTTATCCATTATCATTAGTAAAAAGTTGTTTTGCCAACATTAAGAATTATACTTATAATCAAGATTACTTAAAATTATTTAAATGAGTTAAGATAGCTATTTGTACCATGTTAAGTAATATGATCAGATTTGTCCTTTAAGACAAATGTTTTATAATTTTTCATTGTGTATATTCATTTAGTCTCTTCAAAAATGTCTTTACCTTGTTTTCACTATTAGAAAACAGTTTTAAAGCAATTCAGACTTTAAGGTTTCTGTTTCAGACCATTTTTTATTTCTTTGAAATTATTAACTTTTAATAAGATGGTTTTCTTTATTTTTAAGAATAATCTAAATTGAAACTTAATATGGAAAAGATATGAATATTAGTAATAAATTGTGATTTTGTCATATCCTAAATGTATTAAAAGCTAGTAATGAAATGGGAATGTTTCATCCTTGCAACAAACATTAAAATTAGTATGTGCTTTGCACATACTAATCTTAATGAACTTGTGCATTTAAAAACTGATAGTTTTGATAAACTGATGCATTTAAAAACAGGATCTTAACTCTGTTCACTTTTGTTATATCAAGAAAGAGGATTTTTTTTCTTTTTCTGAAATTAACAATTGTTAGTAATGTTCTGATGATATTTTCAAACTATGTCTCCAAGAAAGAAAATTGCTTATCTTTTTGCTGTTAACATTTTTTTTTCCTAAACTATCTTGATCAAATCAATCTTCTGCTTTCTCTATTCTTATATGGTTTGATTTTTAGTGCTTATAATTTGCAGCTTTACTTAATATAAATATTGGTAGTAAAATGCTTCTCTTGAACTCGAGAAGCAATTTTTTTCTGAATTTGTTTCTGTACTTTAAAAGCATTTTATATGGTTGGAAGGAAAATTCCTGGACTTTCTAAATAGTTATTAGGTTGGTGCAAAAATAATATATTTAAAAATTGCAAGAACTTTACTTCCAATCAGATACTTTAACTTTCAAATCATCTAATTCTTTTTCTTTTTCGCTTATGTGATCTGTTCATGTCCTTCTCTCATATTTTCAATTTTATTAAATTTTTAATTCTTTTTTGCCAACATTTTATTCTTGAAAATTGTACTTCATTTTCTTTCTCTCTTTTTCTAGTCAAGCTTGAAACTTTCTGCCTTTATCTCTCTTCAATGCTTTAACATATTTTTTACATCTATTTTTCAAGTTTTGACATTTTCATTTGGATTTTTATTGAAATGTCTTTTTTTTTTTTTTTTTTTTTTTTTTTTTTAAGGCAATCTTTTGTATGGATAATTTTTACACTCTAGAAAGTATGTTATCTTGTAAGTGGTCATTAAGACTAATATGCAAAAAGAAATAGAGAAAAGTAAGCTAATTTATGGCAGATATTTTAACACCTATTAGAATCAGCAATGCAAATCATTTGTGAAAATTTATAAAAAAAATAGTGTCTTTAGCATATAAATTCATAAGAGGAATTATTTATTTATTCAAACTGATCTCATTATTTTTATTTTTTTTTATTTTATTTTTTTGTATAGTCACAATGTTTTAACTTTTGTATCTTCCAGTATTCTTCAGGTACCGATTGTATTTGGTAACTATTGGAACTTCAAACTGAACATTTTTATTTAATCGAAGGGGTAGACTACTCTCATATTTTTTTTCTTTTTTTTTTAAATTTAAAAAAAATATTTTAATAATAAATTCACTTTAAGCAAGGCAATAATGTCACTAAGGTGCAAGGGGCTATTGAGAGTGAAAGAGAATGAGTAGACTTTAGAAGAAACTGGAAACTTAATCCTAAACAGGGTCAAGGATAAATTTTTATGCCTGTTCAAAAGATTGGGAAGGAGTATGAACTGGGTGATAAATTCCTCTGTCTACTATCATGTTGTTAATGTTAATGAGAACAAAGAGTTTGGTTTGAAATTCTATAAGCATTACTGAATATAACAGAAGCTGGAGAGTAAAATGTCTTATGTAACATGGGAGATAGACACATCAGTTCAAATCGTTGTATAAAAATGGCTATAACTTTGGAGAATTTGGTCAATAAATTCATTGGAAGCATGCCTTCCTAATTTTAAATAACCTATGATGTTGGCAAAGTATAGGTAGAATGATAGTATTAGTAATACTAGTTGTTTCCATGCAGGAAACATTTGGCATACATTGTTACTGTTGGTAGAAATTTGTAAAGTCTTTTAAAACCGTTTTTCTAGTGTTGATGGGAGTTTCTTTACTAACCTTTTTGTTTAAAGTAGTATGGAAAGTCAACCTCTTATCATTATTTTCCTTTCTAATTAACTGTCCTGGGTATGATGATAAACTACATCCAACAGCAAGGCCTCTGATTGGGAGGTTTTGAGAAGTGTGAAACCATCTCTTGCTGTTGATCCCAGATATGGAAAAATAGTAAATTCCCAAACTGGGGTAAAATCATGAAAATATAAAAATACATTACAAAAAAAAAAAAAAAAAAAATACATTTGAAAAAAAAAAAAAAAAAAAAATACCAAAGAAAATAAAATTTCTGTATTAAATGATAATGATCAACTTCATAAGGAGTTGATATGACATTAAACAAACAGACCAAACATTCTAATTAAATGTTATTCAGCTTAGCAGTTGGAAGTTTTCAAGTGATGGGGTTTTAGTTACTGGGTGTGGTTCTGTAGCACCAGTTTATAAGAGCTGATGAAGGGTTTTCTTTAAGACCTAGACGATTCTTTTGCTTGAAGCCATTTTTAATAATTCCTCTGAGAAAATGCTTGTATATAGCTGATGGTTTAAACATTTCTGAACAAGTTGGATGCTATGCATGATATCCATATAAGGGTTTAGATCTAATAAGGCTATTTAAGAGCATCTTGAGTTCTTTGATTAGTATTTTGACTTTGTAGTATATTTCAGCTTATCCTATATTCAATTACTCTCTTATACTAAATTTGTTATAACTGATACCCACACTTTGGTATTTGAAATGTTTAAAGTTTATAAATTCCATATTTTGAATTTTTATGATGGATAGTATAATCAATTTATATATTTTATGGTGAATTGGCTGATATGAAATATCCAAACAAAATATGTAAGATAGAATATATGTAAACTAATATTTTTTTAATACTGTTTTCAATGCTTTGTTCAATAATAAATGAATTTAGGAAATATCTTTACCATTGCTAACCTTGCAATTTAGAAATGCTGTGGTTAATTTGAAAAATTAACATCTGATAACATTAAAAATAAACCCATGCGATTTGTACAGAGGAAAATATTAAGAGTTATGGTAAGAAAAATAAATTGGGTATATCTAAAGAAAATAGTAAAATATATATATATATATATATAATATTTCAAATTTATAATTTATGGTAATATTATTCAGGTGTTATAGAATTAAATTAAAATTTTTAATATGGTGTTTAACCAGTATGTATATTAATATTATTTCCTATAAGTACCATCTTAGCCAGAAAAGGTGATGTTATAGAAAACCTATTTTTATTAATCAAATTGAATTTTGATGTCATAGCTGATTAACTAATTCTTCTAAAATGATTTGCGATGAATAAATTTAACCATTTTGTTGGTATTTTTAAAATCAGAAGGATGGTTTGTACATAGGAGAATAAAGAATTCAATGTATCCCTGATTTTTATAGCTCTTTTTTCATAGATGCATATTTTTTTTTTTAAGGTTTGTTATATATATATATATTACTTGAGAAAACTTATATTCCTTATATATATATATATATATATATATATATATATATATATATATAATGTGTGTGTGTGTTTCAAATAGAACTTTTATACATACAAAAGTCAGTAACTATATTTTTATATAAATGTTATACAAAAAAAATCTGTCTCGTTATTGCTTATACTCTTGATATTCTCTCAATTTTTTTTACCTCAAACAATCGATGTATAAACAATTTATCATCGGATTTGTCAACTGAGAATTGGATAAAAAAAAAATCTTTTTTTTTTTTGTTTTGTTTTTGTTTTGTTGTTTTTTTTTTTTTTTTCTAGGTGCTTGTTGTCAATGAAGTGAATATATATTTGATACATAAACATTTACATGGTATTATATTTGCTTGACATTTGTAATATACTTGTTTTATTATATCTTTCTTTTTAAGAATTCCTCCATGTTATATATGACTATTTCATATGATGAATGCTTGTGTGAATTTGTTTATTTGTACATAATTAACATGCATTAGTTTTTAACTTGCTTTGTGCATATAACATTTTCAGGTTAATTTAAACTTTAGTGCATGAAACAAAGGACATTTTTTTAAATTATTTTGGAAATTTATTACAATTGTAATTTAACTTGGATGATTTTATGTTAACTCAACTTTTCAAAGTAGTTTCAAGTTGTTAATTTGCCTTTGCTTACAACCCGTGTATTCTTGTTTGTGCCTAATTTGATTGAAGACATAAGAGTTATAAAAAAAAAAAAAAAAAATTGAAATTCTTATTTCAACAGCTGAGATGAGAATTGGGTTCTAATTTTAAATAAGTAAATCGGCATCATGTGGATATCTTGCCAGCTTGGAGGTAATTGTATTTTCTTATATAGAAATTACATAGTTTAAGCCTTACCTAAACATGAACAGTTTTCCCTTAAATTGTGTGGAATATAAAATAGATGTATATTGCTTTAAAACTTGTGTATGGAAATAATGTGTTGATGATATTTTTTAAAACACAAAATGATTTTGCTTAAAAACTTTTAACATCCACTGCTACTTTGGATATTTGAACCCTTGTATAATGTCATCATTAGTTGCTATATAATTTTGTAGGCATAGATAGGTTTACCTATCGGCCAGTTCATACTCTTTCCTGATCTTTTTGAACAGGAGTGGAGGTCTCTCTTGTTTCCTGATTAGGATTGGGGTTCCAATTCCTTAAAGTCTTTTCATTCTCTTTTACTCCAAGTAACCCCCTTGCATTTTAGTGTCTTTGTTACCTTTCTTGGGGTGAATTGATTAAAAAAAACAAAAAAAAACAAGGCCAATTATGCTTTGTTTTGGTAATGAAACAAAGATTGATGCTAATGTCTTTAGACTAGGCTTTCTTTTTGTTTCTTTGTTGTGCCATTCAGTTGGATGGATGGAATACACTACATATCATGGGACATGCATTATGTGGCAGTAAACATCTTTAAAATGTTCCTGTCCACTTGGATCACTAAAACAATTCTGTCTAATTAGTTACTTCCATATTTAAAATAAGGCTTTTTTTATTTATTTGATTATTTTGGAAAAAAATATATCAAATTTTAGCTGCTGCTTAAATTTGACTTTGATTTCAGAATTTAAATAAGAGATAAGTTTGTTTGTCAAGTGCGCTAAAGGATAAAACTGATCAACTTGCTCGTATAATTTTGTTTTGAACTTTTTTTTTTTTTATATAACCCTTTCAATACGAGTCATAATTTATTATTTTGATTCAATATCTAGGAGAAAGTGATTATTTCTTTTAAAAAAAAAAAAAAAGTTGATAGCTGAAGCCAGTGACTTGATCAGTTAACAAAATTCTGAGTTTACTACTAATTTTGCCTTAGGATACATTTTTTTTTTTTTTTTTTTTTTTTTTTTTCTGTCAAGTTTTTACTAACATGAGTTTAACTAACACTTAGAATTTTAAAAAATGTATATTTGTAGTTTTCTATGTTGTTGATTTGGACTAATTTTCATTTTTTTTTTTTTTTTTTTTTTTTCCTCTTTTTCTCTTTTCTCTTGTGTCTGTGTTCTGAAATGTTGAATTTTATTTTAAGGCAGACAAGAATTAATGCTATAATACATACTATTATAAGTATGATTACACTAAAACTTTATAAAACAAAATGCTTAGAATTCAGTAAATGATTTTGTTTAAGGTACACTTATTTTTCCTGTTTTAGTGTTAACTGGTAAACAAGTAATAGAATTGTTGTTTGTAATGGGAGTTCAGCTTTTGTTTAAATTAGTTTATTTGAGCTAATATGGAAAAAATGACTCTGGCAAGTAAGAATGCAGATATTAGCACATTAATCAAATATATTTGAACTTCTGAAATGAAGTTTTGTTATTCAATAAATTAATAGTGTTAGTATGGTGATCTTTATAATGTTTTGAATGTAGAAAGTTGTACAAAAGCTTGAACAACATAACAATGATGAAGACTTGATTTTTGCTTTGATCCTCTTTGGATATATCCTAAGAAAATATACTAATAATACTATTTGTTCAATAATACTGTTTGAGCATGTTTTTTGTGTTGACCTGAAAATAGTTTAGGTAGAAAAAAAATTGACCTTTTTTATTTTTAAATATTAAGATAGGTTGAAAAAATCAACTGCTATTATATGAGCAAATTGTTTACAAAAGAAATTTTTTTTTTTTGTTTTTTTTGTTTGCTTCTTTAAAAAGTTTAAAAATTTCATCATTCTATTCATTTATTCTATTTGATATTAACACAGTGTTTGAATCATCCTCAGATATCTTCCATTTACTGAAAGAAAAATGTTTTTATACAAAAACTTCATTTTTTTTTTTTATTTATTTTTTTTTTTTATCTTAAGTTCACTTTGAATTTAAAAAGAAAAATGATTTTGGCAAATACACATCCATTATCATATATAATGATTACTAATTCCTGTGGCTATGAGTATATAAGTGACTCAAAAGGCCTGCTTCACTAATTTTTTTTTTTTTTTTTTTTTTTTTTTTTAATACAGTGCTGTTGCCTCTGTACAAGGCCTTGGCCCAGAGGTTACTTAAGGTAGAGGCTTACAGAATAAGAGGTACAGCTTATGTGGATATGTGTGGAAGATAAGTTAACCTTAAACTTGAACATGTTAAGATTATGGTGATCATGGAAGCATCCTCTTGGAAGTTGGTTCCACAAGGTTACATCTCACCAGGGGATATGATGGGAATGAGGGTGGTTTGCTACAATGTGTGTAGTATGGTGGGTCTTAGCTGTGAATGTTAGGACTAGTAGAACTAAGGAGTGTAGCTCATCTGAGCATTCACCATGCAGATAGTGATAGAGCAGTGAGAGGCTTTTGGACTCTACTGAGTCAGTGGGAAAGTAAAGATGGTGTAACCCTTGGCCATATATGATAGCATTACTCTTTTTTCTTTTTTTTTTTTTTTTTTTTTTTTTTTTTTTTTTTTTTTTTTTTTTTGAACTGAACTGGCTCTTGTGAAGATAGCAGGAGGAGTGAGTATTTGCTGGAGCAGTACAGGGAAGTAACCATTTTCCGAGCAACATTAGCAATGGATCATATGTACGAGTTCCACTTGAGGTCTGGGTTGAGTTAGTCACAATAGGTGCTCAAGGAACGGGACGTCCCTGAGGGAACATCCGTTCATTACGATTGGTGACAGTTCTGGGTTCGATCTGTGCTGGTGGAAGGTTACTAGTTTGGTCTTTGAGGCATTGAATGTGATCAGGCAGTTTTTTCCCCCCACTGAGCTGCTACAGTTGGGTCAGAGGAGAGATCAGCTGCCAAGTTATGGTCATCAAGAGTTTTGGAGATGGTCCCATATACTGTTATATAGGTTTTTCTGCATCTATGGCAGATGAAAGACTTGTATATAGTTTTAAAGTTTATCCAGCCCTTATGATTTCTCATGTAATTCTTCAGACCTGCTATTGATGCACATACTTTGTCACAGAACTGGCAAATTTCCTCTAGATTGCAAAAGGTCATCAATGTAGTCTTGAGATTGCTGTCATGAGATCTTGGATGATGAGCAAATCCTGCCATATATACATATATATATAATTGTGCACAGTATACAATAACAGAGCTAAATAGTGGTCAATGTATCACAGTTAAAATTTATATTAATAATAAATATACATTTTCTTTTTTCTCACTGTTTGGTGCAACTTTGAGTTTCATGAATGTGGCAACGGATTGAAAGTTTTCAATCCATGGCTAATGATTGCTTACCATGTGCATGAAACTGTTGTACCAAACAGTAAAAGTGTGTGGGAATATATATATATATATATATATATATATATATATATATATATATATATATAATGCTTATACTCACAAAATTGACTTTGCAGTAAGTTTTTAAAAATCAAATTGGCTATCTTTATTTTGATAGAGCAATTTTCTGACAATTCTGGCCCTTATAACAAAATCTTTCCTGATGTATTACTAAAAGAATGCTTAAATTCATTTTATTGTACATGTTAATCAAAATGCAAGACTAAGAAAAATGTAATAACATTAAAGAGAAATAAATGGCAATATAGTGTAACCCGGATATAAGAGAGTTGTCGGGACTGGAGAAGAAGTCTCATATCCGGGTTTGGTCTATTTTGTTTAGGTAAGTATGGCTCTAATTTGGGACCAGAGAAAATTTCTCTTATATCCGGGTTACACTGTAGTAGGACTTGTAAACACCAAGAATTGCTAACCTATGTCTCTCCTTTCCTTATCTCCTCTTTTCTTTGATTTTAAGCTGTTTTCCCATGGACACACCACCCTGATATTTTGCTGAATAATAGACATGACTTAAAATGTAAATCCTTGTAGTAGTAACATCTTTTAGCAAGAAAGTACTGATGCTAGTTAGCATTTTCTATGATGGAGTTATTTTGTAGTGACAAAGAAAATTATTTTAATTAATGTGACCCTTATTGCAACTATTCCATCTCCACCCTGTGGGTGTTATCATACATACACATACTACAATCTTAGCCTCTTCAAGTATTGTGTCAACCATTATCTTGCATATCCTCATAATCTGTACTTGCTTACATCTATAGAACAACCTTATTCAGTAACCTCTATCTTGAGTGGCTCTTGGGCCTTGCATTGGATTAACATTTAGTAAAAACACATCTAATACATTTGAACAATGTTTTGGCTCGGTGATTACATACATTTCTTTGTAAAATTCTACTGTTAAAATGTTATTTTTTTGCACAATACATTTCTTCAAATAACTTTTTTCAAAGAATGTGTAACATAATATTACAGACTAGGACTAATATGATTATCTCTCTCCACCCTCCCACACACTTTTTTTTTTTTTTTAATTCAAAAATATAAAATCTGCAAAATTAGCTTTTTTTTTTTTTTTTTTCCCCAGCTGGATTCAATGCCACTGTTTAGAAAGAATTTGCAAATGCCATTTCTTTTTGTAATCTTTTTTTATGACTTACAATAATTACATTATTAATTTAATAAGCACATACAAATTAAAATTGAATATATTTACAAATGTGGATGAGCTATTTAAGCTATTAATTTCATTTGCACTTTATATGATGCAGCAAAAAAGTGACTATACAGTGAATGCAACTATCAGTAATTACCATATTTTAAATTGATTATTTGGATTCTGTTTTTTTTTTTTTTTTTTTTTTTTTTGCTTTTATTGTTGCTTTTTATCACTTTCTTTTCTTCCCACTGCACCTTTTAACCATATTTTAGAATGTAATTTCACTTTTATAAGATTTTCCAACACAAAAGGTGTATTGTGGTATTATGGTTTTTAGACAGATCGATATTCTACTTTTAATTCCAATTTACCCATTATACCCTAATTTTTGTCCTTGTTAAAACCTACTAGTTTTGAGGATATTTAACTAAGAAAATTGTGATTAAAAAAGCAGCAATGTTAAAAATAGCATTTTTATATTTTTTGTTACAACTTGTCACTACAACCAAGTGTATATTTTCTATATTTGAAAATGAAGTTTGTTGTAGAGGTTGCATGCAAGCATTAGTAGTGTAGTCCCAATAACATAGTGTGTGCAATGGCTTGTCTTACTAACTAAAAGACAGCCAGCAAACAGTTGCCGCAGAAGTCTTGTCTTACTTGTTCTGCATCTCCCTGGTTTGGCTGTCTGGTAAGATTTCTCGGATACAAAAACTCAAAGGACAAAGCCTTCTGCTTCTGTTATTGCTCACAGATTATACAAAGGGATTTGGAGGTAAATTTGGTGTTCAAACTGATCGTCAGGATACATCAGCTGTTGGGTACGACTATGAAGGGAAAGTTGAGAAGCACCAGTCGCAGACAGGTAAAATAAAACCTCTCTTCTGCAGTTTCCTCTCATCCTTTTAAGTAATGGAAATTCAAACATTTTAATTTAAGAGGGAAACATAGCAATAATGAAAGGGTTAGTGGATATATACAACTGTATATATTGGATAATGCAAAACATAATACCAAATAATATTAACTGGAGCTTTATTTTCAATTTTAGAATATGCTTGATTTCTTTGAGTCATGGAACTGAAAAAGGAATTGCTTGTTTGAAAATAACAACTCCCATATATCTTCTTTCTTTCTTTCTTTTTTTTTTTTTTTTTTTTTTTTTTTTTTTGTGCTTGTAAAATCAACTCCCTCTCTCCTCCCACACACACACACACACACACACGTGGCATCTGCCAGTCTCAAGAGACCATGGATCTGCACCCAAAAGTTATGCTTCAGATGCTGATGGCTGTACAGGCTCACATGGGAGTGACGGTATCAATTGCAGCAAATGCATGTGAGGACACTCTCCCTGATGTAGCCGTGCTGTTTTCTTTCCTTCAAGCATGCTTCATTCTGGCAGCAAGTCTGATTTTTCTTACTTTGCTACATGCCTCAGTGTGAATTACGTCTCCAGCATGAACAATCATTGGTAATGTCTTCCTACCTCTCGATGTCTGTATACCACTTTTGTAGACATCCTTGAAACAAAGATGAGGTGGACCTAATGCTCTCTTGCCAGTGGCCAGTTTCCTCATACAGAAGGAGCTTATATATGATTGTGTAATAAATAATTTCTGTTTGTAATAATGAATGTATCACCCTAACTGCTAATGATGCATGGCAGTTAATACATTTGGAATACACTAATGTATTTTAGATTTCTGCATTCCAGTCAGGTTTGTTATATTTACTTCAATGCAAATACCATTGAGAATGGTATTAATCCATCTCCACTTAGCTATGAGTTGTATAGTAGGATTTGTATCTGGAAAAAATCATTGTTATTCTCAACAAAAGTTGTTAATGCAATATGTTCATTTACAAGAAAAGAATTATTTCTCACAATTCAAAATATGTTTTAGCTTTAAAAATGGACAAAGAGTTAAGTCATAAAAAAACAAATCGATCACTCATCCATACCTGAAAAAATACTTCTTGGTGCCATGAATTGAGATATTAGTCAATTTTCTTATGCAATAAAAGTGGTTATTCTACTGGAGTGCAGGGTCATTATTTGTTTGATTATGTGTAATCAATGAATATCATTTACACAATGCACTAAAACACTAGGATTATCTTTAATGTTTTGAATGATTCTCTGTACAGGGTGCGATGGATAAATTGTCGTATAAATTATGGGTTTCATATATATATATATATATATAATATGTGTGTGTGTGTGTGTGTCTGTAAGAAAAGGCTAAAATGCCAACCACCTTCACAACCCAGCTTTTGACCATGAAGAAGGTTGTGAGGTTGGTTGGCATTTTAGCCTTTTCTTTGCTCCACATAGTTGATTTTGAATTTTGTATTGAGCATTTTTTTTTTTTTTATCTATAACTTTTAGCTGTGGCTGTTTTCAGTCTTCCTTTTACATTGCTGTGTGTGTGTGTGTGTGTATATATATATATATATATATATATATATATATATATATATATATATATATATATAGTGGGAATGATGATGGAAGTAAGATGTTTCAATATGTACAGGGTGCGATGGATAAATTGTCGTCTAAATCAAATTTTTTCTAAAATTAAAACAAGTGACATCTCATGAGATATATTTACCAAAAATATCTTGAAATAAATTTATTCAATAAAACCACAGCCTTCAGACAACTTTGGAATCTCCTGGACAGTCTCCTTGTTGGTGATTTCTGCTATAATTCTTGCCTTCAGTTCCTCCTCAGTGTTACAAGGAGTTTTGTTGGTCTCTTGCTCAACCATGATAGTTGCAGTCTGGGGAGTTAGGTGGCCAGATGTAAGTGGTGATATGGTTGCAGAAATTGTTTGACAGCCATGACTGGCTTCTCCTGCTTGTGTAACATGGTGCAGTCCTGTTGCCAGACATAGGGTCTTCCAGCAACCACCCTCTTGACTAGGGAAGCAGTACCTCCTTAAGGCACTTGATGTAGGCCTCCATGTTCAGACTGAGGCTCTTACCAACAAATTTGGCAGTTCTTTTATCGGAAGAATCAGTGAGTTTTCCAAATTGCTGTACCCACCATTAGACTTGGCTAACCCTTTTCAAATCGTCTGCACTGTTCTCAGATTGACATCCAAACACTCTGAAATGTTTGTATTGGAGTCTCTGGTACAGCATGTTTCCAAATTTCTGGTAGTGAATTGTCATGGTGTTTTTTTTTTTTTTTTTTTTTTTTTTTTTTCAGAGACTGTACCTAACTGACTTTACTATACCGTGTAGTCCATGAAATTAAAAGTATGAAATGGCGTCAATTTACCCTTCGCACACTGTATATTTGTGGATTTATATCTAGTATTACTATTTTCTTACTCTCTGAGAAAATGGAATGACTCTTTTGTTTTAATATTTGTGTTGATTCCGTTGTCTTTTGTGTAGTTTAGTAGGTATTAATGTCGAATTTTCAAGTGTTTCAAAATATTTAAACTTTATATATATATAAAAAAAACAAAAAAAAAACTGCTTAATTATCCAAAAATGAATGGGCACATATCCTTTTTCTTTTTATGCAATTATTTTTTTAACAGGTAATTCATTTTTTTATTTAGATGACTTTTCCTCAATCTTATTCCATTGTTTTGAGATACAAAATTTTATTTTTAAAGCAAAATTTGTAAAGTTTTGCTTTTTGTTTTAAAAACAATATTTGTAGGACTGACTAGTAGAATTTTTTTTTTTTTTTAAATTTGCTTAAAGTGAGAACACTCTCCTTATTAATATTTTAAGTTTTTCCAGTTAGAGAAAAATAAACTGGATCTGATATCTATTTTTTTTTTTTTTTTTTTTTTTTTTCTTCATGTTCAGATTATTCAAAAGGCTTTGGTGGCAAATATGGAGTTCAGAAAGATCGAAAGGATAAAGCTGCTCTAAGTTATGAAGATGATACAAAAACAGAACTTCATCCTTCACAGATTGACATGAAGAAAGGTTTCGGAGGGAAGTTTGGCATTCAGGACCACAAAGACAAATCTGCCCTTGGTTATGAGGCAAACACTGAGGTGGAACTTCATCCTTCACAAACTGATATGAAGAAAGGCTTTGGAGGGAAATTTGGAGTTCAGGAAAGCCACGATAAATCAGCTCTCAGCTATGATGCTGATACCACAGTAGAACTGCATTCTTCTCAAACAGATATGAAGAAAGGATTTGGTGGCAAATTTGGTGTGGAATCAGATAAGAAAGACAAGGTAAGTTAAAAAGAAAAGTATAAATGTATTTCAGTGTAATTCTAATTTTTATTGGTTTACTTATGCTGTCAAAAAATGATGGCAATATTTAAAGTACTTTGGAAAATTACTTACAAAATATCAAACTTGATTTTATTTTTCTGGTAGTGTTGTACAGTAGACACTGCAACCAGAAATAATTTTTTCGATTAAGCAATCTAGGTTATGAATATATAATAAAAATAAAAAGTATTAAATTTTCTGAGAGACAATTCAGTATGCTATATAAGTTTATCCCTCTAGGAGATAAAAATGATAATGCCACATGACTTCTTAAAATGTCAAAAAAAAAAGTTAGTGATCTGATGTGCTTTGTTTCATATATTAAGCATTCCACATTAGTTATATATATATATATATATATATATATATATATATATATATAATTGAATATGACAGAGACAAGGAAGATTTAATTAAATTTTTTTTTTTATTTAGCTTTTTCAGCATTCTTACATTTTTCTGTTTGATGGGAGTAAGAGAGTGCAAAAATTGTCCCAAATGCTTTTTTCCAATGGACAATACAGATAATTTTTGCCCTCCCTTACTTCCACCAAACAGACCAATCAGCTGTTTTATTCTGGTACAGTTGGTGTCTTTTAGTCTACCAATTGGTGTGTCTACTTACATTTATATCTTGGTTAGCCTATGAACTTTTCAGTCCACCCTTGTATTTTAGAAAAGAACATAATACATAGGAAATAGAAGGGTAATAAATATTTTACCACCAATAAACACATGCCAAACACCTTTTTATTATATCACCAACTTTTATAAAATCCATACTTAAAGAATCTATCTACCTACAACCACAAAACATCCCCCCCCTCCCATCAAAAAACAATTTTTTTTTTTTTTTTTTTTTTTTTTTTTTTTAAGCATTTCACCCCTAGCAAGGCGGGAAACCACTAGCACATAGTTACAGAGGATTTGGAGCGAGAGAAGATAGGAATGATAGAGGAGAAGGATAGTGGATAGATCAAGGCAACTAGAGATGTCAATTGACATTACATTTGAATAGTTGGAGATTAAAGCTATCAGGGAAACAGAAGTAGGGAAGGGAGTTCCACGGGCGAGAGGTGCAAGACATGAAGCTATTGGAGTAGAAGAGGCAGCTACATTTAACAGTGAAAGGGTGAGAGCAGGATGCCAGCCTCATAGGACGCTTGAATTCGCAAAGTCTTGGAACCAGCAAAAACAGCTCATCGGAGAAATTACCCTGAAAGTATTTGTAAAAAAGATGGAGAGGCGACGGCACGTCTGTGAGAGAGTGACTGCAGACAAGATGCCAGATCAGAGCCAATTATATTGCATATCCGTCTCTGGATCTTATCAAGAACCCTGAGGCAAACGTAAGGGACTGCAGACCATATATGGTAGCAATATTCCATGCAAAGGAGAATGGTTGATTTGTAGATTTGAAGGATCGATTCCGGGGAGAAAAATTTCCTGGCGCGGCACAGGGAGCCAACTTTCCTTGCGGTGTATGAAGCAATTGACTCAATGTATTTGTTCCATCCCGGGTCAGAAGACAACGTGAGGACGAGCAGCCGCAGAGAGGTACTCTCAGGAAGTTGAGCGTCAGGCATTCTAATGGGGGGGCAGGGAAGGATCTCTGTGGTGATTAATAGTGCAGTTTTGTTTTGTTTTGGTGGCGTTAAAGCTAACCAGCCAATTCCTGCCCCAGTTCACAACCGATTGGAGGTCCTTTTTGAGACTAACGGCCAGGTTAGTTTTGTCAACAGCACTAGATTTGTTTTTGAAACAGGAGTAAATTGTAGTGTCGTCTGTGTAGATGCTCACCTGGGAATCAGTGGTGTCAGGAAGATCATTGATGAAGATAAGGAACAGAGTAGGGCCTAGGATGGAGCCTTGGGGAACACCTGTGTTTGTGGGATAGGAGCTGGAAGAGAATCCATTAAGGACGACCTTCAATTCATGGTTTGATAGAAATGATTGTATTAAGTCAAACAATCGACCTGTAATACCATAACCCAGGAGCTTGCGAAGAAGGCCGGCATGCCAGACCCTATCAAACGCTTTGGAGATGTCTAGGGCCACAGCACGAGCTTCTCCGCTATTCTGAAGAGCTTGGTAGACAATTTCATTGATGGCTGTAAGCACATCAGCTGTAGATCGGGCAAAGCGGAAACTATATTGCTTGTCTGAGAGCAGATCATCGGATGTAAGGTGGTTAACCACTTCGGTATTGATTAAAGCTTCGAAGACTTTGCTGAAGAGGAGTAGGAGACTGATAGGACGGTAATTAGAAGGGTCAAAGAGGTCGCCAGAGTTCTTAAAGACAGGAACAATCGATGAGGACTTCAAGCAGTCTGGAAAACAAGATTCCTTGAGGCAGTAGTTGTATAATTTGGAGAGTGCAGGTGCCAGTTCAGGCACACATTTCTTGAAGACAATGGCTGGTATTCCATCTCCACCACTAGCCTTGTGGGGGTCTAAATTAGAGATAATGCCCTATACCAATGACGGGGTTATGTGCAACTCACTCAAAAGGGCCTCAGTTCTAAGAGGGAAATCGGGTATGAGTACACCGGAAGAGTCGAGCGTTGAATTGAATGAAAATTTCCGTGCAAAGCATTCAGCCTTACCAAGCATAAATAAAAATTCCCCACATGCATAGACATTATCAACCAAATTTTGCATAGACCAGCTAGAATTGTGATATATACACACACAAATGCTGCTTGACAGCAAAAATATACATGTAGTCTGCTTAACCAATAAAAAAACAAACGGCCAAAAAAAAAAAAAATTTTCTTTTCTCCATCATATTTAATTTTCTGAAGCTTATATAAAAGCAAAACCTGTTAAATTTATAAACGTTTCCTATTTGTTCCTTATCCTATCATTGTCAGATTCTAATCCATATTTGATCATGATATATGTTGCAACATAGGGACAAGTCTGTTTTGTGCTTGAACACAATCTTCAGACCATATCCTGAAGATTGCATAAAACAGATTATCAATACTTGGTGTTGACGTCAGTGTTCACTGTTATATTTACATGCAAAAATAAATATTAGGTTGGTGCAAAAATAATGACGTAATAATGTCGTTTTTTGATGTTAAAAAATACGTCAAAAACGACATTGTTACGTCATTATTTTTGCATAAATATAATAAAGATTTATTTTGCCCCAAAAAGTCAATAGGGTAATTATGGAATATAAGTTTTAAGATGAGGACTCTGTAATTTGACCATCATGAAGAGTGATTCTGCAAAACTCTGATTAAACAAAATGTGTGAACTTATTGAATTTTATTTATTGTATATACAACACTGAATTTATATATGTAGATTTTTAGGGCCATAGCTTTAAAAAATGTTTGGATGAATAGGTATTAAACAATTTTATATTACAATTGTTCTGAATGTGAACTCGTCCTAAAGTACAATAGAAGTTTGTTTTCTCAGGTTTTGTATTTCTGAGAGAAAGAACTTTAATGTTTGCAGGATATGTATAATGTTTGTGCATTTATAATTTATAGGCAATCATATTTCAATTGAGTATTGAACATTGTTAGTCTTTTCTGAAGTAAGAAAAAAAATCTTCATCTATTATTTGAAGTGACATTTAAACTCAAAAGTTCTTAAGTGTGAAACTGTTGTATTAAAATATTTTGTCTGTAAAAAAAGAAAAGATAAAATGTAAAAATTAAAAACTGGCAATACTATGTATCTAGAAGAATGCACTGATTTTGTATTTACATAAAAAGTATACATTTTCATTATTACTAATTGTTAGTTTCATTTGGAAATTTTTTTTTTTTTCATTAAAGACCAAGAAAACAAAGGTTTTACAAGTAAGTTACCTGATGCACAGACATGACCTTTACCCTTTTCCTTTTTTGCAACTTAGTTTATGGATAGCCTAAGCAATAAATGAAATAAGTGGTTAAGATATGGGAAGCAACGAGAAGCCAAATAAAGATATTACCAGGAACAAACCTTAACTCTAAATTCTTTATCATTGCAAATAACTGTATAAATCCTTTTAAAAATTATATTCCCTTTGATTCTCCTTACTTGATACAACTATTTTTTTCTGCTTTTAAAACACAAGACAGGAAAAGTTTTGCTTAAAGTAAAAGAAAGAATAATTAAGTTCAGTTGAATGACGATCACAATGACGTATTATTGGCTGCATTCATTGCACACAATTTTATGTGCTGTGTCCTTTCATGATTGGAGTTATCATGGCTCTCCACATCTTCCTGCCCTTTGTAGCTCATAGTAAAGTTTGTCTTTTTGTTCTCTCCTCCTCTCCATTCTGCTAACCATTTACACAAGCTTAAGTAGGTTATTCACTGCTTTCTTCTGTCCCACTTGCCTTCAATATGTCCTAAAAGCCATCTTTCCTCATTATGTACTCTAGGTACTTCAATTGTCTGTTTCTAAGTACGTGTCATTTTTTTTGTTTCCATTTTTCATAAAACTTCTGCGTTCAAACATAAAAATTTTTCTAACAATAATTCATAGTGATAAGGTACTTTGATTCTCTCACTGTATACTTGTCTATTTGGGTTTGCCTGTGTTCATTAGTGGTAGCAGTAGTGAACTAGAAACTGACTATAAATTAACTTTTTGTCATGTTCTGCTTCTCATCTCTCTGCCTCTCTCGTGTCTGTCATATTTATATAAAGAAATTTGCTCGTAACCGACGTTGATTTTATAGCATATTTTTTCAATAAGATTTTCATGTGTTCTTTGTACAGTAACACCTGACTCTTTTTAGAATACAGTCAGGCCGATCCCTGAAATGAACATATTGGAGAGGTATTTTGTATAAACAAATAAAGAATTTTTCCTTGGAAATTTTTAAATTTCACAAGACCATAAATCTTTGTCATTTTGCTCTGGAGACAACTAGGTGGGTTATGGAAGCTCTAGTCCTACTAAATCTTAATGAATTCTACTTGGTTTATTTTAGTCTTGAATCTTCCTGGAGGCCTCTCCTAACTCATTTTATTATTTTTAATTCATTCATCCTTTCTTTATTTTTCTTGACACTCAATTAGTTTCCGAGTTTTCTCTTTGTTTAATCTTAATTATTTCCTGTTCCAAATCATTAGGCATTCTCATGCAAAAAACCCCCCAAAAAACACGGAACCAGGCTTACTGCTCTGTTGTTTAGTATTTATATGAAAACTTAGAACTCACCATAATCTTAAGAAATCCTTATTCCAAGAGGTATTCAGACTATTGCTTTTGTTGTTTCAATCTTTCTATTGTCTTATTCAAGAGTACAAGCCATAAAGAAAGAGTGAGGGTGTCTCTCTCTACTACAGAAGAAAGTCAAAAGTGTATGTAATAATAGCAGTGTTGAAGGAATAACCGTCCTTTTGACTTGACATGCATTTTTTTTTTTTTTTTTTTTCTTTTTTGTTGCAGGCACAAAGGTTAAAGATTGTGTATATTTCTTTAGAAATAGTGGAGAATAGACGACTTTAGATCAGTATTTGATTCTAGAAGGGCGCCACGCATGATTTACATTAATCACTTGTCTGATTTTGTTTGTATGGCAATGTTATACTAGTCAAGAGCAGAAAGGCTCCCATCGCTGCTTGTAAATAGAGCATGTTTAAGCTTGTGGCTTGGCTCCAGGAATGTTTACAGTCTTGGAAATACTTGTAACACCTAAGTACTGAGGTTTCATCAAATGAAAGGCTGAATTAGATAGCTAACATTATAATGCAATGACTCAACATACAAATCCATGTCCCTATCAGTCAGGCCAATTAGGTGACTGTTCAAGCTTACTTGAGCCTGGGCATTGCCTTACCTTCATCTTGGAAGATGCACACACATTTTCAGGGCACATTTTTTTATTAAAAATGTGCATCTTGTCAGCTAGAAAATACAGTACTCAATGAACACAATTCTTAAGCAATATTTTATAGCATATAATGATTTTCTAAGCATTGCTTAGATGTGGCACAAGGCTGGAATTATGGAGCACCCAGTGAGGATTCAACTTGCAATTCGGTCGTAATTGTCCTAGCGAGACAAGCTTGCTAACCATTACACCATGCCGAGGTGCCCCAATATTTTATAGCATATATATATAGTTGTTGCATAAATTCTATGTAAATTTCAACAGTTTGACTATTTGGGGAGTGTGGAGCTATCAGGTAGGTATGTGAAATGTGTAGAACTGGTGACCTCTCTTGTATAGTCATAGGTCACTTTAGGAAGTTGAATGTTTATAACAATGTAGAGTGTTTACAATTAAAGCAATATAATTGAATTTTAAAAAATCCTTTTGTAAAAATTAATCTACTATAAAACTCTGTTTAGTATTTATTCACCAAGTTAAACTTTTTCTGATAAAAAGCAGTGAGAATTGCTGTTGGGAATTGGTATATACGACTGTTTCACTAATTCATGTGCTATGGTAGGTACATGATTTACTATTGGGATTTCTCTTTTTGTTTGTACAAAAATTTTGCCAATGTTATTCATATTTTAGATAATAGCTCATGTAGTCTGATTCAATTAAAAACAATTTGTTTCAATATATGGCAGTTATATATAGCCTATTATTAGGTTGGTGCAAAAATAATGACGTAATAATGTCGTTTTTTGACGTATTTTTTAACGTCAAAAACGACATTATTACGTCATTATTTTTGCACCAACCTAATATACATCACTGCCATAATATATATCTTGGGAAATTAAGAGGAGAATCCACATATAAAGTATTTTGTGAATTATTATAAAATGACTTTTTTCTTTTTTTTTCTCTAAATAAAAAAAATATGGACATTTGGAACAAATATTTTAATTAAAAGTTAGACAATTGGTCTGAAAGAATCTGTATTTCATAACAATCCAGAGCTTGCTTACTCTTGTTGGAGAAATCCCCTCCCTGATTGCCCATGTCTTCATGGGTGTAGCCATACTCACCATACTTGGCCAATTTGAGTTGATGAGGTTATTTAAACCCATAGTTGGAGGCTTTGAATTCAGAGTTGTCCTCCTCTTAAACTGGTTGCCATCCAATGCTATAGAACCTAGTCTGTCATAGCTGGGGGTGGGGGAGAAGAAATTGATTCACACATTTCCCAAGAGTATTTGTACTCAAATGAATGTAATGAATTTGGCTCTGATTCCTCAATCCAAGCCACTATTAATTACTCCACCGTGCCTTCATAGTAACAGTAGGTCATCTCAAGTTCAGACAACTAAATAACAAAAGCTATTTAGTTGGATCTCTTTAAATGAAAATGTTACTATTAGAGGCTGATAGTCAAGTCATGCTAAAAGCACTGGCTTCTTCCAAATCACTGAAGTGGCAATGACCCTGTTGTACTTTAAAAAAAAAAAAAAAAAAAAAAATCATTGCTTTATGAACATTAATAACATGAGGTCTGTATACCAAGCTAAACAAAACTTAGTAAATAACAGCTATACAAAAATAATTCTTTATCCACTTGAACCAATTTTTATACATTTTCATCAGCCTGAATTAAACATTGATTTTTGTTTTTAGTTATATGGCTTTCGTTTATTTTACAGGCAGCTTATAGTTATGAAGAAATGCAAAGTAAAATTGGCACAAACTATGAGAAACCAACAGCACAAGCCAGTAAGAGTCTTTCTTTTAATATATATTAAAGTATATAATTATGGAAAAATATTCAGTTGATTTTATTAAGAATTTTAATAGAATTTTGAGCCAATTTTTTTTTTTTTTTTTTAATGTATGTATGTGTCATTGAATTGAATATCACTGTCTAGTTACTGGTTTCCTGGTATTTCACTAAAATAGTCATAGTGGCCCAGTGTCCATCATGCTTTTTGATTTGTAATCAAAACTGGTATTTCCTTGATGGGTCCAAATAATATCAACATAGACTTTTGATTTGTGACCAAAATGGAATACTTTCGGTAGAGAAATTGATTGCTCTTTTGAAGAGAAAATACTGCAAGAAGTGATTTGGTTGTATTTTGATTTTGTATCTTGGTCATTCATTGCCTTCTGAATTTGAATGAAGAAGCTGAGTAACAATTATAATTTTTGATGCAATGGAAGCTGACTGTAAATGAAATACATTATAATTTTCTATAAGACTTTATTTCAAATAATTATAATAGAAAATGCATATACTACAGTATAGTAATTGTAGATGGTATGTATAAATTTAAGGATTTTATACTTTTTTTTACTTCTAAAGGGTGTTTCATTAAGACTGATCAAAGTCAGCAGTAAATAAATCCGTGTTATTAGTGGAAAATTTATTTCTCTATTGGATCATGTTATTTAAGTCATGAGAATTGTGTGTGAAAAATAACATGTCTGCCAAATCTAAAAGAACAAGATCATTAGATGCTTAAACTTAATTCACATTTAAAATTGGTCCAATTTATTGGCCACCCTTTATCTACTCTATTTTAATATATCTGAAATGTATGGATGGCTTTAATGGGCAGTATTAAACTTGGAACATTCAATGAAAAGTGAACTATTTTTATATTTGCAGAAATGCCTTTGTTTTGTAAAAGTAGCATATTTTTTTCCTTTATAATTCTCCATAGCAGGTCAGGCTACTGGTAACATGTAACCTAGAACAACCAGCCACATGAATGGGTGATTGGTGTCTAAACCATCTCCCCGACTAGCTTTTCTGTTGGTAAGGAGGGTGGAATGTCACTGCACAGGATCTAAAAATGAGACCTGTCAAAATGTGGATGAGCTGCTTATAGGAGCCAACGTGTGTGTGTGTGTGTGTGTGTGTTATATTGGCTAGGATTGGGTTTCAAGCCATGACTAGCAACCTTTTGGAGATAGTATCTTGATAAAACCACCCAGTGTACTAGGATTATGTTGAGTGTTGGAGTTGGGTGTCAGAAAGAGCATCTAGCCTTGAAGTGCTTTGCCTCGAGTCATGACAAATCCTCTGTCACGCAGGACCCACTTTACTTTGTGTGAGATTAATCCAGGTCCCACCTCAACAAAAAAATATGGCTCTCCAGAGAAAACAGCCAATAAGAGTATCTTAAGATATTAAAAATATTCTGCTTCTTATTTTAGGTAAAGAAGGAGCTCGTAACTTGCGAGCTAAGTTTGAAAACATAGCCAGGAACACAGAAGAGGAGGTGAAGAAAAAGGCTGATGAGGAAAGGAAAAAACGTCTATTGTTTGAACAGCAGGAACGGGAAGAACAAACCAAGTTGTATGAAGTAAGTAATTTTATCAAATGTTTCTCACACTTTAATATTTACTTATTATTGTTTACTCTTGCTGAGTGGGTTCAGTTGGGATAATAGTCTTCTTACATGTGTAAATTTCTAACAAATGTCAAATTGAAAACTTTAAGTATTATTTTGTTATTCATTGCACTAATTACTGAGTGAGAATAGCATGCCAGTAAAATTATGCTGGTTTACAAATATACAAAATTCAATATTGTCATCCTGACACTCATTTTGATGAGGTATATAAGGCATTTGAATCTTATGGTGGCAAGTTTTGATGAAAGTTAAGCATAACCTTACAGGTGGGACTTCCGTTAAAAATATCTCCAGGTCTGATAACCCGGTCTGCATGTATGATTTTTGATTGTGGGTGTTGCCAAATATCTAGATATGACACCAGGTTGTTTTCACTGCTTCATCCTTCAAACTTTAAAAAAAAAAACAGAAAAAAACGTAGCACTCGGCTATTATACCCCTCCCTCCTTCCTACTCACGAACAGATGCACAATGCATTGTCCTTCTAGAGGGACTTACACAACTGATTAGTCAGCAAATCAGTATTACTGTATGGAACATTTACTATAGCCCTTTTTAATTGACAAAACCTGTACGTGTTGACACCTAGTCAATATCAGAAGTCGGAACAACCATTCCTTGTGTAGTATCAGAGAATTCATTTAAATCTTACGGAACTCTTCTGTCATTTTGTTCATTCCCCCTGGGGTAGGAATGTAGTAGTTTGCCTACATAACTATCCTCATGTGTTGCAACATTGGTAGATTCAAAATATTTTAAGATGCTTGTCAAAATTACAATTGTTTGTAATAAAATGTTCCACAAGCTCTATTGATATCACATTGTTGTGTCTGACATCTTGCCTGTGGCCACTGAAGGGGGCACCTTGACGTGGTGTAATGGTTAGAAAGCTTGTCTTGTTAGATCAATTACGACTGAGTAGTGAGTTTGATCCTCACTGGGTGCCCCCTATTATCGGTCTTGTGCCACATCTAAGCTGGGCTTAGAAAATCACTACCTGTGGCCACTGAATCTCTTAATTTTTCCATTGTGCAACCCACATAAATCAAGTTATGTTTGGTACATTGGACAGAGTATATTAAATGTGAATTTGTACAATTGCCACCTTCTGAAGAAATTAATGTTTCTCTTATTATTCTTATTACTATTAATTGAAGAGTATACAGTACATTTTTATGCTATTTACTTCAAACACAAATCTGTACAAAAGTGGATCATAACACAAAACTTGAATTCACTAATCTTTCCTAAAATCTATCTTTTGATACCAGTCCAGAAGACGTTTAAGTTAAAGTATGTACAGAAATTTACAATATTTTGATTGTCTTCAAATAAGACAGTACAATGTATATTAACTTGCTGGGTCAAAATACCAATATTCTGCAGCCGGCCCTTTTGCATTCAAAAAGAATTGCAAGTATTTAACAACTTAATTTCAAGTCTTTGATATTTTCTTATCCATATATAAAATTCTGTGACTTCTATTAGTCTATCCATCACACCCCCTAAAACAGCAATACATTGACTGTTCAAAACCAAATTTTGGGGAGAAGTGTAAACAGATAAGTGGGTACAAAGTACAGTTGGTTTTACTAGGTTGCTGTGTAGTTTAGTACAATAAATTTTCATCAGTTTTTTTTTTTTTTTTTTTTTTTTTTTTTTTGGTGGGGGGTGATTTTAAAGTTTTATTATTTAACATACAAAATACTTCCACTCTTTTAAAAACAATTTAATGATTAAAATAAATACTTATTTAATAAAAATGCAATATTATTTTTTGCATATCTTTTTTTTTAAATTTTATATATACAAGAATCCAGTTAGTTGGAATTTAGCTCCAGAAAGAAATATTTATGCATGATCAGTTGTATGTTGCATGCTCAAGAGTAAGAAATCCTAAGAATTTATTCTTCATTGTTAAAAAGGAAAAAAAGAAATTCTTAAAAATATTGTTTACCATGAAGTCCTATTAAATTAAAGAAATTATTAAACCATGAAGTAGGGTTTTTATCAAAGTATTTTTCCAAACAAATCAGCCTATTCAAATGTCATAGATTGGTTTATCAAATTGAACAAAACGTAGAGTTTGTAAATCTCAACAAAAAATGATAGTGCTAACTTTAACAATACTAAATACTGTGAAGATTTTAACACCTGTCAGCTTGTTGCAAAAAAAAATTCTAGTTATCCTAAACTTCTAAAATAAGAAGATATAGATCCCATACTGTCAGTCAGTTTGATCAGGTGGATTTGATAGCAGCTGGACATGCCCTCAGCTTTAACTCTGAAATGTTTAAGAAAATTGTTGAATTGTCAAGGTGTTCATGTTTCCTACTGCTGGTTTCTTTACACGTATGTAGTACATGTGCATTTAAGTAACATTCTGACTACATTGCTGCAGATATTGACTATGCTCAGTTATGTCAGGTTTAATAAACAAACACAAATAATCTTAAATCCTAGGTAAATTTTTACATTAAGTTCTTTGTCTGTGTTGCAACAGATGTATCTTCAAGCCTTATTTTTGCTAAGTCAGCCAAGTTAAATTTAAAATGATATATGAAGAGATAGTATATATGAGAAATTATGAGAGGAATTTTTCTTGAATACCCACTCCTTTTTAAGCAATAATTAATTTGTTCTTCCGTGAGGAAAAATAAAATCATTTTTATTACTGGTCACTTTACAAATAAAACTAAAGATAAAAAAGTGCAGAAAAAAATACCTGCAAAGCAAAAAATTGAATTTTTTTTTTTTAGATTTATAGAAAATGAATAGGAAAAAAACAAGAAATTGAAAACTATTTTTAAAAAAGTATAGAGACTTGGAGAAATTGTTGATTTTTTTTTTTTAGGCATTTGGTAATAGCAGTTATGCAAGTTCTTGGTATTATTAGAAATCCTGGAGACCAGAAACAATGTATTTTGGTTTTTGAAACAGTTGTCTTTAAGAATTATTTTATTATTGTGATCATTTAAAATAAGCTTAATTTTTTTTCTGTATTTGATTTTATTTCAGATATATCATTTATTTTCAGTCTAGAAAAATTGGCATTTCAATATTAAAGAATTAAGAATTAGTAATTTATTTAAAAATCATTAAAATATTGACTGTACAAGAAACAAAATCAATGAAGATGAAAATTATGAGAAAACTTTGAGCAGAAATGTTTGATTTTTAAAAAATTTTCTAACATAAAAACTCCAACCAAGGTTAGTTGGATAATTTTAAATCTGTATATTTTTAGGATGAATATTTGATAGAAAAAATATAAAGTACTTTTTGTTCAAATCCCTGTTCTTCACATATAGATGAATCATAGATAAAAGGAAACAATTCTACTCTGTATTAAAAATACATATCTTAATGAGGAAGGATTGCTGGTGCCAAGAGAAAAATGTCTTTGCAACTCTCATCTGAAAATGTTCAGGATATTGTGTAAATAAAGTGCTTAGAAAGTAATGGTATTTTCTCATATTTTAATAAATTATCAATTGTTTTATATTTGTCGAATAAGCTGTAAGTAAACTCGCCATCACATTATCTCAAAGAATTTATCTGCAGGTTCATGGGGATTGGGAAGATATTGAAGCATTACTTACTGACTCCATTTCTTTTTCAGTGGAAAAAGATAATTTGGTTAATATGAAGAAAGAAAATGATGTAAACTTTTCAATGTGTTAGAAAATTATTATTTATGAGTTAGCATGATTTGATTTCTATTTTTAAATATTTTTAATTTTTTTTTCAAATTGCTTTTTTGTGAATGACAACTCATATTTTGTCAAACACTTAGAAAGCAAACTCTTTCTAAATGTTTTTTTTTTTTTTTTTTTTTTTTTTTTTTTTAATTTAGAAATTTAGTAATAACTGCTACACAAAGCAATTTCAAATTGTTTATCTTTGTTTCTTGCAAATATTCATTTGATATGACTTTCTCTTATTTTTAGGAAGATGTGGATATTAATGGAGATGAGGTGAAATACAAAAATTTTGTTTCTGTCCTTGATTTGTATCGGAAAAGAAAGCTCATTTATTAAAGAATCCTTTCCATCTAATTGGTTGGATCTTTTAAGAGAAAAAGGGACATCAAAAAATAATTTGTATATTGCTTTCTTCTCCAATGCAAGTTATTCTTGTCACTATAACCCCCTTCTTAAACTCCATGCTGGCTAATACCCAACCATGTCTGAAAGTTCAAATCTATTCCTTTTCTTTTCAAGCTATATTTCTCCATTTCTGTAGCTTACTCAACCTCATCTACTATTCAACTTTAAAGCTGCATTTGCTATCATCTTTTTGTCTTTACCTTTTTTTTTTTTTTTTTTTGAAAGAAAAAGTTAAAATCACGAGAATCTTAACAAAAACAAATGTTGTTTTTCATTCAAATGACTTGCATATTTTTAATTGTAATCTTAAATTTCAGTGTGATTTATGCTTTCCTTTACCAATTAAAAATTCTTTATATTGTGTGTGTGTGTGTGTGTGTAAGACAAGGAAAACTTAGCCATTGTCTTCCAAGGGACTTTATCAAGGCAAATGTAAGGATTTTTCGTGAAAAGTATTTATATACAAGAGCAAAATTGTTACATGTTATATACATATACAAGGTGTGATGAATAAATTGATGTCTAAATTAAGTATAAATGAAAATAACAGATTTCATTTTAAGATATTTACCAAAATTAGACAAAAATATCTTGGAAATTTATTCAACAAAGTTGCTGTTTGACAACTTCGGAATCTCCTGCAATTCTTTTGGATGATCTCCTTGTTTAAGTTTGTGAATGTTGCCATAATCCTTGCCTTCAGTTCATCTTTGATGTTACAAGGAGTTTTGTTGGTCTTGCTCAAAGGGATTGCAGTCTAGGGAGTTTGGTGGCTAGATGTAAGGGGTGATGTGGTCACAGAAATTGTCCAACAGCCATGACTGGCTTCTCCTGCTTGTGTGGTATGGTACAGTCCTGTTGCCAGACATGGGGTCTTCCAACAGCCACTCTCTTGGCCTAGGGCAGCAGTACCTTTTCAAGGCATGATGTAGGCCTTCATGTTGAGTCTGAGTCCTTGTAGGAAGATGAATGGAGGTATAATGTTGCCATCAGTAGTGATCACTCTAAACACTTTTGTAATCACAATTAGACTTGTCCAACTCTTTCTGAATCCTCTGCACTGTCCTCAGATTGACACACAGACACACCGAAATGTTCATATTGGAGCTTCCAGTGCAATTGTCAAGCATTACAGCATGCCGTTTCTGAATTCCTGGTGGTATGAATTGCGTCATGATGCTCTTTTCTCGCACAGTGCTCAACTGACCTTACTATACTGTGAAATCAACAAAATCATAAACATGCATGTGTGAAATTAAAAATATAAAATGGCGACAATTTACCCATCGCGCCCTGTATATATACATTATTATTCAAAATAATTTAAATACTAATTCACACATGCACACACACACACACACACACTTAATAAATTTCAAATCTTCCATCTACCTAAGATATGTCGATGACATCCTTATCTTAGTGAAGAATATGGATGAAATATATCAACTCCAAAAACAATTCCTAAATAATTCTATCCTTAAATTTACATACGAACTTAATAATAGCAATAAAATTCCTTTTCTAGATATATTGGTAAACAATTCACTATCTCCCCCATAAAAAAAACCTACTAGCATAAATTTGTGCACTCTTAACTGTGTCCAAATTACTATAAAATAGCAATTATAAAATCCTAATAAACTGTGCAAAAATGAACTCCTCTACAAAACAGATTTTCTACAGTGAACTTAAAAATATGAAGTAAACTCTTATTAATAACTTCCCTAATTATATTGTCGATGAACAAATGAGATAGAAATTTTAATATAACACAAATAGAATTATAATACTTCCTCAATCCTAAACATATTAATCTTTTATATTGCAATCAAATACATTCTAATTATAAACAGGACGAAAAATATCCTAAAAAAAACTAGTAAATACTAATATATCCACCACAGATCCTAGTTAAAAAAAAAAAAAAAAAAATCATATGCTATACTTAATTCAATATGTCCAATTTAATCATTTGTAATGACTACTTCTCAACAATTAATGTGTTGCAGAAAACCAACATTATATATAAATTTAAATATCCCTTGGGAGATTGTATCTCCAACAGAAAAAAAAAATGTTCGTACCACCACAACTACATTGTCTAGAAGGTTGTTTTCATTTGAATGATGCATTTAACATCTCAACATTTACGACAGCATGCCTATCCACATTTGCAATTTAGAAAAATTCTTGTTTTTCATGAAAATAAGACATAGCTTAAAAAAAAATTTTAGTTTATCTATATTAAATAAAATTGAAACCAACCCTTAATAAAAATTATGAATAATGCAAAAATGTTTACAGTAGATAGTTTAAAATATCTAGGTTATAACTAATAGCTTTAAATAGATTTAAAAAAAATAGTTAAGCATTTTAATAACTTAGTTACTCCTCTTGACATTACTGCACATGTATGCTTACATCATAAAATTTAAAAATTGTACAGTACATAAGTTTAGTGTTTCCACTTCACAAGAAAAAAAATTTTTCAGATGAACACAGCAATTTTGTCTTAGTAAAACAAATCTCTGAAGATGACATTGTGCTTATGTCAAAAGTACTTGTGAATAAAATTTATTTACATCAACATGGTAAGTTTATTTCTTCCTTTAATAAGGATATTAAGAAACTCATCTGTAAATATGTGTGAATCCTAAGACAAAACTTGTCTAAATTATTTAATGAGAAATGTCTTAAGGAAAACATGCTGCCAAAATATACACTATATAAAAATATATAATAAAATCTACTCAATTTTGCTTCTTAGGCATCAAATTGTATCACCTCATGTCCATGAACTTGACTGAATATTCATGAGCACTCCTTTTTCAAAAAACTTTGAAAAACCAATAACATTTTTGCTCTTGTATATAATGTCCCACATAAAATCCTGGGTAAAGTATCTCAAAGTATGAAACATGTCACCTAAGATTGGTTTTCCTTTTTCTTTATTCATATTGTCCTTTTACAGATATACTCTATCTGAATTTTTACACACACACGTTTTATATATATATATATATATATATATAAAAACACTAAGTTCTCTCCTTTCTTAAACTCTTTTTACTTGCAATGAGCTTAATAACCAGTTTCAAACTTTTTGCTTTAAAGATTCAAGATATTTTATTTTTTTAAATTTTAGGTGTAATGTAAATGTTTATTTTTATTATTGTTTCTACATAAAAATGAAAGGCACAAATGGAAATTTTAAGCATTCTATTTTTTTTTTGTTTGTTTTTATTCAAGTTTATCATCTTGCTAAGATTCTTGAAAAAAATGTATAAAAGTGAAAATAGGAAAATTAAATGGAAGGTACACAAAGCTTATAAAAGGCTTTGGGATGTCTACCAAAAAGACAGTGTTGCTGCTGTCACTTTTATCAAGATCTTAAAAAAAAAAGTAAGGTGTAAAAAGTAATAATTTTATCCATCAGCTAATTATCAAATGATGTAACTTTGAAAAGCATGGCTATAGGTAATCTACTTCCAATTAACAAATAAACTGTCAACCAGCTTAAAAATCTGTTATTTGTCAGGTTTTGATGGTAATATAGATAAGCTTTAATTTAAAAAAATACCCATTTTTAAAAAAAAAATTTTTAAAAATGTGCAAGCCTTTTTTTTTATTTTTAAATTACTCAACTTTTGCAGTAAAAATCAATGTTAAAATTGCTTTAATGATAGTGCAGTAGATCAATTTATAAGTTTTAATATCTGGTTACAAAAAGTAACTATAGCTAGTCAGGAAAACTTTTGCAAACAAATTTTAATATTACACATATGTTTTATAATTATTTAAGAAATGAAATAACAAAGATGTGAACTGAATTTAACATTGCTTGACAGTAAAATGGTTGTTTGGGGCCTGAAAGATGAAATACTCTCTCCAACTGTTTTAGGTTATGATGTACAGGTTGTAGTGGAAATGGACGGTATGGATTACCACAACAGAAACATAGTTGGTTGCATTCAATTTGATGCTAGAATTAGCACTAGCATGCTCTGATACAGGAAGGAAAATATATGAATCTGTAAAAGTGTACCATGTTCATAGCACATGCAAACAAGCAGATAATTTTATCTTTAATATGCAAACAATCCTTACCAAAAAAGTGTTTTGCAACCAGAGATGCACATGTACGCAAGATATTTATCATATAAAACAAAAAGATTCACCAAGGAAGTGGGGAAAATATGCAGTGGTATCAAGCAGGAAAGAAAAGTTTGCAGAATTCATGAGACCTTGTAGTAGTCACCATTGTGGACAGATTGAAGAATTGGGTCCACTAGTTAGTGAAACAAGTGTTAACTGGCTTAACAGTTTGGGATTGAAGAGCTTCATTGAACATCTGAGAGTTTGCTGAACTTCAACTGCACGGTTGACATGAAACTGGTTATCAAGAACCCTTGGCTGTATTCCAGGTACTCAAGTGGCCTTTATACTCACCAGATTTAGACCTCATTGAGCACGTATAGAATATGTTGGAGACCTGGAATGTACCTGGATGGATATACAAAATTATGTAATTCATATTATCTTTTTTTTTTTTTTTTTTCTTTTTTTTTTTTTTTTTTGTTTCTTAAGCTAAATAGCATTTATATATTTTTGAAATTTTATTTACACAAATTGATTTCTCTATATTTATCATTTGTTTTCATATGTATGAGAACCTCGACAATAATAAGCTGGATCAATTCATAAGTTTTTAAGATAATAATCTATATAATATTAGAATTAGATTGTTGTATATAATAACCTGTAAGGATCTGAAATGTTGCATTATAAGGTATGGAATGATATCACTTAAAATTTGCTAAATTAAAAAATGCAAAAAAAATTCTGTGAAAATTAATGAGGTCTTCATTGGTTCTCAACTGGTGGGAAGCTCCTCCTTCTCCACAAGGGAACTGAAATGGTTCATCAGGTATTGTATTAAGGTATTTCTAAATGTACTAACTCAAAGAATATTAAAAATAAGACAATTTGCTATTGAATTATAATTGTGAAGTTTTTGTTTGTACTGAACTGGGCGGGGGGGGGAATGATTTTTTAATAATTACTATTTTTAATTGTTTTAGAAAAAATTGGAGCAAGAGAGGTGGGAGGCTGAAAATGAATCTGAAGATGATGAAGAAGAGGTGGAACCCAGGAAAAAATATGTCCCTCCCCAGTCAAAATGTTATGTTCCAAATGCTGAGATAAAGAGTTACCAGCGTGAATCTATTCTACGACAGACATCAAGGGAAAAAGAACGAGAGGTAGTTGCACCTGCACCTGCACCTGCTCAAATAGAAGAAGAAAGCGAAGTGGTAATGCTTGTAGTCTCTTCACTTTCCTTTGTTTGTAGACTGTGTATGCATTGCATGTATTTGGGTAGTGTTTTTTTTTTTTTTTTTTTTTTTTTTTTTTTTTTTTTGTGATTAATATAAAATTATTAATATAATTTATTACTTAGCTGATTGATGTTATAGTCAGCACTCTGACTAGAGTTTTGTAGGTGAACCTTTTTTTTGTAATCCTTCAATTCACTCGTCAGGAAGTATCAGCAATTGTCTGCTGATTTTTGTCATTTTCATATTAATTTTCTTGTGTGTGTACACCTGTATGTTTGTGTAGAATGTCATAGTTATTTATTCTTTTCATAATTTCCTTGTCTCTTTATACTCTTTTATTATTTTTCCTTTTTTTTTTTTTTGTTTGTCACTTTTGGCTCTGAATGCCAAAGATAATATATAAATATCCTGTATTTTTGCTTTTAAAAGCTTTTATAACATTCTGCATATAGTATCTTTCAATGATTTTAGCTCTTCTAAAAGTTTTAGTATTGGTGGCTAGTTTCTCATTTTAAAGCATTGTAATGGTCATCTACTTTTGAGCCTTATTTTAAGGAGCAAGTTATCACTTCAAAATGTTTAAACCAATCTTTGGACAGTACAAGTATTGTTTCATCCCTTTATAATTTCCAAATCTGTAAGTAGCTTAGATGCCTAGTTTAAAATAATGCCTCAAATTTGTTGGAACCCCAGTCATTGTATCAGCCATTATAACATCAAAAATTAAACAGTAGAGCTGTATTAACATTGGTGAGGGGTGTGTGTCTGTATGCAAAGTGTCCATAAATTATTGGTACAATTTAAAAGAAATTCCTTAAAAAAAAAAAAAAAAATTCTATAGGGTTTATTAGTAAATATAGGTAAACAGTTTTCTTTAAACACTTCCACATGGGCTCCATTGGTTGCATGCTACACATGTAGACAATGATTAATTTTTAATCGCGTGTTGAAGTACCTCTTCATCAATGGTTCATATAGCTTGGTATGTTCTTTTCTAGAAATCATTGAGGATTTGAACTTAGTATGATAGACTTTGTTTTTAATGTAGCCCCATAAGATATCTGTGGGGGTTACATCTGGTGACCTGGGTAGCCAGGAAACTATACCACCTCATCCAGTTCACTGGTTTGGAAATGTTTGAGAAACTCATGAACAACCAGCATTCAATGATGGTGTACTATCCTGTTGCAAAATAACTGTTGATTGCAAGTGGTGTGATGGCAGTAAAATAAATATTTGTAAAAGAACAAGGTAGGTGTTAGAAATAAGTTTCTTCTGCAAAGAAAAATGAGCCAATCACTTGATCAAACATGAGGCCAAACAAAACCTTGACTCTTGAAATGTTATTCTCCAGTTCTCTTATTTTATGTGGGTTTTCTGAACCTCAGATCCTATTGTTTTGCTTATCTTTCCAGATACATGAAATGTTGCTTCCTCGTTAAAACAAATCTTATTTATTGAGCTTTAATTAAAATATTCTTTTAAATTGTAATAGAATTATTTTGCTTCATTTTGCTCTAAGATATTTAAACACTTTAATATTCATATGTTATAATAAAATGTTTACATATAAAATTCCCAGTGTGTAGAAATAGCCTCTAATTCAGAATATTAGAGATCTCTTCATATTTCTGGTTACCATCATTTAGTCTCATCCCTAGTAAAGTAATAAGAGAAAAGAACAGTACTGATTTAATAGTTTAGTTTAATCTAATTCTTTATGCAAGCATTAACAAGATGTCATATTTGGAAATGTGTAACTACGAGGTAGACATAAAAAAGACTTGAAAAGAATTTGGTGACTGATTTGATTGGTGCGGTTGGATGGATGTCTGGTGTCATATAAATGGATAGTAAATGATTTTAATGAAGACTGGCTGAAGTAAAGTTTATATAAAAGAATTTCTTTAAAAATATTGAATCAAGTATGTAATTTTTAATGTATACATTGTATGTGCATGTATGCACTATATATATATATATATATATATATATAGATGTGTTTGCATGTGTTTGAAATTATGTATTTTTTTTCTTTAAATTCTACTTAGATGAAAAAATGTATAAATACATATAAAAAATATACATCCTTCATAACTCGAATTATAAAATTACAATAGAATGAGTTATATATATATATATATATATATATATATATATAAACATTAAATGAAATCTGATGGGGAAAAAAAATTTTTGTGATTCATTTTGCCCTTTAGGACTTGATTGGACTAAAGTGATGTTTACATTGATGTGTCTACACATGGCATGAAGGAGAGCTGACACAGAATTTTAAGTTTAAAATTTATTTTATTTAAAAATAAAAATTGTTTTGGATATATAGTTTAATTGATTTCCTTTAGTTTGATTTTTTTTTTTTTTTTTTTTTTTACCAATTTTGTTATATATCCCACATTATGATAATAGAAGATCTGCTAAGAAAGATAAAATGTTGCAAGAACCTGGCTGTAAGTTGACTGGATGATCTAGCAATTAAAGCACTTTCTATACATTTTAATCTTAGTAAATTACTACTCTTTTAATTAGTGTAGTATTTTTTTTAAAGCAAAATTATGGTCAGTAAGAAAAAGAAACTAAATGAAATCAGCTAGGCTATATACCCAAAATATACTTAAAAAAAAATATATGGGATTTTCAGCATCCCCCTCTACTTTGTGCACATGAGTAGTTGCATTAATGCAAACATCACATTAGTCTGACGAAGTCCTAATGGACAAAATGCGTTACATGAAAACTGTTTCTACTTTATAATTTTCCGAAAAATATCTCTTTCTGTATTAATGAAAATAAATATATACAAACACACAGGGTGTGGCAGAAATACTTCTAACATACCTCCCACATAATGGTAAGACATTAGCTAGATGAAGACACCATTGCCACTAATATCTTACCATTATGTGGAAGCTATTTTTTCCTCACTGTGTGTGTGTATATATATATATATATATATATATATATATGCACACAGAGGGTGATTGAAAAGTAACACCATATTTTATGTATGAGGGACTCTTCTGTTTAACTATCCTTTTTACAAAAAAGGAGAGTTGATAATACATAAAATAGTGAGTTACTTTTCAGTCACCCTTTATATAAGAGATAAATGGAGTGCCTCCTCAAATATGAGTATCCAGTAAGAATAACATTTAAAGTGATATATATAATGATAAAATATAGTTTTAAGATGTGCTATATTTATGGGTTAAAGTGCTCAATATTAGGAATAGAACATATGTGAATATAAAAGTGGACATTGATGCCAACACCCAGAGGTGACAGTCTGTTTCATGCTTAAATACACTCATCTGATTGCTCCAGCTATGTTTAATTATATATATATATATATATATATATATAAACTAGTAAATTACTGGCAGCTAATGTGCTCAATATTAAAAACTGATCAACAGAAATTAACAGATAAAAGTTTGAATGACTTATCTATTTGACTTCAAGTTTCACAGAAACACTGTCCTGCTTGTCAGGATATGATAAATCTCTAGAATTATCGTACCCTGTGAAACTTAGCTGAAGTTTTAGTTATCTATTAATATTGTGTATGTGTGTGTGTTTATTTGTAGTATATTTTCTAAATTTTTGAATAAAAAATAAATATATAATTTAGGTTCAGATCATTTAGTACTTTCTCTTTTAGAATTGCTCATGAATAGACATCAATGCTTTATTTAGATCTTTGAGACAATTTACTGCAGCAATTTGAATTTGAAAATTTAAAAAACCTTTTGTTTTAGGAACAGATTTAATATGCATATTACACATTTGCATTTAGGTTTATCTATTTAATGCAATGTATTCTACATTTCAAAGTATTTATGTATTTTACCATAGTTGTATTTAATACCTTACCATCCCACTTCAAATATATGCTGTTACCAGTTCTTTCTACTGTAGTATTTTAAAACTGGCAAAATACACTCCAGTGTCTTTACCTTAAAACCTTTTTATATCATGTCCCTTCAGGGCATAGTTGATGATGGCTCTCTGCAGATCCTCTTTCTTTATCTGTGAATTGCTATGCATTCTTGGGAAAGATAATTGAGTGGTTTCCCATTGCCATCTCTGTAGTTTGGAATTAATTTTTACAATGATTTCCATATAAAGATAAAGAACTGTCTACCCTGCTATTTAAGCTGGAGGTGGGAAAAAGAGATGAAGTTATGTCCTACACAAGGTCATTTGTAGGAAAATGACCAGGTAATTAAGATTAATAAATTTAAAAATTTGGGTTGACTTAAACATAGGAACAATTGAGTTCTTAATAATTGTAGTTATCCTAAATCTGATCTTATAATCAAAAGGAAATGTTATAATAAATAATCAGCTATAAAGGCATTATGTATTTCATATTTAAATGATGCATTATTCTTAAGTGTTTGAAATCTATCAAAATGGTTATAGATTTTGGAGGCTTTGTATTACAGGTGAGTATTGATTATAAGTGTTATATCATTGTATAATCACAAAGGGTTATTTCAATTCTATGCTTTACTAGATTTTATTTGATCAATTTTATACATGTGTTACTCCCAAAAGTCCCTCTCCTCAAAATGTTATACAAACAAGGACAGTGATTTTGATCACAGCAATAAATATTTTAACAATTCTTCTATTACTAACTTATACATGTGAAATACTTAGGTTAATATTATAAATTGCATGACTTGTGATTTCCCAATTTGTGTTGCCCTATTAATACTGTTATTTGATAGCATGTAAGATGCATATGACTGCTACCCATTGCATCTATATGCATTTCAGGAATAAATATTGGTTATATATTCTAATTACAAGCTTAGAGAATCCAGATTTTTTTTTTTTTTTTTTTCATTACTAAAAAATGTTTAGTTATTAAAACAGTACATTCTCTTCTGTCAACTTGTGTATATAATTGTATATAATCTATATGCATTTCAGGAATAAATATTGGTTATATATTCTAATTACAAGCTTAGAGAATGCAGAATTTTTTTTTTTTTTTTTTTTTTTCATTACTAAAAAATGTTTAGTTATTAAAACAGTACATTCTCTTCTGTCAACTTGTGTATATAATTGTTTTAAAGTCAAAAAGGTAGTGATTTTATTAGTTGACTACACATCATAAAAGATCTTTCTCTTTATTTAGATTTGGATTATTGTCCTTATGTTTGTCATTATGACATTTTGGCTGTTGTGCCCTCCAGTCATCATCAGGTGTATATCAATTCAAGTAATCTATAGGGAATTCTGAACTGCTCTTTATTTAATTCCACTGCCCCTGTCTAGGGATATCTTGTCTAGTTCTTATTTTTAGTACAGCTTGGTTATTGCTCGCCCTGTTTCCACTGAGTCAATTATGCACTGCCCAGCCCAGGGATTGAACTCACAATTGCTATGTCATCAAACTCACAAACCATTTCTTTAATCCATTAGGCTATTGTTCCATAGCCTAAAGATAAGATTTTTCTCAATGAAAATTTAAAATCTTTGAAAGTAAAGTTCAGTGTTAATTTTAGATAACAGTAAAAGCATCTGGGTTGAATATAATAAAAAATCTGAATTGTATATCTTTATGCAATGCTTATAGTTCAGTCTAGTTTATTGGATTAGTAAATCTATTTGTATTGGATTAGTAAATCAATTATTTGGGCTGATGACTTTGTTTTTAGTTTTGAAGTTGTTTTTTTTTAGTGTTGGATAAAACATTAGTAAGATAAGTTGGCCTTGTGTTTTGGCTGTAGTTTCATCATACTAATTTCAGTTGGGGAATTAATGCAGAGAGCTCCACTTTTTGATGCAAAAGCTAAGCATAGACTGTGAGGAAATAGAACAAAATAAACAGAGAAGAGAGGCAAGATTATTATTTTAACTTGGCAAAATAAAATTATTTTTGACTATTTCTTTTTCTAAGGCTGCTTTATGGAGTTGAACAGAACAACTTGATTTGAGAGTTTAAATGAGAGGAGGGCCTTTAAAAATAGAATCAAGTCAAATATATTAAGCTTACAATAAAGTAAGGAAAATGAATTTCATGATATTGCTATTTTGTTTTATTTTTATAACCTAACATTGTCTGAAATGAAAACTGGTTAAAATTGTTGATTTGCATCCATATATTATCCTACATCTTCACTGTAAAGTAGGAATTATGATCAGATTTGCAAGAAACAATAGAACTGTCATTAGCTTTAAGCTAAAATTCTTAACCTGATTTTAATCTTGCATGCCGACTTGTATAGCTAGTAACTACTAATAAACTACTAGTTAGCAAAGCTTTTCCTCTATATAGCTGTCTGCTTGGAATTACTGCTGCATTGAAATAACCAGCCATTACATGTTAATGGTTTGTGAATGCTGTGCAATCGATATGATTGATTGTAATCAGTTATGCTAAAAGTCTGGTTGGTCTCTGTTTCAAGTCAAAACCCCCAAAAGCAGAGCAAGAATCTGAATCGGCATCAGAGGAGGTGGCCAAATCGCAGCAAGATGATGATGCAGCAAAAAAGGAAATTGTGGTAATATTAACTTAATTGTCCTTAATTTTAATATATTTTTTTATTTTTTTTTTTTTAAAGTTTTCTTTTGCTTATTTATATATGCATCCAATCATAGATACCTTTTATATCGGGTATCATTGTTAAAGGTTTGCTGGTGTTTTTTTTTTTTATGTTTGAGCATCAAATGAATAATGTAAAACTTGTAAAATAGAAAATGTATGAATAATCATATTGGGGATTATTTGTTCAATTTGTTAGTCAGGTTTTTTTTCTTTCTTTAACAACTATCTATATAGAAAAACTAAGAGATGGGTTCATTATTGGTGGTCAATCTTAATAACATAAGATATGCAGACGACACAGTGTTGATAGGAGAAACAAGAACTCCTACAAAATATAGTCAAGGAAAGTGAGAAGAAAGGACTAAACATCAATTGTAAGAAAAAAGAATAAATGGTTATCAACAAAAAAAAACAGCCCAAGTTGTGAACCCTGAATTGAAGACACCAAAATCAAGCAAGTACAAAAATGTAAATATTAGGTTGGTGCAAAAATAATATCATTTTTGACATTAAAAAATGTCAAAAAACGATATTATTTTTGCACCAACCTAATACAAGGCAGCCAAAAAATACCTTGCAGTTTTTTATTTATTAAAAATAAAAAAGCAAATTTGACATACCATTAGTTCTGAAAGTAATCTATCGGCATCTAGAACTATTTACCAATGTTCTTTCAGCAGCACAATGCCCAGGTGGTAAAAAATCAGGTGTCTTGGACACAAAGAAATCTGTCTGCCACATTTATGTAATATTGGTTTTCCTATATGGCAGTGAATGTTGAACAATCTCCTCAAAAATGAAGAAGACACTTGAGACAACACTTGTTTCTACAGAAGGATGCTGAGAATACCATGAACTGAACCTGTGAGTAACAATGAAATTTTAAGGAAAATTGAAACAAAAAGGACATTTAGAATCAGAAAGAAGTTGTTCAGAGACTGGAAGAAGTGGTAATCTGTTGCTGGAAGGTCCAAGGAGTAAGGTGAGTAAAACATTGTTGTATGTTATCCCTGGTCACCTGTACCACACAAGGCCTGGCATTAACATGGAGGAATAGTAAACTCTTCTGATTAACTAATGCAGGCTCCTTCTGCTTCATTGTCTGTTACACATGTTCCAACTGCTGCCAGTACAAGTACAGTGATGGCTTGGTCTGTTGGTAGCAGCTCATAATGCATCACTTGTTGACTAAAGATATATACAGATACAGAGCATGATCTTATGTGGGTGTAGAGGTGGTTGTATGAGGCACAGGGTCCTGTGGAGACAGCCAATGTCTGGCATGCTTGGTAGTGTCATACAGGACCCACTTTTCATCACTGGTGAACACTGTATCAAATATAGATATGTTGCAGTACTGAGAAAGCAACAAGAAACAGGCTCAATTGTTATTGCTAGTTGACTTCTGACAATATGTGGAGTGCCCACATGCTCAACTTGTACAGCTTCCCTATGCAGTATAGGGGAAGTTTGTTTCATCAGAAACCTAGAAGCATTTAGCAAGCTCACTACAGGTTTGGCTGTTGTCTTCCTCAACAGCCACCTTCAGGGCCTCATCCAGGACCTGTGGCTGGCCACTGTGGGAGTTCATCACAAAGGATCAGGTCTCCTGACCTGAACTTCTGGAACCAATGTGTGGTAGTGTGTTTTCTAATAAATAAAAAAAACTGCAAGGTATTTTTTGGCTACCTTGTATTTACATTTTTGTACTTGCTTGATTTTGGTGTCTCCAATTCAGGGTTGATAACAAGGGCTTGAGGTATTTGACTTGTTGCAGACAAAGCCACCTTAGACATAAAGCAGAGAACACTGAACAAGCTGCTTTGACAACAATGCTGCTCTAGCTATGACTGTGTGTGCAATGCACCTGCATTGATCAAGAGAAATGCCTCCACCCCGTGAGGCACTCATTTGTGTATCGGTGATTATTTCTTCTCACAAAATGTAAAAAAAACGGCAAGATTTTTTATTTTTTTTTTGTTAACCTTATGTCTAGGTAGTGTTTAACATAGGATAGAAAATGACACAGAAATCTGAAGGTTCATTGGAATAGTGAAGGATGTCTTCTAAAAGCTAAGCAAAGTATTAAGAAATAGGAAAATTTTGTTAGAAACATGTAAAAGAATATTGAACAGTTATGTAATTTATGTAATATTGGTTCTCCTATATGGCAGTGAATGCTGAACAATCTCCTCAAAAATGAAGACACTTGAGGTAACAATTGTTTCTACAGAAGGATGCTGAGAATACCATGAACTGAACCTGTGAGTAACAATGAAATTTTAAGGAAAATAGGGATAAAAAGGACATTTAGAATCAGAAAGAGATAACTGAAATTTCTAGGGCACATAATGAGGAAAGAGTACTTGGAGAATTTGAAGGCAAGAAGAATGGAGGAAAATGGTGAATAACCTACCTTAAGAGCTATAAAGGACAGGACATTGTGGCAAGACATGATTACCTACATCCTGAATATGCACGGCACATAGAAATTTGTTAGCACATTGAACATGAATAACAATAAATGAAATCTGGGGGTTCTATTTTAGAAATCTTTAGGCATGTCTTACTAACTTTTTAGAATTATTCTATGTTTATATAACATATCCAGAGTAAAACCAAATTATGCATTCTTTTTTTTTTTTTTTTTTTTTTTTTACTTTCCCAACAACTTAAAGGTTTACATTTTGTTATTTAAATTTTATATTCTTCATAAAAATTTTGGCATTAAATTTATAGTGAAGTGTTGTGAGATTGTAACAATGGGAATCTTTTTTTAATGCAAGTTTTGCACATTGTTTGTATAAGATGTTTGTTTGAGGGAAAGATTTTTTAAGTAGTATTAAAATAATTTTACTTTTATTTTGCATGTTTACAGTGGGTTTAAGCTATGAAAAAAAATAAGTTTAGAAGATATTGCATAATTGTCCAAATACTGTTTTGGAACTGACTTAAAAACTTGAAGTCTATTTCTTGTAAGTCCTGAAATCGAAGAGAAAAGAAAAATATTTCAAAGCATATTATGTCAATGAAATAGTGCTTGATCCAATATTGTATAAGCATGTGATCAGTTATACTTCAAAACTTTTGGTGTTAAATATCTGCTTAAAATGTTACATTTAAAAACTTGGTTTACCTAACCAAATTTAATGTTTGACAAATGCAATAGCAATGACGATGAGGAACAAGTTATCTAACTTACAAAGTAATCTGTATTTTGATATACATTGATATTTTAAGCTGCTGTATATTTTATTTAATGAGTTAGTGTAATCATTTGGAATAGTATGCTTACTTTTCTTAGTTTTAATCTGTGACTTTTGAATACCTTGATGAAAGTTTGACCTCCTGTAACCTTTTTTTTTTTTTTTTTTTCTAACATGTCAGCCCTTTGTAATCTGCATTATTTCTTCTTTTAATATATATTTGAGTCTATGGTGATGAGTAAATATTGGTCGTTTATATTTGAGTCACTAACTTCATTTGGTGATGAGTAAATATTGGTCGTTTATATTTGAGTCACTAACTTCATTTGGTGATGAGTAAATATTGGTCGTTTATATTTGAGTCACTAACTTCATTTGGTGATGAGTAAATATTGGTCGTTTATATTTGAGTCACTAACTTCATTTGGTGATGAGTAAATATTGGTCGTTTATATTTGAGTCACTAACTTCATTCGGTGATGAGTAAATATTGGTCGTTTATATTTGAGTCACTAACTTCATTCGGTGATGAGTAAATATTGGTCGTTTATATTTGAGTCACTAACTTCATTCGGTGATGAGTAAATATTGGTCGTTTATATTTGAGTCACTAACTTCATTCGGTGATGAGTAAATATTGGTCGTTTATATTTGAGTCACTAACTTCATTCGGTGATGAGTAAATATTGGTCGTTTATATTTGAGTCACTAACTTCATTCGGTGATGAGTAAATATTGGTCGTTTATATTTGAGTCACTAACTTCATTCGGTGATGAGTAAATATTGGTCGTTTATATTTGAGTCACTAACTTCATTCGGTGATGAGTAAATATTGGTCGTTTATATTTGAGTCACTAACTTCATTCGGTGATGAGTAAATATTGGTCGTTTATATTTGAGTCACTAACTTCATTCGGTGATGAGTAAATATTGGTCGTTTATATTTGAGTCACTAACTTCATTCGGTGATGAGTAAATATTGGTCGTTTATATTTGAGTCACTAACTTCATTCGGTGATGAGTAAATATTGGTCGTTTATATTTGAGTCACTAACTTCATTCGGTGATGAGTAAATATTGGTCGTTTATATTTGAGTCACTAACTTCATTCGGTGATGAGTAAATATTGGTCGTTTATATTTGAGTCACTAACTTCATTCGGTGATGAGTAAATATTGGTCGTTTATATTTGAGTCACTAACTTCATTCGGTGATGAGTAAATATTGGTCGTTTATATTTGAGTCACTAACTTCATTCGGTGATGAGTAAATATTGGTCGTTTATATTTGAGTCACTAACTTCATTCGGTGATGAGTAAATATTGGTCGTTTATATTTGAGTCACTAACTTCATTCGGTGATGAGTAAATATTGGTCGTTTATATTTGAGTCACTAACTTCATTCGGTGATGAGTAAATATTGGTCGTTTATATTTAAGTATATAACGAGTAAGTAAATATTGGTTGTGTTTGTAAGCATTTACTATGTAGGTGGCTTTTTTGAAGGGGCATCCATTCAACATATTTAAGTCCTCACTGAAAAGGTAGCTTTATATGGAGATAATTTTTTTTTTTTTTTTTTAATTTAAAAGTTCTTTATTTCTTGTATATAACTGGAACAGTGAAAAAAAATAAGTAACGTATCTTGGAAATGTTAATCCAATAATTTGTTTACTAACAAAGCCAAATTATTACTTTTTTTTTTTTTTTTTTTTTTAAATTTGGTTTCAAGATATAACAGGAATTCTGTTACTGAGTTTCAGATGCTACTCATGATGTACAATTCTATATCTGGTTTACTTTTCACTTTTCAACATTGCTCCTTAACTTTGCTTACATAACTTGATATCAAGACATTGATTCCTTTTCTTGAATTAATGGCATGAATTGGAAATTTCTTTAAATGTCTCATTCACCTTGAGATAACCACAAGAAACCACTCTTCCAGTCTCTTTCCCCACAGATGTAACATTGCAAGTCTATTGTTACTATTGTCACTATTTCCATAGAAAATGTTCACATGATCTCCATTCTTCAGACCATTATAACTATGACAAGCCATGCCACTTCCATGGAATCAAATCACCTTTATTTCCTCCATATTCCAAATGTGATGAGAAAATTCCACTCGGACAACCAGAATGCACTCCTCTGTAAATGCTTCTCTGAATACTACAATCTTAACCTCTTCAAGTCGATTATTATCTATTCCCCTTATCCTCATAGACTTCACTTCTTACCATCTTTCATTTATATCACACAACTCATTCGTCATAACCATTTTAACAATAACCACTCTATCTTGAGTTGCTCTCAAGGCTTATAAGGCAAAATGACTATTAGAGAAGGTAGTCAATAAAAGCAAGAATGACCAATCATTATTTATAAGATGGAAATCATGGTTGTAAGCAAAAGTGATAATAATTCAAGATGTGAGGGGGGAGAAACTAGATTATCTGGGCAGTCTTCCCAAGAATTACTGCTCTGTGGGACACTCCTGGTAGGATGCTTTTTCTAATCACTATAATGTTGACCTCTTCAAGTTTAGGGTTAACTGTTATCTTTCCTATATAGCAACATAAACTCCACTTCTTGCCCTTTATGCTCATACAACACTACACAGTAACCGTCAACCTTGAGTGGCTCTTGGGCCTTGTATTGGGTGAACATTAGTATATAACAGATGACCAAAATGACACCTTGAAATGTGTGTAGAGAAAGATATTTTTCTTATTTGAATATTAAGCTTAAAAAATATTAGAAATGAATAAGGGTGGATTGCCACCCTATTATATGGTAATTAATGCTGTAATTTTTTTATCAGGAAATAGAATACAATAGACACAGCATGTGACTAATGAGGAAGTTTTAAGTAGAATAAGAATTACAAAGAAACCATGGAAATTTTTGCGATCGGTCAGTTATGTGCCATGCATGATACATGCTTAGGCGATCATGTCTTTCAATACATGACTGACGAGGCAGATTTTTTTTTCCTGCATTAAGTTTCCATTTCTTTCTGCAGTAGACCAATTGCCACCTAAGGCTATGGAAGCTGGTCTGTCCTGCTATTTACCCATAGCTGGGGGTGGGGGAGAAGAGGATTCATAACTTTCCCAAGGGTATTAGCATGTAGGTAAATGTAATGGATTTGACTAGAATTCGAACTCGGCTCTCTGATTCTTCAGTCTGAGCCACCATCCATTACTCCGTGTGTCCCCCAAAATTTTTGCGATAAGGTGGGTAATTTTGTTTTAAAGGCAAAACAAAATGAAAGAAGCAGGGAATGAGCTATTTGAACAAACAGAATGGAGAAACAGATACAATATTTCATAAAGGGGCCAGCATTGCTTGAGTAAGATAGAAAGCTGTGGAGAACCATGATCTCTTGAAGGAACCTGGTATATTGTGATACTTGTGAAGTCTTTATAGATTCATCATTAAGGTGCTATCATAGTAAATAGTAATGTTGAAATTAACTGTTTCCATACAGGAAACATTCAGTATTGACTAACACTTAGTATTACTGTCAATAGAAATTTTAAAAATCTTTTTCTTAAAGTAAGAAAATAAATAAATAGGTTTTTCAAGTCTGCTGTTATTAGTTTTTCTATTATCAATTGGAGTTTCCTTCTAAACATGTTGTTTTTGATAATGCAAAATGTTAATATCTTTATCATATTTTGTTTTAGTTATATTTGCTACATTTTTTATTGTTGCTGCCATTGGAAATGTTCAAATGATTCGATTTTTTTTTTTTTTTTCTTTGGTAAATGGCTTTTAGTGGGTTTTTTTTTTTATAGCACCTGAACAAGGATTGTCGTCATTAATACTCACCAGGGGACATAAAAAAAAACATGACTAGCAGAAGAAAGTTGCAAGTAACCTATTTGAAAATTTTGAGGAAATGGATATCAAATGGGCTTATAAATTGGCTAGTGACTTATGGTTTATTTCTGATTCATACTGTTTGCTTAATTGGTATAGAATTACAATGAGTTGGAAAAAAAAAAATGAAAGAAATAAGTGTAAAAAGTGGCAGGCATTTTGTGTTCACTGTTGCCTTTTCTGTTAATTTCCTGCATGTGGATTTGAAGTACTAACCATTTCCATTTATCTATTAGTATCATTCTTGATACTTACCAACTTTGAGCAACTATGGCTACACTTGACTAACCAACCATTAGCTAATAATGGTTCATGCCTGCTATTCAATCATTGTTGTAATCTGTAATCAGTCATGCTAAAAGTTGAGTTGGTCTTCGTTTCAAGTCTGAGAAACCAAAGGCAGAGAAAGAACATGAAACAGTGCCAGAAGATGTGATCAAATGTCAGAAAGATGAAGAAGCAGGCAAAACAGAAATTGTGGTAATATTGACTTGATTGTCCTCAATTTTATTACTTAACCTTTTTACACACACACACACACACACACACACACACACACACACACACACACACACACACACACACACACACACACACACACACACACACACACACACACACACACACACACACACACACACACACACACACACACACACACACACACACACACACACACACACACTCTCTCTCTCTCTCTCTCTATCTTGTGAAGGTTGCTAAGCTCTGTAAGTCTCACACTGAAGATGTTTTCTGATTTTTGTGAATTTGAATTATGCAATTTTAAGTTTTTATGCTCTCTCTCAATCCTCCTTGAAATATTATTTTAGAAAATCACTGAATAATGATATTTAAATTTTTTTTTTTTAAACTACAATATGATACAATTCACCTGTAAGGGTGAGAATGTTATGATTTTAATGTAATATTTGAAGATTAATCTTACCACCCAAAAATTAAGTTATCTTTCCTTTGGTATAAATTCCCTGTTAGCTATGCTTTGCATAAAAGTATAGCACTTTTGTTTGATTTTTCATGTATTTATTGGAAATTGACTTCTTTTTTTTTTTTTTTTTTTTTTTTTTTTTCTTCACACTTAAGCTTTATAAACCAATTCAACAAACTAATTTGTCCCACCTTGCAAAGTCACTATCACCATTTCTAAATTGTCATAAAAATGTAATGAAAACAAACTAACATGACTTGTTGGAATAATTATATTTTTATTATTATTCTAAAGTATATTTTGTGGATGTAGCAAGCTCTTTGTTTTGAATATTAGGAAGAAGCTCCATCTTTGCACTCGGGTTTTTGTCACTATAATTAATTTGCACCTCAGTTGATGGATGATCAGTAATAGATTCTTCTCTGATTGGTATTGAAATTTTTGTAATTTTCTCACATTTATTTATTTATTTTTTTTTTTTTTTGTTCCCTTGTATTTAGGAGAGTCCTCAGGATGTAACCAGCCCAGAATATGAAGCTGCAGAATCTGCTTCTCCTGGAGTGGAGGGAGAAAATCTTTCAGCTATTGCTTTATATGATTACGAAGCAGGTAAGTTTATTCCCCTTCCTCCTCTATACAAGAGCTAAAATTTCTTTGCTGCTTTTTCACACTTTCAAGTGTCTGATCTACTCGTAGTTTCATCAATTGGTGAAACGTTTGTTCTTAATGTAAGATTTGTTAGGTAAACTTTTCACTACTGAATTGTTTCTTTTAAATTTTCTGAAGCGTTGCCTGTGTGTTTTTTATTTTTTGATAAGTTTATTAATTTTTATTTCTTTTAAAATTTTTAGCTGATGATGATGAACTTTCATTCCAACCTGATGACATTATTACTGGAATTGACAGGGTATAAAATTTTTTTCTTTTATATTTATTTGTAAAAATAGATTCTAGGTTGACTGATAAGGAATAGTGTAATGCTTCACATGAACTCCTAAATGTTGATTTGATTGTTGTACTTACAAACTTCTTTAGATGTCCAATTGATGATCATTATTTACAGCCTTTAAGAAAGTAATTAAAATATCACTTGTACAGTTGATATTTCTGTAAAAGACTGTAAATTTTGAAATAATTTTAGAAATGCTGGAATGGAGTAGAAAAAATCTAAAAAAAAAAAAAAAAAAAAAAAAAAATTCTGAACTTTTCTCTATGGTACCTAGACTTAAGCACAGTACTTGATTGGCAGTAAGGTCTCATTTTACAGTTGAAATGGCTAGCTAAGTTCTATGCTAACAATTTCTTCTATTACAATCCTCATTTGTGGAACTTTGTTTCTAGTCAACTTTGATGTTCAAAATGATTGACATTGCATTTAAAGTTATCTTGTCTTAAACTTCTGTTCTTTTATTGTTCTCTTTCTTTAATAGTTTTTTTTCTTTCTTCTCTTATATTCTCTAACATTCAATAACTCTTTGTATCTTAGTGGCTATATTGCCTTGCTTAGGATGAAATGGATTTAAAAAAGCAAAAGCCTAAAATTCACTTCTGTCTAAATTTCTGGGATGAGGCTTTATTAGTTTGTAAATAATGTCCTGATTTTTGTAATGATATCTTTCAGTTGTTGTACCATCTAACCTTCTTCAGGTGTCTGTTGATGTGGGTAACATTCAGAACTTTAAAGTGGGACCCGATATATTATTGTGACTAATTTTTCAGTTATCACTAAAAAATAAATCTGAACATCTGGTAAGAGATTGAACTTTTAATTATGTCAGTAAATTTAGTAATGAAGAACAAACTGTGTAAGTGTTTTTCCAATGGAAGGATCTTGACACTAGAACTTAGCATCTTAATGTTCTTCTTGCTATCTCTGCTGCTTCAACCTTGCTAATTCTGCTTCACTTTCTTATGCATTTACTTAATATAAAAAAAAAAAATGAACCAGAAAATGTAATGTAGCTTCTGTGTGACTTTTCTTTAAATATTTTCATGGTAATTGTTCTGATGAGAATTTAATGTCTCAATTTTATGAATTTAAGTGCAGTACTAGATTGGCAGCTAGGTGTAATCATTTTATGGTTACATTTACCAATTTCAACTGTAAGTGGTATGGTAAAAGTTTTCTCACACTACTTGCTTTGTGTACCTCTCTTCTGGCTTCTTGCTTCCCAGCAATTTAAATGCAATGTCAATTGTTATTTTATCTTAAAAATCCCTCTTCTTTTACATTAAGAAAAAAAAAGCATTAGTCTTTCACACTCATTTAACTCTTGTCTTAGTGCCTATATTGCTTTGCTTAGTGGAATGGTTTAAAAAAAAAAAAAAAAAAATACTGAAGTGATTGTAGAGTTCACAATTACTATAAACTTAACAGTGGTTGGTCTGCTTTATTAATAAAAGTAAGATGTAATCATAAGTTTTAGTGGTCTCTTGCACTTCCTGCTTCTGGAGCTTTTTTTCCAGCTGAATTTGATCTTCAAAGATTTAAATGCAATACCCATTGTTATTTTCTGTCTTTAATTCTGTTCATTTTATTGTTCTCTCTTCTTTATATTTTCTCATATCCTTTCACACTTAGTCACCCCTTGCATCTTAGTGGCTTTATTGCTTTGTTTGGGGTGAAATTTTTTTTTTTTTTTTAAAACTTAATTTTAATGGTGGTCAATCAGATTGCAAATCCTTATCTAGAAATGTCATTCTTTTCTTTCAGATTGATGAAGGCTGGTGGAGAGGAGAATGCCATGGAAAGCTTGGTCTCTTTCCTGCAAACTATGTGGAACTAATTGAATCATAGGCAATAACACTGAAGTGGTTGAAAATTCTTTTAATCATTTTACTTTCTCTTTATGATGAAACAACCCACCCCATTGTAAAAAAGAAAAAAGTTTAAATCTTCTCTTAGAGCAAATAAGAAACTGATACATTTGGATTTTTTTTTAAATAGTCTGTAATCTTTCATTACTTTACATGGAGAAATGTTTCGTCTCTTTCACCTGCTTGCATCGACTCTATTGATGTTCTATCATTCTGACATAAGGTAGAACATTATGTCAATGATGTCTCAAACACTAGTATCAGCTGTCTGAGAATTATGTTAAACATTCAGGTATGTTAAATTTGAACTCAAGTGGTGAAATGATTTGTGAGTGTCAGGTAATCTAAAATTTATGGGACCATTAAAGAATAAATTAAAATAATTGAATATATTAATTTGATTCAAATGCTGAGTCCCTTTAATGACATTTGTTACTGACAGAACTTTGTTTGTTTTTTTTTTTTTTTTTTATTAAACCAAATCTACATTACTTGAAAAATTTTGAAGTCCCAGGACAAAAAAAAAAACCAAAAGGAAGTGGTTATAATACTCCAAACAAGTCAAGTACAAAATGTATGGAATCCTGCAATGAAAAAAAAAAAATTGTCTGACTTTGTAAACATCTGATACAGACAAGTTTAAAATCATGTTATAATGTAGATCCACGTTAAATATACTTGAGTTGCGCTATGACCAAGAAATATTCCACAAGGATTCCATCAAATATATTTTTATAGATATTTACTTTTAAAGTTTTTATAAAAGCAAAACAGAAAATAAATAAAAAAAAAAAAAAAAGTGATATTTCTTTCCTTCTGTTTTTGATAATTTTTACTTTGTCTATTGAATCTTTACCCAGCCTCTTTGTTTATTTAAAAGAACTGAAAACAAATGTAATAATGGACTTAGGTACATACTTCCAATTTTTTTTTTTAATTGATCTTCACATTCTATATAAGAAATTACCCACCACCTATTTCTTTTGTCTCGGCATAAACCCCCCCCCCTTTTTTTTTTTTGAGAATTGAATTATAAATAAATGGTAAAACTTTAAACTTTTGTTTTGCTGTTTGTACAAGGGTAAAAAGAATGAAAAAAAAATTCCTGTTTTTCTTTTGTCTATGGAAAAGGTAAGTAGAGAAATTGTTGCTGTTCATTAAAACAAACTAATATTCAGTTACATTTTCTTTGTATTAAATGTAATATATTGTTAAAGACAAATGTGACCAATTTTCTTTTCTTCTCTCTGGGATTCTTAATGTATTCCATTAAATACCAGTTACTTGTGAATGAACTGTGGTGAAAGTTTCACTGTAACCAAAGTGGAGAGGAATAGCTGCAAAATTCTTGGTTAAAGAAATAAATTGCATGTTATAAGTTTGCAAAGAGACCATAACTCAAGTTTAAACTGTACAATAAAGCTGACGTATTAACTAACCACTACATCAACACAAATCCATGTGATCCCCTCTGGTCACTAAGCCATGGGTGTTGGTGTGCTTGTAACTTGTTTTCACAAGTTGGGTGGAGGGGGAGGAAAAAAAAAAGTTTGCCAGTCACTAAAGTAGCTCATCCTGTTGTCATTGCTCAGTTGTGCATTGGTTTATGATTTTCTTTATAACAAGAAAAATCTGGTAGTATGTGAAAATAGATGGCTTAAGAAAATGGATTTTTTTTTTTTTTTTCTTTACATGAGAGAAAAAAATGGAAGGTGCTGGAGTAATTTTTGAATAATGGCTGTTGTAGTATACATAGTCCTATCTTAAAGCATATGGTGGGGAGGGATGCTAAATAAAAGTACATTCCTCTACTCGTATCCATTCAGAACAAAATATATTACAGGTATTTAAAATATTTTATTTTTACTTTTTGACCAACTTCATTTAATTTCTGTTCATTCTGTGATATTCACATCTTCACTTTGCAATTCTGTACAAAGGAAACAGAAATTTTATTCCAGACAATAACAAATACAATACATTTGTACTAGAATATATACAAAAAAAAAAAAATTCTTTACCATTCCTATTAAATCCATTGAAGATAAATTCTGAGTTGAGCCCCAAGAGAATTTATTTACAAGTTTTGATAGCATTTAAAAAAAAAAAACCAAAAAAAAAAAAATTTTTTTTTTTTTTCCTTAACACCGGGAATTGTAACAGTGAAGAAGAATTAAAGAAAGAAAAGTGATAATTAAATATGACAGTGGGAAAGAGAATTAAAGAAAGAAAAGAATAATTAAATATGACAGTGGGAAAGATTTGATGGCTGTTTTCTTAAATTAGATAGGGGAAGTCTTATTTGAAAAGCCAATGAGAAAATAAAATTAACTTTCCTTTGAATAAGGAACATATTTTCTTCCACTTACTCAAATATCCAATTCACAGAAGATCAAAAAAAAAAAAAAAAAAAAAATTTTTTTTCAGCAATTGTCTCCCTTGTACGATTAGTTACACTAAAGTTGTCTCCCTTTAGATGAAATTACACTACGGAATAGTTTGTTGAGCATTTTCACCTTTAAATTGCAATCGATCTGGTTTTAAGTAAATTTTTTTTTTACCTCCACTAAAAAAAATAAAATCAGTAAAAAGGATAAATAGCCCAACACTTTCATTCAAGTTTTAACAAGTCAAAGCAGCAGTGTCATATCTAGCAAATCAAAAAAAAAAAAAAATCATTAAGGTATAATAAATATTTTGTTCTAAATGGCTTTAACTGAAATGAGTTATCATTTAGCTAATGTCCTTATCTATAAACCTGTATGAATTGAGTTGTGGCATAAATCTGCACTAAAGTTTTATATATATATATATATATATACATACATACACATTAATAAAGACTTGCACATAAACTTTGAAAAAAAAAAAAAAAAAAAGTTTACAAAAATTATAAACTTCCATCTAATCAAATTTCTCTAGTCATTGACATGAGCTAAGCTTTTAGAAGCAATCATTTTATGATTATTTGTTTAAAGCTTAATTATTCCTTTCTTGTACATCTGAACTATTTACAGAAACTTAAAATATGGAAATCAAATATTGCTGTTTCAGCCTTACACATTATTCAGAAGTTTTCATACATGTTACCTAAGTAAAAGTATCTAAATTTTAGATACAATACAGTTTGGTTAAAGTGCAAATTTTTCAGAGACCACTGACAACTTAAGTATTATGAATAACTAACTTTTCTTAAATGATAAGACTAAATACAATGTTATAACAGGACAAATGTGCAAGTGATGGGACATGAAACTATCAATTTTAGATTCAGATTCAATACATATAGTTTCATTAAAGAAAAGCAAAATGAATATAGCAAATAATTACAATGAAGTTTGACAAAAATAAAACTTTCATTGCATAAACCTGAAAATAAAAATTAGACAAACTTTTTTTTTTTTTTTCAAAACTTGAAAAATTTGCCTAATAAAACTATTCTGCAACAAGAATTGCATTTACAAAATGGGAGCATCAACTTATATTCAAAAAAAAAAAAAAAAAAAATAAATAAACAAATAGTCAATTTATTAATTTTACAAAAGAATTTTCAGTTCTGTTTCTTTTTATCCTGTGACACTAGACTCACTGTGTTCAATTTCATAAAACCAACCTCAGACTAATTTCTCTAAAATTTAACAATTCTACATTTACTCACTATATTTCAAATTTTTTGTGAGTCAACTTTTTACATATTGATAATAGGCAAAATCACAACATATTTGAATTACTAATTCTAGAAATCTATAATTTATGAAATGTTACACTAAAACAATTTTTATATTAACCCCCACCCCCCAAGAGTTAAATTATATTTCTCTATCTTGTCTGCAGCTTGGTATGTTGACAAAAGGTATATTTGTTTTTTTTTATTAATGCATATAAGAAAATTGTCAATGTGACCCACAGATCATCACAAGATTAAGCAAATGAGCCTAATCACAATAGATTTAATGATTTTGAACTTTCCTGTAGTTATTACATTGTATATTTATTTTTTTTTTCTTATCACCATCTTAGCAAAGATCAAAATGTCAAATTAAACAGGACTGATAATGAGTAGGGAAATTTAAAAGGCTGTGACTTTTCATCATGCAGAAATCTTGAATATTAAGATGCTAAAAAATTACATGAAATTCTTTCAGTTGTCAGTGTTGACTTCATTTATGTTTCTTTACTGAGAAAAAAACAAAAAACTTCAATGAAGTGAAAGTGTTTTCTTTAATAAGTACCATGTGCATTTAGTTTCATTTTTTTTTTTTTTTTTACTGCAAATTATGTTATGACCACAAAAACAGGCCTTGTCAGTAAGTGGTTCAAGTAAAAAAAAAAAAAAAAAAAAAAAAAAAAACCTTGTTAAGTAAACATCCATTAGTAAACAAATACTAATGCAAAAAAAATTTTTTACTATATAATTTACAGCTGTTGGATGTATCATAAAATATTTGATGCTTGCATGGACCTACGGTTTGAACATTATATTCATGTCTACTGGACAACATGCCAAATAATTTGATCAATCTTAAGATTTTCTGGTTGAAAAGCAGAGGGCAGCAAAGTTAAGAATAAGTGTAGTTTTAATAATTAGTTTTTAAATCAACACCCATAATTATTGTCGTATCTGTTTTTGTATATTTTTTAATTCCTTCACAATGAAAGAACGACAATTTTGACATTCACTATTGTTGAAAATACACCAGACAAATTCAAATACTTAAAAAAGTTGTTCACTAAGTTTCTTTCATCAGATTCGTTATTTTAAGAAATTACAATGCAAAGTGACAAAAGATTGTCTACAAGAAAAAGATTCAAATACGCCCTTCTAGGTCTGAAAAAATTGGCAGTGTGATGTCTGGCGCCTTAACAAAGATGGCACTTGGGTCAAATGAATAAAAGTAAAGAATTTAAAAATATATATACATATAGTAGATCAAATTTATTTTACATCTAAATAACCTTTTTTTTTTTTCAAATTCAAGCAAAGACACAACCTTCAATAAAAAAAAATTCAGTTGGTGAACAAAGATGCTTTCAAATGCAGCATGCACTTGTTCATCAGGTAACAGTTTAACCATTTAGAAAAGAGCCTTTTATCCTCACTTAAAATCAATTTCTTTTTCACAAAAATGTTAAAAATGTCATCCCCTGACCAAGTAGAACATTGATATGATAAACCTAACATAAACAGACTTGTAGAAGTCTTCACAAAAAAAAAAAAAAAAAAATAAAAACATTAGCTTCTGCAGCTGAGTGATTAAAAAACAGGTTTTGAGATCTCAGTCTTTGCTTGAATGTGAATCCTTTTAGAGGCCATGTTAGTTGCTTCAATTTACAGGTTTACATAATGCACATTTAAGAAGAACCTGTGGCCTCTGGTAAAGTCTTATTCTGAACCATATTTACCAAAGACTTTGCAAATTTAGAAATTCTTCAAACTTCTTAAGATTTTTATATATATATATATATATATATATATATATAGCATAAGTGAGTACTTGACTGCTAAAATGAAAGTAACACACACTCTCCAGTCAGTATAAAAAAAAGAAGATAAGAGTGAACTCACATTTTCTTTACAAAAAGACAGCAGAACAGTCTTCAACAAAATTGAGAAATATATAGTAAAACTGAGAATGACATTTTTCTAAGATTTTAAACAAAATATTAAAAAGGAGTATTTCCCTTCCCCATTCTCAAGTCTTTAAATTAAGATTTATTTTTCTTATGAGAAACCATAGAAAGTCAAACTATGAGAAACAAAGCCATCTTGTTCTCCATATAAACATACTTTCCATGTACAAATACAGCTAAATGCAAATATTTGCATTTCATTTGATGTCATTCCGAGATTCTCCAACAGATGAAAACATCAAATAAGTATTATTGATTTTATAAGAAAAAGTGTCTTTAAAATGATATTAATAGCAGCTTTTCTTGTTTTTAATTTTTCAGGGCTTTTTTGACAGATAATCATAAAAAGGTATACTTTCAAATTTGATTTGAAGAAATTATTACTTGCTATTAAAAGCAAGCAAATGTAATAAAAAAACAAAAAAAAACAACCCAGCTAAAATAAACCTTTCAAAACTTATACATTACAGCTTTTGGAAAAACAAAAGCATAAACCCTTCTTTTTTCTTGCTAGGATGAAGTTCTACATATTTATTGAAAAAATTCAACTGAATAAATAAATCTTGGCAAACCACCATTTGGCACTTTAGAATTAGAGAAATAAAAAAAGGTTTTAAAGATTGCCATGTGTCAAAAAGGAAATTCTTTTTTCAAAATGTGCGTGTTTTAAGATTGGAACATGCAAAAGCAGAAGATAATTTTTGTTCCTACAAAAGTTTTTCTCCAAGGCTTAATTAAAGAGTGAGAGATGAGGTGTGCCTCTTTTTTTATCTGATTTCATATGTTCAGACTAAAAATTGTTGAGGCTGCAGAAAAATGTCATCTTACAATTTTCCATTTATGCAAATTAAACATTTCATTTGTATTTCTCAACTAAATTTTCTGAATAATTTCTTCAATTTATTTATTTATTTTTTTTTTTTTTGTATTAGTATGTTAATAATTTTATATGATTTTAGTTTATAAAAGCCCCAAAATGAAAATCATTACATGAACTGTCAAATTTCTGTGAATGCGAATAGCTACATGCATTGACAGCAATTTGAATCTGGATTTAATTTTACCATTGGTTATGCATGCAAATAAGAAATAAAAAAAACAAAAAAACTAAGCCTTTATCCTTTTAAAAATTTGCTTCAAATGTATTTATAAACTTTACAATAAGATATTAGGAAAAAATTGAGGGATGAAAAAGAAAATTAAGCTGAAACAAAAAAAAATTTTTCCAGGGTAACCAGGATTTTATTAATGGATATAACCATATATGTAATTAGTATCCTGGAATAAATTCATGGTCACACTGATCATGGTAAATGTAAAGAGATATAAAAATTTATTATTCCAGAGTTTCCCACCTAAACAGCATTTGTCTGGACAAATGAACAACTTCAACTCGGCTGTAAAACAATTATCCTGTTTAGCTTTACAAGAATGTTCATGAACAAGATAGAAACAATCACACCCTTAAGTTTTTTTTTTTTTTTTTTTTTTTTTTTTGGAGTATTTTAAAAAAATGTTTCTGAAACTCATTAGAAAGTTAAAAACCTAGCAAGAGTTAAAAAATAATTGTTGGGATTTGTTCATTTTAATGATTATATATAATCTTTCATTTATTTATCAACATTATGCTCTTTCATTGAGTGGTTAAACTCATTATTCCCACTATTTGCAAGTCACTTTAATTGGTCAAAAGGCCAAATACATTTCAGGCATGCCAAATAATATTAGAAAAGATCTTTAGAATTGTTTCATTTAAATTTTTTTTTTTATATATATATATATATATATCTTGGTGCCTTTTCTTAACTTGTGGAGACTGCTTAGCAATACTGTTATCATCACCACTGCTGCTGCTTGCAGCAATTGGTGTCATCCATATTATCACCTTGTGAACAATTCATCACTGTGATTAAGAAGAATTAGGGTAAAACTGTTGACTGCTGTTATCAGGTTCAATGACACCTGACCCTTTGACCAAATCAAGTTTGGTCCAAAGACTACTGCAAGATTTTGAGCATCCATTTTGTTTTTGTCCGAGTTGGCAATCACCTACAAAAACAATATTGAGACAGAAATCAGGAAACCTGGATAAATGAGAAAAGTGAAACAAGAGGAAAATGTATTTCAAATAATAATAATAATAATATTTGGATACCACTGACAATTAGCTGACCAACCCCCTAAAACTTTTTTTTTGGGGGGGGGAATGCTGTCATGTTACTTTTCTTTGTGGCTGCCATGCTGTGTAATTTAATAATTGAGCATTTGGGCAGCAACCGCTCTTTTATACAAGTTTCATTAAAAAAAAAAAAAAAAAAAAAAAAAAAAAAAAAAAAAGACTGACCCACTTTATAAAAAGGTTTTTTGTTTTTTTTTAATGTTGTGTTTCTACTTTCTTTGTTGGCTTTTACAAGGTAGGTCAGTTGTTTTTACTGAAACTTGTCATTGCTGGCCAAATACACACATACAAACACTTTAAAAATAAGCTTTCTTTTTCAGTTTTCACCTTTCTTAAATATTAGAAAGTAGTACTTATAAAGCCTGATGAAAACAGGAGACTAAGAAAGTATCAATCCTGAAATAAACCCTAACTTGGGCACTGTCAACCTTCCCTAATTAACTGCTTCCTCATATTCTTAATTAGTGCTATTCTTCTAATACATCTAAAACAACATTTTATGTTAATTGTAGTATTACATTTACAGAAGGTATCAACTGTTGCAAAAATTAGTCATGACACCAAACATACCATAAAACTGGTTGCAAGATAATAGATTTCCATACTTGTTTCTCTAGTAAATTCTGGCAGACAGGCTTCTTTACTTAAACTATTCCTTACCTCGTCTTTGGACTCTTGTTGCATTTTGCAAGAATGTCTTCTTGGCACCTTCGATCATTTAGCAGTGTCTGCAGATATTTCTTTCCACTTGTCTAATAGGCAAGAACCCCCTATTCACAAAACACCATTTTCTTACCAATGCTTTGATTGGGACTCATTTAGTGATTTCATTCATGATGCTCCTTTGAGTAAAATCCAGAATCTTCCAATTATATATTGTGCTATCAAGGTTTTTTTTCCTGGATGAAAGCTGGTATTAATGCTTTCAAGTCATCACAGAAGTACCAAGTAAAACCACTCTCCTCTCAATTCACATCTGCCTGTTCAGCTGCTATAGCCTGCAGCAATCAATTCTTGCTATATCAGCATGATATTTTGGATCATGACAGATGCCCGTGTCTGTCCTCAATGAGGACAGGTCAGTGTTCACTGATAGAATGAGATCATATAGACCCTTGCAAGTTTGGCTCGCTAAGGGTAAATCCTCAGTTCCTCCCGTCTTCAGTCAGTTTGGTGCTGATGAATCAGAATGCTTGGCATATAAATTCTATTTGTATTCCGCACTTGACTCATCTGGAATATCTTTGCCTGATTTTCTGCCTAGAACTGAAGCTCTACTATGCAATATGCATATAGATCCATCCATGATTTCCACTATCATCTTCAAACTAGATCCTCACAAGACATGCAGACTTGATGGAATCCCTGCAATTGTCCTAAAGAAATGCACTCCTGAACTTGGCTCCTCTTCTCTCTAAACTCTACAACAAATGCCTTGCTGCTTCTTGCATATTATACTAATAATAAATATATATTTGTTCCTTGCAGTTTGGCACAACCGAGTTTCATGCATGTGACAACAATCAAGTACAAACTGAAATCTGAGAGTTGCAATAATTCAATATTTATAATCTACTATTAAGATAGTGAACCAGTCACTTTACTTATGATACAAAAAAAAAAAAAAAAATTGGTAGAAAATTAATTTAATACAAAAAAAAAACAAAAAAAACAAACCCAAATAGATTACAAAATAAATATACATAACCCATAACTCAATAAAATAATTCAATTAATAGACATCTGTAGACATAAAAATAAATACCTATCAAAAAATGTTGAATCAGATTGATTTCAGTACTTGCCAACACCCCTCATGTTATATATATATATATATATATATATATATATATATAGATATATATATATATATATATATTAATTTATTGTTTTTTTTATTTTGTATTAAAATTATTTTCTACCAGCTTATTTTTCTCGTAAGTAAATGGCCTGCTCCATAATCTTAACAGTGTATTACAAATATAGAAATATTGCAATGCTCAGTTTTCTGTTTGTGTCTGACAATTGCTACATGTATGAAACTCAGAGTTGCACCAAACAATGAGATGTGAGTTCAATTCCAGTTGAGGCATCATTCATCTTTAATAGGACTTTTTTTTTTTCTTTTGGCTGATTGCTAGTAATTTCACTATTTCATAAAATTTAAAAAAAAACAAGAATAACAACTCAAACACATGTACCCACTAAAAATAAAGTTTAATGTGTGTGTGTGTGTGTGTGTATATATATATATATATATATAGTCTGTTCGGTTATGGCACAAACTCAATTCCTTGTGCCATCATTTATCAGACATTGGTTACTGAAAATCAAAATCAGTCTATTGAGTAAGCCTTTATTAGACATGATTGGATAAACTTTGATTTTTCTCTTTCATATTTACGCTCGTTTTGTTTTTAAGCGAAATTCAAGGTAAAATTACTTTTTATTTCTTTTGTCTCTCTCATTACTTAGCAACAAATTACATTTGGAAAAATCAGTGGGAGAGAATGATAAGAAACATTTACACAGCCCCGTCTCTAGTAGGTTTGGAGTTGACTTCATGAGACCATTAGCATTTGTGCTGATACGGGTAATTTGGGCTCTGCTAGTATTCCTGGAGATCTATTTTTGGAGTATGTGTCTAGCTACAGAAGGAGTTGAATTTAGCTTTAATGATATGATGTATGTCCAGACTGATGGTGTTGCTATGGGTAGTCCTTTGGGCCCTATTTTAGCCAATATTTTTGTAGGCTATTATGAGCAACTTTTGTTTGACAAGATCCATAAACCCTGTGTTTACACGAGGTATGTTGATGACACTTTCTCAATTTTTGATTCCACCAGTGATGCTACTAATTTCTTGGCAGAACTTAATTCTCTCCCTCCCTCACTTCCTTCACTATGGAGGTAGAGAATAATGGGTCACTACTCTCTTTAGATGTTCTTGTTCAGAGTAAGGATGGGGTTTTCTTTTTTTGCAAAGCCACATTCACAGGCTTATATACAAGTTGGAATTCATTTGTACTCAAGTCCTGTAAGATTGGTCTAATCTCAACCCTGCTTCCTTGTGCATTGATGATCTGTTCTCCTAATCTGTTAGATGGAGAACTTGTTAGTATCTAGAAAATCTTTTGAAAATAATGGATATCCTACCAATGTAATCAAACGTGTTATAAATAGTAAAGTCAAACATTTTAAGGAACCAGTGATTTTGGGACCTAGTTGGTGCCCTATTTATTTAAAGTGACCATGGCTTGGTAGGAAGGGTCAGTTAACTGATAGAATTTCAGCATCTATCGTGTCATGTTACAATACTGTTAAGTTGCGCAGTTTTTCAAATAAAATCTGTGTTCACTTCTTTTAGTAAGGATTCTTTGTCTTATCAGAAAAATTTATAGGTTGGTGCAAAAATAATGTCGTTTTCTCACATATGTTACTATGTGAGAAAACGACATTATTTTTGCACCAACCTAATAGTTGTCTACAAATTTAAATGCTGATGTAAAGCAGCACACATAGGATGAACCAATCTGAGGTTGGAGATGCAGATTGCGCAACATGTTCCCGCCTATTTGCATTCAAGTAGTCAAAGCCAATCTTTAAGAACTACTCAAGCAGTCCATGATTCATCTATTGGACAGCATTTACTGGATAGCCTGGACTATGAAGACACATGGTTTTCAGTTCTACACAGTGCTTGCTTGGTTTACTATCTCCAAGTTCTTGAGGCTGTGTTTATAAAATTTCACCATATGAGCTTGTGTAGACAAAAGGAGCATTTTATGCGCTACTTACGGTTGTTGGAGGGACTGTGAGTGTCTTTTTTCCATTTTATACTCTTGTAGAACTTGTTTTTTTTCCCCTTTTAATTATATAAAATTTAAAAATTTATATATATATATTTTTCTTTAAATCGCATTCCAACTTGCCCTCCACTTTCATTATTATGGTTGTGTCCTTAATTGCTTTACAATTTGCTAACATTCACCTTTGAAAAAGTATTGGTTGAAAGATTACTTAAGTGTAAAATGATATCCATTTTCTTCAAATCTGTTTTATTTCTGTGGGTATAAATCTCTTTTTGTGTCATGGCTCCCCACCGTCCTTTTTGCCCTTTTCTTCTTGGTGATGCTGAAATATGCATTTGCAGACTCAGATAGTAGCATCAAGTTTCAGTTTCGAACAACTGGTGGTCTCTTCAATCATCAGCGCTTCAAAGGCAAGACCCACCTTCGTACGCAAATTATTCGTGATTTGTTGTTTGCGGCTCTTGTAGCGACGTCCTTTGAGGAGGCCCAACATCTAATAAATCGTTTCTCTGCTGCATGTAAAGCATTTGGTCTTACACTTAGCATAAAGAAAACTGAAGTTGTGCACCAACCTTGTCATACTCCGAAGCAACTGCGTGGTGAGAAACAAAAAACACCAGTCTACAAATTTCCAGAGAGCCCATTGAAAGAAGACAAACCCTGAACTATGTAAAGTCTTTCACCTATCTTGGTAGCAAAGTCAATTACAGTGGAACTTTATGATGAAATCATGCATCGGATTGCTAAGGCAACCAGTGTTTTCGGCAAACTTCGCCATCGCTTGTGGAATGAGCAGAGTATTCGACTGGATACGAAAATTCAGGTTTACAGAGCTGTTGTACTTGCCATCCTTTTGTATGGCTCAGAGTCGTGGACTCCATACAGGTACCATATACACCAGCTAGATGTTTTCCAGAAAAGCAGTCTGCATGCAATCTGAAGTTAAGCTTCAAGATAGGACATCTAACATAGACCTGTTTAACAGGTGTAATATTCAAGGAATCGAGACTTATCATACAGTCTCAGTTACGGTGGACTGGTCATGTCTTGAGAATGTCTGATGACAGGATACCCAAGATCCTAATGTACAGCCAGTTAGATCAGGGCTACACGAATGTAGGATTCCCACGGCTGAGATACAAAGACAAACTGAAAAGCAACGTCGGCATTCAATATTCCACATAACACACTCCAGCGCTTAGCCTTGGAGCAGGTAGAACGGAGATCAACGTGTTTTAGTGGACTCAGCAATTTTCAACCTGCTTGTCTGAATCTTCAAGAAGCAAGAGCAAGATCTAAAAGGTCAGCCAATCTAATAGTAATCTCATCTCGCAATCCTCACACTTGCTCTATATGTGACCTCCTTTGTAAATCATTAGCGGGTCTTAAATGCCACTTAAGATTATCGCACAAAATTTCATAACTAAATCAATAAGCTGTCAGATCCTCATATGTCAAAACAGATGGGAGAGTCCATTATTATATATATATATGTTATTTTACACACATACATTTTATGTTTGATCAGATTTTGAGACGCGATTTAGGAAAAGTGCTTTTCAGCACCCACTCATCTATATTATATATATCTGTGTCAAAAACATACATTCCTGAGCTAATCCACTTTAGTACCTGGTGACATGTCCTTAGTCTTGTATTATGTCAGGCATAGCTATCTTTTCTTATCATGTGAGCAATGTGTCCTTTAGTCAGGCCACATTGTTGAATATAGTCAAATCTAAACCCTGAGCGAGTCTACAATGAATGAAGTGTAAATATTTTGTGTGAACTCAATCTAAATCTCAATCTAATATCAAATAATAAACATTATAAAACTCATAGTTGCTCATAAAATAAATATATTCAATTCAATCTCTTATCACATGACTGATCCTATTGTTATATTCACCATTATGATTAGTTATTTACCTCTGTAAGAAATGTGATAATGTATTTCAGAAGTTGGTAGCTTTCTTCTGGTAATTCTTCAATCATCATTCGTTTAGCCTCAAATACCTGACGTTCCTCTTCAAGACCTGTAATGAAAACGTCATAAAGTAGAGAAAGCTAGGACAAAAAAAAAAAAAAAAAAAAATGTTCAAGCTCATAATGGATGGCAAACCCGATTCTGGAAATGAATGTTTATTTTTTTTTTTTAGAAGACATCAATTCACTATTGAGATCAACCATTTTCTATTAAATATTTCACTTCCAGAATAATTCACATTTGCTGTTATAAAAGTATATTGAATCAGGTAATTGTTATATTCCTAAAGCCATATTCTTTCTTTTGAAGATCTTGCCTACTGAACTTTCATCCGACATTCCACTGTATTAAAATTAAGCAATAGCAATAATAAGCATTAATAAAAAAAAAAAATTAAAAAAAAAACCCCCAAAAATCTCATCTCTCACTCTCCAAGGCTTAATTCAAGAGAAAAAAAACTTTTGTAGGAACAAAAATTATCTTATCTGTTCCAATCTTAAAATTAAGCATTAGCAATACACATGGAAAACTTTAGTCCGATTCATAACAGTGAATATCATTAAATTGAATCTTCACTTTGTCGAATGGTTCACTTCACTGAAAAATCAACATGTAGAAAATTAAAGGGAGATAACTATTAATTTTTAACACAACGTGTGTTAGCATGTGCGATACCCTGTCTTCATCAGCCGATGACCAGGGGTGATATCACGGTTTCGGTGGCTAAAATAATAATTAATAATGCTTTTCTCAAATTATGCATCACTTGAAAATTACACCCATTACGTCAATTACCGTTTCTTTACAATAATGAATATTTTTTTTCTATATAAATTTAATAAAATCTTGAATGTTATTTTGGTGTGATTCACCCTTCTAACATGATTTTTTGGTGATTTGAATCCTTCAACAAAGTGAAATTCAGTTTAATGCTTTTATAGCGATCATCATCACACACACACCTATACAAATTCAATTTTCAATAACAATCATTCATTGGATAGAAATCAGCGCTACTGTCTTATGTGACAATTTTGTATCGCTATATTTTGGTATAGTAGATTTTGTGCACTTTTAGGAGAATCGTCTCCCAGAAATCTCTCCAAATCTCATTCACTGATTGGTCAGTGCTGACTAATCGGATTGTCTGCACATGAAGAGTGATTCTTCTCGTGCAGCACTTCTGATCCAATGATCACCTATAAAAGCAAGAAAATAGTGTAGATACTCCAGTCAGACTTCAGCTGCCACAGAATTCCACAACAATTGAAGCTATGTGCCGATCTTCTCACTCAACACTCACAAACTGCATATTCTTTACACTTAGATAATTTTTCCTCTTGCACAGCAAAACTTAAAAAACATTTATTACAAATTAACTCTTTCTTTTCAGAGAACTTTGATAATGATAATCAAAGAGAGACAACTCTCGTCTTACTCATTGCATGCTTTTTCTTACACATACTTTATTGTATACATTGTTGAATACAATTTTTATATATAATGATATGTTTGCCTTGTCCTTTCTTCACATCAGTTTCGTTTCCTAATCAAAATTAAATAAATGTGGTGGAAGTCCGCGACACTTTCAGTGAAGCCAGCTTATGAACAAATAACATGTTGATTGCCAGTTGGAAAACTTATATAAATTTTTATTTTTAACAGTTTCTCTTTCTTTTTTTAAATAAAAAAAAAAAAAAAAAATTTCAATTAATTCTTTTTCTCCAAATATTTAAAATTCAAAAGAATCAATTATTGATATGAAAACATATTTTGAAACTTAAAATTTAATTTATGCAATAACAAGTGAGCATAATGATTTGCTACATTTGTCAAAATTGGTTTTTCAGTTAACTGTTTTTTCATGGTTTAAGTTAAAGGCTTCATTATTTTTATATTCAATGTAATATTTTCAAATATACAATCCAAGCGCGAGACAAGATTATTATTGTTTTTTTTAAACAGATTCCTCATACTAATTCCATCCAAGAAATTCAAACTTACTTTAGATTAGTTTGTAGAGTTTATATGTCATTGCCTATAATTAGACACTGGTTGTGTATATACTCAAGCTCATTCATTCAGGCTTACAAGAATCCACTCTTTCGTGGGTGCCTTAACACTCTGCATGAGATGCAGTCTGCAGTTTCTAAACCCCACTGACAGGGTAAAGATCTACTTTTGAATAATTATATAAATAGTAAAAGGAAAGGACTAATCTGATGAAGAGGATAGTTTACTTTGCTTAAATTACAGAAAGTATCAGAGTTAACATAGATATGTACAATTATGAAGAAGGATATAACAATATTTTCTTTCATAGAATCAATGTTGTTATTTGTTAGTTCTAAGTAAACAGATTAAAAAAACAATACTTCATTTTCTTTTTAAGTTTTCAGTTCATAAAAACTCTTACGTGTTCAACAAAAATAAGATAAAGAGAAGGGGACAACAGAAGACCAACCAAGTAAACAAAAAATAATTTTATTTTTAGTTTAATGATTTGGTCAGCGACTAAAAAGAAAGAACAAAAAAAACAAAGGCTTACCAGCAAGAAGTTAGAAATAACCTCAAAATAACTTCAGACAGGAGTTGCTGAGTTTTTGTGGTATAGTTTACATGTTAGGTCAATGAATGGTAGTAAACAGAGTTCTCCAAAGAAGATTTCTGCAACAACTGACTTTTCCAGCCAACTTCCTTAATTTTGGTGCCAACCAATGAATACAAATATGCAGATGAAAGAACTTCACGTATAAGGTCATCTTACCACATCAAAGAATTCTTTGAAGTTTTTTTTATCTAAATGACCCAGAACTATAAGTTTCTTTCATAAAAATAGATTCTCTTAACAAAACTATGAACAACTTACCATAGAGTCGAGTAATGGGTTCAGCTAGATCAAAAGTGAGAATTGGTTCAGGAAGTTCTCTCAGAAATTTCTTCAGTATGACAGCAGGAATGTTGACATCATATTCAGAAAAATTTATTGTTTCACCTGGAAAATAAAGGCATTGATAAAGGAAAAGAAAGAAAAAAAAAAGAAGCAAATTACAAAACTTTCTTTACATTCTATCACTTACGAATTAACTGGAATTATCGCTTACTGCATTAAACATAATATGTATTATTTTCTTAAGGGGTATTATGAAATTTACCAGTGCAGCAGATGTTGACAGTTGCACGAAAAAGGAAATTTATTTGGAACTTTCAGGCAAACGTACTGTGAAAAGGTCGATGAGGTAGGAAAATCTCTTGGTCACATTATCTTTTATATTTTTTTGAAAAATTATTTTCAATATTAATTCTTAAACAAAAATTATATTTGATATTAATTGAGATATTTTTTTCTTCCCTTTACTCTTTTTGAAGAGACATTTCTTCCAAGATGTTTCGTCAACAGTTTCCAAGTAGTTATTTTGGTAGGTAATCATAACAGCAAATGCCATTTAGCTGAAAACTGGCTTCACCAAAATCGATAAATTGTCAAATGAGTCACTTTACAGAAAAAAAAATCTAAATGTAGAAAATTAAAAGGAGATAACTTTTACATCTGAAAGCTTTTCTTAAATTATGTATCACTTAAAATTACATCCATTAATTTGATTGTTGGTTATAAACGACTGACAAGTCAGTTGATTTGTTTAAGAGGATTATTTAATGTTGAAATCGGTTAAAGCCAGGAAGTTCATACATTTTTTGTTGAACAGATTTTTTGTTGAACAGATTTTTTTTTTTTTTTTTTAGACCAGTTGCCATCCAAGGCTATAGAACCCGGTCTGCCCTGCTATTTCCCCATAGCTGGGGGAGAAGAGGAGGATTCATACCTTTCCCAAGGGTATTGCCCATAAGTGAATGTAATGGATTCGACTGGAATTCGAACTTGCCTCTCTGATTCCTCAGTCTGATCCATTACTCCATCGTATTTAGTTTATTTTTCCATGTATTTTGGATATGACATTTAAATGAGTTTGTTTTTCATCATCATTTTTTTTTTTTTTTTTTTTACTCATTTTTAAATATCCTAAAGTAGAACAAAAATATTAAGCAATGTTATTATGCAAATGATGCAATCAAATTAACAAGTGTAGTTTTTAAATGATACACAACAGAAAAGCACCATTCAGATATAAGTTACCTCCCTTTCATTTTCTATATTTGGATTTTTCAGTGATGTGAAACATTTGATGAAATGAAGATTCAATTTATCACTTTTTGTGAAGACAGATGACATTCACTGTTATGAACAATCCCAGTTATTTTATAACTCACCAGCATTAATTTTATTCTGAACCTCTTTGATCGTAGAAGCATTAGCAGATCTTCTGAATATACCTTCAATGTCCATGGCTGAAATGAAATAGTAAAGATCTTTAGTTCTAATATCTTAAAGAACAATAGATTAAAGATATCTTTGAACAATTCAAAAAAAATATGCAGTTGAATTTTCAAAATGAACATTCGTAAATGAGATCAATTAAAAACATTCAAAATTTCCACCTTTAAAAAACAAAATCTAAATTTAGATATGCTATGTGGTAATGCATCACTTTCTCTTTAGGACCCAACACCCACTCAGAATAAAGCTTGCTTTCTATGATTTTGTCAACATTGCCACTCCTTTTGATTAGTTGTGAGCCGCTATTTGTAACTTCTGACATGCTAAAGATAACATATATACAAAATTAAGAGACTGACCTGGATTCAAATGTCTAACCTGAATTTAACAATGCAAGTGACATATCAAGTGTCATGCTTCTTGAATAGCACAGTTTAATTAATATGCAAATTCTAGGTAAGGCAGAAATCACAGATAATGCATTGATCTTAGAAAAGAGAAACACTGATTTTCAATATTGATTGATACATAGATAATTAATTTCATTTCTTTTGTAGTTACTATGCTCTCTCTCTCATATATATATATATATATATATACCCAAACCCACCTCATTGGAATCTGAGCATCAGGATTGATATCCTCTCTCCTTATTCCCTTTCTCCCCTCTGGTGGTGGTGATGCCTGTGAAGGCCCAGCCTACTATTGATGAATTGTGAGCAGAAGTCACTGAGGAGTGTGGGTAGTGGATACAGCTGTGTATGTCAATCCCTCCTGTTAGTACATTGCAGCTCCTCTTCACCTTGATGGTTGAACTTGAAAGTCTCAGTCCCCGCCAGATGGTCTTATGCTAGGAAGATTTTATATATCTCAAAAGTGGACATTGAAGTGAACACGCAGAGGTGACAGTCTGTTTCATGCGCTTAGCACGAAACAAACTTTTGCCTCTGGGCATTCACTTCAATGTTCACTTCAATATTTACATATGCTCTATACCTGATATTGTGCACTTTAACCTATAAATATAGCATACCTTAAAAATATGTTTTATCACACACACACACACACACAAATGTGGAAAGAAAAATTTTGCAAATTATGAAATGTTGGTGATATTGATGTTTCTGAATCCAGTCTTGCTGTTGAACAAGAAAACTGAAATAAACAAATCATGTATGTCTGCAAAAAATCATTTTCTAGCTAATATGAAACCTGGACGAGACAACAACAAAACAGGAGTTCCCCATATTTAAGCGTGTAAACTATGAGCATTAATTGATACTTGTCAAGATTTAACCTGGCCTGACAATCCCTCATTGTAAGTTGCCTTAGTTTCATTCTTTTGCATTTTATATATCTTACGTTGAATTGAAGTCATTTTGGATGACACAGAATCATTGGCAAAACATACCAAAATAGAAGTTTTCAAAATTGGCTTTTATTTACATACATACACACTCTGGCCTCGCTAACTTACCATTCTTTCGAAGGTATTCCACTGTGTTGACAACAATTGGGGGAAGAACCTGTCCAGAATTTTTCTGTATACTGAAATATAAAAACAACCAAAAATAGTGCCGTATTTTTTTTATGTAAATAAATAATTACAAAAAAGATTTTTTTTTGTGACTAACATTTCCACGCAAGTTTATTTTAAATTTATATTTTCAAACATTTTAGCCTGTAAGAGTTAATCCTGTTAGATCAAGTTTCATTTCTTTCATGAATGTTAAAAAACAGTTTTAAATTTATAAAATCATGCATGTGGCAAAGATTGAAATCAATTGGTTATTATTTATTGTAATGTCCTTTTTGTTAAATAGTCAACTACTGAGAAGGTCAGAGCCAACAAATTGTTAGCTCTTAAATAAATCTAAAGCAACAATGTCACATGACTGTAGCTAATATCGAGATCATAATAAATGGTTCAACCTACTATTTTCAGGAGTTTAATAGACAACTGAATCGAGAAGATAATTGCATGCAAACTTAAAAAAAATAAAATAATAAAAAGCTTATTTACTGATAGTACTAACAAACAATTTGGAGGATATATATCCTTCAAAGCTTGACTTTCTTCAACTCATGCTAATCAAATATTAGTTCGATGCAAAAATAATGACGTGATAATGTCGTTTTTTTTACTTATTTTTTAATGTTTTTAATAGAAATGCTCCCATTTCTGATCATAAACTGACTGTCCAGCATTTCATTAAGTCAACTATAATATACTTTTGTTATGTAACAAAAAAGGTTTAAATTAATATTAATATGGTAAGGAATAATAAAAAAAAAAATAAAAAAAATCACAAACAAAAATCAAAACTTCACTATTTACAATTATTGTTATACTATAGTAATAATGTGTTTAAAGCATGTTCGAAATATAAATAGACTTATACACTACCAAGAGCTCACTTATGGCCATAAAGCTGTCATACATTTTTTTTAGTAGCCGTAACCATATCTTCCTGGTATTGACATCTTTCTCATTTTATTATAAAACTCATATTTTCTCAATTTCAGATGAAAACTTGAAAATTTTCCAACATATTTCAGTGAAATTTTCACTTTCCAAGATTATAGTTTATATATATGAGAAAACAGATGAGATTAGTTTAAATTGATGCTATGAAGATATGGGTTAAATTTCTTAAAAATTTTCATTTAATTTGATCCTGCAGTGTTAACATTTCAGTAATGAAAAACATTAAAAAAAAAAAAAAAAAAAAAAAAAAAATCACTTTTTTTTTCACCATTTTTATGTTAATTAAATTCAAGTCTTCTAGAAAGTCACACTTCAAAAACAATTGCTGAAGATACATTCAGATGAGTTTTATTTATTTAAATAGAAATATGGGAATTTTAGCATATTAATTCTAATTTTCCTGTCTCAGCAGTAACAAACTTTATGTTGAAAATATACCTACCATTGTTTATCAGAGTTGTTAGTGGCCTAATACTATAAATCACTGGAGTTGGCAAATAAAATTCAAATGCCAGCTCTTTATTTTGTATTCACCTTACACTAATTCCCTTGGAAAAATCATGAATCTATTTCTCCCCACATCCATGGATTCATAGTAGGGCAGTTGGAGTTTTTGGCATTGTACAACTAGCAACCCAGCCCTGTAAAACCCACAATTACTAGTGGGCGATAATGTTGTATCCTGTTGGCCCTCCCACATTTTTTAAAAACAACTGGAAGAAAAAGCTTCACGAGTGTTGTTGTAAGAATGATTCAGGATATAACGAAGCCTCAAAAGCAACAACAAAAAAAAAAACAAAAACAAAAAAAACCCAAATCAAATAAAACAAGTGTTCTGTGGTCCAGAGTGCTTCTAGGGCCTTCTTGGCTAAGATCAAAGTGTTATCTGTTTTGAACAGTCTGAACTTTACGTTCTGGTTCAGTGAACAAGGCCAGCATTCAGTGAATTTTAAACACAGAAGTCAATTATTTCATGGAGGGATGGCAAACCAGGATGCTCCCCCATACCAATTAATTCCAAGCAGGAATTAAGAGCAGCTTCTAGCTGCCAATCCTTGAAACCCGAGAAGGAACCGCAACAAGATTGAGGAAAGGCCAATGAGGAAGCAAGAAATGAATGACCAAATACTTGTCTCTGGACCAGGAGAGACTGCCTAAGGGACAGTGCCCTCACAGAAAGATCTGTGGGGGGCAAAGGTCAATAAACAAACTTCTAAAATGGGCCCCAAAATACATGGAGTATGTAAAGGAAGATAGAATTTTTGTTTACTCATGCACACTAGCAGCAATAGAACCAAAGATAATTTCTCTTGTGGCAATGGACACCAGGAGTGGAAAGCTAGACAAAAGACAGTAGAAGAGGTGCTGTTCACCCTAAAAGCAGATATTAAATATATCCACAGGCATAGCTATCTGACATGGCAACTACTCTTAGGCACTGCTGAAACGTGTAAGGCTTACATGCAGTTCTTAAACATTAAGAGGTATAAAATTTGTTGGCTTGTGTATTGGGTACAGTAGCACAAAAAATTAACTTTTACAGTGTCCCCATATGAATTGAAGAAGAGCAGCTTTCCTCTCAAAGTATGGGCAGCTGGAAGAGTTGACCACAATTGCTGACAGAAGATAGTAGACTAGGAACTATACCACAAGAGGCCATTCTGTTGGATCTACAAGCAACCTGGACACTTGGCAGCAGCATGCCCAAGCTCAGTAATTAGGCCCAGAGTAACTGTGAAATGGGCAGCAGCTGGCAGAAATGTAGACTCCAGTGATTGACACTGTTAAACAAGAGGTGTGAACTGAGGTGTTGTCTGCAAAGGGGAAGGTTACACCAACTCCAGTGTCTGAACCAGGGTATCCAACTGAAGAGAAGGGGAAACTGACACAGTAATCCAGGAAACCAGATGAGAAGCTATAGCAATTAACTGAACATCTGCAAACTCCATCCAAAAAAAGGAAAAGAAACAAGGAGCAAAAGAGAGTGGAGAAAAGTCACCACTCAATGCACATCAACAAGGGAGTGTGTGTGTGTGTGTTGGAGGAGCGTGTGCTGGAAAATGACCGTCCAGTACACCTCAAGTCAGCTCTTCGCTCCCTGTATCAATTCCAGTGTGTAGAAGGGAAGCATGTGGAGAATCCTGCCAACTTCCCTCAATGTCAGATATTAATGACATTCCTGATGAACCCCTCTGGGTGTTCAAAGGGATGGGGGATACTTGCTTCACCAAAGGATGCTGTTCCAAACATGTAGCTAGTGGACATGGAGAGCTTCCGTGTAAAAGAACTGGCAACAGAATGCATGGGGAGAACACTCATGCTTGTGCACCCATCCATTTACAGGGCCCTGAAATTGACTTTTTTCCTTGATGTGGGTGGAACTAGCACCAACCTTGGATGGATAGACAAAGAACTGGGGCAGAGCAATCTCGGTCAGGCTGTTGGGAAGCTCTTGGCAGCACAAGCTAAAAAGGTAGGTCTCTTAGATTGGCGGGTTTAAATGTGAAGGGCTTGAGGGCAGAGGTAAGACAGTATGCCTGCTTCAAGATCTTGAGTGTGAATGTAGCTGCAATCCAGGAAACCCATTTCACCTGTGACAGGGATACCCATGTACTGAAAGATAAGTTTGACGTCTTTTCAGCTTATGGTTATAACTGTGTGCAGAGGTGTCCATCTTGGTCAGCTGGTCTCTGGATGCAGGTGGCATATAGTGCAAGCAGGGGGGGACAAATGAGTGCCTGGTTATGGTGAACATAAGTAGTAGTGGCAGCTCTTTCTGACTGGTTGCCATATATGCCCCCAATAATGGAAGAGAGCAATGCTCTTTCTTGAGACAACTTGGTCTTGATCGGAGACTGGAATGCCACCCTTGACCCCAAAGTGGATAAAGGACCATGTGCTCATTCTTAGGGATTTTAGCCTTGCTGACCATTTCAGAGCAGATCACCCAAACTGCAAAACGTGGACATGGATGCACAACTGGTCCTCTACCAGCAATACAAGTTATCTAGACTGAGTGCTGATTCATAAAATTAACCTTAACTTTACAGGTTGCTCACCATTCTGTTGGTTGGGATACTCAGATCACAAAATGGTTCTCGTCCATATCAAACTGGGAAACAAAGTCAAAATGGCGGGCTATTAGAAGATGAATATGTCTCTCTTTGATAAGCTTGTCTTCTATCAAAAACTGACAGAACTTATCTAGTGAAAACTTGTTGGGAAAGTTGTCAGCAGCAAGTAGTGGTGGGGGCAGCTCAAGTACAAGATCAGAAGCTCGGTCTGGAAACCAAACAAAATGAAGCAGCCTACATGACAGAGCTGCATTAGCAATGGTGGAAGGAAACCATCGTGCTACAGAACTGGCCGGAGAGGAACTAAACATACAGGTGGTGCATGATATCAGGATCAGGTGGTCAGAGTCAGACTGCAAAAGATGTCATCCAAAGCCATAAATATGGGCTCAGAACTGATCAGAGAAGACCTCCAATGAGAAGCAGATCATTTCATCCAGGAAATCACCACCCCTGATAGATGGCTGCTACAATCATCAGCTAGTATTTGCAGCAGTTTCAGAGAGTACATTAAAGGCCTCTGTGCCAGGGAGCCTGATCTGCAGGAGACATCTTTCCAAGAGTATTTGTCCGATTTCCCCAGATTAAAACCACATGAGGCAGCTAGATGTGAAGGTCCGATAATGGAAGGGGAGATTGTCACTGCTCTGAGGCAAGTTGGTACCAACAAAGCTCCAGGACTTTATGGCCTTCCCTATGAAATTTACCTCAAAATGCCACATATGTTTGTTCATTTTTTGGCAAAAGTTTTCAACACATTCACCAAAAGATAACCGCAAAGGAAATAGGGTGGAGGACTTTTAGGTCTATAACTCCTCAACACTGACCTGAAGATTCTGGCCAGGATCCTGACAAGCTGTCTGCAGATTGTTGTGGACAGGTTGATCAGCCCTGAACAAACATGCACTGTGAAGGGAAGGACAATCTGCACCTGGTGCACACCATCCTGGATGAGATAGATGACAGCACAGGTGCTGCACTGGTCAACCTAGACCAGTCAAAGGCCTTTGGTAGAGTGGACCATCATTTCCTGAAAGCCACACTAGAGGCTGCTGGGTTTGACAAAGGCTTTTGCACATGGATTAGACTCTTATACCATTAGGCAGCATTGCCCTCTATCACCCTTGCTCTATGACCTCATGCTGGAAACCTTCCTCCTGAAACTAAAAGGGAGTCTCAATCCAAGAAATTAGACTGTCAGGTTAGGTAACTGCCAGGGTGTCTGCATGTCCAGCCACTAGGACATAAGGCGGACGAGCACAGAAATTCAAGCACTATGAATGAATGAATGACAGGGTGCAGGATCAATAGATCCAAATCTGTTGGACTGACGCTTGCAGCATGGAAAGGGAGGGCTCTGAGTGGACAGATGGACTTGTTCGCATCTTAGGGATCTTGTTCAAACCCATCTCCAGCTTGAGAAAAACTGGGCAGAAGTGCAATCTAAAGTTGACAAGATGTATTCATCTATAGGGAAGGTATCAAAATATTGAAAGAGAAAGTGAAGATGTAGGCAGCAAAATGGTGAACATCTTAGCAAATGGAATTGGTAAGCCAAGTTCAAAATCTGATCAAGAATACTTGCATTCACTTGATACAAATAACATTGGTAAAGGCATTAATTCATCTCTTTTCTCTTGGACATGGGGGGTGGGAAAATAGCAGGGCACAGTGAGCTCTCACATTGGTTGGCAACCAGCCTTGGAGATAAACAACTCTACCTTGTAAAAAAAAAAAAAAAAAAAAAAAAAAAATGAAAACTTGCTATTGAAACTATAACAGCATCAAATGGTGCAATTGCGATGTTATATTCCACAATTTGCAGGAATGAATAACAATTATGATATAAATGTGATAAGAACTAAAAAGTTCACAATCCTGTTTTAAGTGCTAATAAAAAACAGAAGATAAACCAATGAAACTAAGAAAATAAACTGATGATTCTTTCTACTCACAAAGATAGAGTAACGCCAAACTGTTGTGTCTTCAGCGGTGTTGAGAATTTGGTGTTCGTGTCTGTGTAAGGGTAGGGTGGTTTATTTGCAGACAAAAGACGCGCATCATGTCTACAAAGACAGAAAAAAAAAAAAAAAGATTTTAGTAAACAAATTTGCAAGAATAAAAAAAGTTATTTTAGATCATATTTAAGATTTAATTAGGATTATAAAGCAACAAACTTTACAGCAACAGTCAGCCAATCATAATGAATGTTTTCTAAAATTGTATCAACAAAAAAAAAAAAAATAGTGAATTACTCTATGTTTAAAATCTTTTGAACAAATCCCATGGAGCTAAACTATTCTCTGAACATTATTATTACTCTGTACTAATTTGTAAAATACAGATTTCTGGCATATCAATAGCTGTATGAATCATATGACTGAACTCTTGCATTGGACACTTTTGTTGTAAAGAAACAAGAATTCACAATAATGAAACATTTTTATCTTTAAATTTGGACATTAAAGCATATACTTTCTTACATTTTCAGATATTTCAAAAATGCACACAAATGATTGTTTCATTAAAGAAATACTGTGTCAAAACCTTTTGTCATCTTTAATTGAAGATATGGGTTTCTGGTTACTTCTACTTCTACTATCTCAGACTGAATCAACTCAGACCGAAATGTTAATTAAATCTTGACCTCTTCAAGTCTAGTGTTAGCCATTATCTATCCTGCATAGTCCCAACAACTTCACATTTCACCCTTTCTTACACTAATACAACACCACACAGTAACTCTATACCTTGAGTGGCTCTTAGGTCTTGTATTGGGTGAATATTAAAAAAGAAAAAAAAAAATAATGTGACCATCGATAAGATAAAGACTTACATATAGACATTCTACTTATTAATTTGTTATTTAAAGTGAGAATAATGACATTTTATGTAATTTAATGTTTAAATTTTAATTTCTCAAATTATGAAAATTACTTTTGTACAAATTTTATATCTCAAAAAGGAATTTCTTTTACATCTGTTTCTTAAACATCTCTTATTTTAGATATTTGTCAAAATATATAAAAATGTTAAAAGCTGTTTGTACTCACTCTAACACGGGCTGTGGCACAACCAGTTGGTCAAAATGAAGATGTTCTTTGAGCTCATGAAGGTAATTTACATACATTACTTTTTTCCCAAATTTCACACTGTAAATAAATCAAAATATAAAACTGAAAATATAAAAAATTATCAAAGTCACAAATAATTTGCTCAGAAAACTTAAGCCTAAGAATTAAGATAATGTAAATTCGCAAAAAGTTTTTGTACAAAATTTGATAAAATGCGATATGAAAGTGAATACCTGTTGCATTAGATTGTATCAACAAAAAATAGGTTTAAATAAAAAATAAAAAACTAATAAAAAAGTAACAAAGCAAAAAGTGAAACTACACAAATATTTTAAAAGAATTAATGAATAAAAAAGTAAATATTAAAATATCAAGAGGGATCAAAATTGTGAATTGGCTGTTTTTTTTTTTTATATTGTTGCTTTTCATCACATTTTTTGGAGGTTTAATATTGTTATGGTAATTTACCCACACACACATGGACTCTACCAGCTATAAATAGGAACAGGTACTTCCTTTTGGAGAGGGAAGTTTCCAGCAGTCAGCTCTAACATTCAGACCAAACATTCTTGCTGTAACACTCGTTTGTATACGTTTGTATTACTGTTTCTGTTAATATATTTGTTTAACTCAATTCCTCTCTGTGTTTTTATTTCTGGCCCTAATAAGGCCATAAAAAATACTCAAACTCTTGAATTAGGTGGAAGCAAACATAGAGCAGCAGTTTGTAACAAGACTTGAACTCACATCCCATATCTCAAAAGCCTGTCTTTCAATGCCTTAACCAATTTGACCAGAGAAACCTATGGTTACATAAGGCATAAACATACAGTCATTGCCACATCATCACTCCAAATAGATTGTTTTTTTGTTTATATAGTAAAGATATAAATTATTTTAAATTTTAAGATGAAGCAACACAATGAAAACATTGCAAAAAATAATGAAAATACATAATCAAAGAATTCAAAATAATTCAGAACAGAAATTATATTGTAAGATGCAGTATTTCTAACATTTTGTACAACATTAAGTAAAAAGTGATGACAAAGTTATCAAGCATTCCAAGATTAATCTGTTGTAAATTTGATAAAAAATGCAACCAATGTGTTATTCTAAGGATTTTAAGCATAGATCAATTGATAGATACACACAGAATTCCAATCATAACATTTCTTGAGTTAGGCTGTATGTAACATTATTGCAAAAGCAAAATAGAAAGATTAATTGTAATGTTTTTTAACAGAATATTTTGAAACTAAGAGAAAAGCATTGAAAAAGTTTCTAGCCATTTCTTTGCTTTGAATCAATCCATATCAAATTGCATAATGAAGGTTGTCTTGAATGGCCATTCTTCTAAATCTTTTTGCATTAATGCGGGCATTTTCAGAACTATTCTTGGACACATACTGTTAATTTTCATCAATGAACTTCCTGATGTCATTACCTTCTGACTTCGTATATATGCTGATGACAACTATTTACTCCTGGTCTTAATTGAAAGTCTGATAGGTTTGATAAAAATCAGATTGGCAGCTGATCTCAAATATAACCTTCAATCTGTTTTAACTGGGACAAAAAGTGGCTTGTTAATTTTAACACCTCCAAAATGAAACTGCTCTCAATCATCTTAAAGAACTTTTTTTGCCTTCAATTAACATGGCTGATTCTAACCACTAGAAGAGCAGCTCACTGTGCCTTCTTGGTCTTATGTTTTCCACTCACATAAAGTGGAAAGATTATATTGAGTCAGTTGCTAAGTTTGCTGCTAAGAAAGTCAGTTTACAATTTTTCTTTCCAAAATCTATCTTGCATATTTTATAAGTCTACCATTTGTCTGTGCATTGAATATTGCTGCTACATCCTGTTTGCTGCTTCTGCTATATATCTAGAGATTCTGGACAAAATCCCTTAAAAAATCTTCAATGTTATCAGTCCTGACCTGGCACCTCAGCTTCAGTCACTTTCCCATTGTTGTAATATAGCTTCCCTGTGTTTTTCTATGAATATTTTCACAGTAATTCTTCTGATAAGCTCTCTTCCTAAGTACGTTGACTTCTCAAATTTAAGCACAGTACTAGATTGATATTTAGGTCTCATAATTTTACTGTTGGAATTGCTTTGTGTAACCAAAAGTTTTATGCTCATAGCTTCTCCTGCACATTTTGCTTGCAGAACTCTTCCAGCTTTCCTGTCAACTACAATCTTCAAACATTTAAATGCAATATCAATCATCTCCATGAATCCTATTCTCTTGTTATCCTCTTTCTTTCACTTTCAATAACCCCTTGCATCATAGTGGCTTTTATTGCTTTGCCTGTAGTAAAAGGATTAAAAACAAGAAATTTTCAACAATATGTATTTTTTCCCCTTATAATTCTATTATAAACATAAATCATTACATTATTATTTAATAAATTAATTGAACTCGGTATTAGAATTGAGGAATTTATCCAATTTAAAAGTAAAATAAATATTACTTGCACACTATCAGGTAACAGAAGCTGTCTAATTTTCTTTTAATGGATGAAGATAAGAAACTTACCTGATAAGAGGTTTGAAGAATGTCCATAAAATTTTAATAAAATAGGTTGGGTGAACCAGATAGAGAGCCTTAAGGTTCTTCTTATATCTGCAAAGAAGATGATCAGAAATAAGATTTACTTTAAACAAAAAATTAGTGCATTTTAAAAAATTTCTCAAAATTTATTTTCTCATAAAAATCATACTTTGAATGTATTTGAACTTTATGAGAAACAGATAAGAATGAATAAATTAGTTTTTGTAATGCAAATACAATGAGATATAAATAATTAATAAAATCTTGTATAACAAAATTAAATTAAATTTAGTAATTTAGTAAATTGCAATGTTCTGGCAGCAAAGCTAAGTATGGTGTTTTGCTTTGGGAAAAGGTAAGTAACAAAAAAAAACAAAAAAAAACAACTCAGCACATCTAATACAACTGAGAGTTAATACTAAATTTAATTCATGAAAATAAAATAGTCTTTTTTTTTTTTTTTTCATATTAACTAGTATTCCTTTCATCTTAATTTCTATTGCTTTTTAGAGCAAGTCACACAGATTCTATTATGATTTTCAAGCAATTTGGATTGAAAATAAAGAGTTACCAGCAACATTTACATGTTGGATTCATTAACAGATGTCTACATGAAATCTATCAATATTACAGTATTGGGCAGTCTCCTTATGGATTAGGAATAATGGCATAAGTTTATAAGATTGCAATAACAATGATGGACAGAAATTTGGCTCATTATAGGAATGAGTGTGTTTAAATGAACAACATTATTATTCAATGAGGACAGAAAAAGGGATTGATCAAAATATCAGTTACATAAATTAAGTTTAGTAAAAAGAAAAGAAAAAATGTTGGCCTAATCTGTGTTATAGTTTTTCATAAAAATAAACTGAAATTATATCTATTAGATATTTAACATCCTTCTAATGACCTGTAAGTGAATACATGTAATTTCTTTGATACCCCACCTTGGCGTGGGGTGAAATGATTAAAAAAAAAAAAAAAAAGTCAAGATAAGAGTAACTCACTTGCGATCAAATTCCATGTATGCCTGCACAAGCCAAGTAAATTTCGGTTTGTTGCGACTGTTTAATCCATAATGGAAGTAGATGAGTGTGTAATCGTTTTCCACATACTGGTCCAATGTATACTTCATGTATCTGAGACATAAGTAGGAAATAAGAGAATGTCGAGAAGCATATTTACGACAGAATGATAAAACAAACAAATAGAAACTTGGAAGTATGTCAGAAACTCTTGAGCCAGCCTGATTGAAATGCAAAATTGGTAAAAAAACCTTAGGAAGTGAGACGGTAAATTTAGACCCCATTTCAAACTAATCAAATATTTTTGTATTCAGTGCTAAATATATAAGATTTTATATATGGGCATAAGCTTATATCTCAGCTATGGGTTAAATAGTATAGCAGATTCAGTTTTCTAATCTTGATTAACAGCTATATAGAAGAGGGCAGCTGAATTCAAACCCAAATAGAAAGCAAAGGGAATCCATTTTTCCTTAAAACAGTCATATAATTTACAACTTACAAATATTAAAAGAAAGCTATGGAGAGACATGATCTGAAAGTACATGATAATTAAGGAAGAAGAATATATACATACATAGACTGTATATGATATACTAACAAGTAACAAAACAGAAAAAAAAATATACAATATTGTGCCAAAGGGTCTTTTTACTTTGCATCAACCAGAGGGTGTAACCTTCCTACCCCTTTAAAATAACGTGCAAGCTAATTGTTCTGCCTCTCCCCTATTTTAGCTTGGTTATGCTCACAAACACCTTTGGACATTTCACATAACTCCTCTGTTTTTGTTCTAACAAACCTGTAGAACAGAGAGAGAGAGAGAGAGGGAGAGAAGAATACCCTTTAGTAACTTGGTTGAGATAACATGGAATTAAAAAAAGAAAATAATGCACTTACAAAAGAAGTCTTCTGTGATCAAGAACTTTACTTGATGGCAGTCGACATGCAGAGAAAATGATTACTTTTCTTCCATAGACATCATCACCTGAAGATGAAAAAGAAAATAAAAAATATCAAAAGGATTTTTATTATAGGGAGTGAAGAGAAAACATTACATTTTTTATCCAAAGTATTGTGAAAGGTACAAATCAAAACAAGAAGAGACTCCTACTCAAATGTGAATTTTGAAAAAATTTTACATTTATTAAATGGCACAATAAATAAATAAAACAGAATAAATAATTTAAAATACAAGTTTACACAAAATCTTTCTTTGTGCCCCTTACAATCTGGCAAGATAACAAGTTCTAAGATTACAATTTGTTATGCTCATAAAAAGTAAAAACAATTAGCTTTTAAAAAAAAAAAAAACAAAAAAAAAAAAACAGGAAAAAAAAAAAACAGGAAAAAAAAAAACAGGAAAAAAAAAAACAGGAAAAAAAAACAAAAAAAAAACAGGAAAAAAAACAAACCTTCAGTTAGTTTCATATATTCAATAGTTAAAAAAAAAAAACCTTTGAAAAGGAACACAAATTCACAAGCATTGCTGGGTAACAAATTGAAATTGAGTATCGTTTTTTATAAAAGTTTTACATCAAGATTAATACCTCTAATTTTGTCAATCTTTTTTCAGTTTCTTGTTTGTGGTATTGTGATCAGCTTTTAATTTTTCTTTGTTCTTCTTCCTTTTCATCATTATAGTGCATGTCAGCATTGTCTTCATGAATGCTGAAATCCTTCAGCCTTTTGCACTTGTAGCAGCTTTTACCTGTGAAAGTCAATACACTTCTGCTTTCTGCATCCCATCAACCAGCCGATCTCCTTCACATGTGAAAGCTAATTTCTTTGTCAGTCCGGCAAGCTATATTTCTTAAATAGTCATGAAATGGTTCCCAAATGAAACAGAAATTTGATACCTTCAAGTTTGCAATTTACTTTCTCTGGTGGTTAAAAATTCACAAAATGTATCTCTTAAACTATGCCTATTTGCAAACTTTATTTAGCTGAGTTTGAAGACCATAAGACTTGAGTTTTTTGGGGGGGTTTTTTAACAAATATTACATATGTAACTGTCAGGATTCATTTTAGACATATTTATGACATCAGATTTTAGTCTCACATATACAAAGTTTTACACATCAAATTTACTCAAGCCATTTTTATTTATTAACTAACCCTCTGGCTTTATTTTTATAATTATTTTTAAATACTCATCTCAAAAGAAAATGCAATAAACAAATTGCATCATTATTCTTTATGTAATTTACACAGTTCTTTTTTTATTATAAATTTTTATAATATTGAGTAGCAGTGTACAAAAGCAGTTGAAATTAAGAATTATAAAGAGGAAAAAAGTTTCAAATGTATTGAGAGCTTCAGCAGAAACTATGAATTTTATCTTTAATCATTAAAAAGAATCATTGTCCTGTTGATGGGGCTTAGAATATGCTGTCTGCATAACTACAGAGGGAGTAAAGATCCCTCTCCAAAAGAAAAATGGGAAAGGCACCTTCAGTTGCATGCTTCCAGATGCTGGTATAATCTGAAGACATGATATGCCAATCTTCTAACATAAACCGGAATTATGACAAACTTTCAACGAGTATAAACTGAACCCGTGTCTACTTATCTATTAATTCATTGTGTTTTTTTATCATGTAAGACTTATATTTTACATTATATAACAAAGGTTGATATGCCATTAAATTAACCAACCAACATAAAATATCTTATAATATATACTTTGCCTAAGCCTCCATTGTTTTAAATCAAAAGATTTGGATTATTTTAAAAGACAAAATCCAAATATATTGGTTTTTCTAACAAAAATTTTACTGTATTCAATTAGAAAGGTTTCTTAGAAAGTAAGTAGTTTGTATATTTTTGTCACCTTTTTTAGTAATTGCCCAAAGAGTTTCCATAATATAGTAACATTAAGTATCAAGATAAAAAAAACTTATTATCATTATTAAAAGAAATAAACAAAATGTAGGCATTAATCTATTAAAAGTGTGCATAAGCCAAAAATACCTAGACAGAAAAGGCAATGAGGAATTTTAAAAAAAATTGAGCACTTTTGAAATGATTTTTTTTAACTTGTAAATTGTAAACAGTTATAATTTCAAGTAACTTTTCTTAACATAATTTTCACACAGTTAAATTGTTTTAATTATTCTTATATGATATTAATAATTTTCAAATAAATCTCTTTTAGACTTTTTGATAGAGGCTTTAAGCTCTGCAAAGGTGAATGGTTTGTATTTTTCAGAATTCTATTTGATGTTTAGGAATTATTGAAATGGATAAGCATTCCTTTGTGATGGAGATTAGTGTTTCTGTGAAGTGATTAATTGGGTTTTTAATATTGTCATCTTAAAATTTATTAATTTTTTTGAGTACCATTCTTATTAGAAGAACTAGAAAATGCCTTGCCTAGTAAATCTGCAATATCCTTTCTAACTAGTTACTTTCATACCGTTTGTGGAAATATGTTTTAGGGAAAATTTTTGCTTTGTTTTTTAATGTAGATTTTTCTCATCTTACACTGTTCTTACTTTATAGAAGTGATGTTTGCTTACATATTTTTTTCAACATTCCTTCTTGACTTTTCTTGGTATTGTTTTGTGATTTTGTTCTCTATAGATTGAAGACGATAAAATTGGAAGTTGTAAGATGACTTGAATTTGTGTAAAGCTGTTTGTAATCCGATGGTTTCTTTGATGCTGTTACATTAGTCCAAGTTGAAATGGCATGCATTCCTTTGCAATGGAGATTAGTATTTCTGTGAAGTGATTCATTGGGATTTAATATTGTCATTTTGAATTATCTTCTATTGGGATCTAAATTCTTTCCAGTTAGAACCACTTAATTTCCATCTTTAGGTTCCAAGTTTTCTTGAATAATTGGTAAGTGATCGAGACCACATGTGCTGCATATCCAAGAGTAATCTAGGTGAATTGTAAGAATAGTAAATAGTTGCTGAGTTTTGTTTGGGTTTTCTTGGTAAAGAGGCATCTCCATTGATATGTTTTTTTTTGTTTTTTTTTTCCCACCTTTTTGGTTTGTGTTCCTACATAGTTACATAATAATTTAACTTAAGATCACTCGGAAAGATGAACAAATCCAAAAGCAATCTCATAGGCTGTTGAGATCACTTTCACTTAGTATGACCTTGTGATGGCATATTTGTGAAACGTTTAATGATCCTTTGTAGAGTTGCTTTAACACCAACTTCTTGTAGGTTAGTTTCAAGATTAATTTTGCTTTGAGATTTAATTTAGATCTTTTTTTTTAATTTAGATTGATACACTACCAGAAGCCTTACGTCTATTAACATGTAATTGTATTATCTGTAGATTTTTATATTGATGTTCTTATGTTTAAGCAAGGTTTCTTGAAGGCAAACAATTGTAGGACATAAGCCTGTTATTAACAAAAGTAGTTCATTAATGCTGATTTTTAGTCAACAATACTGGATGATTTTTTGGGGGATCATAAACTAGTATAAAAGTGATTTATTGAGTGTCTTTGATTCATCTAATTTTTTGTGGTAGCATATTGCCATTCATTTTTTTTTAGGTATGTTGAAACAGTTTGTTGTTTCCAGAGAATCTTCAGAGTTTTTGGCTCTGCTTTGAAGGACATCATTGACATGGTTTATTTTCAGATTTTTGGTTCAGCTAATTGCTTTTTTGGATAGTCATCGACAAGGAAGCTCCTTCAATAGAGGTGGTTGGTTGAATTGAAAATCTTTGATCTGTCTGCAGGACTGGTATGTTAAGTTATCTTTGACTGTCATGATAAGAAGTTCTTGGTTGAGGAGGTGTTGCAACATGTTCATTTTGTTTTTCATTGTTTTATTGGATATTGTTTTACATTATACATGGTTTCTGTTTTGATTTTTTGTTTTTAAAATGAATGTTGGCCAGTCATCCAGTTCTGGCAGTCTCTCAGTGAGTGTATCTTATGTATCTAGTTGGTTGGTATTAGCTACAGTTAATGGCTTTTGCATAATATTTGAGTACAATTATATTTTTGGTCTGGCTTTCTATCTTTTATGCCTCTGGGAATTGTACATTTCTTATGTATCCCATTTTCATGATTTCTTCCTTCCTTCCTTCCTTTTCCTCCAGATTTCACATGTTCATGCATATGCCAAGTGACTCCATAACAATCCATTCAATTATTCTGTCATATTCTCCATCAGAGGTCTTTCTGTATGTATCTTTCATATATTGATTGTTCCATATATTTGGTTACATGATGCATTTCTGTCATTTTAAAGAGGAGAGCTCACTTTCTCTCTAGTCTATTCTATTTCGGTTGCTTTTAGTGTTTTGGGAATGTTGAAGGTAACTGTATTTGTCTGAATTAGTTTACCTTCCTTTTTTATATCTATTCTTCTAAAGTCTATAATAGTAACTTTTAAGGTCCATTTCATCTTATCCAGTGTGCAAAGAGATAGTTTGATGCTTCCCTCTATATCCTTGCTGATGTTGAAGGTTTGGTAGTGGTATCTTTTTATCATGTTGTGAAATATGTCTATCCTAACAATATGTCTGTTTGGAGGATATAATTTTTTCTGTAAGGAATAGTGATAATCTTGACAAAGGAGTGGCCCCCATTGATTCTTGCTCCAGAAACCTGGGGAATCTAAACAAGCTTTGTTCATTTTCTTTATCCGAATCAGTGTCAATATGTAATTAGTCACTTGAATAGTTTATTATATACCATACATTTTTCTTTATTAAGCTTCATCATCCATTCTCTCCACCTACCGTATATTAGGAAATGACAAAAGGAAAATTTACCTGTACATGAAAGGGATACAGACAATGTACTCATATTGAAAGGAAACTGAGCATTTGAAAATCATTAGCTACTCTGTCCAAGTTTTAGTTAACTGCAGGTATTTTACGACCATGTCAAAGTGATTGACATGGTGATCAGCCACCAACTTCTGACACATGAGGAAATAGGTTTGGTATTTGGATTGAGAACAGCAAAGTAATCTGAAGTGTTAGAGCTTGATGTGAATAGCCAATTGATTGGATTGAACCCTTCAATCACGTGTTCACTTCAGGATCATGAACCACTCAGTCACCAGGATCCCATACTCAGACATTATCAACCAACCACTACCAACAGATGACCCCTTTTGTTGGAGTCATATTTCTGCTACCAGAGGCAACATTAAAACATTAAGAAAAAAAAAACAAAAAAACAGCTGGACATCACCAAGTAACTTCTATTGTCCTGAAAAATGATATTAACGAGAATAGTACCTAATCTAATAAATTATGAACAAAATATTTGAAAATTGGTAAAGTGTACACTTAACATCCTTTCAAAAGATTGAGGTCAGAGAAAGTAAAGAATAGAAAAATTTTCTATGAGATAAAACCTACAAAATCCAATATTCAACACTTTACTGACAGAATTTTTCAATTTGGTTCATATAAAGCAATTAAAAGTAGTGATTTGGTTTTTCATGTAAACCATACTTAATGAAATTTGAGATTTCTTAATGCATTTTGCATTTGAGAATATGGATCTACTTTTATTTAGTACTTTCATTTCAAATTGGTCACAAGACTATATAGCTGCGTTGCTTAATATTAGTAAAAAAAATGGGAACTAAGATGGTAGCTACAATATTATAGGTAAAAAGTATCCAATTTAAGATTTTCTACCTGTAAAAAAGAAAATATAAAGAATAATTTGAGATATTGAAATCTAAACATGATATTGAGTCGGTAACCTTTCTTTTTAGTAAAAGTTAAAATATCTCAAGTACAGCAAGTAAAAATAATTTCCACAGATTAATTCTTTTTAGTTAAGACTTTCATTCTTCAAAGAATCCAAAGCAACTTCAGTGGTTGGTAAATTTCAAGCATTCAGAAAAGTAAAAGAGGAAATAAATGAGAAAAGTAGTGACGATCTGGCATGAGGCAATTTTTGAAACAGAATAATGCAACTTATGATTCAATCATGTTTGAAAAGCAGTTGTTTAAAATTTGTTACTAATACGAGTGCAAAATAAGTATGGCCTGCTAATGTAACATTAATATGATTTGTAAAATATCAAAGTCCTTTTCACTTCACAAACATAATCTAAAAAGACATGATATAAATTACATAAATATAAACTAAATAATGAGAGAAATTTATGATTTCACATACTCCCAAGAGGTAGTTCCAAGTAAACTTCATTCATTTGAATTTTCAGACAAACATTAATTGGCCTTTACCCTTTCTTCATTGAATAAGCCTAAGGTTAGGCTGACCAGAGACAATGAAATGTAAGCCATAAATCTACTGACTTTCCTACCCACTTCCTTCTACCTAAGTACTTCATTTGGTCGTGTGGGCTTTTGAGAAAAGAGAAAGAGTTAAAAGGTGAAAAGCAGGCTACTTCAAATATGACCACCTGTGGTCATTTTGTGTGTGTGTGATGTTTTTAAAATTGGTTTTCTATCTCGATACAGATTAGAGAAACAATTTTGTTTTTATCCTATCGATTAGTCCACTCCCACAATCCTCAATACACACAGACCATCCCTGACCAACCTAACCACCTAATGACTAAGCCTTCTTTAACCTAAAGCAGAGCAAATATAGACACAAACATTTGTCACCTGAAACTGTCAAAGAGAGAAAGAGAGTGAGAGAGGGAGAAAAAAAAAAAAAAAAAAAACACTTTGATCAAATATTTTTTTTAATCTTTTTCCTAAATTTCTTTTTCACTTCTATTTTCTGTATTTCTAAAAAATCGTTTTAAATTTAGAATAAAACATGAAAATATTTACAAGAAAATCACATCTACATCACAGTAAGTGAAATTGGGACGATAATCTGTTGAGTAAAAATAACCCCATTAGATGATGGATTGTCCATTAATGCCATCAAATTACCATATTGGCTGCTTTGTATTTGCTTACACATTCTAAAGATGCAGTAAAATATTTCCATGAATGACATTAATAAACTGCAACATACTATCAAAATGATAACTGTTTAGAGTGTTTCTTTAATTGTAAAACCTATTTGATAATTCCAGATAAGAGAGTCTGAATGAAGATACTCCTTTTTCTCGTAATTTGAACTTGTAGAGCAAAGTATCATTATACATTAGATATAAAAAAACATTTTTATTGCTGACTTATAAAACTGTAGATAAACCAAAAGATGCTTTTTTGACTGTATTTCAAAGGTTTCAATTTCATTAATGGAGTAACATTAAAAAATAGTCTACAATTTCAGTAAGTTTCAGACCAGTTGTTACTCTTTCATGCAATATTTAATTGCATATAGTGTGTGTGTGAAGATGAACTTACAGAAATTAAACAGTAATAGTAAAATGGTACATACCTGCAATTTCAATTATTCCATACCGTGCTACATCACTGTATTCTCCGTGTTCCTGTTCATCTTCTTGTAACTGGTTAAAAATAAATTGTTTCTTTTTATTAGAAATAACTGCTACTGAAAATATTGTTGTGTTTAGAGAAAAGGATTATTGCTTCTGTTGATAGGCTTTTGGTTCAAACTATGCTCATCTATGATTCTTTCCTCTAGAGGCAAACATACAAAGAAACTTTACCTATACCTGTATAAGCTAATTTATATAAAAATTATTTCTAGTAAATAAAGTGATAAGAAAATGAAAATTCTCAAACTATGATAAAGACAATAACAACCTACAAAGAATAGCAAAGTTATTTCACTGTACTTCAAAACTGAGTAAAATATATTTTTCTAACAAAAACTTTAAATGACTATCCTATTACATGAACCTAATATAATGAATTATTTCATGCAGGGACACAGTTTCAGGGGGTGTCATTTTTTTACATTATGACTATTTCTTCAAATAAATAATATAAAAGTGTATAAAATGAACAGTTTGCTGACATTGAAAATGGATTGATTTTTTTTTTCACAGATTATCAACCCTTTGTGAGTTATTTAAAACCAAAAAAATTTTGGATTGTAAAAATTCTTTTCTTGCAACTGAATATTGCATTAATAATTAATTTTGAGAATAACAATGATTTTTTCCAGAGACAAGTCCTACTATTTAGTCCATAGCTCGTGGGGAGGAGATAGATTCATAGGTTGTTTGTGTGTAAGTGAAAGTATTAGGTTGGTGCAAAAATAATGACGTAATAATGTTGTTTTTTGACGTATTTTTAACGTCAAAAAACAACATTATTACGTCATTATTTTTGCACCAACCTAATAATAAACCCAACTGGAATTTGATTTCTCATTCTGAGCCACTATTACACTACCCACACATACAAACACTGACAAAGATCATGGGGAGAATCTTTTTCTATAGAAAACTGTTTACAAACTTTAATAATCCTTTTTTCTTTTGCTGCAAAGTGTTTTTCTACAAGAGTAAGTTCAGTGAACTGACAGTCATATTTAAAAAAAAAATAAAAAAAACAATTGAAAAGAGGTAGATAACAGTTAACAACTTCAGCCAAAATAACCTCTTTAATTCAAGGTTCAATTATTTCCATTTTAATATCTGCACTAATATATATATATATATATATATATATATATATATATAGATATGATTGATTTCACTGAATTTTATATTCTGTCAATGCTGTTAGTTTTTTACTGGCTAAGCAAAAAATGCCATAATGCATTATTATATATAATATACACTACCATCTCTGGGGTAGTTCAAATATAGATAATATAAAAAAAAATAATTTAAAAAGACATTTACTTGAAGTGATTATTTAAATAGTTGTAAGATCTATGATTCTGGAGATGCAAATTTCAATAAATATCATTAAAGCAGCTCCAAGTTTGTAACAATGAACTGAAAATTATGAAGTTGGTGCAGTTTGTCAATAAATCATTAAACCTAAAAATGTTTAAATCTATTTGCTACTCCTACTTCAAAAATTGATAATAATTCAGGATAAAACAACATTTTCTAAATATAATCTGAAAATCATTAAATGAGATGATACAACTTATATATCAAACTCGGTAACTACAAAACAATCAATTATTTGATCTCTAGGTTACTGTTCTCAGGATTGTATGTACTACATAAGAGTAAACTAAAGGAAATTCTTGATTATTTTTTTTAAGGTAATCTGAGTTTAGATCAGAATGCTTATTTTAAGTCCGTTTTTGATAATCATTTCAGAAAAGTAAAAAAATAAAAAATTATTCAGACAACATGCAATCATGTTTTTACCTCATTGTTCTCTTCAATTTTTCATAGGTATTTAAACAGTCCCCTTCCTAATAGGGTCCTTGAAGGTAGTTGTTAACGGTCAGTTCTCCAAGGCTCAAGGGATCAATGAAAGCTTCCAAGGCTTGCATCTCAGTTCAACCTTCTTTCTACTTTACATAAATGATCTGCCTAAGAGTATACTTGGATTATTTGTCAATATCTATGCTGATGATACAATGGCATATAGGTGCACCTCCAACACTCAAGATGACCAGAGATTGGCAGCTGACCTAGCTTTAAAAGTCTGGAGGTGGGGGTGGGGGAACAGGCTGGTCTCATTCAATGCCTTGAAAACCAAACTAATGACATTCCATCATCACAGAACAAAACCTGAATTTTTACCAATTGTGATGATAGAGTGGCTTTCAGAGAGGCCCTATGGGTTGAGTACTCAACCCAGACATCAAGTGGAATACATATATATGATCCATCACTAAAGATGCCTTAAAATAGTCAATTCCCTGCCTCTAGTAAGTACACAATGACTCCTGCTATCCTATAGTTTTACAAGAGCTAAATCAGGCCAAAGACAGACAGGAGCTGCCCAGTCTTCACTTTCTAGTCTCTATAGAGTCTAAAAGCATCTCCACATCTTTGTGGGTAACAAATTATTTTCCACCCTACAACCCCTTTCCCAGAGACGAAATGTCATGAGTCTCTTGCTGCTCTATCACTGTTTCCAGGGAAAGTGTTCAGACAAACTACATTTCTTAGTTCCACCAGTTAAGACCTACCATGAACATACATTGTAGTGACCTACCCTCATTCCCTTTGTATTCCATTGGTGAGATGTAAGTTCCACTTGAGCAACTTCTTCCCACAAACCACTACTTTGTAGAACCAACTCTCAAGAGGACATCTCCCCAATCACAAAAATCTTTGCCTGTTAAAGTTTAGGCTCAGCTGTTATCTTCTTCACATATTCCCATAACCCATACCTCTTACTCCAAACCTTCTACTTCAAGTGGCTCTTGGGCCTTGTACAGGGCAAACATTGTAAAAATAAAAATTAACATTTTTCACAGTATAAATAATATTACATGCAAAAAACATGTTAACAGAAAAAATTTTAAATTTGTAACAGCTTAATTTGTGAGGGGTTATTTTGTACAAAATTTAGATGACAGAATTTTTTATATTTTGAGGGGGTATATTGCAAACATTTATATATTTACATTTACTTTTTTTCTGCTAATTTTTGACTTGTCAAGTATTTTTCAAAATGTTTTTATATAAGAGGTTAGAAAAAATAGACAGCATAATCTTAAACATAAAAAAAAATAATTGAATCCCTCTACACATTTAATTGTTAATTTTTTTTCAAATACTCTTTATTAAAACTATGGATATTTGAGAAATATTTAAAATTAATATTTAAAAGTTAATACCTGTGAGGGACCAAGTTCTTTTTCAAAATCTTCATCTATTAAGCCATCAGGTGTGATGGACCCACTACGGAAGGCACTCTCTTCCTTGTTAAGTTCTGAAAGGGGAGAAAAAAAAGGAAAAAAGTAATCAAATATACATGAAGATTTTAGAATCAGTATGCACTTTAAATAAGTAAAAAATAATTTCTCTAACAATAAGGTGAAGTATTTTCAGATTTTTTGATCAGTGAATAATCATTTTCTTGCACATTGCCAAAAATAACACTTAAAATACTATAAACTAACTTGTAATAACAATGCTGTTATGTTTTTTTAATATAAAAAAATAATAAAAGCAGAAAAGGATCAAAATAACGCTTGCAAGAATGTTTTTCTCTTTAACATTGACTTGGAGAATCAAGGTTGGAGGAAAAGTGGCCCTGGATCTCAACATTCAAATGTACTAAAAGAAGGCGAGGTTTTTATCTTCTGAAACTAGCACACGAAGAAAAAAAAAAAAAAAAATCTAAAAGCCATGAGTGTAACAATTCAAACTGATTTCCTAATTTTCTTTTAGTTGTTTAAATCAGCAATTCAGAATATCCCACATTTACTGCATCATCTCATTGCACAAAACGTCAACATTATCAGTTTAAAATATTATGGATAAATAATTTCCTTAACTTCTAGATGAGACAAATGTTTATTATAGTATTTTCCTAGAACATAGAGAAAAAAAGAAGAAAGAATACTATGAAATTGGAAAAAAGAAAAACATCCTCAAGAGGATAAAATAGGACAAATGACTTTTTTTGCTTCCTGATAGTAGTCATGTCTAGTTGAATCAGAATAGTTTTCGTTTATAACATGGCATTCAGAAATTATCATGTATTTGGTATAAACACGACAGTATTATTACTCTAACAAACACAGGCAAATTTACTATTTTAAAAGGAAGTGTGAGAAAAAGAAAGAACAAGAAAACATGAAAGTGTGATATTTTCATATTTTTTTTTTTTTTTTTTTTTTAAAATGGCAAAATATTTTTCTGTCTGTATTTGTAAGACAAAGGACTATTTACAGTTGGATTAATATCATCTTCATTATTATCACATTTCTTACTGTTATACTCTTCAAACTTCTTCAGGTGTGTATCAATCTGGATAATGTTCAGGTAATTTTGAACTAAACACTTTATTTAATCTATGGGGATAGACTATTCTTCTTTTGTCCAGGTCTAGAGATCACTCATCTTATTTAGCATTGCTCACTATGTTTCCACTGGAGTGGACTTCTACTACACACCAATTTTACAAACCAAGGCTCAGATCTGCTTGACTCCTAAAGTTGCCCAGGTTCAACTCCTGGAGGCTCAGTGGAAATGAGGTTAGCAAGAACTGAGCAGTTCTTTAAAAAAAAAAAAAAAAAAAAAAAAAAGAATTTATGTTGGGATATAGACAGCAGAACTAGAGCAACTGACCTTAAATTGAATAAAGTGTTAACTCTGAAAGTTATTTGGATTGAAAAACCCCTGAATACCTGAAGACAGAAGAGCTGAAACATTGTGATATAAAAAATTAGGACATTAGTCAATTGTGAATGATTTAAATAGGAAAATTGTTATAAATTGGTGTTAATGAGTTTTAAAAATTATACACAAATCTTAAAACTCACAAGAGATATTGAAAACAAGCAGGGTGCTGATTGAGTATCCTATGTAATGATTTAGTTGTTGAGAACCATGATGGCCTATGGCATTTAGTGTTTGTGTGTGCATCTGTAAATTGGCATGAACACGATTGTGTCATCTCTAAAACTAGCAAAATAATTTTGGGCAATGAAAAAAAGCCTGACCGGAAGTAAAATCAAGTGATATATCAAAAGAATTTACCAACAATTTCAAATGGTGAAAATTCAAACAGTAAATCTGTCATGTGATTCCAAACAATTTTTACATCCAATAAGAAAATCAGAAACTTTCTCACCCAAAAAGAATTCATTGATCTTTTTGCATTACTAACTTTTCTTTACTGACTGTCAATTCAAATTTCACACAAAAATATATTGTAATGCAAACATTATATTGTATATAAATCTTTAATCTACATTTTACATATAATTTTCTTATTTCTTTTGTTTGAATTTGCTTAATGTTCTCAATAAAATGTGGAAATACAACTTTCTTACACCTTACAAGAATTTCATTTTGGTAACAACAGTGTACATTTTACTAAAAAAAAAAGACAAGCTTGAATTAAACTAGTAACCTGGTACCCCTGTCATATACTATCATTATTCTAATAAAAGCAAATATCAAATAAATACATTTTTGTTTATTATAGTTTCAAGCAAAAAGCTTGACTTTATCTGGCAGCTTTATTTGGTCAATTCAGGCCAATATTTTAATATTAATTCTTATCAAAGTAGACAAGAATTTTATATACAATAATTACTTTTGAATGTTTTTTTTTTTTTTTTTTTTTTAATAGACTCAATACTATGCTTACTAATTTCAACAAAATTTCCAATTAGTAGTATACAATTGCTTTGGCTTTTAATTCTAACAGGAGTTAGATTATACAAAACTTAGCACTTTATTTGAATTTAAATCTTAGATTATTTCATATAACATTAAATGTATTATATGAAAATAAAAATTACATCCAAATATGGTAATATGATAATTTTCAATTCAAAATTTAATCATTTAACATGAATCAATAATCTTTATTAGCGTTAAACTTCTCAACCATAGAATCTTTATATAGAACAAAATAAAAATACTAGCTATTAATATGAGCAAATAATGTACATAAAATTATATAATTTAACATATCAAATTTAACAGAATTTCTGCTAATAAAGTGCTCAGTATAAGACTAGAGTGATATTATTATGATTATTATTAAAATAAATTCTCAAAAGTTTATTATAGCATATAATATACAGTTAAAAAAAACTTCAGTTATTGTACAATTATTTTCAACATTGTTTTATGCTTTATAATTTCATTCAGAACAATATTGATTATTGCTTTGTAAAACAAAATTAGTTTAGTGTGTGGTTAACCTAATAGTAACAACCTTTCTATTAGGTTGGTGCAAAAATAATGATGTAATAATGTCGTTTTTTGACATTAAAAAAATACGTCAAAAAACGACATTATTACATCATTATTTTTGCACCAACCTAATATTTGAGAACATGAACATCTCATCAGTTTAAATTTACATCAATCTTTGTATACTGCATTTCCTAGCATTTAATATGCATATATACTTCAGCATTTAATACTTAAGAAAACCAATAAATCTTCAACTCATTAATATATATTTAATTTTAAGTTGTAATCATAATTTGAGAATTTATAATCACATAAGTTTAATTCTTATGTCAAGAAACAAGTGTCTCAAATAAAAGTATTTAGGTATTAGTACAATAAAGTTATTTAGCTAGAGTACAATTACTGAAATATGAATTATGGCATTTCTGCAAGTTATAAATTTTTAGGATAAAAGCTAAACCCAAATAAACATCAACAAACTAAAGTTAAACTGTTTCTATTTCTATACATATTAAAGAAAGAAAAATAGTAATAAATGTCTCTCAAAGCTGGTTAAGTCAATAAAAAATTTAAAACTTTCACCTCACAAACACGGTAAATTAAAAAAAAAAAAAAAAAAAAAGAAAAAAAAGTGTGTTCGGGGTAGGGAATAAAAGAAAGGTGAATTATATCACCATTCTTTTGACAAATCATTCAAAAAGGAAATGACCATATCTTAACTGTATTCAATAAAGATTTTTATAAATGAGAACAGACATGTCAAAGATATGTGTGTGATGTCTTGTACAGCTCACTATCCACAGCATGAAATCATCTAGAGATATGCCAAAGTATAATAGACTTAATTCAAAATTCTTAGGAAAAAAAAAAAAAAAATTTGCACAATATGTGGTTGTTACAATTGTACAAAATTATTTTTTACATCGAGATTATCATGCATGATTTAACATGCTTATATAAATAAAGCTCATTTTTTTCACAACCTGGAATGCTTTTTTAATAGCCAATTTGTATGGTGTGTTCACTTTCTTGATAGAGAAACAAAATTACATTTTTGATTACAGTAAACAGTATTTGATAATTTTTTGAAAACTGCTTTTTATCCACAACCAGATGTTTTGTTGCATATTCATGGAAATGACGACACATTACACCAATATATGAATGTGCAATGGAACATTTGGATGGTGATAAAAAGTCCTAAATTTATAAACATTTGTTAAATAACAAGCAGTGTAAATGAAAATCTAATTTTAATTGTTTCTCTATCATCAACATGGCAGACACCATACAAATTGGCTATTAAAGAAGAGGGCCTTATTCAAATAAATCATACAGGAGTTTTGTTGATGTCAAAATAATTTTGTAGACTTATAATAACCATATGTTGCAAACACCTCTCTTTTCCCCTTCTAAAAATTTTGAATTACTGAATTATCTTCTCTTTCAAAGAATTAAGAGGTATCTTAATCATTGTAGCTTCATGTAAGAACCTGTTTTTCCTGCTAGTCAGATATACAGCTAAAATTGGTTACCAAGGAGGAGTGGTCAGTACAACCAAGTGAACATTTGTTTATTTGCCTCATTGTTGAAATACAGACAGTATCAGCCAGTTAAAACTGATGACTGAGATGCACAGGTGGTGTAAAGGTGCAGGACAAATTCAGAGAAATTAAAAGACAGTTTGGGGTTTGTTTTTTTAAATATGAAATTTGTTACTTCAGGTTTCAGTGGAATGTTGGCTAAAGTTAGAGCCATAACTGAGGTTTCATCTGAACACTTTGAAATTGACTTTAGTGGGAAAAATAATTCCTCAAAAGTAATTTTGAGATAATATCAATTAGCAGGTGAAGTACTGCCATCCATTATTAATTTTTGAATAATATTTACATTCACCTTAACTTTTAGGTTCATTTTTGCCACAATTTTATCCAGTTTATGAGTAGAAAGCACAGATTGGAAATAATGATTATACTCAAACTGGTAAGGCTCAAATTCATGTCTCTTTTACCTTATGGAAGCCTGGCTGAATGCATAGGTTGCTTTTTCTTATCAACTTTGTAAAAACTCCATTCTAATTATAAATCACTCTTATTCTATAATCTTTCTTAGCACCATATTTGTTTTGTACTTGCACTATCAACAGCAATATTATTTTCTTTTTTATTAGCTGAAGCATTGTCAACCATTATTAATTTGTGAGTAGTATTCCATCTTAATTTTTTTTATCTACTTCATTTAATAAAAATTAAGATAATACCACTGTTACTAATATGAATTACCAACTAACATATTCAGATTTATGAGCTACCTAGAATGATTTTACACATTTAAAAAAAAAAAAAAAAAAAAAAAAAAAAATCAAAAAAAAAAAAATCATCCATTTTTTTTTTTCATTCATTTGAAGAGAAAAAGAGTGATAGAAATAAAGTAGAGTTAGCAAAAACAGAATTTCCTGTACATCAACCTATATAGGTCCAGCAGAAATATAATTTTCCTGAGGATTGACCCCCACCTGACACTTCTTATATTTGAAGTAATATAATAGCAGTTCAATTATTTTAAGATTATCCTTTTGTTCATGTAGATAAATATATATGTTGGTCTATCAATAAGTCCAAAGCCTTAAAAAAAAGTCATTTTTTTAATGATCTACCTTGTCAATGCACTTAATTGATAAATATTAATCACAGATTTAACATACCTCAAAATTCAACTAATAACTACAAATCAGCCTATAGATTTTTTTGATCCATTCTTGTATGAAATAGAGGATTGTATTGCTAACAATATTGATAGCAAATATAGGTTGAAAAATGGCCTTATTTGCTTAATTGTTTATACACATACAAATCTCGAATAGGTATATTGATTAAACAATCTTAAATCATATTCATGTCTGCTATTTAACAAAGTTAAATTTAATTCAGGTTTTATGCGCAGTATTTCACTACTGGGAAATTTAAATACCAACAGCTGTTTTAAGTACAATATTCTTAAAAAATGTGACTTCTTTCTTTTTTTTTTTGTAATTTTTAGTTTATATAAGTAGATCAAGTAGCTGGTTTCATAGTAATCAGAAAGTTTATCTAAGAGAAGAGACCAGTGATTTAAAAAAAAAAAAAAAAAAAAAAAAAAAATTGTCCGCCATTTTATATGGACTTTATAATCAAAATTAGGTGTTTAAAAATTTATTTAAAAAAATATGCTAACAATGAACAGAAAAACCCAGTGACTACAAATCAGGAAGAGGTTTACAATAAAATTGAAGATTATAGAATGAATCCAAATAACACAGGAATTCTAAAAAATATGATCTTAAATTCTTAAAGAAAAAAAAGGTTTGCCAGTATAAATTTTTTTAAGATTCAGAACATTACCGAAGTGTTTTGAATTTATATATCTGTAATTTTTATACATATATAATATGTGCAGTACTTATTGGAAAGCATTCAATATCAGTGATAGAGCTAACATATTTAGTTACATTGATGTGAGTTTGTTATTATATATCTATATATATATATAATAGATGTTTTACTCTTCAAATAACTACAAGAAAGTATTATAGTTACAATAATAGTAGGAAGCCTAATCTTAGTAAATAGCATATTACTTGAGAAACATTCCTCTCACTTAAGGTTCTTGTTTACAACTAAGATATGTAATTCCTAAGTAGGATAAACATAAGCAATATAGCAAAAACAAGGTAAACCAATGTCTATGAAAGGAGATTTCTACTTTTTATGAAGTAGGATCACTTTTCACAAACCTTTGGTAAAACTCACCTTCTTTTTCCATGTTTTTGTCTGAAATACTTAAAGAGTTTACGTCTTTTAAAACAGAATTCTGGAATGGATAATTAGGTAAGCTCTGCTCCACTTTGTTTATCTATGTAGAAATGAACTTATCATTCTAAGCAAGACTATATTAACAGTAGTAACAGTTCAAAGATAAAGTGTTTGTCTTCAAAGATCAGCTGATGACATTCAGTTTTCCTTCCACATAAGATTATCAGTAAAAATGAATAACCATGTCCAACTTAGCAGAACTAGTTTAACTATTGTTATTAGTTATAAGGCTAATGGATAATCACCTCATATTGTCAGCTATTGTGACCATTTTTCCAAGTCAAATGAGATTTGGGTTAACCAAGAGTAATCACTTTTCTTTATATTTCAATTAATAGATAAGAATATAAAGAGTCCTATTCTGAATAACAAGGACCAAATGAGTAAACAATTTAAAATAGATAGATAAATGGCTGCAAATGAAAGAAAACTTCAAAATCAGATGGAAAACAAATTTTTCCCACTTTAATAGTTTCTTTATTATTTAATAAATAACTTATCTAACAATGAGTTTTTTTTTTCCTTTTAAAAACTGCAGTATCTAAGCAGTTCCATTAGCAGTGATGTTGCTGCTGGATTTGACAGCAAACCTTTACTGATCATTTCTAAAAACAAGAAAAACAGAAAAACAAGAAAGCAAAAAAAAACAAAAAAGAAACAAAAACAACAAAGACACAACAAAAAAGAAACAACAAAAACACAACAAAAACAAAAAAAGAAACAAAAAAAGAAACAACAAAGAAACAACAAAGAAACAAAAAAAGAAACAACAAAGAAACAAAAAAAGAAACAACAAAGAAACAAAAAAAGAAACAACAAAGAAACAAAAAAAGAAACAAAAAAAGAAACAAAAAAAGAAACAACAAAAGAAACAAAAAAAGAAACAAAAAAAGAAACAACAAAAACAAAAAAGAAACAAAAACAAAAAAGAAACAAAAACAAAAAAGAAACAAAAACAAAAAAGAAACAAAAACAAAAAAGAAACAAAAACAAAAAAGAAACAAAAAAGAAACAAAAAACACAACAAAAACAAAAACACAACAAAAACAAAAACACAACAAAAACAAAAACACAACAAAAACAAAAACACAACAAAAACAAAAACACAACAAAAACAAAAACACAACAAAAACAAAAACACAACAAAAACAAAAACACAACAAAAACAAAAACACAACAAAAACAAAAACACAACAAAAACAAAAACACAACAAAAACAAAAACACAACAAAAACAAAAACACAACAAAAACAAAAACACAACAAAAACACAACAAAAACAAAAACACAACAAAAACAAAAACACAACAAAAACAAAAACACAACAAAATCAAACAAAAACAAACGAAGAGAAACAAGAAACGAAGAGAAACAAGAAACGAAGAGAAACAAGAAACGAAGAGAAACAAGAAACGAAGAGAAACAAGAAACGAAGAGAAACAAGAAACGAAGAGAAACAAGAAACGAAGAGAAACAAGAAACGAAGAGAAACAAGAAACGAAGAGAAACAAGAAACGAAGAGAAACAAGAAACGAAGAGAAACAAGAAACGAAGAGAAACAAGAAACGAAGAGAAACAAGAAAAAAATCAAAAAAGAGAAACAAGAAAAAAATCAAAAAAGAGAAGCAAGAAAAAAATCAAAAAAGAGAAGCAAGAAAAAAATCAAAAAAGAGAAGCAAATAAAAAACAGAACCAAACAAAAAACAACAACAAAAAAATCTTGCTATTATTAATGAAATTACTTGACAAAATCATGAGTTTGCTGTTCAGGACAACAGATCTTATTTAAATCAAATGAGCACTTTTGGGGAAATTTATTGCTTTATGGATCTAATGCTACAAGTTCAGATTTGTTTATTTTGTCTCTTATCTACAGTTAAATACTTTTGTAGAAATTTAAAAGACATCTATTTCAGAGGTCAAGACTTGAAATATTAAGCATTTTACTATATCTTTGTAAATAATTCCTAATTGGTTTTCACCAAGCAGGAAAGGAAGTTCATTGAAGAATCACACTTTCAATGTTCCAATATAAAATCATCTGTAATATTAACTGTAGCTGGAAAATTTAATGAATTGAGTAAGGCTTTTTAGTACCCTATCAAGTTCATGTTCATCCTAAAGCATAAAATGGTACTAATGATGAATAATCATTCAACTGATACCATTTTCTAGAATCTTCATTTAGTAAATTCCTTAATCAAAGAAGAGCAGGAGATGAATGGTAAAATTTTAAAGAGAGAAAGAAAAGATAAAAGAAAGTGAAGAGGCAAATTTGTTTTGTGCTTCACTTTCAAAACAAAAACAAAAAAAAAAAAAATTAAAAAAATATAAAAGAAAAGGAAAAAATGGAAAAAGAAAAAGGAAATTAAAAAAAACATTAGTGTTAGGAAATAAATGAAGAACAGGAATTGTGAAAATCTTGAAAGAAATTACAGAATTGATAAATTTGTTAGATTACAGATGAAAAGTTAATCTAGCTATGTCATATCTAAACGATCAGTCATGTACTTGGAAAGACAACAATATTCCAAATGCTACTGTTTTCAACTGAACTGGCATATTTCTCTTAGTTGTTTAATTGGAGTTTAAAATAGATTAAAAAATATGAATTGTGTATTTCATTAAATCAATTTAAATTTAAAATGTCATTACCAACAGGATAGAATGATAGTGGGTGATCCATTAAAATGGAAGTCATAGACAATGATTAATAAGCAGAGCTCTGCTAGTAAACTAACATAGCATTAACTAAAGTTAAGCTTTTCCAATTGTAAACATTTACAAATTCTAGGTTTTTTTATCAATCCTTAAGAAAGAAAAAAAAAAAAAAAAGAAAATGTAATCTATGTTAAAAAGCAATTTATCAGTCAGTTTGATTGCCATTCCTTATAAAAGAGTTAAGAGGCATTACTTGACACAAATAACATCTCATGTTACTCTAACAACGGGATATCTCATAAGGAATGAGAATAAGTTTCTTGGATATTTTTACTTTTAATGATTTAAAAAGCAAAGATTAGAATAAAGTTAAATAAAAATCCTAAATTACTTCTGCAGAAAATAAATGGTTGGTAATTTATTTCCAAGTATGCCCATCTACTAGGATCCTTGTTGCAGCCACATGCTCAACAACATTTGTTTTTTTTCAACACCTATGGAACTGACCCGTGTTTTATATTGCAAGTATATTGAGTTGACCTGGGTTACAGTTTCTGGGAGAGTGCACACTGTCATCAGTAGTTGAACTGAGCCAGTATGCTTGAGCCCCTCAGTCACAATGACATGACACTGTGCTAGCACAATCATTGACAGTATTGAAACAGTTTTGTCAACTTAATTTCACTCAAGGTCTGTATCAACTTGCCCTGTGTTTTTCAGGCACTTCCCAATAGTGCCAAATGTTAGGATTGTCTTTCCTTGCTGATATTATCAAGAAATGACCATGGTGAGATTCACTTGGATCTCATCATTGGAGCACTAACATTCTGACCATTCAACTATGTGCCCACTCTTGCAGAAAATATAGTCAATACAACTGCAAAATTCATTAACTATGTCTATAATTCTTTTTGGACAGTATGTAAAAATAGTGTAGTAATTAGAAAAACTTATTACCAACTTCTCATCAATTTAATGCTTGATGTCTATTGACCTCATAAAAATTTCTGTAATCTTTAATGTACATATTCCACTTTAGGATATATTGTAGTACACATTGAGAAAATGTTGCTGGAGAAGGATTATGAATAATACTTATAGGAAAAATGCAAACAAGAAAATAAATTATTTGGACTATATCTTAACCAATGAAAACAAAGATCTATTTTAAGTATACAGCAAAATGATAACATTGTCAATATACTGATAAAATGCACAAAATCTATAAAAGTATATGTCAAATAACAGGCAGAGAACCACTATCTTATGAAGCTCACTGCAAACAATAGTATTTGTGTACCTATGTAAGATTTCTTTTTTTTACATAAAAGTCAATGTTTTCAATAATAAAATTGGTATTAACTGCTGGACAGTTTTTAGTGTGTGTAAAGAAAAATTTTAAAAATCTATATAAATTTGGTAAAATGAATAAATTAAATTCAAATTATAGTGAACACAGCAAAGTGTTTTATTAATCATTTTTAGACAGAATAAAAACCTCTTCATTGAAAATTATTAATAAGATTCAATATCTCTATTGAATGGAAAAAAAACTTAAAATTTAATTAACTCATAATTTATGAAGAAAGATAAAATTTATACAGCATGTCAATCATGTATCAAATTATTAACCTGAAAAGTTTCAAATAGTGTCAAGTATATTTCTGTTAAATATTTGACATGTATTTTTGTGCTCACTACTATGTCCTTGTGCCAGATAATTTATCATGTAACCAGTTTCAGTGAAAGTCTGAATTAAATTAGTAAGAGGAATCATTAAGAATTCTTCCAGTTTCTCATCTATTTCTATTCATACTGAAACTCTTCATAAAAAACTGGACTTTAAAGCAAGAGAAAGTAAAAAAAGGTACATTTCTGTAAAACACCAAGAATTTTTTGATTCGTACTTTATCTACTTATTTATTTTGTAGAAGAGTTTAATATTTTCACAAGGTCAAATTTTCACACCCTCAACCTTCTACAAGTTCTTGGCTGAAACCACTTTGCAAAAACTGACCAAACATCAGATAATTTTTGGTTAGAGCAAGAACTTTTCAGCATCAACTTGAATTTGGTTTATTGACATCATTAGAAATTAGGTTAATTGTAGTTTTAGATGAACTTTTTGACTAGGTAGTAATTAATACTTTTTAAATAGCAACAATACTAAAAATAAGATTGTGAAAGTTTAAATAAAATCAAAATCTTACATCAACAACAATCATAACAATGTCAAACCAGCTTGTTTAAGCTGACACTATATGGCTATTTCTGCATAAGCCAATTGCATACAAATTAACTCCTTCATAATCTGTTTGATTGGCCTTGACATAAACAGGTAGAGTTGTCTGGTTGTCTACTTAATTAGACAGTTGAAAAGCTCTTTAAAGTTTTCACTTATCTATTTCAAAAATTTACTTTGATCTTTAAATACTAAAAAGTAAATACACAAACTAATCAAGTGATTAGAATCATTTTGATAAAGCTTCATTTTGCAGAAGTTTTATTCCTTGTACTGATTATTAAATTTAACCAAGATTAAATAAGATTTTGATAAGCTATTATCATTCCTTCAAATATTTGGTTTAAGTAAAATTAAAACTTAGATTTCGACATTAATTTAATCGAACAATATATTTATCATTTCTGATTCACTATCTTTTGTAATCTTTCAACCAATTTTATAATTCCACCCTTCCAGAACTTATCATTCCCAGCAAAAAAAGTGCTGTAAGTGCTTTATGCATCTTTTTTTCTTTCTTTTAAATTTCTTTCTTTCTCAATGAGAGAATTCTTAAAAGATTAAATTATCATAAATGGTAATCTGAGGTTATAATATCTGGCAATGTGGATGAGAGAAAACTTGCCAGCCAAGCTGTAACAATGGTGTGGTCATCAAAGAAATATGCAGTCAAGAATTATCTTGATGGAATATGTTTTTTTTTTCCCCTTTAAATCATCCTAATTGACTAGTACTTGTTCAAATCAATGATTTGAGTTTTCAAAGGGAGCTCATAGTAGAGAAAGATTTTCTAGACTTTGGTAAGGTTAGTAGTGGTTAATTTTGTTTGTCCATTGATCTCTTACATTGTCATAAAGCATTCACTTTTCATCGCCAATCAGTATGTTTCAAAAACAAAACATTTAAACACAGTAGTATTTTTTTTGTCTTTTCCCTCCTTAAACTTATGTAAAAGCCATGCATTAAAGCAATACAAACAAGTTGATGAAAATTATTTTCAATGATTCCTTTGGATATTTTCAATATGATGGTTATCTCCTACATTGAATAATAATCATTATTTTCAAGTAATATTTTGATTTGCTTCATATCAACCTCAGCATGTCTAGACAACTATGAATCATCATCTAGTGAGAAATCACCAATGCAAGATTTTGTTTCAGTAACTGGATTTTCATTTTAAGAGAATGAGTGAGGCAGGGAAATTAGGTGAAGTTCATAAGAAACAGAATTAATTTTCTATACACTTAGAAATCAGAGAGCTACAGTTCTCATTAGGATTGCAAAGTAGCTTTTCCTTTGTGGGTAACAAATTTATTACAAGTTGGATAATAAAACTCTGTTGTTAATTTCCCTTATATTTCTTTCATTTTAATTAAAGTTGCTTTTCAAGTTGCTTTTCAAAGCAACTTTTCAAACCATTTGTCTATGGATGTTAGTAAATAGTATGGACTGGAAATGAAAGGTAAGTTCTTGGCAAAAGAAACTTATATCTCTTTAAAGCTTGGTTAACCACATGAGTTGCTTTACCAACTGAGCTACAAGAACTTTTGCAAAATAAAAATCTAACCATTTTAATATACCTTGCATATGTTTTCCAATCACTGGATGCTATATATTTTACTATTACATTAATTATAACTATCTGAAAACCTGTTTCTCAAACATTTCTATTAATAAATTTATTTATATGTAAGGGTGTACAAATGAAAAGATTTGAGATTGCCAACTTTTTCCATTTCACTGAAACAGCCCCTTGTTAAACACTTCTTTCACTTTCTCACTGAAACCAAATAGTGTCTGATATGTCAGTTCCGAGTTTTCACACTACCATTATTTGAGGTATTGGCAGGGTGTAATGGTTGTTTGAACTAACCAATGAAGGGAGGGATAAACAGAATTATAACAGAGATGGTGTTTTGACTATTTTTTTTTTTATATCTAATTTGATAAGGCTGGTTTAACCCACTTTATAGCACACACATACTGAAGTGTTATGATTTATAAAACATAAGACAAGGAATCATTTAATAATCAAAGGCTAACTTAAGTGGCTAGTAAAGAAACAAATCTGTACTACTTATATTCTAAAGACTCGAGTAAATGTAAATAAAAAATAAATAGAAAATATTCACATCTAACTTGAATTTCCATCATAGTTGATAGTGGGAGTATTGAATGGAAATACGAAACCATACAAATTTGTGAAAATAATGGAAAGAGCAACAGAAATTAAGTTCCAGATCAAGGCAAATTTTAACTTGTTAAAAGTTTTCATTTAATAGTATAAAAGGGTAAGCTCCTCTGAGTATCCCACAAAATTAAACTCCTGAACAGTAGAAAAAATATCTTTGTAAATGATTTATAAGAGTGAAGTGAAAGGGAGGTTACAAGGCATATTGTACAAACAGGCAGAAAAAATTAAATTCAGTTACATTACAAATACTCTTTATCCAATTAAACAGTTTCTGTAATTAAACTAGCATAGACATGTTTAAATTTGTATTTCTGTGGAATATTTAAAATACCTGAATTACAGCTTAATTTTTTTTTAAAAACTGTCTTTCCTTTACCAAGACTATTATTCAAATCTTTTGAGCACATAAAAAATTCAACAATATAAATAAAAGTGACAAATTCAACTAATCAACTCTCTTGCTAAAATGTAATAAAACTTTACAATATTTTATATTTAGTTGGAAAGAAAATTGAAGCAGTGATAGTTTTTAAAAATTCAAAAAAAATTGTAAAATTCTTAAAATAATCAAAGCAATAATTTTAAACTTTTAAGCAATGGTTGTCTTGTGAAAAACTAATGAAAATTAAAAAATTTAGTTTCCATTGTTTTAAATTAGTTTCATGTCATTTATATACATTTATAAAATAAAACCTATTGATATATGCTAAATTATGCAATTTAACATGTCTAGGTGAGCAGAATTTTGTCAAATATTTTTTAAACACTTTCAGTAAGTCATAAGGAGATTAAAGAAGCTAATATATCCAAAGTTTATACTCCAAAGCTAATTTCAAAGAATATTTCAGCACTCATATGCTAGTGTTATGTCACTTGTTAACTAACCTCTATGTTAGAGGTTTTAATCAAGGCAAGATTCACTTAATTTTATATCAGTTTGCTTTAACAAGAGAAAAACAATTAACAAAAACAAAAAATTACATTGGCTTTTATATAAAACTAGCACTATAACCCATCTTTGACCAGGTCTTTCATTAATGGGAATTTTTACTGTCCAATTGGAGCAGTTTTGAAAATTAATATTAGTAACAACAATTGAGTGCAACTGAGGAACATCCCCAAATGGGAGGTTAACAATTTTAATGGAGGGTGGTCCTGAAAAGGGCCGTTTTTGCATTCTCAATCTTGTTTCAGCCTCACGTACAGCAGCAGTTGAAGGGGCATTTCTCCTCAGCTGTTGAGTCCTTTGATCATCATTTTCAGCCTCATGCGCAGAAGCGTTCAGGTGTGCTCTTCTGGAAAGCTGATGGTTATGTTGATCTTCAGACTCAGTGGCTCTGATTGAAGCATTCCGAGAGGCATTTTGAAGCAGGCAAACATTCTAAAGACGATTCATTATCTCTTATTCACATGGCGGACCTTACAGCAGCGGTTTTGCAACTTAGGCAAGTTCTTTTCTTTGGTGGCATGTCTTAGGCAAGTATGAATTGTCAAATGGAATGTGTGGGCAAATACCAGAAGAGAACGCTGTAAAGCTACAGGGATCAGTAAGTTCGAATAACTTTAGGAAAGTTTCGAAAAATAAATATTGAGTAATAAAAAAAAGAAAAAAAAAAAAGCAAGCTTACTTATTACTATGGTGAATGCAATGCAAAATCTGGCAGGACAATAAAAACATTTAAACTGGGAATGGCAGTAAACAACGATGAAAGCAACGCCTTAAAACTGTAGTAGTAGGCTTTATGCAACAGAAAAGGTAACCTCACTTGAAATTAAAAAAAAAGTAGGCGTCAACTTATTACTATAAGAATTTTAAAATGTTGAAGCATCATAATAGAGTAAACAAATAGCATTTGACTATAGAGTTTTTCAACAAATGATAGTACTGACAGTGGGTTCAATCTTTATTGAATACTTTATAAAAAGAGGTGACCTGATAAACTACTTACACACAAAAAAAAAAAAAAAAAAAAAAAATAGAAAAGTAATATGTAAAATTATGATGTGTAGTGTTTGTATTTGTAATGCAAAAGAATGCTTTAGGAATTTTTAGTGACATTTTCTGCTTTATTGTTCTTTTGATGGTTCTGAGAAAACTGAATAAACTAAAAGAGATATTCACAATATGAAAGATAATGATAAAAAATAAAAAAACATCACACTGTTCTACATGTGACATTCAGTTTGAATAAGTCACGCTTGCAGTTCCATACATTGCTTAAAAAATTAGAGCATGGATGAATATAAAACAATTCTCTTTTTAAGAGGGCAGGAAAAAAAAGTTGTTTGTACAGTTCATGTAAACATCTAAAACCAAATCTAAATTCTCCTTAAAAAGAGAAAGGACATCATTTATATCCAGAGACACAGTGGAAACAAATTAACAAAGTGGTCATTAAAGAAAAATTTTGTTACTCTGTTTTCTATTAACTGGTAGCTATATTAGGATGCCCTATGAGTACAAATAATTTATATAACTACAGTTAATTGCATAATTATTGTGATTAACTTTCACATAAATAAAAAAAAAAAAGAAAAGAAATATCAAGTAGTTAGTAACACAGACCTTTCTTGTCCAAACAGTTGAATGAATATTTAAAATGCTGGTTGCATTATAAAGTTCAAATGATTTACTATTTAAAAAAAAAAAAAAAAAAAAAAAAAAAAATAAAATAAAATAAAAAGAAAAGACTAACAAACATGATTTTGCATTTTTTTTTTTTTTTTAAATATTATGACAATATACATATTACAGGTTTTATTGCTAAATAATATTGACAAATTATAGCAATTAGTAGAATTTTCCTAGTATATAGGAATTATGTGAAAAATTCTTGTCTAGGAGATTTTCAGTGCAAAAATAAGATATTAGACAGATATATGTTTAACAAAGGTGTTCTTTTGCTTTCTGCTCTTATACACTCAATGACATGGTTATTTAGTACATCACTGAGAGCCCTTTTTTTTTTTTTTTTTTTTTTAAAATCATTTCACCCAAAGCAAGGCAATAAAGCCACTAGAATGCAAGAGGTTACTGGAGAACATGAGGAAAACTACTATAAAGGAGAGAACAAGAATTAAGAAGCCAGAAAATAATGATTGCATTACATTTACTTGTGGTTATATCTAGCCATTTCAACTGTAAAACTTGCCACCAATCAAGTACTGTGCTTAAATTCATAAATCTAGGTACCATAGTGGAAAGTTCACCAGAACAATTGTCATGAAACTATTAGGTTGGTGCAAAAATAATGATGTAATAATGTTGTTTTTTAACATTAAAAAATACGTTAAAAAAAAACGACATTATTACGTCATTATTTTTGCACCAACCTAATATCTATAGAAAAGGTACAATGAAGCTGCCTTATAGCAGTGGAAAGAGACTGAAGCCAAGATGCCAAGTCAGGACAAACAACAGTGTAGATTGTTCTTTGGATTTTTTCAAGAATTTCTAAATATAAAGTAAAATGCATGCATATATATATATATATTAATAATTACACACATATCTACATTTACTTTTGTACCAGATGAATAGGAAAACCATGAAACTCTGCATCATACTGTAAATGTTGGTATTAATATATACTTTATAGCTCTGTTTAACTACATTGAGCACAGTTTTATTGATTAAATAGTTATTTGCTCACCTGTATGTGTACATATATGATTGACCATATCTCGTTGAGATCATATATATATATATATATATATATTTTCTTTCTCTCTCTCTCTCTGATGATGGCTCATTTGAGCAGAAAGCTTAGATTGATGAACAACACAATAAAAAAATATCCAGATACTGGACATTTTTTGTCTTTATTTTCTCTTGAAATTAAAGCCAAAATACGAAGCTTGGAACGGCTCCTGATAAAACAAGAGATTTGTTGTCTGTTATATTTAATAGGTGTCTGAATAATGATTTGCTGCCACTAAACACTAAATATATATTATATTCCTGGCAGCACAGGAAATTCACTGAACATTAGAACAAGAGGTTCCAAATATTTGAGACTAGAAAAATGTATCAATACTTTCAGTTTTCAAATGTCAATATCCCAAATAAAAATTTATTTTAGTTATTTTGCTGACCAAGATTTCAGCTTTGAATGATAATACGTAGCTTATATTTAAACCAATGTGATGAGACTTCAAGTACATTAACAACATTAACAAACAAAATATTAAAATAAGTATTTGAAGAATAAACAAATGAAAGAATGAAATATGAGGATTTATGATACTCTTTCTTATAATCAATAATTGAGTTATGTAATTCATTCTCAGTCATTTAATAATGAAAAAGCATTTATTATGCACAAATATTTATTTATCAATACTTTTCCTTAGAAATGCTCTTAAATCAATACTTATGCACTGAGCAAAAAATTCTCAATGAAATCAGTCTTATTTTTGTGCCGACATTTGTTTTCAGTGTGTGATAAGCTAAGATTATATTTCATTCGATGACATTTGCTTTTTATAGCTACCATTAGAAATATAGTGATGACAGCTTCCAGAACATACACTCTTTATATGTACATACTGATATAATACTATAAGAATTTGAAAGTATTTGGACAAGAGATTCAACTACCTGAAATGCCCATGCATCTGACCATCTGTTAGAATCTGCAGGTATGAGAAATCTAAATTGCAATATAAGGTTAAAAAATACTTCCATAGTCTTATGAAAAACTATTTAATATTTCTCATGTAATTGCATCAAGTAATAAAGCATTGTGTCAACAAAAATTTGTTGGTTCATTTTAATCAAGCACTTAAGATACAAAGCTGAGCTGGACAAAGTCATTTGTTTTTTTTTTCATTCTAGGCTTTAAAAACAATGTTGACTATGGCAAGTAAAGAATGATAGTTTTAAAATGTATTTCCACCATAATATTCTAAATTACAGAAATTGAAAACATTTCCATTTGTTATTCAAGTGATAAAAGAAGAAACAAGGCATAATACTATGAAAGAGTTAAAAAAAAAAAAAAAAAAAAAGAAAAAAGCCGAGATAAAAGAATTACAGAAACAATTTCAAAAGGATGATCACAAATCTCTCATATTTAATGGGGTGCTGAAATATACAGGCTAAAAACTAAATGTTTAATATACTGAAAATCAATTTTGTGATTAGTTTTGTATATGAAATCAATTCATTATGAGATTCATGAATTCAACTCATTTATTCAGCATTTTACTTATTAAGCAATTCTAGACTACCCAATAATAAAAATATAGTCAAACCCATTTAACCAATATTTTTTTTTTATAAATTGCTTATTAGTGTGACAATTATTTTCAGCTTAGTAGATTCAATACTATCATTTGCCAACTATTTTAAAAGTCTTATCAGTAATATCTTGAATTTTTATTATATTAAACCATATAAGCTATTATTAATTTCTAACATATATCTTAATTTCAATTTTTTTTATTGCAACTACTCAGGTGGTTATTTACACGTCTAGATGATACTAAATAAAATTACTGCATGTGTATATTAGTACTTTGTTAGATATATGTACAAATACACAAGAATGAACAATAATATGATGTAGGCGGTAACTCACTAGTGTGGGTCAAGTCCCACAGAGGAGTGACAGTAATTGTCAAACATTTAAATAGAGAAAGAGTTAGATTTATTATATAGAACCAAGGAAAAATAAAAGAGAAGGCCTGATTATGTTTAATGATCAGTAGAATTAAATGTGGAAAAAGAACTAATTAAGAAAGTGAGTTTTGAGAGATTAGGGGGGTTCTTAGATCTAAAAATTAGCTTGAAAAGAATCTATGATTCAGTACCCACCCATTACATCCAGCATGTCAGATAAAAATAAGTAATTACTTCCTTGGTTGAAATCAAAAGTTATCTCTAGAAGTCCTTGAGATTAAGGATTTGCATAAAGATCCATTCAGTCATTTGGTATGGTTTCTTAGGCAGAATAGTTTAAGAGAAAAGAAATTCCTTTAACAACCCCCCCCCCAAAGAAAAAACTGAATGGTATGTGGCTTGTTTACAGACACTAACTGGTAGTTTCATAGGAAGACTAGTGTTTTTAGGAAGTTGGTTATCACAATTCAGTCAAGTGGCCAGTTGGCCATATGTTTTCTGGAAAGCAAAGAGACTCTCAGAAATGTAAATGGTCAAATCACATCAATATATCATTGCTGATAAACCAGCAGATTAGTTTCCATGTGTGAATGTACAGTGTAATTTGGGAGGGGAATCAAATAAGCCCACCAGAGAGAGGAAATTGGGAGTCTACTAAAGCCACTAGATCATTGCAACAAGCATTAGAATTAAGGAAAGGAAGATTTTAATTGATAAATCTACATAGCTAACAAGCAAAATCAAGTTTTGTTAAAAAAAAAAAAAAAAAAAAATCTTGTTAAAGTATTTTGGTTTTAATCATTATTCTTAGACTGACAAATCTTGGTAAGCTATCAGTTTTGTGACATGTGACTGGCATGAGCTTGGAATTTCTTCAGATCTTTAAGTGGGTGGAAGAGTTTCCTGTTCAGGATGCCAATGGATGAGTGACTGGGAAAGAAATACATAACTGGGATTGTCAGCCAGTGTTACAATGAAACATTAAAAACTTGGCAATTTAAAATATTCTTGTAGTCTAATTTTATTTTGTATTAACTGAACTTAATTTTAATTGATATTAAAAATAATTATAATAAGTAGTAATGTATTTATTAAAGGAAAATAATTTATATGCACATGTCATTCATTCAACCCAATATCAAAGTGAAAAAACAGTATTTTAATATGTAAAGTTATTTTTAATGGAAAAATGAATGGAAACTCAGTTTATAACCATCTGATGGTTAGAATATCTTTACATTTCATCATAAGTATTAATAGATTTATTTTATGAAGGTTTGTCAATTTAAATTTAATGATAATCCAGTTGGAATAAGCTTAAAGCTTCAATAAAATTTATATTAAAAAGAAAGATTTTAATTCTATGACAATATTTTTTAAATTGATTTTTCCACATCTTTTCTTCCCACACAAAACTGTCAGAGTTTATTCAAGTTGGAAAATGTAACCCAAGAAGAAAGAAAGAAAGAAATCTGCTAACAGAGTTTTTCACTTGCAATCTAATATCATCTTTCCCGATATAAAGTCAGTCAACTGGAATATCCTGGTACCATTGTTCTTGGAGAGCTCAAACTTGCACAATGCTGTGCTGCATTGGGCAAGTTGGCACAAGGAATGCAACTGAAGGAACAAGAATATAAAAAGTGCATTAAGACATTTTTTCTTATAACAGGCCAAATATTAGGTTGAGGCAAAAATAATGGCGTTTTTTGACATTAAAAAATACGTCAAAAAACGCCATTATTTTTGCACCAACCTAATAGTAGAGCCATTTTTATGACTGAAAAAGTCTATTTGATTTGAATAGAACATTTAATTTTAAATATTGTAAAGTTTAATTTTTAAAAGAGATCTATTTGTTAAAGTTTTAATATTATTTTCTTAGAATATGCTTAAATGATTCTACATAAGGTAGCATTTCACATTTCTAGTATCAATTCTGGTTAAATTTGCAAGACTTGATTATTATCATTTTATATTGTCATAAATATTTGTCAAATGGCAATGCCAGCAGGTTAATGAAAATTTTTTCACAAAACTTTGATAATTAAATGCAAAAATATTAGTGAATTCTAAAATTCTTTCTGAATACACAGTTTGAAACAAGTACATTTAACTAAACAAATTTTGGATACACACACTAAGGTTTTTGTCTGATTTTACAAGTGTGATAATGACAACTTATGAAATTTTTTGAAATACAAACAGATGAAAAAGTAACTAATATCATTAAAATCTTTGAAATAGAATTTGAATCCAATATTAATTTAAATACAAATACAAACAAAAAAAAAATTCAAACATGATTGAGCATAAAAAACTGAAAAACAATCTGAAAAGTTTAGTCTAAATTCTTTTCAAGCTGTATGTTTAACTATTTGTGTCCCCTAAAAACTTAAGTTATCAAAAGAAAAAAAAAAATTTTTCAGTTTTTATATTGTTTAGACAAAGAAATAGCTATTCTTATAAACAGTGTTGATCTCATAAAACAGTTGGACCAGTGTGTGTGTGTGTGTGTACAATATTGCTACAGAAGTATAAGAACAAAAAGAGATAATATTTACAAAAGCAAATAGGAAATTCATTAGATGGCTAAGCCTGGATTACAAATGTCACATTTCAGTTTCAATGAGATTCCATCAAAAAGAAATAAAACTAATCACAAGACCAAATATCTCTCAAAGTTTAAGAAATTGATAACATTCATTAAAGATATGTAAAAGTTAGTGACATTTTCTTACAAATGATTTGTGAGAAGTAGACATTCACACACACAAAAACACATTTATAGATATTCACATTAGCATTCCCAATGTAATACAATATCATTCCATTCAGTAATTGAATCAAAGTATTTAGAGGTGTCTGTAGGGGGGCAGATATCAACAGGAAAAGTGGAATCAGTGTTCAAAGTTCATAATCTGGCCAAGTTTGTTGTGTTCACAATTGCACAAATACTCTTGGGAAAGATTTGAATCAATCTCTTCTTACTCTAGCTATGAGTTAAATAGCAGAGTAAACTGAGCTCTGTAGTCATGATTGGCAACCAGTCTAAAAAGATAACTCCACATTCAAAATCGGTTGTGCATGGAGTTGGCAACTCCATCTACTAAAAATCTACTTGCTATATAAACTATAGCAGCAGCAACCCCTAGTATGATGAGGCCCTAGTCTATTGTGGCCCTAGACTACACAGAGTTCAATAGCACTAAAGAGGAGGAGAAGAAACTCATGATTAATTGAAGGCATAAGTTCTGCTGTGGTCAGATGTAGTACTAAATCTTGTCTATGTGAATATTTTAATACCATATCATTTATGGTCCTTTGAGAAAAAAAAAACAAAAAAAAAAACAACAAAACACACAAACTACATTGGGTACAACACCCTTCACTACTGTAGGTAATATTCTGCAAATGAAGCAATTGCCCTGTTTATTTTGTGAATAGTTTTTGATGACAAACTAATATGTAATGGCTGGAACAGCCCTTACATTTGTCTCTTGTCTAAATACATAAGTGCATTAATAAGTAAAAATACTACTAATGAAAAAAGCATTTATTTTACAAATATTTAAAAAATAACTGACAATTCAGCAGTAAGCGCTAGTCACAGATTAAACATTATACAGTGACAATTTTTAATCAAAATTCAGCTGATAACATTGTCAGATTATGAACTTATTGACCTCTCCTCAAACATAGTATATTGATGTTACCAGATTACTCTTTGTATTGACTATTATAATTTATTTTCATTATTGATATGTAATGCACAATTAGTATTTATCATATTGTTCCTACCAATGAACAGAGTTGTATTTCCCTTCCTCTCCAATATGAAGCAAAGTAGTGGTTTTCTAAAAATCTACTTTCTAAACTTTACGTGAAACAAAATAAATTTTTTTTGTCCACTCCACTCACTCCACTAAATACTGGAAATCACTGACAGGTTGTAACCATTGTCTCTCCTTCATGTTGAAGTAAAAAGCATACAAAGGCATGAATCAGATATAAATATGGTCCTTTTGACACAAGTAGAAGAATTTAATCACTTAGCTGGTTCCATATCACATGGATTATATAACCTGCTTTCTATTCAGTGGGATATTTCTTTTTATGCAGTATTTTTTTTTTATTTAAATATCACACTTCTCTATCAGGTTACTAGAGCTCTGTATTGAATTTTATATTGACCTTAAACAACATATGCTAACATCTCACAAATAATCAAAGGCAAACTTCTTTTCTTCAAGAATGAATAAAGCAGTTCTGATATTTTTTTTTATCTGTATATTAATAAATATTTCCTTACAAAAATTTTTATTCTAGCTGTTTTGGCAACTTATATAAAGCAAAAAATAGATAAGTAAAAAATAGAGCATTGTACTTCTTTAAGGATTTATATACAAGAAAGATCTTTTCATTCTTAAAATCAAGTGATTTTTTTTAAAAGGTGAAATTTTAAATGTTGATATATCATGAAATTATTCAACCATGAACATGAACAATTTAACATGAGATTGTCAATTTTGCTTTAAGCATGCTATTTTGTTTTCAAAAATAAACATTTTTAGTTATTTTAGTTTTCAGGAAAATACTGTTTATTTAATAAGTTTTTTAAATTCCATTAATACTTGACATTTTTAAAGGTGAATATAGAAAGCATGTCAATTCATGGTTTTCACATTTTATACTTGTACAAATTCAAAATTAGCCATAATAGAATTTCACACTTAGACAATGAATAATAAGATTATTGTTTTGAAAGTCTGTAGATGAGGATAGAAGTTTAAAAAAATGGTACAAGAAAAATAAGATCAGTCATATTCATCAATCAATAATTGAAAGTCATGATAGACAATTATCTGAAAACCTTAATCAGAGAGTTCACAAAATTCAACATATCAACTGGATTGACCGAAAATAATTAAAGATAAACTAATCAAGAAGAAGAAAAATGAAAGATTTCAATAGATTCTATTTAATCTGAAGGGAGAACGAAAAAAAAAAAAAGAAATATTGAAAGAACTAGATTGATCATGTTCAATTGTATGAAACTGATGTTATTGCATTTTATCATCTTTTGAGAATAAAGCTAGAGGTCTACCAAATATAAGATGCATAATGCAGATGAAATGCTAAATATGACAAACTGTCTTAAAAATATATTTCTTCTTAGAGGAGAAACATTTGTACTTATATCATCAAGGACAAGGTGAAAGGCATTCACAGCCTTAAAACAATCCTTCCTTGTTGGCTAATAAACAGTACAATTTTGCTGCCAAAGAAATATAAATATTATCAGCTTCAACATAACTTCAGCTGCCTCTGCTATAAAAACCATTTCCTATTTACAGGAATTTATATTAGGATTTTCAAAGGTTAATTATCACTAAGCTTAATAATTATGATTAAGAGAATGCTGACAAGTCAAGGAAAATGACTACTTTGCAGTTAACAGACATGGTCTATATCTTTTAAACAGACTTGTGTGTGTATCAGTTTATATTTAAAATTAGACAAAAACCATTGGCCTCACTGGACTGGAAATTGCTTTTTCTCAAATTTAGCACAATACCAATAAACAAAAAAATTGCAGAGTTACTTCATCACATACATACATATAAAAATCAGATTATTATAATAATGAAGACTATCCTAAATTATTATTTTATAAACAAAGAGAAATAAGTGAAAATCTGGAACCATATCAGTTGATTCCCAAGGAAATCTTGGATCCAATCTCATCATTGTTATATATAAAAACGGATTCTCAAATTACCTTTCTCATGTCTAATAATATAATTTTTTTTTTTTTACTCCCAATGTTGTTACAGATGTGCTGCTTTGGAAAGAGAGAGAAAAAAAAAAAGAAAAACAGAAAAGTTGACATTGTTCAATGTGAAAAACACCTTAAAAATTAGTAATCTGAAAACCTTAACATCTTTCTTTTTTAATAAAACTACTTTGAACTTATCTTGTACCTTGCCTATTTCTTGTTTTGATACAACCACAACTTTTATAAAGCTGTCTACATAAATATTATCTTGGGTAGGGATATAGCCATTACAACAAAAGTAAAAAGGTAGTAAATGCCTTTACTTGGATAAAAGGTTACAACGGTGTTTGTATGTTTTACTTACCAATGACACCATTTCTTTTAAAAAACGTCATTAGAGATACAATTTCATTGCTATGACATTCTTATATTATTAACTTTTTTTTTTTTTATTGAAAAATGTTTGATGAACACTGATATTGACAAAGGAAAAGGGAAGTATACAATAATTCTAATATGTTTAATTTCTTTCTATAAAATAAAATCCCTCAAAAGCTGCTTCTACAAAATAGAATTTGTCTTCCACAAAATAATTTTTTGTTTTAACTTAATTCAAGTCAAAATGATATTTAAAATAAATATATATATTTAAATGTTTTACATGATCCATGAATAATACACTGATAATTCATAGACATCCAGCCAGTAAGAGAAACAAAAAAAAAATCAGCTGTATATTCTGATGGCTAAAATTTAGGATTTTTCCAGAAGTAACATTAAAAATGTTTAAATCATAACATTTAACTAGAAATCTGTATTTTCTATTATTTATTCTGCCAGTGACTAACAAAATTATAAAACAAAGATTTACTGACAAAATAGATGCAATAATGTGCCTGAAACAAAGATTCTTTTAAGATTAATAAATTGAAAATTAAAACTTTGCTTTTATGAGATAAATTGATTGCATGCATAGTCAAGCAAAAGTTCATAAAAATGTATTATCTATTTAAAATTTCTCCGGATATATATGGAGTATCTTATTATCAAACAAAGAGAGACTGTATCAAAGAACCAAGTCTACATAAGTTCAAATTTTACATTTACAAAATCAATTGATATCTATAAACAAAAATAAACTTAAAATAATATAATCTGTTTGTTACAAGATATCGATATTTTACTATTTTCTAACGTTAAATTAAAAAGGAATAAAGGTATTCTAATAGAGAATTTACATACAATGATAAGTTATGATTTTTAGTTATAACTCACTCCTAGTGGTTATAATATTATGTCTCACTTAGGCTACTTGCTGTGATGTCATTAGAAATTCTCTTTGACTAACTCCAATGGAGTTCCCTTGAGTTCTTTAAGGTGTCTTGCCTAGTTCATTTGTGTTACTCGGGGTGCTTTATTTACTCTACAACTTTTGAGATTTTTTTTTTTTTTTTTTTTTATTTCTTAATATTCCTCCCCACCTCTTTCACCATGTACTAAACTTTAAATATTAGGTTGGTGCAAAAGTAATGTCGTTTTCTCTCACATGTTACTATGTGAGAAAACGACATTTTTGCACCAACCTAATATTTCTTTCATTTTGAGTCAACCTCTAGTTTTTCCATATTTCTTTTTTCTGGTAATCATACTTGTATGTTCAATGAATTCTTGGGTTGTTGTTATGTCAAAGATAACCTACAGTACTTGCATAGGTTTTTCCTTTCTTGCAGTCCTTTCTTCAGTGAAACTTTTCATTAACTGATTCTAATACCTTTTGTATGTACATTTTTTTTTTTTTTACTTTCACCATAGATATCCAATTGATCCAATCCATTTTTCCAATTTGTGACCTTATTACGCAGTCGTCCAACATTTCTTTTCCATTTTTATATAATCTGAAAAACACTTTTTTGCAAATTTTGAAAAATTGTGTCATTTTTGATATTTATTCATATACTTTTTTTTTTGACCTGGTAACAACTTGTCAAATACCAATTTTTCATGCAAACATCAATTCTGCTGGTGACATGCCTGCCAGTCTATTGGAATATGGCATTATCCAGTATACCTCAAGAATTTTTGCAGTGCTTCTTCACTCACTTTTTCATTACTTGCTTTTTAAAAAGCCCTCTTAAAAGTACCTATGAACAGTTCAGCTTGACTGTTTGGCCTTGAGTAATATGGTGGGGTAGTAATATGTTAACTTGAGAACATTTTACAAAAATCTTTAAATTCATAAGCAGTGAATTGTGTACCGTTATCCAAGACTATGGCATCCAGAATGCAATATCTTGCAAATAGTTCATGTAAAAAATTCACTGTAACCATGGAAGTTGTTTTTTTTTTGCATTTGCAAATTTCAGACCATTTAGTAAAGCTATCCACTACCACAAGAGTATGTGATCCATTTACTGGACCTGCAAAATCTCTGTGCAGTCTTGACCATAGAGTATCTGTCCGGCCAAGTGTGTAATTTTGTCATAGGTGAATTTGCTGACAGAGCATCACCTCTTCAGGATTTTACTAATTTTTCAATGTCTTGATCAATTTTGGTCCAGTATACATAAATTCACATTTCATCCGTGAAATTCCTGGATGTCTACTATGAAATTCATCTAATATCTGCTTTTTGTAATATGATAGGTATTACTACTTTTTGTTCAAATATCAGTACTCTTTCATATAGTGAGTAAACATTCAAGTCTGGACTGCATTCTAAAAATCGTCTATTTTTCTTGCATTTAATCCATTTTTTATTTTCGAAATAAAAATGTTTTGTTCTGCTTTTATTAGGTTGGTGCAAAAATAATGTCGTTTTTCTTTTGAAGTTGAACGTCAAAAAACGATATTATTTTTGCACCGACCTAATATTTTTATTTCTCCCAGGGTAACTGGTAGTTTGCGTACTACATTGCATAATATACTTTTAATTTTTATTTCACTTTTTAATGCTGCAATAACAGTCCTTAAATGGCTCAGTATTTTTTGGTTTTTTGATAAATCAACAGTATGTACTAATTTTTTGGACATTTGGTATTCCATCTTGAAATCATAATTTAATAAAATGGTACCCCAGCATTGTAATCTAGTCACTGTATATGTAGGAATTCCTTTTTTTTATGAATTATAAATTCATAATAGAGGACAGTGGTCCGTCTGTAAACAAAAATTTTTTCCATGTATAAATTTGAGAATTTTTTTTTTTTTTTTTACTGTAAATATTATTGCTAACACCTCTCTTTCAATCTGGCTGTAGTTTTTTTCTGATCGTAGTAGAGAACACGAGGTATGTGTGACAGCTTTCATGTTACCATCATATTTATGTAGAATTACCACTCCTATACCATAGTCACTAGCATTTGAAGCCAATACAAATTCTACTTTTGGATTGTAGTGTGCTAAAGATAAGTTTGTCATTAGTATTTTCAAATGCCTTCTGACACTTATCAGTCCAATTCCACTTTATGCCTTTTTTAAGCAAATTGTTCAGTGGAGCTCTCAAATTCTGCATATTAGTTATATAGATTTGATAAGTTTCCTAGTCCTAAAAGTGCTTGAAACTTAGTAACACTAACTAAGTAACTTTTTGACAATGATTTTCCTAAGTACTTGATTTTTGGAAAAAACTATTTACACTTTTCCTGACTGAACTTGAACCCATATTCTTGTATTTTTTCAAAAACTCTTTTCACATGCCTGATATGTTCCTGAGATAAATTTTAAATAAATATACCATCCTGATAAGCAACTGTGAAATCACAAAATGCAAGCATAGTATCCATAGCTTGCTGAAATATAGCAGAGTCACTTTTATCCCAAAATTTTTCCACTTTTTAAATTTGCAAAAATTTCCTCTGGACTAATGGGCAGTTATGGGATTCTAGACATTTAACTGTTGAAAAATCAGCCCAAACATGAATTTTATTGTTTGTTTTTTTACATGCACTGTTGGTGCTGCCCATTTTGAATGGTCAATTTTTTCAATGACACATATTTTTTCAAGTCTGTCTAATTCCTTGTTGACTTGATCCTATGCTGAAAATGGTACATTACGTTTTGGTTTAAAACACTGGCGTCAACACCTTTTCTACTAGAAATTTCACTTTGAATTTGAAACACTGAGCCAACTCATCTGACAGAACATCCGGAAAACATTTTTTTTCAATTCTTCCTTTAAATTTTAACACTGTGTTTTTTGTTTTTTTTTAAACTAGTAGCTTGTCCACTTACATTTTTGCAATAAATATTTATAGGTAAATCCCACAACTCAAATAATTCCATCCAGTCAGTACTGAATAAGTCTTAGCTTTTACATACTCATTACAAAATGCAACATTAAAAGTCATTCTACCAATAAAAAATAATTTCTTACCCACCACATCACATGCAATTTTTGAGGTTCTTTTAAATCTAGGTTTTCTGTTTGCTTTCCATGTGGCTTCATTGATTGTGATATCACTACATATGTCTAGTTGTATTTTTACATCCACATTATTAATTTTCACATACACAAATTTTCTTTGGTTTTCTGTAATTATTCCTTCTGTAGCAATGCTGGGTATGGATTTTTTCTGTGATAACTTTTCCTTACTTTAGTTTTACAGTGTTACTTTTTATGTCCTACTTTTCCACACTTGTACCACTTTGAATTCTTAAAGGGACAGTTGTCTCCGAGATGTAACTTTTCACATCTAAAACATGGACAAATTTTTCTTTTTCCACATTTTTCTTTAGCTTGTATGTATGTACATTCCATTACTTCAATTTCATCCATATTGCATCTCAGATTTAGGATTCTCTGACATTTGTCTGATATTTCATGTATGTTAGTCTTTTTTTATTCTGTTCAAGTTTTTTTTAAGAATTCTAACATGTATTTCTGTGTCTTTTTTCACCATTGATCATTGGATGAAAATTAATGAAACATTTCTTTGGTATTTAAATCTTTTTATATTTATTTAAAAAAAGTTGATAAACATTATTAGCAGCTGCAGAAAAACCTAAGTTTTATCAGTGAAGTCCATTAAAAAAAATTCCAACAAAAGCATGCTTGTAATAAGTATAGCCAGAGTATTGTATACAAATTTACTTAGAGGACATATAAAAATTATTGATTGCACAGCTGTTGGTTTTGTTAGAATACAAGCAGAATCACAAACAATATCAAATTAAGAAAAAAAAAAAAAAAAAAAAAAAAAAAAAAAAAAAATCAATTTTCAAATGTTACAATGTTTCTGTTAGAGTTGACAGGCCAAAACATGCTTAACATAAAAGAAAAAATTGTAAGGATTGTTAATAAAATGTTCCATCATTAATTTTTAATGATTTAATTTGTAAATTTGTCATTTTTGAGAATGAGATTTAAACAGACAAAAATACTGAATAGAGGAAAGTTTTGGAAAAAATGTTAAGTGTATTTTGAAAAAACAAGCAGAATCTTGCAACATTGTTATAAAGGGCTTTATTTAAAATTTCTAAAATATATTTTAAAAATTAGTACAGAGTTAAATAAAATATCCCACATGAATTTTCCAGTAAAAATGTGAAATTCAGCTTAATTACCGAAAAGCAATATAAATATTATAATCTAATTATAATTGGGAGTTTGGAAATTTTATTTCATTTAAAAGTCTGATTTTCTTTTGTTAATTGTGTGCTTGCAAAATCTTATGTTCACACAGTATAAACATGATGAACAGATCAATTAAATATAAAAATAAGTCAAGAGTAAATATTTTGAAAACTTCTGTTTTATCTCTCTACAAATTTCAACTTTCAAGCCATCTAGAAAAAAAATATATGTATACAACATTGTTCAGAGGTGTGAATTTCTATGTGTGGTTACTGTTAATACAATCTTTCAGCCAATACATTTGTCAAGACTTTGTTAAGGGTAATCCATAAGAGTAAAAATACCATCAAAGTTATAGAAAATAAATTATTATTTTAAATAATCTAAAAAATTACCAAAATGAATAAAGAGGCTCTTTAACATTTTTAAAGAGATTTACTTTATTGCATCCATTTCTTTTCTATATATTGACATACATAACATTTCCTATACATGGAATTTTGATTAGTGATTCAAGCACACATTTGCAGAGTTCAGACATTAATCTTAAACATAACTTTAAGCATAGGAGAGTAACTTTTTCAGCCCCTATTCCACTTTTTCTTCTACGTTCTAATCCTGAAATACACACATGCCAATTCAATGCCTACATTCTAATATAGTAAAGCAAAGAGACAAAAGAAAGGTCAAGTGTATGAAATCAATATTCAGAAAAGATCTCAAAAGGTTTATCACTATCAAATCATCAACAGCTGATTATCAGAGATCTCTTTTTTTTTTCAAACAAAATACATCAGATACACCATAGTAATTCTTTTCTTTGATAATCAAATTTGTGTAATCAACAGTAATAATTGTAAAAGATTCAACTTGTTTGATAAAAATATTCTAATAAACACCATTTATGATATATTGGAAATAAAACAGTTTGATTTTCTGTTGCATTAACATATGAAAGAATTAAGTGGCTTGAAAGACCATAGGTTAACATTTTATACAGATTTTGTTTCAAATTTAAAGATAATAGAAAAAAGATACACATTCTAACTTCAGGCAACTTTGTCAGAATTAAAAGTTAAAACTTTGGAAAAAGAAAGAAGCAAAAGTAAAACAATAAGCCTATCCCAAATCCCCTTCCCAAAGAAGGATGCATAAAATAAATTACTGCAAATGCCACAATTGCACAAAAAAGGATGACATTAAGCCAAAAGCCACAAACATCTGTGAGTCAAAGAGTTTTAGATATGCAGAGGTTTGCAAACAACCACTGAAATGTGTAAGGATGTGATAAATTAATCTCTACTAAGGCCAACTTGTAGTGCACAGACTTGGATATTTCATCCAAAGAAAATAAGAGGGTAGGTAACTGAAAGCTGCAGAGGAAAAAAAAAAAAAAAAAGAAAAGATTAAATGATTTTTTTTCTCTATTTTTCTTTTTTTTTTTTTAACAATGTCTGAAAAGCCTTAATTACTAAGTGATTAATAAAATCTTACCTTCACTTCAAAGAATGGTTCCTTAAGCTTCACAAACATAAACATTGTAAACACCCACCAACTTTCACCAAGATGCAAAATCATCTTTTGCAATCCAGACTTATAAAAAAGGCAGAATTAAGCTTTTAACCAGATAACTCCAGATTAATTCATATTACAAGTAATTATTACCAAGACAAATTATTTTCTTTATTGACATTAATAACAGTGATAAATGCTTCTCCAAAGAAGCAAGCTACTGATGCTTATGAATGCATTTTTAAGGCAAAGATTGATTTTAAAAAGCCAAGCTCTCCTGAAACCTTTGGAAGCAATTCCACACGTGATATTAAAGCAAAATGTGTCAGTAAGTAAATATTAAAAACCTGCAAATAAACTTTTAATAATAGACATTTTTTTGAATTAATCACGTAGTAAAAAGTGAAGGAAGGTAGAAGGATTCTTTAACCTCTTACAACATCACCCTTTGGGTAATAATTAATGATAGTAATGTATATGATATACAAGTGTATGTATGCATTAAAAAAATGCAGACTGTATTTAAGTAGATCATTATTTCCCGTCTGGATTTCTGGGATAAGTAGTTATTTATATTAGAACTATTGTCCTAATCTTTATTGTTATTATCATAATGTTTTGGATATGTGAACATCTTGCCTTCTACAAGTGTCTGTTGATCAAAGGTAACCTTCAGGGAATTTTGAATCTAACCCATTATTGAATTAATGGAGATAAATTGTCCTCAATAAGATGTTCATATTTAGGGATTTCTCATTTTCTTCAAGACATTAAATAAAGTGATCAGTTGAAAATTACCAAAAAGTTACCAGGATAAACAGACACCTGAAGAAGGCTGGAGATCTCATTGGCCAAAACAGTGTGATAATTATTATTATTATTATCTATATGTGTGTAGAAACTTAAATTTTTCTGCCATCTTGCTACAAAGAAAGTTTTGTAAAGCTAAGGAAATTTAAAGAGGATACTAAAAAATTTAAATGAAATTAAATCATTGTGTCTAACAGATTTATAAGCTTGCAAAATAACATTTGTGTATTACTATTTTTTGAAAAAGAAAACATTTTCCTAAGACTATTAATATGGTAGTTTTATAATTCAAAAACAAATTCATCAACAGAACCATCTTCCACTTAATAAGCCAGTATCCATTTAAAAAAAAAAAAAAAAAAAAAAAAAACTTGAACTGTAGTCAAATATGGGTAGAAAGATAAATTTAAAACTCTCTTGGCTTTGTTGTGAGAAATTATTTTGTTTTCCATGTAAAACTTGTTATATCTCATTAAATAATGCTTTTAGTGGTTTTTGGAACAGGGGGAGTAGAAGAAAATTTTATTTTATCCAAACTTCTTCACAATTTATGATGTTGCCTTATCTTATATTACAAAGTTACGCTATTCATAATTGCTATTAGTTATAGTTTCAATTTGATGTTCTGGTTTTGATATATTTCATGCCATTTGAGATGAGAGAAATACAACTGAGATGAAAAGAATAAAGACAATAGCCAAAACTTAAGTATTTTCAAGAGATTTTTATGAATATTTTTATTACTACATTAAAAATATTTCATTGTAACTTTAAAAAAATAATTTACTAATTTTGGTAATCTTTTTTTGTCACATAAAAGAAAAAGGCCATAATTGTTAAAGGATTTAAAATAAAGAGAAAGTAGTTGAGATAGAGAAAAGAGTATTTTTAATAACAGAATAGAAATAAGGCTTATTTTAACACTTGCTCTGTGATGCAGCAAGGGCTTGAGATAGAACTGTGATAAAGGAAAAAAAAAAGAATAGATGCATGAAAGACAACATTTGATGAAATATTCCCAACATAAAAAGCCAAACTGTTTTGTCAGTTATACAGAAAATGGAAGATAATGTCATAGGTCAGAGTTTACAATAAAGAGTAATAAATTCCCACTTAAATACAAAAAAAAAAAAAAAAAGATAAACAATAACAACAAATATACAATAGCCAGAAAAAGTGTTGAGAGCCAACATGCAGAGTGAGTAAAAAAAAAAAAAAAAAGTGAGGAAAGAAATAAAAAAATAGAACATTATATTTTTACCTTCTTCTGCCTCAATTTCAGCTGCACAAATATACAACAATGGAGCAAAATTTTAAAAAAAATGTGGTGAAACAGTTTTGTGATACATGCATTAATGGATGTGATGTTCTATGCAGTATATAACAAAGGTATTAGTAAGTATAGAGAACAAACTGATGTGAAATATGAGAATTGTGTATGGAACAATGATAGAGGGGAAAAAATAAAGGTTCAAATAGAAAGAGAACAGAATAGCAGATGTTCATAAAAATTCATGACTTTTAAACAAAAATTTAAATTAATAGATTCATTCTATTCTCCTGATAAGATATATTATTTCTTCTAAGTAGGAAAACATTTCCTGTTTGGTTACATTAATTTAATAGTTTTATTTTTCTATGACACTTTTTAATATTACTCATATATATATATATATATATATATATATATATATATATATATATATATATATATATATATATATATATAAAAAACTTTTTGACCCTTACCAGTAGCACAACTCTGAATTTTATGCTAAGTGTGATCTTCAAGTGCTGAGTAAGACCTGAAGATTGTGTTGTGCTACCAGTGAGGGTGCTATATATATATATATATATATATATATATATATATATATATATATATATATATATATATTATAGCTCTGTTATTTTACATCATGTACTATTTTATTAACACCAGCACTCCATGTGTGATGTCTTTCATTTAGCAGGGGCTATTGTGGAGAAAATCAGGTAAGGGAAAGACATTTCATTTGTGCTTTCTTAAGTGTGATACTATACACACACACACACACTATTATTTAATTACATTAAGATCAGAGAGGCACAATCTCTAAAATTACTTTATTATATTTGGTGTAAGGAGAGGAAAACTTTTCCTAATATTTCAAGAGAACTACCACAATAAAACAAAAGAAATTCTAAATACTAACAATCTTAATTGGTATACAAAATATCCCAGAAATAAAACTAAGACTTCAAGTGATATTGAATGTTTTCTTCCTATTCTGTTTTTCTTTTATTAGTAAACATATAGTTGAAAGTCATAAACTATTTTTTTTTACAATACAACAATAAACAAAAACATTACCTATTTCTTTCATGTTAAATTTTTACCAGACTAACCAAGTAAAAAGTTTCTTAATAGATTTATGAAAAATGAATGAAAATTGATTTGGTTGAAATATATGTTAGCTTTTTAAAATTCTTACAAAATTTTCCTAAGTCAGATTGAGTTGAATCACTCAGCAAATACATTTGTTCTTTATGGTGAAATTACAAATGTCCATGTGTGTATATGTGAATTTGTTTTTAAAACAATAAAATATTTTGAAATTGTAATATTATCAAAATACAACCAAATCTGAATATTAGGGATGTTTTAAGAAATTCACATGTAAGATTAACAGACACTTATATGTTGTGCATTTGCACATGTGTGTATTTAAGTGACTCAGGAAATGAGACTTTATTTCTGTGATAAAATAACATTTTTATTAACTATTTTTAATGAACAAAAAAAACAAAAAAACAATCAAGATTACAGACAATTGCAGATGTCAATTAAAAAACAGGAGCATTCACTGAAAGAAATTTTAAAGATCCTTTTTGGTTAAGATGAAGTTCTTATTCAAAATGAACAAGATTTTTCCAAGTATTTTTCTCCAGCTGAAATTAAGACAAGCATTAATAAATTCATTCATTTCCCTGATATGAAATCAAAAATTTACTTAAAGTAGAACAATTATTGAGTAGGGAGAATAAGGAATGTAGGAAAAAAATTAAAATCATATAAAAACTGTATATGTAAATATCTTAAACTGCTTTAACAAAGTTTAAGTTTAATCTGTGTTTAAAATTTTAAAACAAGATTACTTCTTTTAAGTTATTTTATAAATATATTTAACTGTTGCACTTTTGAGTAAAGCTCAGTGGTTGAGAATTACAGTATTGACTATATTAGATGCATACTACATAATGATTGGTTAATACATTTATGAAAACTGAAGCAAATATAAAAATTTTACTCTTGTCCATTAAATAAAAGGCAAACCATGATAACAATAATATACAGAAAAAAAAAAAAAAAAAAAAAAAAGCTGTTATATGCTCAAGAGGTGAGTTGTGTAGGCAAATTTTAAAAGTATCCTAACCATTTCATATAACAAAATATCATATTGGATAGGAATATGTAGTCAAAATTTATTTTCTTACCAAGCCTTTAACAAGTGCTGATTGTCCTTGACAATATGACAGTACATAAATTAATAAAAAAAAAAAAAAACAAAAAAAAAACAATGAGAGCATTCTTAGTTAAAGGATAAAGCTGATTTTTTTTTTAGGAAATTTCTATCTGCATAGCTATAACTTGATATTCACTAGCCATTGAAACACGTAGTCACCAATTTAATGCATTATTACATATTTTGAGTATGATGATATTGCCCAAATGAGAATAGACCATCAGTCACTATTTTCAGCCAAATTACCATTATGCTTTAAATTTGTACCATTTTGGAACACATTATGTATTTATACTGAAAGTTAAATATAGTTAGATAAAAAAAAATTATTGAAGTTATATTTTCAAATGTGTATTTTTTAGTTCATAAATAATACCAAATTTATAGATAGTTTATATCAACATTAAAAAAAGCCTCTAATATCTCAAACACTATGAATATCATAACATGTACACAGACAAACTGATTATATATATATGCAAAACTGTGTGCGTGTATGTATGTGTGCATAGATATGTATCTAAGTCATCCAATAAATAACCTTCAAGCTTACGATAAATAAAAAATTATTAATATAAGGTAATGTATAGTTTACAGGCACATCAACCATATGGCCCAATTCATATAATCAATGATAATTTACAAGCTTCATAATACCATTTTGGTTTGGAAGAAAATGTAGTTTCCACCTCTACATGTGTTTTAAGAATTAGCCCATTAAAATGATTCTGTAAACTCCTAGAATAAGAAGGAAACAAAGGGAAAAATCTGAAGAATAAGTAGAGTTTGCAATTTATTCCCAGCTAAGATTTGTTTCAATTATGTCAGATATGGTATTTGCTATGTGAGCTGTGTATTATGATAAAATACTAATTATATTTGCAACTGATCAAACTGTGTCACTTTTCCTTCAAATCAGTTTTAAATATTTTAAATGCTGACAATACTTAATCATAGTAAGACAACTACTACTCCCAAATTTTCCTAGGATTGAAGTTGATTTCAGATTGTACTTAAGCACGTCTGCTTCAAAGTCATTGTCAATCTATATTCTTAAAAGAAAGAAATGGGTAAGTCCACATATAGTGCTTCCAAGTAGTGATGAATTTGAGAGAGAATAACTACAGTCTGTTTTGTACAACTGCAGATTAAAACTATATAGCACTGACCTACTGGCAGTATACCCAATGCAGGTGATGATTTACCATTGGTGGGCAGAGGGCTTCCTACACAACAGCCAGGATAGAGGGTTCCTGAGATAGAATCAACTGCGCTGTCCATGGCCAAGGCAAGACTTTAAATTGGAGGAAATTGGCCGTGGTCTAACCTAGAGAAGGATGGGTTCCAGCAAGTCTACTTACCCAAGACATGCTACATACGGATGAATACCTCTGTAACTTTCAATCCAGATATGTGGAGATAACTCAACAGGTGTTCAGCTGTGCAGCTACCCTATGACCACACCTGATCATGGGACTGATGATGATGATGATGAATGATATATTTGAACTTTTACAAATATTAAGTTTATATTTTGTCTAAATATGGACAAAATATAAACTAGCAGATAAACATGCTGAAAAATTTATGCCAATATTCTTAAATGAGACAGAAAATGTCAACAGGTATAAAATTATTGAAATTTGGCAATTAAGCTAATAACATTTATTTTTTTTTTTTTTATAATTGTGATTTAAAAAAATATAATATCCTCCAAATATAGAGTACATTTTCAGATAACAGAAGAATGAAAATATATTAGACACTAGAAAAAACAAAAAACTAAATAGCAGTGCTCATAAAAAGCAAAAATTTACAGAAGAGAGAAAAAAGCTTCAAGCTTGATAAGAAATGGCAAGGAATCAAAGCAAAATGAGAATGAAGAAATTGTCCTGCTCATATATGTAATGACTCAGTTAAAGATATATATTAAAAGCCAACAGAGGAAAATTACAAAATTAATATAATTGCTTACCATGATTAAATTTGTAACTGAGAAAGATTACAAAAGGTTTACCATTTGACCTCAGTCATTCATTGCACTTATAATCTAGTTTTCCTAACTTTTTTAGAGTGGCTTTCTTCAGAATATTACAACTTTATCATGATCTTGTGTATATGATTTAATTGGAATGAATATGGTGCACCCAAGTGTGTTTTGTATTTATTATTATTATTATACACTGTTTTATTTTAGTTCATCTCAAAGATAAGTTAAAAAGTGAACACTAAATAACATAATACTTTATTTTTTGAAACAGGTATCTTATATAATCAGAAATATAACCTTTATTCATGTTCATTATGCTCAAATATATATACAATAATAGAAATGATTTAATCATAAAAGCCACACCAGTGTTTAAACAAGATTGATAGATCAATGATTGCATAGAAAGTCACTAAATTTGATGTCTGAGTAGTTTTATGGTTTCAATTCTTGGAAGAACTGACTGCAAATGTGGAAACACATAATTCTGCATATTAATAAAGTGTTGTACCTTGAAAATTCATAGCACTATAAAATATCAGCTCAATATCCTGATAAACAAATATCTATGTACCCATAACTAATTAGGGGAGTTCATTCAATATATTAAGATCTAATGATATTAAAAACTATTTCATTGCTTTTAATAAAGAAAACTTAGCACAAAATATTCATTTTTTTTTTTTTAAATGCTAAAATTGCCCAAAATTTTACTTTAAATTGTTTTATAGTGATAGTAAACATTATTTTTCCGATTATCACAATTTTCTTGGGATTTCAAAGAAAAAAAAAAAAGAAAAAAAAAAGAAAATCAAATTTGTAATTCTTAATAATCTTGAAAATCAAAGCCATTCAGTCTAAACTAAGTCAAATCAGCAGGCTTTATATGTAAATTGTTCTTCTCAGTAGCTTAAATTGTTCGTATTATGCAAGACTCAAGGTAAACAATTTCAGACTTTCTTTTTATTGGGTTAGTTTTAAAGAAAAATTAAAATGTTATTGGTTGCTTCCAAAACTTAATATTTTCAAACAATTACTAATTAAATTATAGGAAAAATAATACCTACTCAAATCCTGTGTTCTGACAAAAAATGGAATTAACAAAAACATGTCAATTGGGCATTGTAACATCCAGACATTTGACAACAGCTGCTTGCAATAGAACAAGAATTAACAAGTTGTCTACCAGACCATTGTACTGAATTTAATCTTCATTGGATACTACATTATTGTTGGCTGAATGTAAGACTAAGCTAAACTTAATAAATATCTATAGAAGTATTTGACAATTGCTTTCTAATGACCAAGCCTTTTCCAGTCAATTTTCACACCACAAATGAATTCATATGAGCAATGCTATTTAAGAGTTTGCTTCAAGGTTATTTTTCAGAATATGTAGTATTAAACTTATTAAACACTAAATGTATTTTACTAATTTTTTTTTTTTTTTTTTTTAAATAGTCTAGGATCTGTTTGGCTCTTACCAAGGGATCCATGGCAATAATTGTCACAACATATCTGTTGCAGTCATAATATATATCAGGCTACCAACTATTTCTCAATATTTTTCATCTACTGGTTCAGTATTGCTTTCATCCAATGTATTGATTTCCATTTCTCAGAGTTGATCATTATTTACAATCTTGCATTCCAAACTTGGCTAGAATCTTTTCTATATATCTTGATTCATCTCAATAGTTGCTTTTAAATGTAAATTGTATACCTAAGAAAAAAGAAAGTTATTCGAGATCAGTCATTTCGAATTATTCATTTAAACATTTTACATTAATCCAGAATAACAATTTGCAGCAATATGAGTATTGTAAACCCAAACAACTAAAATTAATATTTTTTCAAAATATTTTTTGTGCAAATGTAGGGGTCTGCAAAAAGAGTGAATGAAACTCTAGTCAGTTAAATGTGTGTGAAATAAAACATTCCAATTTTAACTGCTTTAAGCATATATAATGACTTTGTTGTTTATCCTCCTCATGATGATTTATTTTCAAATAGTTGGAAAGAAATGTTGCATTTTCTTCAGCAGAATTAAAAAATATGTTTCCTCACTGGGATTATTTTCCATATTTTTGGTTAGATTATCTGACTGTATAACTTGATTTTGTTGACAAAACAAAGTATATATTTGAAGCCATCTCAATTAAGCCAGCTAGATCTCAATAAACAAAATTTAATATTTTATTAGTCTGATTATTGGATATTTCTAAATTGTACCATTTTACCTTGAGTACATATTTCACAATTTATATTTAACTTTTTTTTTTTTTTATAATTTTCATATCTTCAACAACATCTTTTAAAATGATCTTCCAATTACAATGTCCTAGAATTTCATGTCACTGTTTTAAGCTATGTGCAGTTGTTTTGGAAGATAATGCACTATTTAGATAGGGACCATCTCTTTGTGTCAAATTTTATAGTAGACAAGTCCTAAATAATTACGACCAAATTTTAACAAAGCTCCTTTTTTGATAGTAATTAGTAGAGAGAATATATTCTGCTTAAACATAGGTATATAAAGGACATCCTTTAAAATACAATTTTGCATATTTTCTTGTGTGCCTGTTAAAGTATCATGAGTATTATCTGTTTTTAAGGCAAAATGGGAAGGAATTTTAATTTGCTGAAAAATGTTCCAACATTTTTTCATAAATAGGCTTTCTTCTTGCTTTTACACTGTGCATTTATGTCCATGTCTGCCACATGCATGACAATATTTTTACTGGGCGAATTGGAATTATATAGTTTTGAGGGAATTACTTACTGAAAAATTCCAATTTTTACTTTGGCAGTCTGTTTTTTGTGGCTTGGTTTACCACATGCATATCAAGTGGGGATATTATTACTTTGTAACTTTGGTTTTGGCCTTTGAATTTTAAGAGTCATTACAGTATTTTCAGTTTTCTTTAATCATCCTTTTCAGTTTTTTTGAAGTTGTGTAATGCTACTTTAAATTCACTGAATGGTATTGTATTGTCTTTCTGAGTAATAACAGTTGTGAACTTTTTGCTTTATAACTGTTTTAAAGTTGCTTTGCATTATATATATATATATATATATATATATATATATATATGTGTGTGTGTGTGTGTGTTAGAAAGAGAGTGTGTATTATTTTGCCCTGTACTTTTTCTTTGTCTTATTGCTGAGAATTTTGACAATTGTCTATTGAAAACTGTCAATTCCACTTAACCATGCCCACATTCTACAGGTTATGAGCCCAAGCACAGGCTCTGTTTTAATGGCAACAAATCCAAATAGATTTGCTAACAGAAGAAATTCAAAGTATCAGTACAGTATCACAGGGTATGGTTTTCAATTATCAAACAGTTCTATGATTTCTTAGAAAACAAGAAAACGACCTACAATAGCACTGTCAACATATAAAATATATGGCATTAACAACTGAATTGCTTATCCAATAATTAAATACCATTATTAATTCAAATGAAAATGAATATACCACTATCTAATATGACAATCAAGAGACTATAGTTTTAGCTAAAAATGCAGTCTACCACCAAGATTCAAAACATGTTAAAGTATCATTTTAAAGTGAAGTGCAAAATGACAATGTTGGATTATATTCCATAAGAACAAAATGTCACTGATTTATTTACAAAGCTGATCGGCAGAATAAAATTTAAGAAATTTTTTAATGGTCTGAATAGAGCACAATCTTGAACTTTTTGCTCTAATTTTTTCTTTTGCTGCTTCTTTTGTGTGTAAAAAATAAATGTTAGAAAGAAAATATTTAAAAAAAAACAAAAAAAAAAAAAAAAAACAATAAAAATATTTTTAAAAATTGTTAAAATTTATATATAAAGAAAAATACAAAATAGTTTTAGGAATTTTCTTTATATTTATTGACTCTCATAGATGGGGGCAAGGTGAGAAAGACTTGTGCACTCATTCATTTCATTGAGGGAGGTGTTGGTTAAAATCTGATGAGAAGAATGATAAAAACCTCCTCTCTTCAAATTTATACACAAATCCTATTGCTGGGATTTCTTCCTAGCCAATAAAAATAAAGAACAATACTCAGTTTTATTCCTACTTGACTGTATCCCTTTCGTGTTTGAACACTTACTATTTTGTGAACTTTTTACTTTATTACTGTCTTTGATTTTGACTTGCATTATATATTGTCTCATTATTTTTTCCTCCCTCTTACTATTATTGAGAATTTTGTCAAGTGTCTATTGAGAACTTTATTGATTATGTTTAACTATGCCCGCTTATGCTAAAGTGTATATATAGCATGCGTTTTTCAAGAGCATTTGTAACTTGCTACTCACAGACTAAAACAATTATGCCAAATATGAAATGGAGTTACAAACCAATTTTTACAAGTATGTGAATGTAACTTAAATACAAAGAAAATTTCAAAATTGTAAAAAATTTCCTTGTCAACCATTCAAAGAATAAATGAAATTTGACAAAACCAAATTTAATGTATCTTCCTCTAACACTACTGCCCAAATCCCATAAAGATATTTGAGTAACATTAATACACCAGTGTGTTAATTTGTAACTATTATTTTTTTCAACAGGAAGTAATTAAATTTGGAATGTATTAATTCTGTAACTTGAAAACATGAAAATATACTGAGAATTAAATGCAATATAGGAAGCTGAGAGTTTGAGAAAATTTTAAAACAGACTTGTTAATTTTTGTCAATTTAAGTAAGAAAAATCAACTGGATAAGAAACAGCAGAAACAAAAACAATTCTTAAAGCATTTTTTGCATTATTAGCAGACAAAATTGTCACAAAGACTGATCCAAAGAATTGAAAACACTGGCAAAATTTAAAAAAAAAAAAAAAAAAAAAAAAAAAAAAAAAAAAAATGGAGAAATCGTTTTACTCACTTGCAAATCTCTCAAAAAAAATAATGTCTGAAAAGAAATAATAGTTTTGTCGGCTTTTTCTCTTTTTCAATAAAGTTTCACAACTCTAAAAATATTTGTCTATATTTAGTAGGTATATATCTACATAACACAATTATTCAATGCTATCATTTCCATTACATTTACAGATGTAAGTCACAAAGTCAATAGCTGAAGAAATCCAAAAATAACTGCAAGATCTTATTTGGATTCTGATTCATTTAAAGATCATGCAATTCACATAATGAAGAGAATCACATATTAGGTTGGTGTAAAAATAATGTCGTTTTCTTACATAGTAACATATGAGAGAAAACGACATTATTTTTGCACCAACCTAATAATTAAAGATCATATGATTCACATAATTAAGCCCTATATAATTCTGATGTAAAATATTTTCAAATATTTTTAGATGGGTAGGGAAAGAAAATTTGTAGAATAAAATCAACTCTAGTAATCAAGGTTTATGTCTTTATTTCACAAAACACTTGAAAAAATGCCCATTCAGAATAATGTTGCAACAATCTAGAAATGTCAATTATAAAGGAATTAATTTATATCCAGTCATGTTCATTTTATCAGTAGCAATTTATGTAATTAACATCATAGTGGTTTTGTACATTACACAGTTTCAAGTGGTGTACTATAAATTTTTTTTCTTCATTTGTCTTGTTCCAATAATGAAAAATGAAGTTGATGAAATATTCATACTTATTAGTGCTCTATGTTCAATGCGGGCAGTGTCAAACTTGGTACTTTCTATCCACCATGAAATCAAGTATATTCACCAAGTGACCTCTATCCATAGATTCCTCAACCTCTCACAAAGTATAAGAGATAAGAACTTTTACAAAATTTTATGAAGAGTACATGGTACCAAGTTCAATTTCTGTTACTCTTATAAATGCAATTGCCTTATAACTTTCTTAAAACATAAAAACAAAGATTGATAAATGGAAATCTTTACAATATTTAAAAAAAAACAAAACACAAATAATCAAAGTTTGAATGTTATTCAACAGGAAAGCTAAGCTCAAACATTCAAAAAATTAATTTTACTAAAGAAAATGTCAGTTCAATAGACTAAAAAGGATAGAACATAGCAATATAGAAATATTATAAACACAATATTAAATAGACATTGACAAATGTAAAAAGATGCAAGCTCAAAATGATCAAAAGTACCTAAAATCTTATGACAAAAATAAAGGCAAACTTCTACTTTCCCAGTTTATAAAAGTGGGTAACAAAAGGTCATTGTGTCAGGATGAGATTTAGTATATTTTTCCATTGAAGCTATGAAAACTTAATATAGCAAACTGCATCTTTTCAGCATGAATTTAAAATACAAATGTTGCAAAAAGCACCTAAAGGCTTTCATTTCTTCCATAAAAAAAGCAGTTGAAAGCACCTGAATTAGTTACATCAAAATCTTGCTTATTATTTACATACCTTCTGTTAAACTAATAAACACCAGAATAAGCATTATCAAGATACAAAATTAACCCTCAGATCCTGAACTAGATGAATGAAGTGACCAGGTATCCTTCCTTGCCCTAGGTTAAACAAATCTTTCAAAAACAACAATGAACCTTTGCTGGACAATTGTATTTTACATTATTATTTTTTGGCAATAGAATAGGTAAATATAAAAACAGTCATCTTTTATCTCATCAAGCTATGGGTTAAATCACATGTAGTTTGTACTTGCCTTAGATGACAGTCTAAGAGAAAGAAAATGATGAATTCCCAACTGGAGAAGACAATGGGAAACCACACTATCTTTTGCAAGAATACATGCAATTTACTGATAATAAAGAAAAGGGATGATTACCTAAATTCTGAAGGGACATGGCATTTAAAAACAACAGAAAGAAAAAAAAAAGAAAAAAAGTTATCCAAAATGTGCAATAGAAATGTTTTTCTTGGTTGTAAGATAAAAAAAAAAATATGCTGAGTTCAGTAATGTTTCATCAGACTTCAAAGTTTTATCTGCACAAAGAAGCACTGAGAAGTTTCTGGGCTGATCCAATTTCCAAAAGTCAAAATCAAGAGCCATATGCTCAGATGATCATGCCTCTTTCAATTAATGACTGATTAGGTAGAAGATTTCTCAGAGCAGGCTGCAGTTTCTTTCTGCAGTTGACAGGTTGCCAAACAAGGTGAAAGGACTCAGTCTCTCCTGTTATTCAACCCATAGCTAGGGTGAGAAGAGATGGATTCATACCTTTCCCAAAAGTATTTGTGCATAAGTGAATGTAATGAGCCCAAATGGATTTTGCTCTCCAATTTCTCATTCAAAGCCATTATCCATTATACTATACTGCACATCCCACTTTCCAAACTCAAACCAAATGACCAAAATTAACTTTATATTCCCTTCTTGGTTAGACCAAAACTCTTTCAGCACATCCTCTTCATAGATATGCAGAAGCTATTTCTTATTAATAAATAATATAATTCTAAAAAAAAAAAAAAAAAAAAAAAAATATTTTTTTTAGATCCATTATATTTATTTATTTTTTAAAACCGTTTCTGTTCCACAAGAAAAAAGACTTAAATGTTGACTTTAAAGCAAGATTGCTTAATTTGTTTAGCTATTTCAAGTATTTTTAATTTAAAATTAGTTATTAAAAAAAAAGATAAATTTGATCAGATATGCTCCTTCAAGAAATACTGCTAAAACAGTACCATCTTTATTATTTAGAATAATTAAGAAATGATTGATAACTGAATGGTTTCCTAATATCTATTGATGGAAAATTCATAATAAAGTACTTATTTTAAATATTGAAAAGAGAGTTAAGGTATCAAATAATAAAGAGGCAATTGAAATGTTTCAAGAAACACTTAATATCTCTTATAGATTAATGATGGCTTTAAACCTACAGGTACATTGTTATACAGATTAATTTTTGCTTGTTGGCAAAAAAAGCAAAAAAAAAAAAAAAAAAAAAACCAAAACAAAAGCCAATAGCATATCTGAGCATAAAGAACTTGTACAGCAGCCAAAAAACTATTTACTCATTATGATGACTTTGTCGGGAGAAGCTATAACAAGTTAACTAATTGGATATTTTTTTTTATTTTAGTTTTTACATGTTATTTATTGCTAGCCAATAATTTCCATCAGCATCAGGTGATTACTGCTCAGTAGACAAGCTTAGACACACACTTATAATACAATCTTAAATACTCACATAAATTATGCACTACTAAATCAGACATGTCAAATGATCTTCTCTCCTATACTAACTTGTCTAATGACAACATGTACAGGTTATACTGGACACGCATACAATTGGCCACAAACAATTCTACCATCAGCAGCTATTAAAATCTTAAATAGCAAAGAATTAAATGTGGTCAGAAGAGGTTTACAAAAAAAAAAAAAAAAAAAAAAAAAAAATATATTCTCAAGCCAATTAAAATTCCTGTGGAAAATCCCAAATTACAACTATTTGAGCTTAATGACTTCACAAATTGCTCTATTGCAAATATTTGAACTTAATGACTTAAAAAATATTGCAATAACAATAATAAGTATGAATTTGGGTCATTATTTAAAGTAGTAAGAGGATACAAATGAAAAGATTTGAAATTGACTATTCAATTTCACTGAAGCAGACAAACACGAGTATTATCGGCTCCTCTATCTTCTTTTTTTCACTGAAACCGAAGGGTTTCTGATATGTTTTTTTTTTTCCATCTTTCCTTGCAAACCAAACGGTCAATTATTTATTTAGTAGAGTGTAACATGTGTTAACTAAGGAACAACCATAATTATAATAAGAGAGTTCTAAAGCTAAATGACATACATGCTTTTTATATCCTTTAATCTTTTCCTGCTCAAAGTATTTATCAGTACAGTTAACATTATAACTTCCATCGTTTGTCCACATTACCAAGTTTTGAATATAGCAATAATACATTATTTTTGTAAAATTCTAACTGACTTGTTGGGCATATCCAAGAAAACAACTCCTTTGACCTTTGTTTCCCTGTAGCAAATTAACAAAACTAGTAATAAGTAGTAGTGTAGCAGACAAGAAAACCAATTCCAAAGCAATATTTTAGTGAAATGAATGGAATGAAGCATCAAGAAATAGGATTTTAAGAATTCCAGTTGACAAACCTCTTTGCCAACTCTACTTTGACTATAGCTAATTAACTAATGAAACATCCTTGCATTGTTCGTTATGCCATTCACCACCATCTTGACTCTGCTCTTAACCTTGCCTTTCTCAATCTTGTAAAAACAATTACAGTGATTTTGAAATATGGGAGAAATACAAAATTAACTTCATTTTTTATCTAAAAATATTGAACTAACTAATTTTGATCTTGCAATCTGCTTGTTGGGCTCTAAAGCCTTGAGCTAGAATCATAAATTTTTATATGACAGAAAAACATCGTACTTATAATAGCCAATCATGAAAGTTACTACTTAAAATATGGGGGGGAGGGTAAAAAAAAAAAACTTCCCAAAACTCAGATAATCAACATAATTTTATGATTTTTAACAAAAAATCATTACAGTATGCATTAAATTAATCCTATGTTAGGTAATTAAATACTAACTTTAATTGGTAAGTTATTTTATGATCTGTATAGAGAAAGGGCAAGTGTATTAGAGTTCAAATTTAGAGTGGAGGAATGTTATTATTAATAAAAGACTTTGTGGATTATTAAATATTGGAGATAATAAAAGAATGCATCCATATTTCTTTGTGCATAATGACCATTTTACTGGTCAAATTTCTGAAAATTTGATAACCGACGAAATAAAATCTACATGTATACCAAAAATATAGTAAATTTTTTTCTTTTCTTTAAACTGTAAAAATCATAAAAATGTAAGCATTATTATTATGGTTACACTTTACAGAATGTCTGGTTTTATGTCAACTTAAACCTTCAACAGTTTGAGAATCTTTGTATATGATAATTGACATACACATAGCAATTGTTAGAATGTATAACAAGAATAAAGTGGCTACGTGGAATTTTTTTTCTTTTGATAAGACATAATTAATAAAAAGAAAAAGGCTCCTTTTACCAGTACCCCCACGAAAATGAAAAAAGAAAATGTTAATGTAAAGAATAATTGAAACATTTTCATCCTATTCCCTGGATTATTTGTATTTACTTCCTACCACCAATGCTCATTAAATTTATCCTCTATTTAAAATTGTTCAGATAGCAGATATTGCATACAGACAGGTAAGTATACATTGGCTTGTAGCAGCTGGTTAATGCAGGCATTGCTTGATTTACACAGTAGAGTAACTCTTTAACTGGGGCATGCGCACACACAATACAAGGTGATTTAAAACAGATTTTCTCAGTGATTTGTTCAGGACAGGCTTTATCATTACCCACTTTTTATTTCCTATTCAGGTTTTAAGTAGATGAGCATTATTTCAGATTTACGCTAATTACTTCCTATAAAAACGTGTCACATTTACCATGAAGTTATTTCACAATACATTGAATTTAAACACAAATTAGACTAGTGCTACATATATAAATTTTATGATTAAAATGGCTATAGCTTTAAAAATGTTCACATGATAAAATGTAATGACAATCTTTCATTAGTTTAGAGACAAGATGAACTGAAAATATTTTATAACAGATGGTCACAAGTTTTCTACAAAAGAAAAACATTACCCCAAAAAGAATAAACTTAAATTTTTTTTCAAGGGGGTAAAATGCATATTTTTAAGATGGGACATAACTATTTACAATACTATTACAATTAAATCTATTACAAATTATAACACAAAACCTTATTTATTATTATTTACTCCTATTTTGGGTCAGGTAGTCTTATCTTGGTCCAGTGGATGCACAATGAAGCTTTCTGTATTTGTCTATCACATTCACAACTTTGAATGAAAGTCTTTATTTTGTTCATTGTTGTTATTATTGCTCAGTGAGAATATGGGGTCTTTCCTAAACCTATTAAAACCTTTTAAACCTATTTGTGTTGCTGCACTGCTCTTCCACTCACATATTTCTTTCTACAGTGTTTTAGACTTTTTGTAGATTTATTTCTCATGAGGATTTTCTGAGTAGAAGTCACTTGTAATTTCTTTGAACTTGACAAATTTACTGATGGCTTTTTTACTCTAAAAACTCTAGTCCTTTTATAAAAGCAGATACAATAACTAAAACAATTCAAATTCTACAAGATTATAGCAGTCAGCAAATTACAGCCAAGTAGTTTGTCACATTAACATACAAATAATGAAAAGTAAATCTATTTCAAAGATAAAATGAAAAAAAAAAAAATTGCAAACATACATTTTGAAATTCCAACATGGTCTACTAAAAGCTGTCTTAATATTTTTTATCTTTTTAGGAATAGAATCAATCTTTTTCCAGATTTGAAGCAAGAAAAATACAAATTCATGATGCAAATTGTAATCCATGTCTATACTCTTTCAATATAATGTTCTCCATAAATGTTTTTACTGGAATTTTTTAAGAATCCTCAGTTCCCATTAAATTCATGATCAAGTTCAACACAGCTTAATGTTGATATTTTCAGTCATTTCTGTTAGCAATTACAAAAAGTATTAAAAATAAAATGAGAAATAGGTTAGATCTATAAGTAACTTGTTAGTGCATAGAGATTATAATTGTTTTTAATATAGACATAGGTCAGTGGATTTATCTTAAGCTAATACCTTTAAATGTTCAAGATATTACAAGAAGCTAAAAATATTTAGTTTTAATCTAATTAGCATATTACATGAAAATTATTCTGTACAAGGCTAAATAAGAAATATAAGAGCTCATACATGCATGACTAAAAAGTGAGGTTTCTAATATCATTACTTTACACTATTTTTTTTTAAATAGTTTTTCTGATCTACAGTGTGCACGCAAACTATATATATATATATATATATATATATATATATATAGAGAGAGAGAGAGAGGAGAGATGAGAGATACGAGAGAGAGAGAGGAGAGATGAGAGATACGAGAGAGAGAGAGGAGAGATGAGAGATACGAGAGAGAGAGAGAGAGAAAGATACGAGAGAGAGAGAGGAGAGATGAGAGATACGAGAGAGAGAGAGAGAGAAAGATACGAGAGAGAGAGAGAGAGAAAGATACGAGAGAGAGAGAGAGAGAAAGATACGAGAGAGAGAGAGAGAGAAAGATACGAGAGAGAGAGAGAGAGAAAGATACGAGAGAGAGAGAGAGAGAAAGATACGAGAGAGAGAGAGAGAGAAAGATACGAGAGAGAGAGAGAGAGAAAGATACGAGAGAGAGAGAGAGAGAAAGATACGAGAGAGAGAGAGAGAGAAAGATACGAGAGAGAGAGAGAGAGATAGATACGAGAGAGAGAGAGAGAGATAGATACGAGAGAGAGAGAGAGAGAGATAGATACGAGAGAGAGAGAGAGAGAGATAGATACGAGAGAGAGAGAGAGAGAGATAGATACGAGAGAGAGAGAGATAGATACGAGAGAGAGAGAGAGAGAGATACGAGAGAGAGAGAGAGAGAGATAGATACGAGAGAGAGAGAGAGAGATAGATACGAGAGAGAGAGAGAGAGAGATAGATACGAGAGAGAGAGATAGATACGAGAGAGAGAGAGAGAGAGATAGATACGAGAGAGAGAGAGAGAGAGAGATAGATACGAGAGAGAGAGAGAGAGAGAGATAGATACGAGAGAGAGAGAGAGAGAGATAGATACGAGAGAGAGAGAGAGAGATAGATACGAGAGAGAGAGAGAGAGAGATAGATACGAGAGAGAGAGAGAGAGAGATAGATACGAGAGAGAGAGAGAGAGAGATAGATACGAGAGAGAGAGAGAGAGAGATAGATACGAGAGAGAGAGAGAGAGAGATAGATACGAGAGAGAGAGAGAGAGAGATAGATACGAGAGAGAGAGAGAGAGATAGATACGAGAGAGAGAGAGAGAGATAGATACGAGAGAGAGAGAGAGAGATAGATACGAGAGAGAGAGAGAGAGATAGATACGAGAGAGAGAGAGAGAGATAGATACGAGAGAGAGAGAGAGAGATAGATACGAGAGAGAGAGAGAGAGATAGATACGAGAGAGAGAGATAGATACGAGAGAGAGAGAGAGATACGAGAGAGAGAGAGAGATACGAGAGAGAGAGAGAGATACGAGAGAGAGAGAGAGATACGAGAGAGAGAGAGAGATACGAGAGAGAGAGAGAGATACGAGAGAGAGAGATACGAGAGAGAGAGATACGAGAGAGAGAGAGATACGAGAGAGAGAGAGATACGAGAGAGAGAGAGAGAGAGATAGATACGAGAGAGAGAGAGAGAGAGATAGATACGAGAGAGAGAGAGAGAGAGAGATAGATACGAGAGAGAGAGAGAGAGAGAGATAGATACGAGAGAGAGAGAGAGAGAGAGATAGATACGAGAGAGAGAGAGAGAGAGAGATAGATACGAGAGAGAGAGAGAGAGATAGATACGAGAGAGAGAGAGAGAGATAGATACGAGAGAGAGAGAGAGAGAGATAGATACGAGAGAGAGAGAGAGAGATAGATACGAGAGAGAGAGAGAGAGAGATAGATACGAGAGAGAGAGAGAGAGATAGATACGAGAGAGAGAGAGAGAGAGATAGATACGAGAGAGAGAGAGAGATAGATACGAGAGAGAGAGAGAGAGATAGATACGAGAGAGAGAGAGAGAGATAGATACGAGAGAGAGAGAGAGAGATAGATACGAGAGAGAGAGAGAGAGATAGATACGAGAGAGAGAGAGAGAGATAGATACGAGAGAGAGAGAGAGATAGATACGAGAGAGAGAGAGAGAGATAGATACGAGAGAGAGAGATAGATACGAGAGAGAGAGAGAGATACGAGAGAGAGAGAGAGATACGAGAGAGAGAGAGAGATACGAGAGAGAGAGAGAGATACGAGAGAGAGAGAGAGATACGAGAGAGAGAGAGAGATACGAGAGAGAGAGATACGAGAGAGAGAGATACGAGAGAGAGAGAGATACGAGAGAGAGAGAGATACGAGAGAGAGAGAGATACGAGAGAGAGAGAGATACGAGAGAGAGAGATACGAGAGAGAGAGAGATACGAGAGAGAGAGAGATACGAGAGAGAGAGAGATACGAGAGAGAGAGATACGAGAGAGATAGATACGAGAGAGAGAGATGAGAGAGAATTTCATTGATCCCTGTAGTTCACTCCTAACCAGCACTAATTTTTTTTCCCCTGATGATGGATATGTTGGCTGAAACTAGTCAGTGCACGTAATTAAAATGCAAACAAAAATATTTATATACAACCCAGTGTGTCTGAAATATTAATTTTTATTGTTCAAAAAATTATATATATATATATATATATATATATATAAAATGGATAGGGAATTTTTGTTAAGCTTATGGTAAGTTTCTTCTGATGTCAAATAAGTTGTTTGATATTGGGCAATGTCATTTATTTATTTTTTTTTATTATTTCAGCCCATTCAAGGTGATAAAGCCTGCAAGGTGCTACTGAGAATGAAAGAAACTTAGAAAATATTGAGGAGACAGAACATTAAAAAGTCCAGGATTCAAGTGGGCAGAAATTGATGACTGACGTTTAATGTTTTAACAGGAAAGCAAGAAGTTGGAAGAGACTCCCAAAAAAATGAGAAATACAAAAGAAACTAGTAGCATAGAACAAGGAACTTGCTGAAATTATAATGAACTGTTTCATCTCTTCACATGAGCACTTGTATATACACAGGGAATAGTCTGGGAAGACATTAAATAGATTGGAGCTCATTTCCTCCTCCTTGTACTCTTGATGAGGATTAAAATGATTTGGTATTGGGGTCTTCAAACATGAATAACTTTGTGGACATACACTTCTCAATCAGATTTATGCATTCAGTAGAGTTAGAGTTTGGAAGATGGTTCAATGTATGAGAATAAGTTGCCAATATACTGAATTTATATAAAGTGTTTATCCATGGAGTTAAAAATTCTATTTTCAAGATGTGGCACATTAGAGAAAGACAGTCCTAGGACAAATTCCAGGTCTCTGCTGTGTGTGTGTGTATATATATATATATATATATATATATATATAGATAAGTTATTAGAAAGGTATTTGTGCAGTACAAACTACTAAAAGTAATTTTTATAGAAAATTAGGTTTGATTTTAAGAGGCAGGAGAGTGGAATGGTTATAAATATCTTATATAAAAAAAAATGTCAGTAATATTAACTGGAACACTTGTAAAAAGGTTTTCAACATCAAGTGAAGTTTGAAGTTGATTGTCTAACTTTGCAGAATCTGAATAACTATCTGGAATTTATGCTGTATTTGTTAGGTAAATATGGTGCTATTGATAATTGGTAGGCAGTTGTGTGTATTTGTGATAGGAGTTGATATAGAAAAAATATCACATTTATGAATTCTTGTTTCTAGCAAGATGTATAAGCTGGTAATTGCCAAATCTCTTGCAGAATTTAATGAATACCGTGTCAGTGTTATTAGCATTAATAAGTTTGTTGACTTCAGTTTTCAAAAATGTTAGTAGTGTCTTTGTTTTTGCATTTGATGTATTTGATAAAAATCACTTGCAGTTATGAATTGTAATCATTCTTATTTAACATGACAAAGATGTTAGATATGTTAGCTTTCCTAATTACGATATAGGTGTTGGTACCAAGGCATTTCTTGGAGAATAAGATAGAAGAAATAATACTGTGCATTTTTGGTATTTGCCGATATTAGATTCTGCTATCAAAGGTCACATAATCTGAGGTGATTGTTATAAATGTATCCTCTTAATTTTAAGATGTTTTAATGTAGAATTTCACTTTTCTTTTGTTTTTATTAAATGTTAAATTTTAGTTCAAGGTAGCAATTAAGACCAAGGTTTAAGAAATCCTTTTAATCAAGGAAGTCAGTTAGAAATTAATCATGTTTTCAGTGAAATTTATAACAGTTAATGAGAAATTAAACAATTCAGTTATAGTTCATTTATTTCATTAATTGATTTTTATAACATTTTAAATTTGCTAAATTAAGATCAACCTGGCATTTGATATATAGCTTTTACTTCCCTATCTCCATGTTGAACAAAACTAGCAATTCCAGAATAATTTTCATAGTTTATATAAATTATTTTTAAAATCATTATTATAAGTTAAACACCTTTATGAATCAAATAACTTTCACATGTCTTCATTCTTCTAAAATTAAGAATATGTTTAGAGTATAAATATTAACAGGAAGACACTGGCACAACTTAGGCTTACAAAGGTAAGATGTGAAATGCATTAGTATCTTTTGAAAGTAAACATGGAGATTTGGATTGAGAAATGTGATGAGGGTGATCAAAAACCCCAGGCAGCCTGGAATTCATAATAAACTTAGAAAGATATGACTTATTTTCTACACATTCTTCAGAAGTAGGCAGTTTATCTGTTCTATCATTCCCTCTTCCAACATAGTATCAAACATAAGTGAGCATTTTGATAAGGCTTAACTGATAGATGTTCAGATCCACATACAAAATTCACTTGCTTATGTTGCAATGAAATCATCCAAACTTCTATTTTACTTGGTTATTAAAATGTTAAATACTTACTTCCATGTCTAAATAAGAAAATAACCAACACTTATTTTCTTTCTTAAATCTTCAGTGCGTTCAAGATATTGAATATAAACAACTGATTAATTAAAACAGCTTAATAAACATTTAACCAATAGGTTTTGAGGTCTACTGATACCTTAAACATATCTTTAATTGAGCATGATTTTTCAAATAGATAAGGACACTAAAAATGGCACTTTGTCTCATCTGTTTTAACAAACTTTAAGCATATTAGAAAATAATCTTTTTTGAGTTTATATGTTGTCATCCATTTCATATTTTGTTTTAACTTGTTTGGTATATTAGACTAAGAGTGTACCGATGTCTTGATTTGGAGGATTCCACCTCATAATTATCAGAATGGCTAATAGCAAAATTTGGATTCAAATAGAATGTTCCTTTTATTTATTGTATCATTGAATATTCTGTTTAAGTTTTATGTATGTGTAGAAATTGATGTAATTAATACCATTATGTTTCTTATACTGCTTTATTTTTGAGAAATAATTTGATATTTAAAAACTTGATGTATTTACAGTTGCAGAGTCACAAATAACTCTACAAATGAATCACAAATAAATTTTCTGAACAAAAAAAGTCTTGGCTGATGAACAGTGTCTTGGGCAATGAACATGCATGATGTTGACAAGCCGAGATATCGGCGGGAGTGTGTCAGTTGTACTGTAGCTTTCGGTCCATACACATCCTTGCTCAAATTCACCAAGCCTTCTCTTGAATTTCAATGTGCTGTTTTTGTTGTTTTTTTGTTTTTTTTTATAAATTATTAAATAAGGCACCTATTAAAGAAAGATTTTAAAATGGAGACCAAAACAAATTTTATTGGACAAATTTTTAGTGAGACAGAAGTCTAGTGAGTTTCAAGCAGAGTCGAATGGTGTTAATAGACAGAAAACAGAAAGAGAAGAATGTGACCTCTGATGTTTTTATAGAAACAGGCTCCTCTTCCAAACAATAACATCTCTCCCCTTCATCTTCCATTTACACTATCAGCTCTCCTCCATACATGTAAGGTAAAATTAAATTAAGTTTTTGTCCATATTTTATCTGTTTAATATTGTGTTTATCTTTTTTTTTGTGTCAGATGTAATGATTTTCATTGGTTTTGTGTATGAACTTTGTGCACAAAATCGTGTTGTAAAAGTTTAAATAAGCAATCATCTGGAATCCAGGAATGGATTAATCCATTTTACATTGATTCCTATGAGGAAAATAGTTTCAGTTTATGAACATTTCAGGTCACGAACAGCTTTCAGGAATTAATTAAATTTGTTCCACTGTATTTTTTATTTTTATTTAATAACTCCTTGCAATAAATACAAATATATTTTTCTGATGCAGTCATTAGTTTTGTTTGCATAATTGTGACTAAAATTGGATTTTTCTGAAATGAAAAACCTATACAAAGTGTCAAGTACCACCTACCTCTACCAACTGTAAAAATCAATCTTTGAGAAAAAAAAATGTAATTTTTCTTTTAATCAAATTCACCCCATGCAAGGCAGTAAAGCCTCTAAGACAAGGAGTTACTGGGTGTGAAATAATTAAAAAAAACAAACATTATTAAGGAGAAAAAGCAATAGAAGAGTAATCAGGAAGTCAGTAGATAATAATTGACATTGCATTTAAATTTTTGAAGATAAAAGTGGGATGGAAAGCATGGAGCCAGTTGAGTTCCACAAGCAAGAAGAGAGAAAAGAAACTTAACAAAGAACATATGGTTACATCTAATTCAACTGTAAATTAATGAGACCTAACTGCTAATCTAGTACTGCACTTAAATTCATAAAGTCTAGGTACCATAGCAAAGTGCTCATCTGAAAAAATTTCTATGAAAGTATTTACAGAAAAGGTACAGGGAAGCAACTTTATGGCAATGGGAAAGTGACTGAAGACAATATGCCACGTCAGGACCAATAATATTATTGCTGTTTCTGTGGATTTTATCAAAAATCCCTAAATATATTGCAGGAGCACCAGACCATACATGATAGCAATATTCAAAACATGGATGAATGGTAGACATAAATATGTAAGATTGATTCTGGAGAGAAAAATTGTCTAGCATGATACAGTGAAGCAACTTTCTTAGCAGCAGACTTACCAGTGGATTCAACATAATCTTTCCATCTCATGTCAACCAAGAATGTTAGTATGAGAAGTCACGAGTCACTGATGAAAGGCAGAAATGGGTCTCTCAGATGATTAATAGAGAGCAGTTTTATGTAAAGCTGTAAATCTACATGATAATAATTCATAATTAGAAATTATGCTTGAGTCTATTGCTTTCAAAAACAAAAAAGACAGATTCTGTATTAAATATTTTGCTAGTAAAAAGACAACACACTTGCTACAAATGGTTACTGTTGCTCAAGTGTCTTGAAAGCCATTCCTTGTCATTTAATAACTATACAGTTGGAAAGAAAATGGAAACAAAAAGGGCATTTATACTTAACATCAGGAAGAGGGTATATAATGAGGAAAGAGGGCTTGGAAAATTTGATACTCACAGGAGAGACTGCAGGCAAGAGGGACAGAGGAAAACAATGCATAACCTACCTATTGCAGTTCAGTAAATGAATGATGGAACAAGGTTTAGAGGAAAAAAAAACAAAAAGACAATTTAAGACCTACAAAGGACAGTAAGTTGTAGAGAGCCATGTTCATCAATATCTTGAAGGAGCACAGCATACAGAAGAAGAGTTGGAAAGAAAGATCTTGCAGTTTCTAAATCAAATTTATAAAATACTAGAAATTTCTTTCCAAAATGATATTATAACCCCTACAAAACAGAACAAATTAATTTTCCTTGTAGTATTCTTGACTCTTATGACTATATTCTTGTTGCTTTGAACATTACTATTCTTACTAGCTAATAATATTTTTATAATTAATACTTTTTCTACCACTATCATTTTCTTGCTACTCTGGTATTAGATTTAAGATCACAAACAGAACAATAAAGATGCAAACAACATATCAGAACAGTGCCTCACCTTACAATGCTCTGAAAAGGGATCAACAACAAGAGAATGGTAGTGTGTAGGAGTTCCATATAACATAATGGAATACATTCACATACAGGCAAGACATAAAATCAATAAGATTACAGTTCAAGTTCTGTGTAGTCACAGTATGTGCATTTCATAAATACAACAAAGATGATAGGATAAGAAAGGAAGAGACCTGTCAGTCATCCTTGCTCGTCCATAGAAGTCAGATCACTTATACTTAAGATCAATGAGCAAGAAAGAGAGGAGTAAATAGGGTTTGTAAGTGGGCAGGTACAGAGAATTCACTTGTAAAAAGTCTCATTGCATTAAGTTCATTTTCTTTCTCAATTCATTAGAGATGGCATCATTATCATACATGGAAATTCATTGTTTTCAAGATTGACCCATGCTGCAATTACCATAGTATAATTAGTTCTATCATAATTACTAATATTTAAACCATACTGGTATATTAACACAATTTTTAATAAACTAATTATGTTCTTAATTTTATTAAACTTTTAAAAGATTTCCAGTTTTACTTCTTATTGCATTTTCAGAGCGCAATAACTTTTTCAAAATTAGAGATGATCATAATATCTAGTCATGTCTCTTAAATCTATTTTATAGTGTCAATGGTTTCAGCATTGACTTATTTCTTGGACCATACAAGTTAAACCCTTGAACTCAAATTAAGATGTTCCAACTATGTTGTACCAGTCTGATAAAAGACTTGTTCTAATCCAGGTCAGGTGAGAGCAGATACTTTCAGACAAGAACTCATGGTTTCATTGAGATACAAGACATTATAATTTGGCCAAATTTTCAAGTTGATTAGTCATTTTCAATTTACTTTACAGTGGTTGAGTTTAGTTGTACTTAATTTGCACCTGTGCTGCACTTATAACCAGTGATAGTGACGAATGGACCTCATACTAATCTCACTATTTAGTTTGTGATCTTGTATCTCTGACCATTATGCACTAATCCATAGGTTGTCTTGGATACTCTGGTAACTGCACCCTTTTTTATACACTTCTATGATAAATTGTTGGTAGAAAACAGAAGGATAATCCTACTGTCCAGATTCAGGTTTATATATATATATATATATATATATAAAAATAAATGAACCACTGAAGTAAACACCAAGTGGTGACAGTCTGCTTCAGGCTTGAAGAATGTTCAAGCCTGAAGACTGATGTTTGTTATTAAACTCTCCACTTTTATATTTGCATATGCTTTATTCCTGATATTGAGCACTTATATATAATTACTTTACCTTGACAAGAAAAAAAAAATTAATTTTAATTTTTTTTTTTAAGTTGTTAGTGAAAATATTTTGTTTAACACTTCTTGGTACTTGGTTCACCACCCTAAACTATATAACGTTTATAAAAATGCCAGTTCTAGATGAAATCTAAGAGATGATACAGAAGTATTGCTTATATCTATATATTATCCAATATAGTAGGAGAGACAAAGGCAAATACATCATTTGTGGTCTTTCAATGATAACCGTTTAGCCTTGAGATTTACTGACATATAAATATCCATCTCCCTCTGTGACAAGCAAGCCTTTCTAATACCTATATAGTTTTTAGTTTTCCTTGTATTAAAATCCCAAAGGCTATGGTGAGCTGCCAGTAATTGAAGATCAGTTAACAAGCACTCAAGGGAAATTATGTTAAGAAGAAGTGTTATACAAGCCTGCTAATCCCTTTCTTCTTTCACAGCTTTCCCTTTATCTTATTATCTCCTTATCTTTATACATAAATTTTAAAACTTTTCCAAAATTCTTCAGTCTCCTTTCACTTCTCACATTAAGATCTTTTTTTTTCTAGATCCTTTTTGTATTCTTAATCTACCTTTCTTCCTCTGATTTTTATGTAATTCTTTATATCTATCTTGTTTCCCTTTATTCTCATTTTGTTTTCTTTGACATCCTCTCTGTAAAACTAGAAAGCACTAACATAATCAGTGACCCTAGAAATATATTAAAATGGTAAAAAAGAGGAAAAATACAATCTCTCAAGTAACATTATCAAGTGACAAGGAAATTTTATACACTGACGTCAGGATAAAAAAAATGAATGAATATAACATTGCCACCCATTAACCATTTGTGAAAAAGCTGAATAACAGATACAAATAGAATTTGCTATATATTTGAGAACAGATTCAAACACAGCTCTGAGACAGATTTTTCAAGATTAATTTATTTAAATAAAAAGGGATGAAAAACATTGCTTGCAGCTGGTAGAGTTTGAATTAAAAACAGGAATTTAAATTTTTATATTCTTTATGAAAGTGCTAATAAGAATAAAGAGCATATAAGCCAGAATTTGTTCACATTTAATGTATTTTTGTTTTTAATTGAGTTCACCCCAAACAAGGCAGTAAAGCCAGTGACACAAGGGGTTACTAGGTGTAGAAGAGTTAGAAATAGGAACGCTGCCAAGGAGTGAGAACAGAGGAAGAGCAAACTGTTTTATGCCTATAATCAACTTTTTGTAAATTACATACTTTATTGTAGAAGAATTTTATATCATTTATGTTGTTGCCTATATTTAAATAACATGCATTTATGCAAACTCCTTAAATTTGTATAGTTATTTTTAAAATCTCAATTGCCTATAAAAGATTCAAAATAAACAGAAGAAAAAAAGCATTAATGGTTTCTGATTTGTTATTTATTTAAATTTTTAATTATATCTAGAATCACAAGTTTTGTAATTTTTAAGGCATTTAACACTATCAAATACATTTAGAAACAAAATAACAATTTAGAGCAACAAAATATTTAAATTTCAAATATTTTACTCATTGCATAATTTTTCAAAGTTTTAAGTAGACATTGATATTTTTTCAATATTATGTTGACATTGATATTTCACTTAAGTTAATGCAACTGATTTTGAATTTTTGATCTTTTAAGAAATTAGCTGTACAAGTTAAAATCTTCCACCAGAATTTGGCAAAAGCTTTTGCCAAAACCACAAATTGGAAAGGTTCTTCTGTACAGACAATTTTGAGGAGAAGAAAACTCTTGATACGGACATATTATATTTGGCTTCACAATCACTTCAATATTTTTAAAACAAATTGAAGGAGAATTTTAGAAATGTTTGGGCTCTTTGCCAAAGCCACTTCTTGAAAAGGATGTTTAGAAATTACTCTTCAATCCTGACACACTTTAAGCATCACACGAAATCTTATTTCATATCTTACAAAGTCTTAATTTTGGAAGACTAGACATCTTTTCATTTTTAAAAGATAACAGTGACAAAGAAAATAATGAAAGGTAATACTAACTACTAATGCCAAACCAAATGACTTGTCAATGAGGATCTAAAATTTAAAGTATCTTATATGAAGTATCTTAAATGGCAAGTCTTCAGCTTCAATAAACTATATACATTGTTTTAATTTGTTTTTAATTGCTTCAATAAACTATATACATTGTTTTAACTATATACATTGTTTTAATTTCTTATCTACAATAAGAGTTTATCTAAAACTATGTAATTATACTGTATAAATGCTAATCTTTACTTATTTGGTTCAAATATTTGTATTTTTAAGTGTCAGCTTGTTCATTTCTATAAGTTGAAGAAGCTTTAAGAGCTTTTTGTCTAGAACATAAAATTGTGCTTCTATAATAACCTTGTTATCATCCCAAATAATCGTTAGGATAAAGGCCCAGACATATTAAAACAGAACTGATTGCTGAGAGTTTGTGTGTGCATATAGCTTGTCATTAACAGTAATTGTTTTAGAGTCAGGTTCATAAACCTTTCCAGTAAACAGATCTTCCAAGTTAAACTGGCAGTTTACACTGATGATCCACGTAGGTGAAACCTAGGTAGGTTTGTCTGGCTCTTTAGGTTTACTTAGTTTGCTCTACTTAGCATATTGAGCATTTGCTTAGTTATTTTTACTTTACTCGTGTTGGAGGTTTTTTTCTTTGGACACTGAACTTAGATTCTAGATGATTATTTTTGCCAGAAGTACATGTTCTTAGTTCTTTCTTTTTTTTTTATCCATTTTTTCCCTTGAGTATTGGTTTGTTCATTTACAAGCTAAAACACCTAAGGTTTTGCCGAACGAGTATAGCTGCTTATATTTACAAGATTATTAGTATCTCACACACACACACACACATATAGATATATATATATATATATATATATATATATATATATATATGTGTGTGTGTGTTTGAGTGAGAGGTGGGGATGTATGATGGTTACATGCACATCTTTACTGGCGTATTAAAGACAATCATGTATTACCCATGTTTCAATGGGTCTCTGACAATATTTTGGGTTTGAAATAAAGAGGAATTAAAACAGGTTTATGAATAAAGCTTGAAAATAGTAAAGACCATTAGTTTTTAATTTTGTTCACTGTAGAGTGAGGAAGAGTAATAATACAGTTTATTGCACAATATCTAGAGATAATTTTTACCATTCATAATTTGTTTTTGGTATATTAAAGTTTAAACAAATGAATTTTTTTTATGTTAAAGCTTGAAAGTACAAATAATCCTAGACATTTTATAAGAAATTCTGAAGATGAGTGGTGCTATTTTAATAGTATTGAATAGAAGAGTTACTAACTAGATTGAAACAAACATTCATTAACAGCATTGAGATATCTTAATCTTAATCTACAATACTCCAATATTTTCAATAGTGAAAGAATAGACAATATATCAAAAGCTCTATATGACTCTACAAAGAAAACAAAAGTTCAAGGATTACAGTGTATTAGGTGGGGTAAATTGAGAAATTTGATAATTCTAATTGAAATAGAATTTAAACTTGTTGATTTATAATTTATTGGTTAGTTTGAACAAACCAAAATATACTGGTAAAAAATAAAATTGCAACACCCTTAATGCATTTCAATTTATACAAGATTAAACATCCAAGCAATATAAATGGAGAATGATCATAGCACTGATTCTAAAAATGGTTTATTAACAATACTCAAACTCATAATACAGTGTAGACTCCTTGGACAGTAACACAGACCTGTACTCACTACACACACACACACACATATATATATATATATAAAATACAGATGACGAATAGAATTTTATCTGACAATACCTTATTCTGTACTGCTTTCATGTACTGCTGCAATACAGCAAGAATTATAGGTAATATAACTGATCAAATCAGGTATCACCCTATCATGGTATCATCCTGTCCCATCATGTTCAATAAGTGTAATCATGTTGGTCAAAGAAGCTTGAGAATATCTTTCACAGCTTGTTAGGTATCAGGGATAGCAAGTAGGTGAATTGAAGGTCCATAACCTGTCCACTCTCAAATGATTAATCTGAGAAAAGGATCACATGTAAAGCTATGAAATGAAACTAAGTAGGTGACACTGGACTCTTACAACAACATGCGTAGCTGTCTGAAGATTGTGTAACCCAAGAAGTAAACGGATCTGGGAATAAATGGACATTTATGACAATGAAATCAGGAGTTTGGCCAGATTTACTGGAGAAGGGATTGGAAAGTGATCAAGCAAGCATTTGTGGACATTTCCCTGACCACATTGTAGGCTGCAGCAGCTTCCAGATGTTGAAACTGTTTTTATGGGAAATTTGGTGTCCAGGGCAACAGGTAGTGAACAAAAACCAAAACCTTGTAGCAATGGCCACAAGAGAATCTAGTGTAATATGACGAAAGCTTTGAATAATGATGAATTAGGAGACAAAAGTGTGAATGTTCAAGGGATAGAGTTTTGTATATCAAGGATGGTAAATTTGTTATGGACTGCAAAAATTCAAAACCAGAGTTGTTACTATCAATGTAATTGGGCAAGTCATATGGTTAGCTATTGTAGCCAGGAAAATGGTCAGATATTGTGCTGATAGCTATCTCACCAATAAAGTAGAGGCAATCCTACATTCTTCTGTTCATATAGGTTGTATGACTACTTCATAGTGAGTGAACAGCTAGAGTGAAAAAGCAGTTGATGGAAAAGAATGAGTGTAAAGGCATCAGTAGTTCAACTAATGGTACATGGGAGAGGACTGAAACTATAGCTAAATGTGCTTGGAATAATTGTTGATAGTATTGACATATTAATGAGGATGTTAGTGGTTAATTGGGAGAATGGTTACATGCATAAAAGGAAAGAATAGAGATAGAAAGGAATATAAAGTGCTCTCAGTGCACAATTAAATAATGGAAACTCTGAAATTGAAGGTGTGAGCTTAGGAGTATATTTGTAAGATTGAAGATACTTCTGTGCAGAATTTCACTGCAAGCAATGAATAGTAAAATGAAAGAATAAAATATGCCAGTTCTCAGTTTCATCTGAATCAGTCCTGGTCTGTCTTATCTTGAAGACATCATGCTACATTTGCTTATATAAATTTACTCGTGTGTGTCAACCCCAATTCTTAGTTTATGAAATTTTTGCCATATTACTGTTAATTTACCTTGCATATATTCTTTGCTTGCTTTATACTATTTTTTGTCTTGTTCTTTTCATTTCTTGTTATTGTTTACTGCAAACTTTGTCAATTCTGTTTGCTGGGCAGTTCTACCATTTATTTTACATTTAACCATGGCCACTCATTCTACAGCTGAAGAATAAGATAAGTTGTTTATGAGTGTTTTCTAACACAAATTTAGGGAGATAAATTAAACAAAGTTTTCTCATACACAAGAAGGAGAAAGTGAAAAGAGTATTAATGAAGATAGTGGTAGTTTAATCAATGAAAATTAAGGTCTGGCCAGTTTTTGACTGCATCTAACTCATAAAAGAGCTGAGTGAGAGAGATTGAAAGATAAGTAGAGGAAAGAACAGTTACAGTTGATAGTAGAGATGATGAGCCAGTGAGAAGGAGCTGTTATGTACCTAAATTGGAAAAGGTCTTACATTGTGTGGTAAGCAGTATTGTTAAAGAGAGATGAGGATGCAGCATAGCTGAAAAGAGGATCGATTTCATATTAATGTAGCCAAATTGGATGTAGTGTTGAAGGGCATCATTTTGAATAAGGTGTGGGATTGAATAATATTGTAATTATAATTGATATGGTTGTCATGCTTGAATGCATTAAATCAGTGAGAAGAGAGTTTAAATAAAATAAGCAACAGAAATTATTAGTAAGCAGTGTCAAGGAATCCTAGGAGAGATAATTACTAAATTTAACTTGCATATTGCTGCATGTAACATTTATTCCCTTGTAGAGGAACAAGGTGGATGATCTCATCAAGTTTGTGACTGAGTAAGCACACTCAGTAACTCTGCATTTTAGTGGCTTTATTGCCTTACTTAGGGTTGAACTTCTGTTTGGAAGACCTGAATCTAAGGAAATTGCAGAGCATGCATTGTTTGTGGGTGGACAAGACTATTTTTGGCCAGGAAATTTGACCTTGATGTAAATAAGGAGGCTGTACAGAGGATGCAGAGGATCCGTGATACACCTAAGTCAATTGATCTGATATTGAGTGTGCATCAGAAGAGAATAATTCAAGTCAAAGACAGCAAGACATGATCGGCTGCTGCTATGACACATTATCAGAAGTTATAGCTTTCAATGAGCAACTCTGGAACCAGTAGAATAGCCATATGGAAAAAGAATAGAATGGAAACTGCAGTTGAAATTGTGAGGGTACTGAACAAGAGTTTTTGGATAGGGGGACTAGTGGATAAGGTGCTAATAGTAGCAATGCTTCTGATTTGGAATTACTGAAAGAAATGCTTCATGGGTGGAATGACAAATGCTTTTTTAGAGCTTCATACTGACAAAATGACAATGGAATTGTAGAAAGACAACCAAACATTTAACATCATGACTGAAAGGGGGCATATCTCACCAACTAAAGTGATATTTTAGTACAATATTTCACAGAGGTCAAGGCTAAAATAATTTACTTGTTTTTACAGTTGTTAAGACAGTCAATCCCAATTATCTTCCACTCATCAGATATGTTTTAATCAGATACACTGTGACATAATAATGTAATAATTCTTGTACAGCTATCTGCTCACTGCCTCATTCAATTTAAGCCAATTTTGTTTTACTGAAACAAGTTTCTATTAATGATATTATCAATTTAATAATTAACAATGTAAAATCCATAAAATGTCATTTTTAAATCTTTGAATGTCATATAAAAATTCTTTGTCTAATAAACAACATGATTGTAATAAACAAGCTGGAATCAAAGCATTTAAAATGGAGTATGTAATTATCTTTGATAATTATAAAAGAAACAAAAAATTAACAAAGGAAAAAAAAAAGTGCATATAATGACAATTTCAAATTTAGTGCTTATATGATTTTCTGAAGGAAAATTCATAAAAATTTAAAAGCAAAAATAAATACATATTTTATATATATATATATATATGTGTATATATATATATATATATATATATATATATATATAAAAAGCAAAGAAAAATTATATCTAATATATTATATATTTCTTTTCCAAGTTTTTTTTTTTTTTTTTTTTTTTTAATGTGTCACCAAGATTTTACAGGTAGAATTACTTTCTCTGGTCCTATTTTATGCATAATCATCTAAAATAAAAATGGAAGCATAATGTAAATTGATAAATATCACAAAAATATGTAGTTAAGGAATTAAATTTAAACTACATAAAGGTGTTAAAGAGTTTACCACAGATAAAAAAAAATTCTGCTGTTTGGTCAGATTTTGTGAAGTAGGTCAACCCAAGAACTGTTCAGTACCCACCTTGTTAGTAATAATAGCTGTAATATTGTTAAATAGCAGCAGCAGCAATAACACCTGCTCCATATAAAATGCCATGTAGTTATATGATACCAAAGATAGAAATATTTAGAACAAGAAAAAAATTTGTATATCATTCTCTTCATCTATTTTACAAGTATAGAACTTCTACATAGTTTTTCTTCAAATTGCATTAACTGAATGAACTGCTTTGACCACTGTAAAACCTATATGTGCAGTACTAATAGACAACATAAAAAATAAAGGCATTAGATGAGTTAAGACATCTGAAAAATTAAAGATCACAAATCAATTGCCATATCTAAGTGTTGTTTCATACTGTGTTGTCCTTTTTAAGGATATAAATCTGACGTTTTCATAGCCTTAGTCTATCAGCAGTCCCACTATCAATGATATGCTATGATAGGGCATAGAAAGAAAGTGATAATACAAGTATCACAGCAAGTATAATCCACTATAGGTACAAATTACAATTCCCAAATTGGATTGATTTCATGTTCACATTGAAATGATTACACAATAGTAGTATTAAGAACAAGAATATCAGTAACTGTAAAAATAGTGTTAGTAAAATTTCAGTAAGCATATAAACTGAAAAAGAAAAAAAAAAAAAAAATGAAATTTTAAACTTGGCTTATGAAGACGCACAAAGCAGCAGATGTTCAAGTCAAAAATCTAATCAACCACATAAAACAAAGATTAGAAATATTCCAGAATAGCAACTCCTATACAATGAACAGATTTCTAAATGTGGATGGAGAATGAACAGAAAAGCTGATCGATGACTAATAATGAATGTTTATGGAAATAGAATGAATAGTAATATTCTTTTCTGCTACAAAGAAATTATTCCTTGATCCATTTTCAAAACAATTATTCTATAACATCGCCACGTGAACATTTTTTATATTGAGTAACTGATGGGATAAGCAAAATCAATTAGAAGTAAAATACTGCTGTATACACACATATCTATTTATAGTTTTCTATATGTAAACATTCACAATGTTTCATCAATAAGCTAAACCGAATAGCAACAATAAAATTTTAGAAAAATGAAACAAGTTGACCTTAAACTGGAACAATAGATTTCTTATTGGAGTTCACACAATATATTGAAGTGTATTGTTTAAGTCAGCTTGTAAGGGTATTTAGTTGTGAAACAGCTGGCAATATAGTTTAATTGGAAATCTAGATTCACTCACCACACTAATATTTGACTTTAATCATTGGCCATACTTAACAGAAACAAATTTCAAGACAAAATTTCAACAAAATTAAGCAATACATACACCCAAACACTTTTTGTAAGTTCACTTGATGACACTTATGAAAGATCTACATTACAGGTTCCACCACAAATAAAAATGATGTAAAGAGAGGAAGCAATTTCTATTAATTTATATAGGAAACTTAAAAAAAAAAAAGTCTCCTCCTATGCATGTCAAATGATGAAGGTCAAGGTTCATTTTCTGCTGCAGAGGGTTTCAAATACGTTAGCATGCATGACTGCTGAGCCTTACAAATTTTTCTCTCACAGTTCTTTGTAGACACAAAAACATCCTGCAAACCTACATTTATGGCATTATATGGCCTTTCAAAATTTAGTCAATTTTCAATCAGTGCAGAATTACAAATTGCATAAAAAAATATCACTAAAATTTTTTTAAAGTCTGGGGACACTCAATAAATTTTCCCATATCAATTAATGGCAACTGATTTCATAAAAGTGCTGTAGCTTCAGACAGTAGAACAAACCCATATTTAATTCAGCCAACATTCTAAGAAAATATCATTTTTTAGATACTATTGTTCACCCAATACAAGGCTCAAAAGCAAGTCAAGGTAGAGAGTTACTGAATAAGATTGTTGTAAGGGTACAAAAGAAGACTAAGGGGGTGGGGGAGGAAGAAGTACATATGAGGATAGATATCAGTTGACCCAAGACTTGAAGAGGCCAAGATTGTTGTGGTCAAAGAAGCAGCTTCTCAGAGTGTTCTACAAAGCATTATTTCTGGGGAAAGAAGCTTCCTTGGTGAAACTTCCTCCTTACTAAAGAAATACAAAGGGACTGAAGATGTGGCATGGCAGGTCCTAGAATTGCAGGTCTGAACTGGTAGAACTAAGGAATGTAGCTTGTTTAAGCATTTGCCATAGTAATAGTGACAGAGTAATGAGAGACAAGCAATGTGAGAAAGGGGTGGCAGGGTGGAATATAATTCAACACCCATAAGGCTGTGTAATCACTTTTGAACTCTGTCAAGGCTGGACAGTTGGAACTGGGTGGCACCAGCCCAGATATAGCAGGCAATGCTCGAATACTGTTGTTTGATATGACTCTTGTAAAGATAGAGCATGCCAGCAGGGATTAGTTATTTTCTGAAGTTGATATAAAGAACTGATCACTCTTCCAACATTTTTAGTGATGTTATAAATATACAAGTTCCATTTGAAGTGTGGAGTAAGCTTTAGTCCCAATGTGATCAAGTTTGCAAGTGGAACTTCTCTAGTTAGATAATCTCTAACACTTATGTCATCATGTTCTTAGGTATTTAGAATAATTAATTTCAGTTCACACAGATACTCTCTCCTGAACTTTTAGCTAACATGCAATGCAGCTCCATTAAAGACAGGCTCCTAATTTGAATGAGTATTACTTTAAAATCTCAATGGCACAAACAATTGCCAACCAATAGCGTGATGAAAAGAGGAAAAAAAAAAAAGATAAAGAAAGAAAAATTTGGAAATTTCTAAATAGGTTTTCATTTTCTGCAAATTGTAATTAAACCCTTTGTCCAATTGTTACTATCCTATAAAAAGGCCTCCAACATTTTTTATTGTCTTTTTGATTTCATTACAAGTATAAAATTTAATCAAAATCACATGTATTTAAGAAAACAAAAAAAGATTCAGGAAAATTAAAATTTCAAGTAATTCACTATTTTGGAAAAGTTATATGTTGTAGATGATGGTTCTAGTATATTATTAAACATTACTGTTAGATTTCATAGATTTTCAAAAGTCAGAGGTTTTCTTTGATTAAATTTTGCTTGAATAAGTTTCATATTTTTATATTCATTTTTGTTTTATATAATTTGAAAATTCAAAATTATTAAAACTAAGATATTCTAATATTAACAAGTTAACACTTCAAATATGAAAGATTTTCTTTAGGCATAAACAAAACTCATCTTAAGTAAATAGATAAGATCAGCAGGAATAATAATAATAATAATAATGGGAATTCCATGATGGTTTAGAGGACTAAGTTATTATATGAGCCATAATGTTATCCCATGCCCATATCAACACTTAACTGATTAAGCTTTCATGTTTCAAGAAAAAAAACATTGTTCTAAACAAAAATCTTGTTGGAAAATATTCCTGTGTATTTAAACTGACCTAGATAATTATTTAAATCTTACTTTTGGTCTTCTGATATATATTGATATTCCAATGTACATTACAGTATTAGTTAATATTGAATATGTGCTATCCAAAAAGCTTCTATTATGAGAAGATATTCTACTTCAGTTGCTTGCTACAAGGATAATTTGGAGGTTTGAGAACTTAGAAAATAATAGGTTGGGTTTGCAGTCTGTAATACAGATGGTTATTGAATCTTTAACAGGTTTCAATGGATTGCTTACAATATGGCTATTTAAGATAGTGAAATTTTTAAAAAAGATATTGTTAAAGAAATTAAAAAAATGTTGCTTGTATCTCACCTGCTAAGAAAAAAAAAAAGAAAGTTAATTGATGAAAAGTCACTTATGATAAAAAGAATCTGCATCCAAGAAAAAATTTTCATCATGTGCTTTTCATAAAGCTACTCACACTATTAAGGCTAACACTGAAATTTTTCATTCAGTCAGTTATGTGCCATACATGAAACATGCATGGGTGATCATGTATCTTTTGATACATGACGGATGACGCAGATTTTTTCTTGCAGTAGGTTGCCATTTCTTTCTGCAGTAGACCAGTTGCCATCCAAGGCTACAGAACATGGTCTGTCCTGCTATTTACCCATAGCTTGGGGGAGGAGAAGAAGAGGATTAATACCTTTCCCAAGGGTATTAGCACGCAAGTGAATGTAATGGATTCGACTGGAATTCGAACTCGACTCTCTAATTCCACATTCCAAGCTGCTATCCATTACTCCACCTTGCCCCTCATTATTCGTTATCATACATATTATGCTAGAGTTTGATTCTCTTACTTTAATTCTACAATTAAACACATTGTTCTGATCAATTAAAATTCTGCAACACACGCAACTTGTATAAATATCTTTACTGCAGCTACCACTAAATAAACTTCTGGCTGATACAAACCAAAAGTAAATATAATAATGATGGGTAATAACTTCATTGTTGCCTGGGTTACTTACCAGCTAATTTCATTTACAGATCTATTTTTAACATATAACCAAAGAAAGAAACTAATAAATACTAAGGAGTTTGAGAAAATTTACAGTTCAATCCACTTCCAAAAATCTGACCAAATGAATAAACAATTTTTTTTGGAAAAGCTTCTTGGTCATAAAAAGAACTTTTCAACACTCCCTTGTATCTTAGTGATTTCAAACCTATATCTAAAGTTTTAAATGAAATGATGATCAAATTTTAGGTAAACTTGTGACAGATTATTTAAATTCTTCTATTACTATGAGAATTAAATTGTAACAATTTAGTGTTGCTACATTTAGTTTAAATGAAAATTTTACACATATCAAAATACTGAATGGAACAGTTTAACATCAACCCTTGATTCAATCCTTTACCACTGAGCTCTATCTGCAAGTGCAGAAATAATATTAAAATGCAATTGCTGCTAAATTAAGCAAAAAGCACAAAAGAAAATCAGGTTTATGAGTAAAAGAATTTTGAATAAGAAACACATACAAGATAAGAGCATTTACAGGAATGGCAATTAGGTAAGAAGAGAAATTAAGGATTCTAGAAATTTTAATTATGTGAAAGATTAAAAGCAAAATAAAAAACTAGAAAATAAAGCTTATATTTTAAATTCTTGAACCACTCAAAGTTAACTTGATATATAAAGTAAAAATGAAATATTAAGGGGCAGGAGAGACTGAAAATTTAAGTTATTTAGGAGGACCAAACAAAAGCTAGTAAACTTTTAGGAGATTCATTTTTTATAAGAATTGTGATATATCACTTAAATATAAATGTTTCTCAAAAGATAGGTAACTGAATACTCAAGAGTTTCACAATTTCCCATATTCCTTGGAAAGGTCATCTAGTATTAAGAATATACACTTAAAAAAGTTAAATCTGTAGAAGGTAAGCAAAGACTGAACAGGAACATAGGATAACTTTGTTTACATTTTCTTATAATTAATACTACCTTAAACCTTTCAAAATGTAAAAATAAATATAATTATATTTTGAGAGATGGAGAAATATTTAAAAATGATGCTTAGCACAGGTTTGCCCCAGATTTTATAAATTTCAAAAAAGTGCTAGTTACCTTCTTGGGCAGCTAATTCCAACCCATCCTGATCAAATTCTAATTCAGCTTCTTCAGCCACAGAATCATAGTCCCCAAAAGAACCTTCACTGTATTCTTCAAAGCTTCCTGCAATAAAAGAGAAAATGTTTAAAAGAAAAAAAGAAAAATACCAAATTAATTTAAAGTTTAAATGTTCAAAAGAAATCATTTAATTAACTTGGAAAATGGGGGGAGAGGTAGATATATAATTAGCTAAAATAAAAAAAAAAATTCATATATTTATGATTTCAGAAATATTAAAAACTAGCTTAAAAGTCGCTCTATTGGACGGCAATTAAGCTAGCTCTTGCAGAGGGCTCTTGATTGAGCCTTCATCACAATAGCTAGAGAGAAATAGATGTGATAGGCAAAAAAAAAAAAAAAAAAAAACTACAAAAGAACTCAGAATTGGTCACTGCATTGAAGTATTGCATTAGTATTTAAGCTTAACTTTTTAAAAGTTCAACAATAATTATTGTGCCACCACATAATTTAAAGATAATTTGATGTACGTCGGGGCTTACTTTCCATACATGCAATTATTTTTATTTCATGAGTGGCTGTCACTGGATTTTGTAATTAATTTTGATTACTCCCAAATTTATTTCTAAGTTATAAAAATTGTGATCATACAAAAAAAAATTGTACAAAAATCACTGAAGACAATCACAGTAATGAAAACTTGGGAATCCAAAATTTCAGGATTTTGGGTTCAAATCAGCATGGAATGTTTTTTTAATTTGCTCATGGAGCCAGCCTGATTCCCAAATGGTATACTATGTTGGAATCCAGCCTCTAGGAGAAAAGTTGAAAAGTGTGATACAGTGACACACTGACATTTATATTTATTAC